>OY728134.1:444208002-445408002 GCA_963277665.1 Viscum album
GATCTATACTCAGGATTCCATGTCATGGGAAATCAGTTAGACTGGAGATAAGATTTTCAGGACTTCATATGCATGTTTTGATAAGTTTTTGGACAACTCTTGTCGTAACGAGACTCACGTTATCATGGTATATAGGGATGTGTGTCTCTAGTATTGGTTTTTTGTTTTCATAATCTAAGTTTTTGTTTCTGTGATTTCTAGTTTAAAATGATATTTGATCTATTGTCTGATAATTCTAATGTTTTAGTGTGTAGAAGTATTCCTTGTAAACGTCTATCATGATCTCCTCAGGAAGGTGCATTTGATGCTCTTAAAAAGAACACACTGATAGATTAGGACCTCATCAAGACTGTCATATAGGCAATCTATATTGTTTATAAGGATGTGACATGAGTTCAGAACATAGTATTCAAGGTACATCTAGGAGCTAAAGTAGAGAGAGATTGATTGCAGGAGTTCTTGTGCGATAATCCACCATACTTTAAAGGAACAACAAAACCATGACAAGAAGAGGATTGGATGGATAGGATCGAACAAATCATTGACTTTCTATAGACACATGAGAACATCAGGGTGAAGTGTGCAGTATTCAGACTCGAGGGTTATAGTAAGAGATGGTGGGATTCTATGGTCTAAGAAGATAGGCAGATGGTATTGTATTGGAAGGGTTTCAAAACCATGTTCTTTCATCATTTTATCCCAGAGTCCTTGATGTTGAAAAATTATCTTGAGTTCCTATATTTACAAGAGGAAGAGTGTTCGGTGTTGAAATACACCAATCATTTTTATGATCTTTTCTATTTTCTATGGACATGGTGAAGGATGTCCAAGTGATGGCACAGAAGTACCTTTATATTTTGAGACCAAATATCATATTGTTGGTGATTATGAGGAATCTTTCTACCTATGCATAGATGGTGGATAAATCTATGAATAAATTAATGAATATTCCAGACAAAATTGGATTTTCCCCCACTTATCTTCCATCGGGTGGTAGTTTCAGTGGTGAACATTGGAAGAATAGGAAATGGAAAAATCATTACAGGAGTAGTGGAGGTGGGTCTCTACAGTGAGCCTCCACTTCACCATCTATTACGGTGGGTAAAATGTCTCTAACATTATATTAGTTTGGAAAGGGAGGACACACCTGACATTCTCTTCTGATGATCATGAAGGCATGCAATATGTATGGAAACGTTGGTCACTTAAATCACTGTTTCCAGGATTTGACTACACCTCATTATGGTCAAGGTTCATTAGCTCCAAAGTCAAATTTAGAGCAGTTCGATGCTTTAAATACTATAGGACATTAGGCACAGGCATATGGAGTGAAGCATTTTTCATGTAGTAGATGAGTGTCCAACAGAATTTGATGCATTTCCTACAATATTGATAGGTACTATCCTCATTTCATCTTCAGTAAAAAAAATTATTTTATACTGGTGTATCCCACTCATTTATATCTACACAATTTTTGATGTTTATAAATTTCCAATAGATCCTATGTCCTTTAAAATGTAGTTTGCAACACCTCTTGTTACGAGGAAAGATAAGGGGTTTAAGTGTCCTTGTTCATTAGTAATAGCTGATACAGAGTTAGTTTAAGATTTTCTTATTCTTGATCTGTATCTATTTGATGTCATCATTAGTATAGATTGGCTTGTCACTAATCAAGCTAAGTTTGATTGTTATCATTGGTGAGTTTATTCTTTCTGTCGATGGGGGCTCTCATGTGTTTCAGGGAGAGTGGGACCCGAGGTAATGTTGTGTAGGACCTTCCCACAAAGTGCTCATGAGTTTTTTAGTTGGTAGTGCATTTGAACCCAATTAATTCTCTACTGTTGATGATTTTTATATTTTTTTAGGCTTTACTAACGTTTTCCTAGATTACTTCTCTAATATTACTCCATAGAGAGAGGTAGAGATTACAATTGATCTTGTTCCAGGTATGCAATTGATATTGATACCTTCTTATTGTATGGAACCAGTAGAGCATAAAGATCTCAAGATTTAGTTGTATGACCTATCAGAAAATGGTTTTGTTTGCCCTATCATTTCACTTGGAGAATACCATGTGCTCTTTGCTAAGAAATTAGATGGTTCACTTCATTTTTTTGTGGACTCTCAGAAGTTGAACAGAGTGATGGTTAAGACAAAATCCCCATTATCTCATGCCGATTATTTGTTTGATCGGTTATAGGGGGAAAATTGGTTTCCAAAGATTGATATTAGGCTTGGTTATCTTCATCTCAGAGTTTGGGAGTCTGATATACTGGAGACATATTTTAGGAGAAAGTGTGGACATTATGAATATCTTATAATGCCTTTTAGTCTAACACTCCTATAGTATTATGACTTTGATGAATTGGATATTCCTTCAATATCAGGACACTTTTTGGTAGTAATAATGGGTGATATTATTGTTTATTATAAAATCCAAGAGTGAGCACTAGAACCATCGGAGTTTGGTTCTAGAAATTTTATGAAGTCACCATTTATATGTAAATATTTTGAAATATAGTTTCTACATTCAATAATTAAAGTTCTGTGGGAACATGATTTCTAAGTATGGATTATTAGTTGATCCATAGAAAGTAAATGTTGTTTTTTTCATGAAAGGAACTACATAATAAATTTTAGATATGAATCTTCCTTGGTATTACAATATATTACCGATGGGTTTTCAAGGAATTCTCTATGTTGGTGTCACCTTTGACTTGTCTTACTAGGAAAGAGGTAAAATTAAATTGGGACACAAGGTGTCAAACTTCATTCGATGAACTAAAAAGGGTTCTAACATTGGGTCCTATTCTAATCTTACCTGGACCAAGTAAGGGGTACATGTTGTTCTGCAATGCTTCAGGTTATGGTTTGGGATGTGTGCCTATGTAGGATGACCATGTTGTAGCTTTTATCTATTTCATCTTAGACTGTATGAAAATAGTTACCCCACTCATGATCAAGATTTTTATATATTCATGTATGCACTTAAATGTTAGGTACATTTTCATTTTAGGGAAAAGTTCGGAGTCTTCACTGATCATAATTGTCTGAGTCATATATTTTCTTATTAGGTCTTGAATCTTAGATAGATAAGACGGGTAGAATACCATCATATTTTTGACTTAGATGTCAACGACACCATAAGAAAGGGGAATGTTGTTGTAGACTCTCTTGGTAGGAATGTATCGTCGAAGGCTATTCTAGAATTGAAGGATGGGTGGAACTTTTTGGGTATTTTCCTTTAGTTGAATCTATACATTTAAGAGGATGTTTCGGGGATGTTTTTTTACCAATGTTGAGTTATCATCTTTACTCTTATAGTCTATTTTGCCGAGTCAGCTACAGGATGATGAGTTTCATAAGACTAGAGAAATTCATTATGATGTGGAGACCATTTTAGGTTGATCTCTTTATTAAGATGGTATGATTCACTTTGAGAAAAGTATTATCTTCCCAGTATCTATGAGGAGTTCAGTCTTATTTTTTTGCGACATCTCTTCTTGGTCTATACATACAGGCACTAAAAAGATGTATCATGAGATAAGACAGTGATTTTGGTGGCCTAGTATGAAGCATGACATCGCAAAGTTTGTGTCTGACTGTTACACTAGCCATTGGATAAAAGAAGTGCACTTGAACTTTTATAGGTTTACTCAGCCTCTTCTGATGGATGTTTTAAAATGGGTTGATGTATCCGTGGAATTTATTGTTGGATTTACATGGAATCTCTAAGGTAAGAATTCTATCTAGTTGGTTTTTTATTGGTTGATGAAGTCTTCTCGTTTCATTCCGATCAGAGACACTATTATGGTTGAAGATCTGGGTAAGCTGTATGTGTAAGATATTTTGAGGTTACATGGGAGTTCTTATTTCATTGTTTCACATATCGATCCTAGGTTTACTTTATGGTTTTTGAAGATTTTTTAAGGGTTAAAGGAAACTCAGATCAAGTTTACAATAAATTTCCATCTACAAATAGATGGTCGGACAGAGCATGGAATTATGATCCTGGAGTATATTTTTCATGCATGCGTCTTTGATATCAGTGGATCATCGGATAGTCATCTGGGACTAGTTGAGTTTCTTATAATAATATTTTTCGGTTGTCAATTAGAATGGCTCCATTTGAGATGTTGTGCCGTTGCATCTATAGATCACCACATTTTTGGGTTGAGGTGGGTGAAATTTTATTAGTTGGACCATGTTTGGTTTAAGAAATGTCTGCAATGATTCATGATGTACATTGAAATCTGGTTACAGCCCTGAGTCAATATAAATTATATGTGGATGAGCGAAATCGACCTTTGGAGTTTTCTGTAGGTGACTGGGTTTTCTTGAATGTTTCTTCTCAGTTGGGTCATTATAGAATTTGATAATAGGGAAAGATGGGTCTGAGATATGTTGGATTGTTTGATGTCACTGAGAGGCTTGAGAAAGTTTCTTATCAGTTATAATCACTAGTTTAGTTAATAGTTATTCATTATTTTTTCCATATATATCAGCTCAGGAAATATCACCCTTATCCCCCTCTTGTCCCGAGTTGGCAATAAATTGAGTTTGATTTAGATTCTTCAATTATGGAGAAAACAGTTGAGATCATTGACTCTTAAGTGAAGTCTTTCATGGTAAGTCGATTATGTTGTTCAGAGTTCTATCTCAACATGGATAGTATTCTCATGATACATGGGAATGAAAATCACTGACGAGGGAGTTGTGGCCTAATCTCTTACCTGGGATTACATATTTTACATAACTTCCCAGGGACTAAAATTCTTTATAGTGGGGAGTTAGTAACATCCTGTTACCATTTTATCTGGTACTCCCTTAACCTCACCATGGTTTCCCTTCCATTAAGAATTGGAGGATACCCATAATGGTGAAATCAATGATTTTTTTGACTTTCACTAATAAATGATAATTTCTACATGTTTTATAGCAGTTACACACCATGTAACTATGTTACAAACCATGTAATGAGTGATTTATATAAGTCATGAAAGGAAATATCACTCTATGAACTAGTACTCATCTTGAATTTTGATTACACATCATGTATGGTTTTAATGATGGAATTTAAAATTGAGGTGATAAGTTTTTTGGAGTATATGGGACATGGCAGTTAGAAATTTTGAACCATGGTTACACATCATGTAATGGGCCGCATGAGGTTTTTAAAGGTTGTGTGAGGCTATTTTGTTCTAGTTACTTCATTGAATCTTCACAGTTAAGGATGTAAGGCAGTTGTTTCATTTTTTTAGAGAATAAACAGCTTCTATAATGATCTTTTTGATACTTGTCTCCATTTTGATTATGTTGAATCTCTCTAGTTATGTTTTCCCTATGGTTCTTCATTACAATTGATCATGGTAGAACCATCAGGAAGCATTATCAAATTCATGGACCAAATATTCATGTTTCTTCTTGTTTTAGTCCTATATTAGTTATGTGATCTCATTCTAGAGGACATTTCTCCCATTGGTTGTGGTGTGTTGGGTGTTCATCATTGAAGTATGTTGGTATACTCTCTTCTGTAGCCCCCTCATCTTCTAAATTTAATCGATATTGATATGGATTTTATTCTAGGAATTTTTTTAAATTTCGTAGGTTTTTGTTGATTTTGAATTCCGTTACAGGCATGTGAGACCTGAGTTTTGAGGTAGGTGCTTCCACATCTAACCTTTGTTGATGAAATTGGTTGTTTTTTTTTTAAACTACTTTTCATATTGAAATTTGGATGATTATTTTGTGTTTTTCGAAATGGGTTTAATTATAAAAAATGGTTTTCTCTATTTATTGACAAATGTAGAGAAAACAGGTATTTTCAAAGAATCAAAATAGAATTTCTGAAATGGATTTGAAATTTTTTTCAAAGCATTGAAATGGATTATGAAAAAGGGCACACATATTACCTTGTGTTCTTAGGTAGAAGGTTTATTTTGGGACCATCGCCCATTTTTTGTGATTATCTATGAGTTTTTTATTAGATATTTCCATTATTACCTTGGCCTACTGTTCTAGGATACCAATATTGACATTTTTGGGGGTTTACTAATGGGGTGTTCCTCTTCTTTCCATGTCTTTGTTCTAGGACTAAATTATTCCACTTGATTGATTGATTTTGGTATGAGTATTCTACTACTTTCACCAATAGTATTTCTTAGTGTTGTGATACCTATTTTTATGTTCTTTATTTGTTGTATTGATGAGTTAGCTTTGATATTCATGTTTATTCTTGGGAAAATGTTATGTAAAATGTTCTTTGAAATTGATATACCTGCTTTTTTTAGAACTATGGAAAACAGGAAGTGTTTACCAGGTTTTCTGAAAAACTTATTTACTACTTTTCATGCCATATTTTTACTTAAAATGAAAATAAACTAATTTTTATACATATACTGGTTATGGAATACCTGGTTGGGATCCAACTGATCCTGTTATCTCTCACCCAGCACACCCCTTCGATTGTGTGTAGAACTTTGTTTGTCTTACAGTGTAAGTAAAGGCCAGGAACCACATTGAGGAGATGAGGTTCATGTTTGTTGGTTGGTTAGCTGGTGGTGAGATGGTGGGAGTCTATCCCTATCATCATATGGAGTAAATATTTTGTTTTTAGTCCTTTTTAGTTGGTCATATATTAGAGTTTTTAGTTACTTTTACAATTGACTGTTTTTATTGGTTTCTTATAGTTATAGAATATATTTCTTCTTAATATTCCCCTATTTTTTGTTGTTATATATATATATATATATTCTATGTATTTTTTCAAGTTGGGTGAAATCATTATCTTGGGTGTGTTGTTTGATGCTCAGGTGCTTGTCGCCAGTCTGTGGGGAGCGAGAACACCCATCAAGAATGTAACGGAACATGCCGGGTGTCAATTTTAAGGGTTACCTAGGTCGATTAGTCACATGTGTATTTAATATTAACTCACAATCTATAAAATTTGAAATTTATTTACTAAAAAAATATAGTTAAGGGAATAATTCCCTTATTATTCAATTAATCATAACAAGATTGATAATATTTGTGAATATTAATCAAGTCCTTTTATTAACTACTTCATGTCACTGGGAATAATTTTTGAATATCATGTAGCTCATGTTCACAATAAAAATTTTATAGTAAAAACCTTAATAAATCAATTACAACTTATATCCAAACTACTACTTATGAAAATTATATTTCCCAGATTTTCATGGGGACGTGCAGTTTTGCATGCCACAAAACTAATTCAAATTAGTACATCAATATATCATGAATATTCTCATCTACAATTACCATGTGTACATGAACCAAATATTTCACGTTTATAAATATTTATGTTTTCCATATATGTACTTGTAACACCCCTAAAAACCAATGATGGTATCCCAATGAAAATTGGGTATTTATCTTTTATTGGAATATTACAAGATTATTATGTATATTGAAACAATTATAAGATATATCTTCAAAGATATAATTTCTAATTTTCATTTCAATGAAAATATTATACCAACATTAATAGGGGAAAATAAATTGAAAATAATATATATATATCATGTAAAAGACTTCATTATGGAATCTTAATTCTTTAACAAATATGAGTTAACATAAATATAAAAAGGTTATTTATTTAAAATTATTTAAAATAGCATTAAATTGTATTGAATGACTCAAAAAATTCCCTAAATCAAATAGAAACTATGAATATTCTATAGAAAGTATAAATTTCCCTAGATGACATTACAATGGTGTTACCAAAAATACTTCAAATCCATGGTTTAAGTGTGGTAGAAAACTCAGTTCAAGAGACAAAAATACTCATTAAAGGGAAGGAAAACAACCCATGAAGGTTGAAATAAATAAACCTAAAGATAATATTTGTTCAATTTATCATGAAATTCCACATGAAATCAATGTAAAAGAAGTGCTTGATTATTAACAGAAGAAAATTCCAAAAAAAATTATTACTATTCGATGATGATGGAGTCATGTAGAGACCATTTTGTATGACACATTTTCATTTATTGTGGAACATGAAATTATTAGTGGGGATCCAAAACCAAAAAAAAATTATTTAATGTCATGATAGACCATATTGTGGGAATAGAAAGATGTGATCCAATATAAATTAGACTAACTTTCTAAATGAGAGGTATTCAGGTTAATTTTGAAAACCCCTAATGGGACTAAACATCATGTTTATAAATAGATATATTTAGGAAATAGAAATAAAATTCATAAATTCATAAGATATAAAGAATGATAAGTTTTTCAAGGCTTCTAACAAAGTCTCACAATTTATTATGATGAAAAAAATCTCCTATAACAGATATGATAACCATTTGATACCTCATAATGTTTGTTATTCATGTGAAACATGAGTTATTCATGATAGATACTTAGTTTGATGAAGATTATAGTAATATTTATAAGGAAATTTTTATTAAAAAATTACAAATATTTAAAATTTTAAATAAAAATATCCTAAATCTCAAAATCATTATTTAGTTAATTTAAATAAATCATTATATAGATTAAATTAGTCATGGTGTATGTGGTATAACTGTCTTAGTGAATATTTTATGAATTATGTTTATAAAAATGATCCAATTTTTCTATGTGTCTTTTTTAAGAGGATTGTATCTGAATTTTTGTATCATTGTAGTATATGTTGATTATTTTAATTCTATTGATACCTTTTATGAACATTCAGAGGAAGTTGTATATCTAATTATGGATTTAGAAATAAAATAGTATGGAAGGAAAATATTATGACATAGATTAAAAATTAAACATCATTGGGATAGAATTAGTTTTCATTGGTCGTGATGTACTACAAAAGTACTAAAAATATATTTTATATGAAATCAAATCCCATTACGTACACCAACAGTTGTATGAATCTTGGATAAAGATATTGATTTTTTAAACCAAAAGAGTTTAATTAAGCACATGTTGGTCTTGAATTAAAATACATAAGTTCCATTTAAGAACTAATCAATATTGAAAACAATAGAAGTCTCGTTAAATCATTTTCAATTAATTTATCAGTAATTTATAGTATATCTCATTGTAATTAAAATTGGTATGCTACTAAAAGATATTGAGATATCTTTAAGGATCTAATGATAAATGATTATTTTATTCCAAAATTATACACCAAAATAATTTTTTTATAATAATATTGGATACTTATCAAAAACACATAATGATATATAGCATACTATATTTACTTACATATGGTCGAACTATGATTTTCTGATGTTCTATAAAATCAACTATTTTTTGTGACTTCCTGTAATCATGTCGAGGTGATTGTGATTCATGAAGCATGTTCATAATGTGTTTCAATGTGATCGATTATTTTTCATATCTTAATTAATTGTGCATTAGATATGTATTATAATATTCCCACTATATTTTATGAAGATTTTGTTTATCCAATGTAACAATTAATGATTGGGTATATTAAAGGAGATAGAACATAACAAATCACAGCAAAATTATTTTTTGTTTATGAACTTAAAAATAATGGTTATATTGATAAAACATAAAATAAGTTCATGGGATAATCTTGTAGATTTGTTCAAAAAGGAATTACTAGCCTCAAATTTTGAGAAATTGATTAATAAAATTTAGATGCAATGATTAAAAAGTATATCATTACATTATGATTGAAAATTTAAATATTTTACTCTTTTCCCATTTTCAATTTATTTACATGGAATTTTATTTATAATTTTTTAATTAGATAACACTATATGTACTTTATATCACCCCGTTACACTTTTATTTTACTCCCTTGTTAATGATTTGTTTATCATCCTTGTTTGGGTGTGTTTGCGGGCTTCTCAGGGATAGGGAGTCTTTTATGTGGAAAATGACCTAAATTCTACGGATAACTGTTTTTGAATTAATGGATTCTATGTATAAATTTTTTAATGTCTTGGATGGGTTCTCCCAATGTTTGGTGAACATCCCAGGTGATTTGGTGATTTTCAAGGGATAACTGGTCTATTTTCTATCTATTAAGAATGCACATTGTAAAGGGATATCACACAATGTAACGGTCACTGGGAAGATGTCATGAATGTTTTTCGTGGAGTGATGTTAGGATTTAATTTATTTGTATTTCATATAATCTAATTCAAAAATATGTTTGTTTATAAAAATTTGATATGTTTTTCATCATTTTTATTCACCTATGAATTCATACCCTGTAATGGAATTACATGCCATATAACTAACCTAGAAATTGTTTTTTGGGAGTTTTATAGGTTTATATTATCTCATTATAAATCCAACCTCCCTATCTCAACCTAGATATCACCCTCAGTTATTTTGGAAATCTCATATCCTTTTGTATTTTTCCTTTGGTGATATATCATCATGGTTTTTGTGGTGTGCTTATATAAGTGAGAATTCTATCCGGTTCTTTGTTCCTTTGGTCATGGCCTCTATATTGGTATCATTTATAGTTCATATTCATGATCATATTGTGTTTACTATCAATACTTTATAGTTTTGTGATGTGTATTTTCATTATAAGTATGATCTATAGTTTTCTGATCACTATTTTTTAATGTATCTTAGTTTATATTTTCATAAGGTAGTTGATTCCATAAAACGGGTTAATTCAATGAATTTATTATCATTCCTAATAAATTCATTTGTATTGTTCACTAACTTAAATTTATTTATAATTTTATGTTATTTATTGGTAAGTTAAATGTTTCTAATTTTTTTCATTAAAATTGAATTGTTTTAATCAGAAATGTTCTTTAGGAACAATTAATTGATTTTAGTTTTCTATTAAAAATGTTTCATAAACTATTATAAAGGGATTGATATATTTTTTTTTAAACCTTTTCACTTTGGGATACATGTGTTACTTGAGAAATAGTCATAGGAAACCATAGTGTTTGTGGTTCCACTAGTGGTTTGTCGATATTGACATTATGTGGCATGACTCAATATCAGGTGGAACCAATGTTTGGTTAGGTCTACACTCCTTTACGTATAGTACATGTTTTCCCATGGTATAGATCCAAAATTATAGTGATATTGGTCATTTATATATTTATATCACATGATGGTTTTTATCTTCTATTTTATCATAATGATTTATATGTATTTGTATCACAAGCCATTGAATTATGAAATTTAATAGATATGTGTTAAATTTATTATATTATGATACAAGTAAATGAATTAATATTTTATCACTTAAACTTGTCATATTTATTTATTTGATAATATGTATTTATTTTATGAAAAAATTAATGGAAAATGTTTTTAAAATGGGTTTGGATTTTATGAAAATTATTTGTAAAATTATTTTTTTTTTAAATGATATAGTTAGTGTATTCTTTATTTTAGACCTTGTGTAGACTCTATAGTGGTATCCTATATAGCATTGTGATCAAATTATACTTCTTCCATTGGGTGGTTTTAGATGTTTTATTGTTGTATTTAGGTAAAGGGGAGGGAATCTTAAAGCATCTTGGATTCTCTTTATCATTTCATTCATAACAATGTGGTTTAGAGGTGATAGTTGGTTACATAGAGAATTATCATAAATTATAGTTTATCTTGTTTTGTCTTGGATTATATGGTTTTTGTTGTATAATTTTTTGACACTATAATTTTTTGGTATGTATTGTTTTGGTTATATTCAAGGCTGGTTTCCTTTTTGTTTCACCTCACCATGTGATGGCCAACACCGGTGTATAGTTTGGTTGACCCAGGTTGGTTTTTGAAAATCTTGATGATGATTTAAAATTTTTCTCTAATCAATGGTTCTTCCCCCAAAGGGTTTTTTCTAGACATGGTTTTTAATGAAGAAATGAAACATCATAATAGATATACAATGGAGTCTTACAAATTATTATGGATATCTATAATAAATGATGGTTTTTGTCCCTTCCTGAGAGTAAATGTTTTGAGAAATACACTTCATTGTGACCTATGGTCTCACTCCCATGTATCAAATACATAATTAAATAATTTTTGTATTTAATAAAAAATTGATTGTTCTAATTTGGGGGAGTGTGGATTGTTTTACTCTTTTTCCTATTATTAGTTTTTTTCCACTGGGTTTTCTTGATAAGGTTTTAAATGACTTAGGATGACATGTAACATATTTTAACTTCATTTATTTTTCCCATGGGGGTTTTTTGTGATTGTTATATGTGATTATAGGAAGTAATAACATCTAATGGGGATAGTTTTCAGTATTTATAAGGAAACTTCATTTTCCAATCCCTTGATAATGGGTAATATTAATCAGTTGTTTCATTCTTTAGAATTACAACCTATCTGTCTGTGTGTGTGTGCATAATATAATGGGAGATCGACCTTGTGGCAATATACATTGTATTTTTCTTTTATTATTTTTATTTTATTCTCTTTTCAATGAATTAATTTTGTAATTTTCATTCTAAAAATTTTACTTTAATTAACATTTTCTATAACTTCACCTTTGATCAACATTTTCATATCGATTATGAAAATATTCATTATTTCAATCAGTGTCCAATCTGTTTCCCAAGACATATAAAACTAACATGATGATATAAAATATAAATATAACATTAATATAACATAAATATATATATATATATATATATTGTAATAATAAAATTAATATAATTTTTCATAATGTAAATATAATGTTATATTTAAAAAAATATGATGTTGTGTAACATTAATATAATATAAACTTATTGATATTTTAGGTAAAAATGATGTTATATAATTTAAAAACAACTTTATATTTATTTTAAATTTTTATTATATAACAGAAAAACAACATTTTCTAATGGGAATATTATCTAAATATATATTATATAATGTAAATATAACATAAATATAGTGTGAATATAACATAAATATAACATTAATTGGTATGAATCCAATATATATATTTATTTGGATAATAGAAAATTATATAACATAGTGATAATTAAAATATAACATTATAATAGTGATATTTAATTAAAATATGAAATTATGTAATTTCATATAAAGCAAATATAATGTACATATTAATTATTATTACAATGATAAGTTTTTATTAGATTAAAAATACAGAAAATGTGATACCTCATGGGGGCCTTAAAAATAGACACTGATAGTGGGAGCCCTCAATAAATTTTTAAAATATTGGGGTTGAATTCTAAAATTATAAAAAAAATTGAATGTCCACAATGATTAGCTAAAATTTGAAAGAGATTATACAATAGAATTCCCATCTCTAAGGGTGAGTTAGAAGTGAGACTATTCCCCATAGATTCTATGAAACTGATAATTAGTGTTGGTAATTGAGTAGTGGTCATACTCTAGCGACCAAAGAAACTTCACAAAAATATAGTATTCATGTTCCACAAATTCATGAATAATTCATTTTTCCTGGAAAATGAAAAAACCCATAAAAACCTATTTAACTTTAGTAATGGAAGATGAAGAAACCCTTCCATGATAATGGACTGGTGAAGAAAAATAAAAATTAAGGTCACCAAATTGATTTCTCAGCACTCCCCCTCTAGTTGTCACTCCATAAATTCCCCATTTATATTGAGTTTCAAACCATGCCTTAATGAGATCCACTTATCCCATCAACCTTGAGAGAAGCTCCTAATAGGAGGGGCGTGCTACTAAAGATCATCTAGTTTTCAGTTCTAGAAAATCATTAATGCTATAGGCACAAATAAAAGATAGTATCTTTGAGAAGTACTAAAAAAGTGTTGATAACGAGGTATCGGTATTCTCAGTATTTAAAAAAAGACATTTTTAGCAGTTCTAAAAATTATATCCAATAAAATACAAAATAACATATTGTGACTTGTAGCCCCCCCCCCCCCCCACCCATCAGGGCCCAGAAACCCCATAGTAAGTTCCAATTCCCCTTTTAATATTTCATTCCCAAAATCTCAAACACCACTCTATTGGCACTTTTTCCCAATGCCTAAAACCCCTTTATCATTGCATATATTTTTTGAGGCACCCGTTTTCATGAAGACACGATCATAGGGATTACTTGTACCTAGTTAATTCCCCTTCCTCAACTCTATTTGGGTTTCATCTATATATATGATATATCTATATATTTATATATATTTACATACATAATTTTTATTTATATATTCATTTAAATATATAATAATATATATAATTTTTTATATATTTTTTTAAATCATATCTTTATATTTACATATATATTTATATCTTTTCATATAATAGTATAATTATATATAAATTCCTTATAAAGTGATTATAAAATGAATATTTTTGTTAATACATTTTTGTGTGTTTTTTAAGTTTTTGTGTGTGAGATATTGTGAATCTCTCTCTCCCTCCCTCCATCCCTCTGTCCCTCCCTACCTCAATATATATATATATATATATCAAAATATATATATAAGTATGTGTGTATCTATACATATGAATGTATATATTTTTTAATATATATTTATTAGAATGAATTAGGTTACATACATATATATAGAAAAAAATAAACACATTTACCACTATCCAATATTATATATATATAGTAATACATACATATATTAATATATGTTTAAATATTCATTTAATTATATTATTAGAATATATAGATATATATACATATATATATATTATTAATACATGCATTTATTTTTATATAAACATTATATATATAATGGTATAAGTATATATGTTATGTTTTTTAAAATTAAATAAAATTTCTAAATTGTTATTTAAAATAAAATGGATAATAAATATTTATTTTCATGGGTTTTATATATTTTAAATATTATATTATACGGAAATATGTTTAAATAATTATTTATACAATAGAATTTTGATATATAATTATATAAAATTAGGTCATTTTATATACATATATTTAATTAAAAATGACACTATAATATGAAAAGACTTAAATTTTAGCTCTATAATATCTATTTTAGTGTGATCTCAAGGAACTAATTTATTTTCCATCAAAACAATTTAATAATACCTTTTACATGAAGCTAAAGTTCCATCTAATATTAAAAAAATAGTGTATCCCGACAAAAAAACTATGGTTTAGAAGGTATCTGGTGTTTTTTGACCTAGAAAAAATGTTGACTCTTGTTTACTGAATCAACATGGGGTATACATCTTTATAATAATTGATTTGATATCGCATGGAGCCTAAATGAACACATAGATCAAAAGTTATGTCTGTTTTATGTTCAAGTAATGGTATCATCTTAACTTATGATATTAAATTTTGTATCAATATTTTTATTACCAAAATGATAATTAATATTTATTACTCACCAAAAATATGAAAATTATTATGTTTTATTAATTTTTATTCTGTTTTCTAAATCATATTTCAATAAATATATTATATATTTATTGTAAATACATATATAGTAATATAAAAATCATATTTATGAAACTATATTTTATATATTTCAATAAATATATATTTATTATTTAAAATATCATTTTTTATAATTTATACAAAAAATTATGAAGGCCACCTTTTCTCATCACTATGAAAAGTGCTGATAAATGACTCATTTACCTATGCTAAATAAGAACTAAAATGGCTATGAAAGGTGTTTATAAATAGGGTATTTATCAACTATAAAAAAAGTGTTGATAAACACTAGCCTATATCATCTCTTTATTTAGCACTGATAAAGACACCCCGTGTCAATGAATTAAAGTGTTTAAAAAATTTCAATCATTATCAATGATTTTAGCTAACATGAATAATTATACCCCCATTATAAAAAATTTTAAACTCTAATAAAGGATCATAATTTATTTAATGAAATGTGTAGTAGTGGGTAATGAAGCACTTTTTACCATAGAATCTCTATTAAAGAAATATGATCATTGTAAGACATTAAGGAAGTGAGATCCCAACACACTGAAATGATTCTTTAAAATAAAATAATAAGAGAGGTTGAGTCAAGATAATGTCCAAAAAATTTATAAATAACCCATAAGATCCATAAAATGGGGTAAAAAAATTCAGTATTGAGACTGACATAGTAATTATCCAACTTACATCCATCGAACCATGATCGAAGAAAATTATCAAATGAGTCCATTGAAGGAGAAATATTGAAAAAAAAGGTAACTATAATGTTATATTTAATTCTAGTGTTGGACAAAGTGAAGATATAAAAGGATCACCAACCCAAGAAATCTTTTTAATGTTATATATTTGTAAATATATGGTTATATTTACAATATATAGTGTTATATTGATAATGTATAAAAATTATATAATCTTAAATGTATAGTATAATTATGTTATATATATCATTTTTATGTTATGAAATATTTTATTTAAGTTATCTAACACTATTTTTATATTATTATAATGTTATATTATTTTAATATAATGTAAATATAACATAGACAAATTGTAATTACAATTTTTTATGACAAACATATTATGTATATATAGCATTACGGTAACATTATATAACATAAATATATTATAAATATAACATTATTATAACATTACATAAAATAATTAATGTTCAATTTATGTTATTATGATATTATATAATATAATAATAATGTTAATATAACATTAGTAAATTTAGTATTAAATAACATAAATATAATTTCAGTATAATGTGAATATATCATTAATATAGTGTTATATAACATGTACATAAGAGAAAATAATGTAAATATAACATTATATTTATAATATATTTATATTTTATTTTCCTTATATATAGGTTATAATCATGTTATATAGAGTTATATTTATATTATATTAATAATTAGGTTCTGTAATATTTTCATTATATAATTTCATATTTACATAAAATTCATATTATATGATGTTATCTTTATATTATATATCATTATGTATATGTTAAATAATGTTATGTGTACATTATATTAATTAATATATAACTTCATATATTCATAAATATAATGTTAAATTTAATTTATATAAAGTTATATAATATTATATCAAAATTATATAAATGTTATATTTATAATATATTTATGGAATATATCATTATATTCACATTATATTTTCCTTATATATAGGATATATTCATTTTATATAACATTCTATTTATGAAATATTAATAACATATTTTTATTATATTTTTATTATATAACATTATATTTAAATAATATTCCCATTATATGATGTTATGTTTACATTATATGACATCATGTTTATGTTAAATAACATTATATTTATTTTATATTTACTAATATATAACTTGGTATTTTCATAAATATAACGTTAAATTTATGTTATATAATGATATATAACATTATATTTATGTTATATAAATGTTATATAAACAATATATTTATATTATATTTACATTATATAACAATATATAACTTCACAGTAACATTATATTTACATTATAAATGTTATATATTCCTTGAATAAATTTTAAATAATGTAAATATAAAATGAAAATAATGTGAATATAATGTTATGTAATGTGAAAACAATGTAAAAAATATAAGATTATATAATGTTATAATAATGATATAACTAAAATATAAACTTATTATATATTTTTAATTTTATTAATTGTTTCCAATTTATATTTATTATTTCAAATTAATGTTATTTATAGAAAATTATTATTAATTAATTAATATTAATACAAATTATTGTTATTTATTTCTTATAATATAATAATTTTTATTATTAAGATTAATTTATTTCTTAATATTAATTACAAATTATATTTATTATTAATTAATAATATATAATAGATATAATTTAATGAAAAATATAAATGATATATTTTGTATAGAAAAGGTGGGATTCTAGACCATGCTTTCACACCTTATTTTCAAAAATATTGTTATACGCACATCATTTCAAAAAAAAAATATAATTTTCATTATTTGAAAATTTTACTTTTTATCCACCTATTTATCTTGGTCAAAGTATTTAAAATAATATTTTTATGTATTAATTTGGAATTTTAATTGAATGGTAAGGATCAGTGGATCACATGACCGACAATTGGGGTTTTCACTACTATAGATCGTGTGATATTCATGAATGAATTTTATAAGCAGTAAACAAATGTTTTGATAAAGGAGTAAATTTTATTATTTCTAGATAACAGCACTAATAAACATAATTTTTATTAGTCCTAAACAAGTATTAAGAAAAGGGTACCCATTTTCAACACTTTCAATAGTACTAATAAAGTTGTCTGTTTATCAGCACTATTCTTAGCACCACTAAATTCTCCGCCTTTCATAACGTGGAAAAATAACTTGATAAAGGACACTATTAATAATTTATTTTATATATGATTAAATAATAGTTTTAATACAATAAGATTATATATGTAAATATAATATATAAATATGATTTATATAACTTATAATAAAAAACGCATTGTCAATTTTTTTCATTTTGTTATATAAATAAATTATTAAATTTATATTAGTTCATAAAAATGTTAAATTTTATATTTATATACATTAATAAAACATTTATATATAATTAATATAAATATGATATATTTATATTTTATTTAATAATTTATATAAATATAAAAATAAATTTATTTTGTTAAATATTCGATATATATTGGAATTAATATATTTATATTTATATTAAATAATTTAAAATATGTTTACGTGTAATTGTGTGTGTATGTATGTATTTTCCTGTGTGTTTATGTATATTTACATCTATATGTTTATGTATATTTGTGTTGTATGTGTATACATGTGTTGTGTTGTTTTGTATTGTGTGTGTTTATTTTGTGTATGTCTATGTTTGTGTGTGTGTGTGTGTGCATATGTACGTGTGTGTTTGTGTACATGAATTTGTATATATCTGTACGTGTTTCTGTATGTATCAGTATATATGTATATTACATGTCAATATGTGAATATATGTGTATGTATGTTTATGTGGAATGTGTATGTTTATATAGTATGTGTTTGTATGCATATATATATGTATGTGTGTGTGTGTGTGTGTTTGTATGAACATGTAATTGTATGTATGTGTATGTGTGTACATGTGTGTATGTGTATGTGTGTGTGTATGTATATGCATTTACGCATGTGTATGTGTTTGTGTATTTGTATTCATATGTATTTTTATCTTTATGTATCAATGTGTGTATGTATATGTCTGTGTGTACGAGTATATGCATGTATCTATGCATATATGTGTCCATGTGTGTGTATGTGCATGTGTATTTGTATGTGTATGTGTATGTGTATGTGTATGTGTATGTGTATATGTTTGTGTATATGCATGTGGATGCGTATGTGTATGTGTATGTGTATGTGGATGTGTATGTCTATGAATATGTGCATGTGCATGTGTATGCGTATGGGTATGTGAATGTGGATGTGTATGTGTATGTGTATGTGTATGTGTATATGTATGTGTATGTGTATGTGAATGTCTCTGTGCATGTGTATGTTCATGTGTATGTTCATGTGTATGTGTATATGTATGTGTATGTGTTTGTATATATGTGTATGTGCATTTTTGTGTACATATATGTCTATAAGTATGTATATGTGTATGTTTATGTTTATGTGTATGTGTATGTCTGTGTACATATATGTCTATAAGTATGTATTTGTGTATTTGTATGTTTATGTGTATGTGTATGTGTATGTTTGTTTATCTAGTAGTGTATGTGTGCATATGTATGTGTATGTATGTGAAAGAATCTGTATATAATTATATGTATGTGTATGTGTATACATACATGTATGTGTATTAATATGCATATATTTATGTGTATGTGTATGTGTATGTGTATGTGTATATATATATGTGTATGTGTATGTATGACAACCCTGCTTTTATTACAAACTTAAACATGATTTATTACATAAAACTTCACTTGATACAACAAAGAAGATCGAGAGGTTTAGTGTATTTGGGGCTTAGGATCATTACATAAAAACTTGAAAGATGAAATACAACATCATTATTGAAAACTCTCTTTACATGACCACTACATTCCCTCGTACTTAGCATTGCATGGGATAACCTGAGGACATGCATAAGAAAAGGGTGAGCTATAAAGCCCAATAAGGGAATATACATGGAATAACATGAAGAGTATAATACATGTTATACATTAGGCATATCAATAGAGCACAAGAGAAACATGAACATAAAGGCATGATAAAGCATGATAATCATAACATGGAAATGCGGCAACAACACTTAACAAAGAATTAGCATGAGCCAAGGCCCATTGCACATAGAGCATGAGTAAATCCTCAGTGCACTTGAAGCACGAGTAAACCCTCGTTGCACTTGAATTAGCATGAGTCAACACTCATTGCACATGACGTATCATGATACTATACTTTACCCAATGCATTGGAGCGCTATAAGGGTGCACCCTTCTTAAACATTTTATTTCATGCATAAGTGTGCCACATGGTTTATAAAACATGGATTCATAAAACATAAGCATTTATTCCATGATAAAGGAATATGTAATTCGTACATGAAACATTATAATGAATAATTAAATGTGCATAAAGGTGAATACCCTTGATGGAGAAATGAGCATGGTATTCACTACACAATGGCATTAGCATAGAAAATCGGTACGATTTTGGCAGCGTAACGGTGTGACATAAGAATTCATAAAAAAGGTTGATGAGAGATAAAGGGGTTACTCATCATATTTACATGCAATGGACAGTAAGGAGGTCATATAGATACATGTCCCAACAATTTTAATGGAATTTAGATTAATGATACAAAAGTATTGCTTGAATGTAAATGAGGAGAGAGAAGTTCCTTTCAGAATTCGGGCATAGTAACGGGTGTACATGGGAGGCATTTAATGAGAGATAAAGGGGTATCCCATCATTCAAACATAATGAGGCCAGTATAAGGGTGGTGATAAACCATACCCCAATATTCATAATTGAAATTAAATGTGCAAAACAACTTAATGAATGTTGGACAAAAATGAGAAAGGAAGAAAAAAATCTTACTTGGAAGTGTGCTTGCAAAGGATATGGAGAGGCTTGTGAGATGCTTCTTGGGAGCTTGGGGCACCTTGGGAGGATTATATATAGAGTAGGGTAGAGTTTTTGCAAACTAAAAAGGCTTTGAGGGAGGATAAAGTGGGAGTTTTGGTGGGTTTATATAGGAAAGGTGAGGGAATTCTTTATTATTTAGGTTTGGGTTCCCTTACATTAAATTAATCCAAACCACAAACCATCCCATGGTTTTTTCCCATGGTTTTTGGAAAAGGGAAGAGGAAAACAATATTTTATAAGGCCAAAGTCCGAACTTATTAATATAATAGGGTTTCTTATGTGGAGGTGAGTCACACTCCCATGGAAAACAATTTAAAAGGACAAGGTGTTTAATAAGTCTTTAAGGGTCCATTAATGCATTGAAAAGTAATTCAAAAAAACCCAAAATCACATTATTTTAATGGTAAAACATATATTTTCCGAACACAAATATTATAGTATTTTATTACATCACTATTGGGTCATTATGATGTTATAAAACACATTAGATATTTTAACGGTATTTAATTTTTACCTAAAAATTTGACTATCTCAAAAAATTATGAAAAATTCACCGTTGGATAATTTCAACATCCTGATTCTAGAAATAACATTTTTTTATCTAAGTAATTTTCTAAATATGTTAATTTTAACTTTTAAAATAAAAACCAACATTTATCGAAAATTCACGAGTTCTGACAGAAATGGATTTAAAGCCTTAATAAAAATTATAATTGCATTCATAAAATTATAAGATCATTAATATTTAATAAAAATTAATTTAATAATAATAATAATAATTTATTAAAATATTATTTAATTCAATAATCCCTTAATTTAATAAAATAGAATTCTTAGTTAAATAATAACTAAAAACATTATTTGTACTTTAAAAACTATTTACAATATATCAAAAATGACAAGGAGGTATATTCATTATTATATACAAAAATAATATTCATGGACATAGTACTAGTTATTTGTTACATAACCCCTTAAAATAGCCGCATAATACATAAGGGTAAGGTATGAGATGGTGACGGACTCTTGGGGTGGCTCAGATAACATCGCTCGAGTGGTAATTTCTATCAACTTCCACTTCTCCAGTAGACGGTCCGGTTCGAGTATGAAATTATGAAGCTCAGCTTGGGCTTGGTCAAGAGAGAAGCCCAAGGATGCCACCACTTTTCCAAGCTCCGACAAATGGGCTTCGTATTGAGCAATTGTACTGGATGAGGCCTTCACTTCTTTTGTCTGATTAATTGGATTTGTTAAAGCCCTATATTTATATTAATCATGCGATCACTGTTCAAAGGCTATATTACCAACGGTCAAAATTCTTAACATAAAACCAAAGAAGTTGACATTTTATATAAACATGAAGAGACATTTAATTAGATCATGAGGGATTCTCCATTAATGAAACATTGGTTCATTATAGTACATGTATGTATATATTTGTACGTGTATGTGCATATCTGTGTGTGCATGTCTTTGTGTGTTTGTGTGTACGTATATCTATATATGTATATGTATTTATTAGAGAACATAACATCCCACAAAAAAAGTCATTTTGGTCTAGTTCCTTTGGAATCATGGATATTCAAAAAAAATTGTCCAAAAGTGAGTAATGTCGTCTCTAAATAAATTCATCACTACTAGAACCCTTCTTAGACATATCATTCATAATATCATTTTTCATAACATGTGGAAAAGAAATATAAGAATCAGTGAGCCCAGATGCTCAGTTTAGGTAAACAAGAGAGATATTTATATATAAAGAGGATAAGGGTATGAGAACATAAGAATAACCAACAAAACCATAAAATGCATATCATATATCATAATATAGAGTCATGGTGTAAATCATGGTTGTTCATATGACAAGAATCATAATGGAATCAAATAACATAAATCATGAGAACATAACATTAGCATAAACCATATATTTGTGGCATACACATAAGCATAGAAAATAGTTTCCATATTACTCACGGAACACTTCAAAAACTATCATTGTGTAATAGAGTCACTCTTCAAACCATTATAGTAGTCATTGTTCACTCCCAAGATTATCATAATAGAAAGAGTACCTTACAGAATTAGCTTCACTCCCCATTCCAATTATGTTTAACTGATGAGATGGAAATATTTTCTAATTTCATTGGAGGGAGATATAGGTCCCATGTCATGACCCGTCCTCAGGGCCCGTGCCGTGACTACCCCAAGCCCGCCTTCAATAGGCTAGGGGCTGGAAACTAGCACCAAAGGTGTAAAAACTGATAAGGGGAAGGCATTGCCTTTATAAAACATAAACACACACAACCAGAGTACAAGCGAAAGAAAATACAAACAAACACTATATAACAAAAGATGTGCTGGAAGGTAAAGGGGCCAGAAATACAAGCCTAATAGTAAAGTACAAGGTACAGATAAAACAGAAGGATGGTGTGAAGATGCTCCAGGATTGTCCTCTGGAGTTCCTACCTGAAGGGTAGGTGCAGATGGCCACCTCAGCTCTCCACGTCCGTCTGTCACCTTCGGGTACCGTCTCACCGTGAAGTCCACCTCCGGGTACCGTCTCATCGTAAAGTCAACCTTCGGGTACTATCTCATAATAAATTCCACCTCCGGTAACCATCCAGCTCTACAAGCCTCAACCATGATCAGTGCTGTCCATAGCTCAATATATTTCTGTTTAATCAAAAATGGTCCAAAAAATAGGGGGTCTGGGCCTGGTGCGACCCGGCCCAACACCCCCTGGGTCGGCCCGAACCTGGCTGACCCGACCGGAGTCTGGGTCCGGCCCGACTGGCATGTCCCAGCCAGGAACTGGGGGCCCGTCCAGGTACTAGCATCCCAGCCCGGCGCTGGCATTCTGGCCCGGCCCACGTGGCCCACGCGATTGGCTGCATGGCTGGACGACCAGGTGTGGTGGCAGTGCCCAGTGGGGCCCGCCCTACCCACTAATTGAGGGGGTTATACCCCCCGGTTCTTCGAAATGGCTGGTCATGTTGGCTGGCCCTTGGGTAACCGCGGGACCCCTTGAGTCCCGCCTCTTGATGGCATCGGCGATCGGCATAGCCAGCCGCCCTTCTGGATCTGTCGTGGCCTTAGGCCTCATCTTTGTTCAATCGGCACTGTGTGACAGTGTTGCGCCCCTCCGTCGCGCCCCTCCAACGCACCCCTCCACCGCGGCCCGCCCCATCCGTGGCACCTATCACTCCGGCGCAGCGGGATGGCGCTGCGCCCCTCCACCGCGGCTCGTTCTAGCTGCGGTCCTACTCTAATCTGTGCGGCACCATGGTGCCACACCTTTGTGGCGACCCGGTAATCGTGTGTTGATGATCCGCTCGTGGGTCTGCCGCCAAATACCAGGCGCTCCGTCCACTGGGCTACGATCTGCTCGAAGTACAGGATTGGTAATGTGGGGCACCCATGGTGGAGTCAGAGCCAGGTATTCCAGGAATGTACAATGTTTTTCCTGCGGCGGGCTTGGTCAAATGGCACGTGACTATCCAACACCCTGCAGATTTGATCCGCAGGCGTTGAAGGAACCACCGAGACAGAAGCAGCGGCAGGAGCTTGAGCAACAGCCAGGCGGTGAACAAGGCAGTGGATCTCTGGAAGCAGGTGGACATGAGCGAGACTAGTTCTAGGCATGGAGGCCTTTGTCCTTGGTTCTTCTAGTTTCCGTGTTGTTGTTGTTTGTGGTTGTCATGTCTCTTTGTACTTTTAGATGTAGTAATAAAAGACACTTTTCGTTGTGACGTTTACTATCATGTTCTTTAGTATAGTTGATACTAAGAGGTTCCAATTAAAACTGTTGACTTGACCCTCATTTGTGAGATTCCTACTAGAGGAGACCCAGTAACCAGACACTGATGTCGACAGTGTGACTCAACCCCTAGAGGCGAGAGTAACGGTTGGATCTCTTGGTAGTAGCGTCAAGGCCTTACAACGTCATCCATTACATGAATTTTACCGTTCATGTCAGGATTGATTGTATTAGGAAAATAACGCAGTTCATCTAGGGGATGAGACCAGATTTCTCTTTTCGGAAGAGGAGAAATATTAGCAGCTCTTTGGTAGAATGAAGATGAATTAGGGTGGAGATGAGTTCTTACATTTGGCTAGTCTCACCCATCGTTCTTTGAGCAAACGGTTTACGGTTCTCCCCATCTCAATAGACTCATGTGTATCTTCTCTCATAAGGAAATGAACCTGAGACAACGGTGATGGCCTAAAATCCTCCAGTACTATGACTTCTACATAGTTTATACTCATGGGCAGGGGACCGTTGTAGCAAATTCTCTTAGTGGTAGATCGGGCATTTAGCTGTTAGGAGTGGCGAGACAACAGCTAGCCACATTTCATATATCCTTTGTGGATAGTGATGGAGTCTAAATGTGTAAAACCAGAGAGGGTTCATGCTATGACGGAGAAGGTACAGATCATCCAGGAGTGGATGGAGACTACACAGAGCAGACATAAGTCATGTGGTGATAGGATACGAGACCACTGGAGTTCGAGGGTGACGACCACGTCTTCTTACGGGTCTCAACTCAACAGGGACTATGGATATTTGTTTGGGGCGGCAAGTTATCTCTGCATGTCATCGAACCTTTTCAGGTCCCCATCAGTGTAGGAAAGGTGGTTTACCACCTGGCCTTTCCACCTCATATGCACTGGGTGCATAACATCATCCACATATCTCAGTTGAGGAGATGTGTTCATGACCTATTCGTCATCATCGACCACAGGTAGCTGGACATCGATGACGGGGTGACCTTTATGGGGTTCCAATAGAGGTTGAGGATCGATAAGAGTGGGTCCTACGAGGTAGGTCGATTCCTCTTGTGTGCTTTTGTTGGCAGCACGGGAACCACCAGGAGAGCACATGGGAGTGGGAGGCTCAGATGCGTGCTCTGTACCTCCTTTAGTTTCCCTAGTTTGTGTTTTAGCTTTACGGGGACATAAATCCCTGAGGTGGGAGTAATTTAAAGACCCAAAAATTTCAAATAAATTTTTTTTCCTAATTTCTTTGGAATTTTACGAGTCTGTGGCTTCTTACAGCACATGATTCTGAGGCCCGGTGTGCCTGGAATCAATTTCTGAAGTTTAGCTCAGGTACGTTCAGTAAACAAAAGAACAGGTTTTTATATCATTTGAAACAGTGCTCAGAATTGAAATCTGAGTGCACCATTGAACTCATAAGGTGGGTTTTCACTTAAGAATACTTTCACCTCAACAGCAGATGATCGGGTATTAAAGCTAGTTTTTGGGGTTTTACGTGGGTTAATAAAATAAAATAAGTGAACAATATATTTTATTTTTTTAAACACGTACCTTGTGGATAAAGTGGTTAGAAGCTCCACTTGGGAGTTGTTTGTGGGACCACCACACCCTAACCCCCATGAGAGGTTATGGTGGTGGGGCCCATCGAGATCTAACCTCTCATGTGAGGTTGATTGTGGTGGAAACCACACAAGGCCTCCCATTAATGGGAGGGGAATCATAACTCCTTGACTCCCCCTCATTTATGAGGGATAGCCTCTGGGTTTAAATCACCCTCTTAATTGAGGAGGATGAAACCTCCATTTTTAATGAGGAGACCACCCAAGAATTTACCACCCCCTTCTCTTTTTGTGGTTATTCAATGGTGGGGCCCGCCAGGAAATTTCCTCCCTTTGGAGGATATTCTTTTGGGGGGACCACCCAGGCAAATAACCCACTTTTTTACTTCCTATGCTTCTTAATCCACCACCGCAATGGATTAATTGGTTGGAGCCCTCTATTATAAATCCTCCATTTATGACTTTCGTGCCAACGACGAACCCTCTCACTCCTATATAAAGGAGGCTAGGGGAAGGAGTTCTGGATGGCTTCTTTAAGCGGCGTAACGCTAGCAGCGAAGCACGACGCCCAACACTTGGAGTGTTTTCCTCTTCCTCCAACGAAGAATGATAATGAAGAATGCCAACCCCACTATCGGCTCCTTCCTTCCCGACGTTGACGGAATGACGCATGTCTTCCGTGATGCCCATCTTTTGTGACTCGCCATCATTTAACGCCCTTTTATGAGGTAGGGGTTGTTATGTTCATGTTTTATTGTCGTTCATCGTCATTCTTCAATTCATGAGATTTTTTGGGCTGCTTGATAACATCTTGACGAGGAAGGGCTCGGAATTCATGAACACAGTCCGACCCTTCCCCTCTCATTGTTGTTTGTGGATGATGGATGGGGATTGCAAAGAACCATTCGGTGACGGGCTGACCATAAGCGGACCGTCAGCAGTGTTGGTAATCTCATTGAGAAACGATTCCTTTGAGTATTCCCATAAGAATTCTGGGTACTGTTGTGATACGGTCAGGTTGGTTCATACACGAATCCAACCGGGCCCCTTGAACGAAAATGCTAATAACTCACAGACTGAGCATTCGATTGATGCGTCATCTATTGAGTTGAGACCCCTATGACAAGGTGATCCTTTGTGATACTTCTACGTGAGACTTCATGACATTTGGAAGTAACGAACAGTAGCTCATGGAGAGGACCCTCTCAGAGAAGAGCGTATGGAGGGCAGAGAGTGAGTAGATGTAGACCTGATGACTGCTTGACCGATTCGACTCGTAGTGATTCGGTTAGCCTAGTGGACGGAGCGCCCGGTATTTGGCAGCAGACCCACAGTGGACAGAGCACCTGGTAGTAGGCAGCAGACTCACGGTACTTGACAGTAGGAGTACCTCTGTAGGCTATGAGGGAGAGTGCCCGGTATTCGGCGGCAGACCCTCAGCAGATGCACCACCCGGTAGTTGGCAGCAGACCTGCGGTACTCGACAAGAGGAGTAACTCAGCAGTCTAAGGTTAGTGAGTAGCACCTCAGAGTCGTGACAGGGCCACTATACTCAACAGAGGAGGAGTTTTTCCAGCATTTGTGGTTTCGATAATGAAAATCCTTGTTTGATCTGAGTCAATGACCTTTGTGTTTTCTTCATGATTGGGATGGGTTACTTGACAACCTATGTATATGTATGGGAATATACCTAAGTAAAGGTTATCTGTTGAGATCTTTCTTGTGGTTTATCCTTATTGGTTTTAGTGTGACCTTGAGGGTCTCTGGGTCCCTACGGAGTATCGTTATACTCACCCCTACACGGGCTATGCCCACACCTCGTTTTGTTGGATGCAGACGACAGACAGTGCTCACGGAGGCTGAGTGTACGAGGACTGGACGGTACCTAGAGGTGGACCTCATGACGAGTTGGTACCCAGAGGTGGACCTCACGATGATTCGGTACCTGGAGGAGGTTGACGGATGAGGTCGCTGAGGAGGCTATTTGTACCTACCCTTTAGGTAGGATCCATCGTGGATGATCTAAGAGCTGCGCTATCTGTAGCTACCCTTCAGGTAGGTTCCATGGTGGACGATCCAGGAGCTGCTTGTCACCTTCCAGATGTTTTGTCTTTTACCTTGTACTTTATAGTTGGTCTTGTATTTCCAGCCCCTTACTTTCAGCACTACTTTTGTTTTTAGTTTTACTTAGTGTTTTCTTCCGCTTGTACTCTGGTTGTGTTTGTTTACATTTCATAAAGGCAATTCCTTCCCTTTTTATCGTGTTTTACGCCTTTGGTTCTAGTCACCATCCCCTGGCCTATAGAAGGGGGGCTTAGGGTAGTCATGGGACGGGCCCCGAGGACAGTTCGTCACATCCCATGCATCACCTAATGAAATTCCCACATTTGTGTTCCCAGATGTAATAAAACAATCATCACCTCATAACCCAAGAAAATAAATGGTTTCATAAACATTTAATCCTAACATAACACGTGGAAAATAAACGTGTTTCGTAATCATATCATCATTTCATAAAAGCGTAACTAGTTGAAAAAGAAGTGGGTTTCATAAGATTTTTGTCATGGTATAACATAGGGAAGATAAATAGGTTTCAATAATATATTTTCATCATATATATAAACCATCTACAGAAATAATGAGAATGGTATACTTGGGTCACATTCCCAGTAAATCATACGTAACTCCAAATTATGACATCTTAGATGGAAAATGATTTTGAAAGATCACATGGAACATTTCTTGAATAAAATAACTTTTCATTAAAAATCACTATAAAACAAATATCTCATAAAATATTTTTGTAAATGCATTTCTTTGAAAATATACTTGAATGTTATAAATTATTATTCAATGAAAATAATTGACATAACAGCGGGAAATTTTCATTCATGTCATACACATTATAAAATAATTCCTTTCACATTATGAGTAAAATCTAAACAGACATTGTTTGTAAAATGAATAAAAGTTTCCTTCTAAAAAAATAATAAATAAAGGATTAAAATTAATTCAAAGAATATTTTGGAAAATTTAAATAATTTTTTTAAAAATTTAGGAAACATATACATGTAATAGAAAAGGTGTTTGACAGAAGATAGAAAAAAACACCAGTTTACTTTAAAAAAATTCTTTTGAAATATTGATTTTATAAAAAGATTAAAATGAAGGGAAAACTTTGATTCTTAATAAAAACATATGAGAGTAAAACTAATGAATTTATTAATAAATAGATCATAATATTTCATCAGAGATGGAATAAACATATAAGATCCAGATAAATGATGAGATTGTATCATAAAACCTTTACCAATTTGATGTATTTTAAATCATAGACCCCATTAAAGCATAAATTAAAATTAACTTTTACTATAATTATAATATGTAGACACATTATATGACATATAAAAGTGTCATTATATACACATCATAGAAGAATATAGGTTTATAATATAACTTATGTCCCAAAGAAGGCAATTTGTGACCAAAGTCCCTTACCATGAGTTCCCCTTACTTCAAAAGTGATTTAGAATCCTATATTATAAATATAAATTTATTATACATCTATTAAATAACTATACTAATATATATCATATCATATATATTTTTTAATTTTACAATTTTATTACCCATTTATTAACAATTTCTTGTGAAACGTACGTTTTGGGTAATAAATGTTTCATTTTTCACATATGTTTTGTTTTCATATTTTTGGTCCTCATACTTTGATACTATTTAAATAATATCCATAATTTTAATGATTATGTAAATATAATATATATTTTATAAATTTTATTTGAGTAATCCATAAAATTTAGAGATTGAAAATGAAATACACCATTCATTGAGATGGTTGGCCTTATGTACGTACAAACATTGTTTGAATTTTCTCTACATATGAATTGAAAGAAACATAAATAATATATTAAAATTATATAATAATTTATATTTCATATATATAACATATATTCATTATATTCATCCCTTATTACCTACCATGTAAAACATAAGTGAAAAATGAATCGCATCACTTCGTGAGGAGGTAGTTTTCCATTCACACGATCGATGTTATCGTATCCCCCATGGAATGGAATGTATAACGGTACATGTGATAAAATATTTTTCGATGAACATTTATATTATAAATATCATTCTTATAAGTTATTTCCATCATCATATCAAATCGTGAGAGGTGTTGAATGAAAAAAAATTTATCGATATGTGAGGGGATAGATCATCGTACACACGAGTGACGTTACCTTTTCCCATTTAAGGGAAGATGAGATTGATATAGTGAATTATAATAGCATAATAAAATCTCAATATATATAATATTATCATGTTCTAATAATATTTTAATGATGTATTGATGGAATAAAATAAAAATTCTCATTGAAAATATTACCTCTTCTTCTGATAACCTCCATAGTTTTGTGCCAAAATCTATCCTAGGATGAATTTATGATATAAATAAATATTATCGGGTGATTTTAGGGATGTATGTAGGGTATTTTTGTGTTTTTTTTCTTAATAATTGGGATATTTTTTGTTTTTAGATAAGAGGATAAGGGTGATATTTTATAATCGATGGAGAGGAAACACTCATTATTTTCTAAAAGAATAAAGTGTACTCCCCTTTTCATCTGAAAAAACTATTATAAGGGTAATTATAGAACCATATAGGTAATATGGTCTCAAAATTTCCATACGATGTGTGTTGCACAAGTTTTTTGTCATTATTAACCCTTACCAATTTACATTGTCCACTGGGTAAATCCAATTTTAACTTAAATATAGAAAATATATTATTTACTATTCATTAAGGTTAAAAATTAAGTTGAACTTATTATATAATTATATAAATCTAATTTAAAATATATAAACTTTTATTTAAAATTAAACTCATATATTTTTCATTATTTAATTTAACATTATACTTGAATATGCGACGAGAAAGTGGGTTTTCAATGGGAAATATTTTCATAGGTAAAGAAAGTTTTAATATAAAAATTCGATATAAAATTAATTCCAATGAACTAAATTGGATTAATAAATATATATTATAACTAATTTATCATTTAATACCATATTAAAATAGTTTTTATATTATAAAATGTAGAAAATGAAAAGGTAATTCTTAATAAAAATCTTTATTTTTCACAAATCAATAAAAAAAATTATTTTTATAAAATTATAAAAAATTAAATACAATATTATTTTTATAGTAGCATTTCAAAAATAATGTCTATTTTTTCAAATACAATTTCTAAAATTGCAATAAAATACTTTTATATTTTTCAAAAAATGAAATAAAAATATTTATTTAGAAATAGTATTTTCAAAACATATATAGACTTTTAAAAAAGTAAAAAAATTATAAATATATTTTCTATATATAAATTAATTATACATAATATTTTAAGATTATTTATTTCTATTCATTTAAATAAATTTAATATTATGGGTATAATGGTAAAATTTAAATAATATTATTAATAATATATCATGGTTTGTTAAAACTCAATGTTTCCTGTAATGCAAGTCAACCTCAGTGTTTTTTATTATGAAATATAAACATGGTGTTGTGTGTAATTAAATGTATTAATAAAATTAAATTTATTCAAAAAATAATTTTTCATAAAATCCATGGTGTTACATTCTACCTCCCTTTAAATGAATTTCACCCTCAAATTTTCTCACTACGATGCAAAAAATTAAGGATAATTTTGCCTTATCATTTCCTCAAGTTCTCATGTATCTTTTTTGGACTTATTATTTCTACACAAAACATTGTCCAAGGGAGTTTTCTTTTTCTTGTTCACTTCCTCTATACACTCAAGAATCTCTACTAGATGTTCTCTATAAGAAAGATCATTCGCAAGTGGTACGACCTCTAATTTCGGCACATGTAAAGGATAAGATATTTAATTTATTCGGAGACATAGATTAAACACAGCCTGAACATGATAGAGGTTAGGTGGAAGTTCTAACTAATAGAACACCATCCAAATATGATCAATAATTTCAAAGGTACTTATATTACTAGGGATTAGTTTACCCTTCATTCCACATATCAGTACCTTCTTCCATGGAAACATTCTTAGAAACAACTTGTCACCAACATCAAATTCTATATCACATTGATGACTATTAGTTTAATTTTTTTTAATGACTTTGTGCCACCCTTATGTGTTTTGGAATTTCTATAAATGTATCATTCATTTATTCTACAATCCTAGGCATAAATAGTTTTATTTCTCTAACTTCATTCCATCATGTTGGACTTCTACACCACTTTCCACAGACGTATTCAGAAGGATCTATATGAATACTTGAGTGAAAGTTATTGTTGTATGAAAACTAAATTGGAGTTAATTTTTCATCCCAACTACCTTTAAAATACAAATAAGAAGATCCCAACATATGCTCTAGGGTTTAAATAGTTCTCTTAGACTAACAATTTGATTGAAGATGATACATATAGTTCTCAAACTCAATTTTGTATTAAGAAACTATTGTTTACTTCACCTAAAATTAGAGGTGGATCTCAGATACTGATTAGAAATAATGGAATTTGGTACTACTTTCAACATTACCACTTCTTTAGTGTATATCCTAGAAAGTTGATTTGGAGAGAAATATTCTCTTATCGTGATGAAGTGTGTTAACCTTGTAAGGATATTTACTACAAACTATATAAAATTATTCTTTTTTTTATGTTTTAGGGATTTTTATGATAAAATATTTGGTGATGTTTTCGGATTTATATTCTTTTATGGGCAATGTATCTAGAATAACCTTTGACATTTATCTCTATATATTAAAATTTTAATATACCAAGAACTAATATACAAACTCTGTGATATCTCCCATCATTCCATCCCACTAGAAATATTCTTTTAAATCTCTAAACATATTCATTCTTATAGGATGAAAAGATAATGATTAAATATAAGATTCCTCTAGTTTCTCCTTATTCAAATCAAATATAGATTCAACACATACATTATTATTGAAAATTATCAATAAATTATGATCAATATTAATATCTGGAACATTTATCACCACTTTTTATCTTTATATCATCCGTATGATCCAATTTAATCATCACATGGATAGGTGGTTGAACACTAAATTAATGAAGATAGTATTTATCCCCTTATGAATTTCCAGATCCATCATTTGAAAATATTGAAATATTGGATATTGTATGATCCTCATCATCAATAAGTTATCATGATCCTTTCAACTAAATGAATCATCCACCATTTTCTATTTCTATAGGGGTGATGTATTGAGAAGTAATCATCTATAATCATATATAACCATCTTCTATGACACGTATTGAACTCCTTCTGTGTGAGTATATACTTTAATCTTCTGTGATTGGTATATATATCACAAATTTCCCCATAAAGATAATTACACCATCTATTTAAAATAAAAACTATCATAGCTAACTTCGAATCATGAGTTGGGTAATTTTTCTCATGAATATTTAATTATCAAAAGGAATAAATTAAAACCATTTCATTCAGTATAGTAACATATCCTAATACCTTATTAGATGAAACATTATAGAGTATAAACCCTTCTATACTATATGGTAATGTAAAATAGGTGCACTGACTAATATTCTCTTCATATCCTTGATATTTTTAGCACATTCATCTATCTAAATGAACTTGGTACCCTTATGAGTTAACATTGTGATTGGACATTATAGTTATGGGAAATTATCCACAAACCATCGATAATATATATATAAACCAATAAAAATATAGATCTCAATCACCTTGGTTGGTCTGGTTCAATATTTATTTGCCTCTGAATTTATAGGATCTATATATGTACCCTCAAATGAGATAATATGATCCAAAAATGAAAACATTTGAAGCCAAAATTAACACATGGTAAATTTTTCAAATATTTTATCTTTCCTTAGGATCATTTTAATATTTCTCAAGTGATATTTGTGGTTTTTTATTCACATTGAATAGATATTAATATCATTAATAAATAATTCCAAAAATTAATCAAGTTAATATCTAAAGATTTTATTCATTAAATTTATGAAGATATTAGGGGGAATTAGGAACACAAAATGAAATAACAATATATTCATAGTGTAAATACTTTTTAAAAAAAATTACATGGTATATCACCTTTTTGATCCTCAATTCATGATATCCATACTGATGTTCAGTCATAGAGAAGTACTGACATCCAAAAAATTTATCAAATATATCATCAATACAGGGTTGTGGAAACTTATTATTTATCATGATCTTGTTCTAATCCAGATAATCATTACAGAGTCAAATCAATACATATTATTTTATAAAAAATAACTGGTTCACCCCAAAGTGATGTACTTGTCCTACTGAATCCATTTTCAAGGTTCTCATGGTGTTTCTTTTACAATTCATGCAACTCAATTGGGTCAATTCTATTGGGAGTATTTGAAATAGGTGTGGCATGATGTATGGGTTCTATTGAAAAAAAATCATATTTTGGTGGAGGTATTGGTAAATATTTTTGAAATACCTCAAATAAAATCAATTACAATAGGAATATAATAAATGTTTAGTTTCTCCCCAACCATATGAGAAAAACTCCACTCTTGAATAAAATTTAAAATCCATAAAATTTATGAGATTTCAATTAGCGGAATAATTTTTTTGCACTGATAAATGATCGTAGATTAGTATACAATATCAAACATGAATTTTTTTTCATCATAATTATTGTGGAAATTATGTAGGTAAATCCAATGAATTCATAATATAAAATCAAATTAAACTAGTGTAATAATGATAAGATATATAGGAATAAAATCCCCAAAAACTTCAACTGTAGAGGAATCTTATACTTGATGTGGGACAATGGTACCATTATGTTTTTTCAATACTAATTATATATATAATCATTTTGGTGTAATATAAATACCCATATAAAATATTCATATTTTAATTAATGGGTAGATCCGAGGTCAAATAAGACATTAGAAGTTCTAGAGTTGATGGTAAATGTACCCTTCACCACATCATTATTATACCTCTAATTAAAATAGCTGAACACATGAGATTTTTCTTTATATCTTTTCTTAAGAGGTTATTGACATTTATCATCATCATTAACATTTGTATTTTTTCACTGGTTAGCATAATTCCCATACTCCTTTAATTTGAAGAAAATGAGTGTGAGTGGTACATTTTGTGCAGCTTTCTCTGTATTCATATCATTAGATAACTTCTTCACGTAATATCATCTTTAAATTTCTTGATTAAATTCTCTTTTACACATAAAACATTTTACAATCCCATTAAGAAAATTTCCTCCTTGTTTCAATCCACACTTTGAGCATCAAGGAAAAATTATCTTCTATTCTCCATATTTTTTAGAGTTTCCTTTGAATTTGATTTTTCTTTTAACAAAAAAACCTTCTGATTGATGGTTAACTCCAATATAGATTTATAAATTTATATAAAAAAAACAATTTCATCATTTCTATTGAATCCCATTATTTCCAAATCCCTTCATTGACTTGATATTAAGCTATTGATGTATCGATTAACCTTACCTTAAGGTTGGATGATAATACCATAAGCATAACTCGTAAGTATGGTAAAATTTTCCTTATAGGTTTAAATGGATTCATCATCCTTCACCTTTAAATGAAGGAATTATTTCCACATTTTCATGTGACAAATACTAGTAATGTATTTATTGAAAAATAATTTCTAAAACTCATCCCATTCAATGGGTTAAGTTTCATCTAGAGGACCCATATTCTTTATAAGATTCCACTATTGATCTTCTTCAACTACTAAATTATTGAAAACCACATAATGGGAATAAATTTTAGTAACCACTAAAGCTAAGAGATAAAGGTGAATATTTATATCATTTTCCAAATGATAAACAACCATTAAAAAGGGAAAATCTCATGTGATTAGACAACCATAGACAAGCACAGACTACTTTCCCTAGCTATGTGAAGTATATCAACCATTAGTCTACATCACATAGACAACCACATAAAACCATAGAAAATAAAGGATAAAAATTAAATTAAACAATAATATAGGATCATTAAAATATTTTTTATAACATTTTTATAAAACATGGACATGGATGATAAACAGTTTCGAATGAAGAGTGAAATAAATTTGGTTGATTCTAAAACACTTATTTTATAATATTTAGTGTATAATGAGAGGAAAATGAAGTGAAAGCATGTATTCTCATGAAATAACCAGAGGAAATTAAAATTAATGAGTTTCCTAAGATATATTTCATAAGATTTTATCATCAGTATTATAAACATAAAAAGACTTAATAAACTATGAGATTGTATCACGAAACACATACCTCTATGGTTTCTTTTGAATCGTAGGCCCCATTAAAGAATCACATAAAATGAAACTTTTAATATCATAAAAATATGGGTATTTATGCTATAACATTTCAATGGTGCAGTGTATAAATCACATAAAAGAATACCGGGGCATAATATAACTTAGGTCCCAAAAAAAGCAATTTGAGAAAAAATTCTTTTTTCCTTAAGTTCCTATTGACTCGAAATCACTCTATCCTCATGTATAATAAATATAAATATATTATAAATATATTATAGGACCAAAATAATATATTTAAAATCATATATTATGTATTTATACAGTATTATTACATTTTTATTAATAATTACTGGTTAAAATTATATTTTAGGTGATAACTGCTTAATTTTTCAGATATGTTTTGATTTTTTATTTTTACTCCTATTACATTAATCATGGTCCCATAATTTATAAAATGTGTGATATGATATAAATATAATATATATTCAATATATTTGTATTTATAATGATCCTTAAAATATAGAAATGGAAAAATGAAATTCATTGTTCTTGGAGATGGTAGGTCGTACATTCCCATGAACGTGGTTTCCAATTTCTCAACAGATAAATATAAATAAAAGTAAATAATTGATTAAATTTTCATAATAATTTATATGTTATAAATGTCACATATATTAATTAAATTTATACCTTATTACATTCCATGTAAAATTTATATGATAAAAAAATACATCACTTTGTGAGGTTGTGGTCCGCCAAACATATGATCAATGTTATCGTATCCCCCACAAAATGTAAAATAAAAATATATATGTGATAATATATTTACATAAGTATATTAATGTCATAGATATTGTAAATAAATATTATATCTCTCATCATACCCATCCCCAAGTGGTGTTAATGGAAAATGTGTCACATCAATTCATGAGGCGGTAGTCTGCCACACACATGAGCAATGTGATCATTTCCCATTTGAGGGAAGAGGAGATCGATGAAGTTCACACTCACATAATAATAAAATATTAGTATATGGAATATTTTGAGGTAAATATATTATTATTTTTTAATAACATTTTAAGGATATGTAGGGAGAAATAAAACAAAAATTCTCATTGAAATTATTAGATAATATGAATTATTTTGATTCCAAATATGGTTAAGGAAACATTTGGTATTTTTTAAAATAATTAAGTGTACCAAATTTTTAATATTCCTAAAAGCCCCAAAATGGGTCATTGATGATACTTAGAGGTTATAAGGCAACACTATGTCCATAATATGGGTTTTTGACATGCCTTGAGTCATTTTAACCCCAATCTTGTTAGTTTCACCCCCTATAAACCAATTTTTACCTTAACCATGGAAAATAGTTTTTTAATGTTTTTACTATTCATTATGGTTATAATTTGTGTTGAAATTATTAGATAATATGAATTATTTTGATTCCAAATATGCAATCAATTTTTCATAATTCAAATAATATAGGTGGAATAACTTAATTTAAAATAAATCTTGCATATGGGATGAGATTGAGGGTTTTCAAAAGGAAAACTTTTTATAAGTAAATAAAGTATTAATTTTAAAATTAAATTGTTTAAAATAACCTAAATATTATTGACAAATATATAATTTGACTAATTTTATTTTGAAAACTAAATTAATTTTTTTTTAATGTTTTATATATTTTCTACGAAAAGATAATTCTTAAAAAACGGTATTTTTCACAATTTATTGAAAATTTTATCTTTTTGTAAAATTCTAAAAAATAACCCCAAGATAATTTTTAATGGTAGATTTATATACAAGATGAAATGATTTTTTAGAAAATAATTTTATCAAAATATATAATGAATTTTCTAAAAAATAAGTACTTTATTGTCAATATGCTTTCTTTATATAAAACCATTAGACATCATATTTTATATGTGGTAATTAACATTCATATCACTATATTTAATGGTAATTTCATAATGATCAGATTTAAATAAACTTGTTAATAGTATATAATGGTTTTTTAAAACTCAATGTTACATGTAAAGAATGATAAACTAGGTGCTATGTGTAATGCATGATCAACTCAGTCTTTCATTAAATGAATTCCATCAAAGATAATAAATTAATTCAAAAAATAATTATTCATAAAAACTCAGGGTGTCACAATGTCATTGTTTTGTTTTGTGTGTGTGTGTGTGGTTAAGTTGTATGTGTATGTATGCATATGTATGTGCATGAACCTGTATGTAATTGTATGTTTGTGTATGTGTATGTGTATGTGTATGTGTATGTGTATGTGTATGTGTATGTGTATGTGTATGTGTATGTGTATGTGTATGTGTATGTGTATGTGTATGTGTATGTGTGTGTATACAAGAGTATGTATATGTGTATAAGTATGTGTTTGTTTATATATATATGTGAAAAAGTAAGTATATGTATCTGTACATGTATATCTATGCATATGTATGTGTGTATGTGTATGAATGTTTATTGATTATGTATATGTATATATATATACCCATATATGAACATGCATGTTGTAAGAACCTAATTTTTATATGAGGTAAAAATAATTTAATTTTCATTTTAATTCATTTTTTTTACTTAATGTGGATGACCAGTAATGCTATGGAGAAAATCGGGGTTTCTGTGGGTTGTTCGGAGCTCGAAACCCTAGGTGGTAGAGGAAAACATTGGGTTTCACAGTTAGTAGAATCTATGACTCCAAGAATGCATGGTTTCTCTTAATTGTGGGGGCATTTTATCAGACATATTAGGGTGCATGTTTTATCCTAACTGTGCACCTAGGCCCACATTCCCAAGCTGAATGTTTTCAATTTTTAGTAGAGGTGAAAATCATGGTGTGTGCACTATTTCAAAAATTGCATGCATAAAATGAGTGAGATGGGTTTTGAGACATAGAGGTGGGAATGGTTGGTGTATAGATTTTCCAACTATGTGGCCAAAATTCATGACCTAGAAGTTTTGGATGAAATTTCTATTTGTCCCTTAAAATTCTAATCACTCAACACAACCCTAATTTTTCTTCATTACAGAGGAAAAATACCCTCTTCTCCTCCATTAACAGATTTTCCTCCTTCAAAATAGGTTCATGGACAAATCATCCATGAAAACTTTCATTCGATATTTGTTCATCTAATTGGATGCACGTTGATAGGAACTTCATTCATCTCATGTCTTTCGTTGTTTGGATTTCTCTTGATGGAGTTATATATGCGCAGGCATATGTTCCCTATCTTTAGGGAATTCATCTATTTTTTCATTATATTTAAGTTTAGACCAAACCAAAGGTTGTTAATGGATGAGTGATCTTCCATGTGAATAAGGTGTGTGTTCTGGTATTTATCCCTTAAAATTAATATGTTTTATAATATGTGTTATGTGTCACACCCCAGTTTCACAATGCATTTCACTTAAATTGAATCAATCGTAAATTAGTTTCTCTTTTTAGGAACATAATGACCTTATTAGAACCCAATACACATGTGAGGTTGGAAACCTCATTGTATTCCACCCATATTGGTGTTACCTTTATATGCCTAATTGGATTCCATGGTCATATAGCCAAAACACCTATCAGTGTGTTTGTATTTACTTCTAAATAGTGATATCATCATTGATGATGGATTAATGTAGTGTTGTAGAATAGTTAACACACATATAAATTAAAGATTATTTGAATGGAGGTGTGTGGTACAACCACATCACCTAATTAAGTTGAACAATGTTTATACCGTTGTTATTTTTAAATGTTGATGAGTTATGAGCCCACTGCTGGATCTGATTGAATAATTTACTATTAATTATTGATATATTTTATCATGGAGACCTTTAATTCATAATTTGGACATGGTGGCCATATTGTATAATATTATATGGGCATGGTGTCCCTTTTGATGTTTATATATATATATATAAACAACCATGGAGTCTATTTTTCAATTCTAATACATGGTCACTTTAACTATTATAAATTTCCATACATGGGTAAGGAGTCCCTTATTATTATCACATGGGTAATGGATACCCTTATGATGGTGATACCAAACATGGAATTTATTATTATTATGAAATTAGGCATGTTTACCCTTATGATTTCTATCATTGGTATGGAGACCCTTATAGTTATGATATCAGGCATGGAAACCCTTACTGTGATATATTCAAATGAAACACCTTAATTTTATAAACAGGAATGAAAACCCTTCTTGATATGATACTAGGAATGATGACCCTGCTACTCTGATATAGGGCATATTGGGCCCTATTATTATGTTAACAGGCATTGAATCCCTTGATACTTGTGAGACTCATTCTACAACATATGGATTCTTTGGTTACACCTTGGGTTTAGGGTAGAAGTAGTAGCAATATATATATGGATATAGACGTCACTACATAAACAGTCCATATATGTATATACATGTGTTTAATTATTATTAGATTATCTGAAATGGTCTAAAGTAAGCACTTTTGACCTGGTTTCCTTCTGGAACCAAATCTGACGCTTTATAGTTTTATTACTGCTTACCATTATACCTACACACATACATATTATACACACCAACATTATATTTATAGACACCATTGGTGAGGGCCTACTAATTTTATCTCACTCCCTACTCGGGCCTCCGATTATACTTATGAAGATTATATGGATGTAGGTAGGGATAGGGGAAATCACTCTTTGATTATTGATGAAGTTTGTAATAGAATATGTGTGGGGCGAATATGACTGAGCTATGGCTCGTGATGCTTTTAGAGATAGTATTTTTGTCCTTTTTCTCTTTTGATACATGTATTATAATGCATTCCTATTATCATGACTACCTATCTATTTTTTCTAAATACATGAAATTACATCATTCTGTATATCACACTGGTTATGAATGTTGTTTTTTATTTATTCCACATGGATGATTTACCTTTTTGGTCATTTATTCATTATAATTCCATTATTTTTCTATATATTTCACAACTATTCTACTCTAACCAAGAGTGTATATTCTCCTTAATTTACTAACTTATACCTTCATTACTATTGAGTAATCTCTTCCATATTGGGATGTGTGCTTGAGGTTATGTGGCCTATTGGTTTAGGGAACTATTAGTGGATACCGGTTCAAGACGTCATGAAGTGGTATTTGAGTAAAGTATTTTCATTTTTCTAATATTTTGGGAATATTAGATAAGATATTAGAATATGTTGTAATTTGGTTATAAGTTCTTCCTAGGAGTAGCTAACCGATGTATAGGGAAAGGCCTAATTTCCTTGGATGGGGAATTTTGTTCTATATTATGTTTATTGTAGTTTATTTGATTCCACCATTGCGCGACACATATTATGTGTGATATTTATTGTTACTATGGATTTTTATATATCATACTTGGTTTTATATTTAATGGATGAATTTATACTACATCATTTTAGTAACCCTAAAAAATTTCTATGTCATGTGTAATGTTATTCAACCTTTACTTATGGTGTGCACTACCTGCATCATGTTTTTGTGTTTATTACAATGTACATGAATTTTGCTAACACATCCTATTGGGAATTTATAAATGAGTGGTTTCTATTGAATATACAACACTTGTTAATTTATTTGGTGTATATCCCCTTATAGATTTTAATTGGTAATCAATATATTTCAATCTTTTTAATGAAATTTTCTATATAAATGGAAATGAAATTGAATGAAATCAAAATTTAAAATTATATGGTCACTATTAAATATGGAATACAATTTCCATTTAAATGGTGTTTTCCTCTATAAATTGTAATTGATACTCTGTATACTGGGACCTTATACTCATAACAAAGAATGTGACATAGACCTGGCCTTATTAGTGGGTATTAGGTAGTGTCTCTTGTGTTCGAGATAAATTTTCTTATCACCAAGACACGGTTCTTTGAGTAGCCAGAGGGGTGTGTCTGTTACATACAAAGGATTATACCTATATTATTCATTTATCAACAATATTTACCCATATCAATCCTATATAAGGAGTTTTTTTTTAATGTTTAGAGCTATACCACCATTAAATCCCCTAGTAATTTGCGAGTAGGGTGACAACGGCCATGCACTAAAGGTGGTGGTCTCTAGGCCACCAGTGATACCTCTAGTAGTGACACCTTTGAAACCACCTATTATCCTAGATGAGGGAAATTATTTCTAGTTACAATGGGAGTTTATATGGCTTATTCATATGATATAGGGAACCACATTACATACCTTTTCAATGGGATATTTTTCTCTGGAGTTTTAACAACTAAATCCACCATTTTTTTATGGGATGGTGGCCCCAAGATACAAATTTAAGGCTTGATATAGTCTAGTATATCTTTAATAATCATGATACACCTCATGATATGAGATTGAATCTCCCTAATTATATTCTTTTTGGATCTTATAAACATAACTATGATATTCAAAACTAGGACGGTTAGTATCGGGAAGTGATTTGAAGAGATTTCCAATAATGATTCTAAGAATATTTATTCCTTGAGACCCTGAGGGATGATAATGCTAGGGTATTTATAAACCTGATGTAGAGTTTATGTCCATTATGGACAAATCATCTCATTTTATAAAACTTTTTTTGAATTTTACCTATATATACTTCTAATAAGATAGAGAATTAGAGACAATTCAATGGTGGCCTTCGACATCCTAATAATTATTAGGTAAAAATTTTCCAGTTGACTATCATATCAAATATATTGAACTAGGATATAATCACCAAGAAGAGCCTAAGGGAAGAAGACTGTGTGATCTATGGTGGTTCATAACTAAGATAGATTAGTTATTTGACTAGAAATCATAAGAAATGCTTTCAAAATATGCATGTGAGCAGCCGCCGCCAAGTGATGCCCATTGACAGTTATATAGTTTATTAGCAGTGTGGGAATCATGAGCATAATAATCCCCAGTGACCTAGAGACCCCATTGAGTACTGAGAATATAGTAGATTAGGTAATATTTTTCATTTCTATAGGACCTTCCCATCATTTCTTAGTTGGAGATGATCCATAAGAGATCCACCTTCAAGAGAAGGATCAATAGAACCCTTCCAGGAAGGTATCTGGAGTATTTGATGCTGTATAGGTAGAAGAGGAGTTCATTTATGAGATATCCATGCATCAGATATACATCTCTAATATATTGGACCAGATACACATATTTAGGTTGTAGCACAGGGCTGCAGATGAGGCCATATATATTATTTGTATACTATACAAGATGAGTAGGGTGTCGAGTCATTTACTATTAATGGTACTATTCAAGTATCCTCTACTATTGAATTTCCATTATTAAATATTTTTTATTCACATTACTCTATCCTTATAGCTATTATGGAGAGCCTTGAGATTCATATTGAGTACTCATGTGATGTTATGATGCTTGATACACCATTGGGTTGACATTCCGGGAGTGTACACCAATATAGGGACTTCCCTCCTGAGAGAGGCATCCATCTATTCTTATGGGGCCCTTCATCCTCAAGATGGCATCATTTTAGTTAATTAGAAAGATAGATCGGTTGATTCCCTATCATGCCTATATGGTTTGTTATCATCAAATTGTGTCATTTACATCACCAAATGGTGGTACATATGCTCACAAGGGTGAGTGGCTTTACTAGACTAGTTAAGTTAGGCAAGATCATATTGGGATAGGTGGAGTAACCACCTAGATTTATAGAAATTACATTTATGAATAGAGACTACATCATATTTAGTTCCCTACTATAGTCGATTGATTTAGGGATATTTTCCCTGATGGCTTTTCAGAACTACCTCTAGAGAGAGAAGAATATTTTTCTATTGAGCATGTTCTTGGATCTACACCAGCATACATTCCTCCTTACAAGATAGATAATACTGAGTTTTGGGAGATCAATAGGTAGCTAAAAGATTTGGAGGACAATGTTTTTATATGACCGATACTTATCCCAGGGGTTCATTGTTTCTTTTTGTCAAGAAGGTGGATTAAATCCATAGGCATTGTGTGGATTTCCAAATGATGAATCGAGTTACTGTGAAAACATGGTATCACATAATTATTATAGATGTTCACTTAATCTATATCAAGGGAATGAGGGTTTTCTCAAATATTGACCTTATTTAAGGATTCCATCATGTTTGATTCATACCTTTAGATATTACATATACAAATTTCTGTAGAAGATATAGTTTGTATATGTATCTGGATATGTTGTTCAATATTATGAACACACCCTCCATTTTCATGGATTTGATAAATAGGATTTTCCATTCCTATATGGATTCCATTGTGGTGGTCTTATTAGATGACATCTTTTTGTATCCTCATACTAAAAGTGAATATGCCACAAATCTTGATATCATTTTGAATTCACATAGTGATAACTAGTTTTATACTAAGCCTAGTAAATTTCACTTCTAGATCGATAAAGAACACTTATGAGGTCATATTATCTTAGAGGAAGGAGTTTCAGTTGACCTAGAGAATTCAAGTTTTGTAGATACCTGGTAGTAGCCCAATAATATGTTTGATATACATAGCTTCTTGGGGTTATATGGATGTTACATGTAATTTATATTTGAATTTTCATTCTTAGTATAACTTCACACAGACTTGACTAAGAAGGTGTCAAGTTTATATGGTCATAAGCTTGTGATATAGCCTTTCAATAGCTGGAAGGGAGATTCAATTCAGTTCCAATCCTGATTTGGTCAAATTTAGGAAGAAGCTATACAATATATTTTAATGAATTAGTTTCCAAACTAAGATCAGTTATGATGTAGAATCATCAATTTGTTGCATATGGAATATGGTAGGTTAGGCCTCATTAGAGGAATTACCTAACACATGATCTCAATATGAAAGTTGTTGTATAATCCTTTCATTGTTGGAGGAATTACGTATTAGGAGAGTGTTTTGTGGTGTTAATGGACCACAAAATCCTCAGGTATATTTTTTACATAGGATGACTTGAACCTTATGAAGTGAATATAGTTTGAATAACTATAGTACTTTGGAATTGTCCTATCATATATGTCTAGGAATGGTAATGTTATTTTTGATGGTTTGATCATGAGGACTCATACACAATAAATTCATGATTTCAGTAGTGAGTGGCATCTTTTGGAACTCTTTGCTAATATGCACATTATGGTTCAAGATTGTCTTATATAGTCTATAATTTCATTTCTATTAGTGAATTCTTCACTTATGGAGAGACTAAAGATGAGAAATAATTTATATCATGAAGGCGTGATCCTGTGGTGGAATATTTTTAGTGAGGACTCACCTTTTTATTTGCCTATATATGGTCATCAAATCTTTTATATACGTGGGAGAATCTAGATTCCAACAGATATGATAGATGATTTGATGTGAGTTTCACATGCATCTCAGTGGGCAGTTCATCTTGGTATCTGTAATTTGTAAATGATATGTGTCGATAGTATTGGGGGACAGGGATGAAACATCAAATAGGTGGTTTTATCACAAGGTGTTTCACCTATTAGCAGGTTAAGGTTGAGAACTAATGGCTTATAGCTTATTATAGCCATTACCAATTCCAAAAATGGAAATGGAAATATGTTTCGGTGAATTTTTTACTTGTATTTCCAAGGTATCCTTGAGATAGCGATGTAGTTTAGTAATTTTTTTATCGACTGATAAAGGTCTCTCATTTCCTTCCTATCTAAGAGACTTAATCAGTTTATGAGACGGGAATATTGTATTCATGTGATATGATACATCTACACAGGATCCCATATAGTATTGTTTTAGATAGGGATTCTTGTTTCACATCGAGGTTCAAATAGGTTTTAAAGAAAAATATGTGTACATAGAATCTTCTAAGCACATCCTTTCACCCACAGAGAATTGGCCTGTTGGAATTGATGGTATAGGTAATAGAGGACATTCTTTGGGCACACATCCTTTAATTTAGAGGTTTTTGGGATATCATATCCCTCTCATCAACTTCTTCTATAAGAGCATATATAAGGTGAAGATTTAGATGGATCCTTATTAGTAATTATATGGTAGGTTATTCAATTCACCCCATTTTCCAGATAGAGGAAATAGAGGCAGTGCTACTGTAACACCCCATGATTTTTGGAATTATGTTCCATCTAATTAATTTATATTGTTGATATTTTTCATTTCACAGAAAACTGAAAATAATTATTTTATATATATTAAGGAACTATGTTTTTCTTTAATTATATGTTTTTCCATGTTATTCATGCACCAAACATAATATAAATGTAATATTTATCTACAAATAACACTGAAGATATTTATGACTTTCCCCAATGGCATGCGTAACATGCAAGACTGGGTTTTACCGAACAATAATATATTATTATTTAATATAATAAGATATAACCTATATATTAAATTAAATTTTATGAATAGTATTAACTAAATTATTAAAATATATGGTTTACAAAAATATTATGTGAATTCATAGGTTACCAATTAATTAGAAATGAAAATATAAGAACAAACTACATATAAAGGATATATTTTTATTTTTATGACTCAAAGGTTTTTTGTCTTAATAAATTAAAATAATTAAATTTAGTGAGTAATATTAATGTAACATATGTGTTATATATTTAGAAAAAATAAATTATATTAATCCAATAGATTCTATAGACTTAAGATAAGAACAAACAAAATTTTATGCTTAAAACCAACATATATATAAAGGTAGTTTTACCGCCTTTTAATGGAGAACCCATTTTAAATCTAATTTTTAGAAGATTTATAGAATAAATTTGTCAAAATAGACTTAATATTTTATATTAAATCATAAAAATTAGGTTAGGATAAATTTTTGGTATTTTTTTGTAATGTTTTAATATTTAATGAATAGTTTAAAATATTGAATTTTAATTCAAAACTCCTTTTTGAATATAATTTTATTATAAATAAAAATTATATATTAAATTGTTTTAAAATTTATATAGATCATATTTTTATTAATTAAAACAATTTTGGTCATTGTAATTAGTTTCACTTTAAAATTGGGCATAAATACATATCAAAATTTCGGATTTGTTTTAACAGTAAAAACCCGTAGTGTCGTCCGGTTTACAGGATTACATTTAAATTAATTTCCAAAAATTATATTATTTTAATTTGAAAAAATGGATTCAATATTTTGAATAATAATAATATCTATTTTATAATTTCTAATATGGCCAACTTAGTTTTTGACCAAAAATATTTGGGAAAGTAGTTAAAATTAATTACAATGATTAAGGTAAAACGAAGCTTAACAATGAAATAAACCATAAACATAAGGTCCCAATGACCTAGAAACTTTTAAAAACCAATTTTATGGCCACATATCAGTCATAAAACTTCAATTATTTATTTATTTTTGTTTTTTATGACTTTTTTATTTAAAAACGTGGACACAACGAACTTGTTTTCAAAAATGAGAAGTGTGTCATTTCCCTTTCATATAAACGACCACCACATCTCCCACTTTCTCACACCTCTCAAAACACATAGGTTACTTGATGATATGACCAATAACATTCCCAATAATCCTTACTTACTCCTAAAAGACTCCCTTTTTGAATAAATTATTCCAAGGAACCTCTTTGCTGAAAACCAAAAGGAGTTACCTCATTAAAAGGTAACACCCTCCCCCAAGCTCCTTTCATTTATATCCATTATCCACTCCCTAAAAACTTATTATTCCATTATTTTACCACAAAAAATAGTATCTTAAATATAATAGGATGTTTTTATACTATTATTTACCTATACATACACACACTTTCATATAATGGGCAATGAACATACTGTTTACGTGTACGGGGAACTACCGCCCCACAAAACGACGAGTGTTCATTTTTCCTTTAACACCTATCAAAGTGGAAATTATTATGTAAAATCTATTTATATATTTAATTCACTATATTTATAATGTTTTTATTATTTTTTAATTTTTCTTTTGAACATACCCTTATATTTTTTATCTTGTTTAAATATGATATTTTTTTTGAGGAAGTGTTGACTACCACAACCTCAAAGCGAAGTGATTTGTTCACACACTACATAGAATATATTAAGGATATTCTTAGTGAAACTATATGATATATATGACATAAAAATTATAATTTAATGATATTATATAAATATATAAATATATAAATATTTCATTTACTTTATTTCTTTGAATATGTTAATAAAACGGAAGCATAGTTCATGAGTACGTACGCCCTACCATCTCTATGAACCATATATAATATTAAATATATTAATATAGTTTTGTAAAAGATTTATAATAAAATTAAAATTATTATATAAGGGTATTGATGGAGTCTTAAGAGATTCAAGACAGAAGGTATGGATATTTCATATCACTTCTTATTTTTGTGAGATACTTTCCTTAATCACCACTCTTTTTGTTTGTGTGGTGTGTATACTTATGAAGGATGAATTATATGATTATTATAATTAATTTTTTTTATATTTACATATCCATTTGATGATTTTTATTTCATAGGGGTTATGTTTCAAAAGTTACCAAATTGGTAAAGTAACTTTGTCTCAATGTTCCTTCTTTGAGACACATTCCATGTCATGAGCCTATACTTCTCTTCTCTGTGAGTTTTGTATACTAAATTTAGAAATGGTATATCATTAATAACCTTATTTAAATGAAAATTTAATACTAATGTAAGTTTTTTTCCTTCATGAATTAATGTTACCAAAATGGAAATATTTTATTGCCAAAATCTCATTATTTATCGAGATTATTTAAGATTATGCTTCCATTGATGAAATGTTATGGTCCATATATCAATATCACACATGATTTTTATTACCCTATGTATATCCTTGTTATATCCATTTAATGGTACTATTTTTCCACACTTTGGTACTTACAATACTTCATGTCATGAGCCTATACTTCTCTATGAGGTTTGTATACTAAATAGGGCAATGTTATGTCATTAATGACCCTATTTCAATGATATTTTAATATTAATGTATTTTTTTCCTTAATTAATTAATGTTATCAAAATGGTAATATTTTATTGCTATAATCTCATTTTGTATCTATATTGTTTATGATTATGCTTCCATTGATGAAATGTTATGGTCTATATATCAATAACTCACATGATTTTTATTACCCTATGTATATGCATGTCATATCGATGTAATGGTACCATTTTTCCACACTTTGGTACTTATGATTCTTAAGAAAATGTTTTTATGAAAATAGGGCATTATCTCTCCTTTCAGTTAGAAATCAGGGTTCTATCCAAACTATAATTTCTAAAAATGTTTTAAAAAGTTATTACTTTTATCCTATGATGTTAAAGGAAATTTTTACCCATGTTTTATCTTTTATAAAAATGTTTTAAAATGGATCTTCTTGTCATTTTATGATCAATTCACTCATCTAAACATTTATGTTAAAAATGGGATGTTTGGCCTTTATTAACCTACCCACAATCCAAACCATCATTTCATTAAATATTCCAATGTAATTATAAAATATTATTTTTAATTAATTATTTTTAATTTTATAGACATTAATTTTTTTTAATTTGGTTTTAAATGAAATTTTTTACAAAAAAAAAATTACATTTAAAAAAGTATTTTAAACAATTTCAACCCCTCATTATATGTTTTAAAAGTATTTTCAAAGAAATGGTTTTCAAAATTTTTTAAATATTATTTTATTTGTTTTCATGTAAAATAGTTTTCTAAATGTTTTCAAGTATCTTTATTTTTTTCAAAAAGGTTTTCAAAGGAAAAAATGTTTTTAAAATTGTTTCAAGATTCATATATAATTATTCAATTTATTTTTAACGAAAATGGTTTTTAAAATTTTTACAAGATTATTTTTCTTAATTCCAAGGAAAAAGGTTTTCATAATTATTTCAATACTTCTTTAAAAATTTTCAATTATTTTCCAAGAAAGTGGTTTTTATAATGTTTTATGTTTTAAGGGGCCCTTTTCAAAAAAAAAGGATAATTTCCCTAAGAAATTTTTTCAAAATATCTTTCCAAGTTATTTTCCACCCAATATAAAATATGTTAATGTTAATCAAGCCCAATTATGAAATGATATAAAGGTTCCATTCATATTATTTCTTGAATAGTTTATTTTTTGATGGAGTGATCCTTATGACACTATTTCTCTTCCATGAGTTATATTCTTTTGAAAATAGCTTCTTTTCATTGGTTATGATTTTATTAAATGATTATGAAACTTATAACAATTACATAGGGTAGAACATGATGAAATATTAATGATACCCATTTCATTTAATGGGTTAAGACATGATATTTATAGAACCCATCTCTTTTTTATGGGTCATGGTATGATAAATATTTTATTATCTCATGGGTGATGTATGAATGGTTATATTATGACATGGGTTGGACTTATATCTCCCACAATGAAATTTTTTAATGATTTATATCCCATGATATTATTATGTGAATCAAGTTGACAGGCCTGATCAACTATGGGAAGATAGGGAAACCCAATCCCTTACAAGGAAAGTACTGTGACTAGGGATGGTGGTGTGTCCCGCCTAGTAGTTGTGGTTCCGGTAAAGTGCCTTGATAAGTTCTATCAATGAGTCTAAACATATAAGGAATGATATCACATGTTTATGTATTCCAAAATTACATGTATTATTCCTATGATATGTTTTTATGGATTATGATCTTTTTTTATTATGATTCATGTCTTATGAACTACCAAGATCTATTCCATTATTTATCTTTATGGGATTTGATATGTAGAGTATGATCTTATAATGTTATTATCACATTCTCATACCTCTAATATCATGTTTATTATTACATGTATCCCTTATTTACCCTTACCGAGCATCTGATCTCACCCATTTTTATGTTTCCATCCCTGGGTTATGAAGATATGTATTAATTATGGTGTGTCTTAGAAGGGTAATATTCATGAAGAACTTACTGAGAGATAATGTATCTCACTAATTTACCAGTGATTATGTATCCACGGTTCCAAAGAAACTAAAAAATATGGTCATTGGGCGTTTTTTATTATTGTGTTTTATTTATTTCACATAAGTGATGCAATTTCTATGTACATTAGGATTCTGTTGTTATAGTTGGTATCAGATAAAGGGTTTAGTTTACCTTTATAAACATTGATGAGAAAGCATTAGTGAGAACTCTATGGAAATGTATATGTATAATTCTAAGTATAAGGTATAGTACAGGAAAATGTCCTTGAATTTTAGTAAAGGATATAGTGAGTGGTTTCCTAGAAATACATCCATGTCTAGATATTACAAGTGGATATGGCTCTAGAAAATATGTACGTAGGGGTAACAACTCTAACTAGATGTCCATATCCTGACTCGGGGTAATTTGGTACATAAAAACAAGCCTTACTTCACATGTTATTTGACACTCTCAAAGGATATGCTTTGGAAATTCACATACTCATCACAAACCATAATAAATTAATTAATTAAAATTTCCCTATGAATAACCTCTGATAAAAGTAGGGTATCATAGATAAAGAAATGTGTCATTATTTTGAAAACATAAAAGTAATTATTTTTCATGATTATGTTTATTTACACTATGATAAGTGTTTCTCACACAATTATTTCTGGGTTTAGTCAATGGAAGGAACCAGAAGGAACTGGGTTAATGTTGAAAGCGATGGAAAATTTTCTAAATAGGAGTAAAATGGAAGGATTACAGTTTTAAATGTTATTGTGATCATTATTAATCAATTTTCAGGGAACATTATTAACAATGTGTACCTTAACCAACTCTCAAGCTCACCAAAGAAGATAAAGAAGGATTTTGATGGGAGTTCGGGTGATGGAGACCATGGAGGAAAGAATATCTGGTTTCCATTATTTCAAGAATGTGGATATAATCATCTATGTGAATGTATTATTGGAAGAATAACATATATTGTCTATGTAAAAGAAGTTTAGAAAGTAAGTAATAGAAAATGGAAAATAAAAATTTCAATTAACGAAATGGATGGTAATGTTATCCTCTATAACAAATTATAAATTAATTGGAACTTTAAATAATGAAATTATGAACATTATGAAAATTTATGTCCTATGTGGAAATATCATATAGATAATCAATAAGGTGGTATGAGTATTTGTTATGCATCTAAAGATAAAGGGACTACAAATGGCATGTGAATGGTATGTGATGTTCTTTCAGTATTGTCTACGTTATTTATAAGAAGCGTGATTAGATTATGGTTGAGGGAACTTAAGACATGATTCATAGTTCATATTCTATGAATATTGTATTAATGATTAATTTTATAAATCTTTAGTAATGGATTGAGAAAAAAGTTGGATGAATAAAGTATTTATGATTTTGAATTCAATGACTGCATTATATAAATCATGAAATATATAAGTATTTTTAGTATATGTTTTCATTAATGATTGAAAATTATGTGTTGAATAGTAAAGAATACCTAGAAATCTGATTTCATTAAAATTTGATATTTCGATTACTGGAAGGTAACCCTTAATATGATCAATAAGTTGATAAAATTGTTTATCGCTTGGATAAATAGATGATTGATTTGGATACAGTATTTTGGAGAGCACTGATAACCCTAAATATGATTATTTATTGGTTTAAAAGGTGTTATATTTCATCATTGATGAGGTTTAAAACTTCTTGGATTTAAATAATGTAACCATAAATCATTGTAATAAGGAATTATTTAGGTTTTATGAAAGGATTTATTGTAATTTAGGCTATTACCATGTTTCAAGGGAATATAATATGAGATTATAATAATGTTTGTAATGTGACTACCAATAGGTACTATGTGATATATGGGGGGTAAATGATAAGTTGATTTCATGACCTTATTCAAAAAGTCTTGTGTTTTTATCTTTTGAAAGGGTTATAAGGTTAAAAAATTATGGAATGATAATGTTTTATGTCAGATGAAGTTTTTGAGAATAAATTATTATCTCACCATGTGAGGATTTATGAATATCTTGGATATCATGATCTGTTAGTTCCTTGGGAATGAGAAAAACACCTTCCTTTTTGTAGAAATAGGTGTAGTGGAACAAGGAACCTCTAAGGGTGAGGTTGTCTTGAAATCAAGTAAATATATCTTTTCATGCCAATTCTTTAACTTTAGGAAAAGAGATCTTAAAACCAAAAATATTATCCTGGTACCACCATTTTTTATTAATAAGATGGTCCCTTAGTTCATCACAGATTTATGGTTTTGTGATTATTAACGTTCTTCTAACCTTGTTCTCTATCACTCTCCATTAGAACATGATGGTTATATTTCTATTCCAGGTCAATGTTTTCCCTTTCCACATATCTTCTTCAATGTGGTAACCCAGTTATATTTTTCTTTGGGTAATCGTTATGTTTCAAACATTACTTTTTAAAATAAAGTTTTAGTATTCTTCTTAGAGATGTGGGTTTCTAAGTGGGTAACTTTTAAATATTTAACCTTTAATAACCTAGACGAATTTCAAGGGTGAAATTAATTTTAGGGGGGTAGAATGTAACAACCTAATATTTTTTGAATTTTTATTTTTCAAATTAATTTAGTATTTTTGATATTTTTAATTTCATGAAACACATAAAATAGTTATTTTATATATATTAATGAACTATGTTTGACTTTAATTATACATAATTCCAAGTTAATCATGCACTAAATGTAATATAATGGTTATCTTTCTCTATAAGGAACATCAAGGTTAGCTTACAACTTTCCTTGATGTCTTATGTAACACAAATGACCATGTTTTAATGAACAATAATATATTATTATTTAATATAATAAGATATAACCTAGTGATAAAATTATGAGTTTTGAATAGTATTGAATAAATTATAAAAATATATGGTTTAAAAAAATATGATATGAATTCATAGTTACCAATTAATTAAATATAAAAATATAAGAACCAATTGAATATAAAAGATATATTTTAATTTTTCCCCTCAAAAGGTTTTTTGTCATAATAAATTATAATATTTAAAATTAGTGAATAATATTAACATAATAAATATGTCATATATTCACCGAAATATTTTTTATATTCATCCAATATATTTCATACACATAGTATAGGAGCAAACATGATTTTATTCTTAAAAACCTATACTTTTATAAAGGTATTTCTAATTCATTTTAATGGAGAACACATTTTAAATCCAATTTTTTGAACAATTATAGATTAAATAAGTCAAAATAAACTTAATATTTGAATGAGAAAAATAAAAATTAGGTTAGGATAATTTTTTTATATTTTTCTATAAGGTTTCATTTTTAATTAATAGTTTAAAATATTAAATTTTAATTCAACACTTCTTTTCATATAATTTACTTAAAATATATATTTATATTTTAAATTGTTTTCAAAGTTAAATTAGAAAAAATTTAATCACTTAATAAAGTTTTGTTTATTTGAATCAATTTCGCATAGAAATTTGGTATAAAAAATTTAGCAATCTTTTAGACGTTTTTTATCATTAAAACCCATAGTGTCATACCGTCTGCAGGATTAATTTTAAACTAATTTCTAAAAAATAATATGATTATAATTTGGAAATATGGATTACATATTTGAAAAAATCATACTTTATAATATATAATAATTTCATCTTAATTTTTGACAAAAAATATTTGTGAATTTTGTTAAAAGTAATTATAGTTATTAAGGTAAAGTTAATCTTAACAACAAAATAAACCTTAAACATAAAGGCCCAAATGTCATATAAACTTATCGAAAACCAAATATCTAGCCGAATTTTATACATAAAACTTCCATTATTTATTTATTTATTGTTTTTTATGACTTTTTTAGGTAAAAACATGGGTACACCTAACTTTATTTCAAAAATTCCATGTGTGTCATTTCCCTTCCCTCTAAAAGGCCACTACCTCACCCACTTACTCACACCAATCAGAAAATGTAGGTTAGGAAAATATCATACCAATAAACTTAAAAAAAATCCTACCTTCCTACTTGATTCCTCCCTTTGGTAATAATTTCTTCCAAGGAATCCCTTTGGTGCAAACCAAAAGGAGTTACCCGATTAAGAGGTAACATGCTACCTCAAGCTCCTTTATTTTATTTCCATTATACACTCTATAAATTATTATTATCCCATGATTTTATTAAAAATAAAATTATCTTAAATATACAAGGATGTTTTTATTCTAATGTTTTTACCTGCACTTACACACACTTCCATCTAATGGGTAATGAACATACTTGTTACGTGTATGGAAAAATATCGCCTCACGAAACGACGATTGTTAATTTTCCTTTACCGCCTCTCATGATGGATATTATGATGGAAAATATATTTATATATTATATATCTAATATTTATAATATATTTATGATTCAGTGATTTTTATTTATAATATACCCTTATTCTTTCAATCTTGTGTAAATATGATAATTTCGTGTAAGTGTGGACTACCGCCCCCTCAAAGCGATGTGATTCGTTCACACACTACATGGAATGTATTAAGGATATATTTAGTGATAATATATGATATATATGAGATAAAATTATTCTATAATTAAACTATATACATATATTAATATTCATTTATTTAATTTTCTTTCTTTCTTTCAATACATAAATAAAACAGAAGCATCATTCATGCGTACGTACGACCTATCGTATCTAGGAACGATGAATTCCATCTGATACTTATATATTATATAGATTATTATTATAAAAATACACTTAATATACATGATATTTATATCATGTTTGACATTCTTCATGTAACACCCCAGGTAAATAAGGAATATGACATTTTCATATTTATCCATATTTGTGAATAAAATATTAATATGACTTTAAAGGGGACGCTATGCTCGATGGCGTACCCAACACGCAACAACGAGTTTCTTGGGAATCTTATGTTGCACTCTAATAATAAAATAATATTATTTTAAATGGTAGTTAACATGTAGCCGTTATAATGGCGGGAATGGATAGAAATAACTAAAATATGATTATATATGTTCTTAAATATTTTTACATTTATACAATAAAAGATAAAGGCTTAAAATACGGAAAGAATTCAATTTTAGGCGTATATGCCCTAGTTTTCACTAAAGGTTCACTTATCACCTTTTGATGGAGAACCGTCATTAAATATAGTTTTGTTCACTCTTAAACATTCTTTTGGACCAAATAAAACTCTTATTAAGAATCGGGACATCAAAATTTACTTTGTGTAAATTTTTGGTATCTTTCCGATAAAGTTCATTTTTTAATGAATAGTGTAAAATGTTGTATTTTAATTCAAAACCACTTTTTAATCTAATTTATTTATATGATTAGATTATATTTTGAATTGGTTTTAAAGTGAAATTAGAAAATATTTTTACCATTAAATCCAATAGTGGTCGTTGGAATCAATTTCACTTTGAAATCAGACTTAAACTAGTGTCAATCTTTTGATACTTATTGTTTCATAAAACACGCTATTTGTCATGACAGCGGGAATTAATTATTAAATTAATTAATGTGACTATGTTTTGAATTTTGTAAAATGGACTTCATTTTTGAATTCGGAATATCAAATATAGCTTAGGGTGAATTTTTGGTAATTTTCTGAAAAACTTCAATTTTTGATGAATAGTGAAACCACTAAGTGGTAATCAAGAAAACTGATTTTTCAGTTAAATGAAAGTTTACCACTAATGTGTACTGAATTTTGAAAATCCGACATACATGGTTGTCATTAAGAAGTAAAATGTGGTTCAATGAGATTAAAATAAATTTTTGGTGAATAGTAACTTATTAAGTTCTTAATCGCGATTAGTGGTAATTAGTGTAGTTTAAGGTATAAATAATGCTTTAATAATATGAAATGACCTAGACACATGTACCAACCTTATTGGTTGTGTCATGGCCGACCAAGACAAGCCATGGGTCAACTTGGGGACCCCATGGAGACACTTTGGTTTGGAAATGACATAAATAACTTTTTATTAAATGTTAAAGTAAAAATGACACAAACAAGAGATGTTTTATGAAAACAATTTTTACATGGGGTTATAAAGATCAGATTTTTGATTATAAATAGTCATTGGAAAGCTACAAAGATATTCTACATCATAGTATTTTTTTTATGATTTTTAGACATTAAATAAATTAAATTATTTATGACATAATAATGATACAGCGATGACATCATTATTTGACGATTTAAATAAAATGGAAAGATAATGTAAAATCTATGAAATACACATGTCCAAAACCAATTGGATGAGTGGATTTAGAACCCTTATCACCTTATCCACGAATTCTATCAATGTGGGGCCTTTTAAAACCGAAACACATTTTCAAATAAAGTAATATTTCTTTACTTTCCAAAAGTGCCCCTCCTCTCCTCTTATAAAAGGCCCCCACCTCTACCTCATTTCACACACTCCTCAAGCCTTTGGCTCGGCCAACCCATGCCCATTTACTCTCTCCACATCCCTCTCCTCATCCTAGAGGATTCCCTTTGGGCAGAATCATTTCAAAGGAAGCCTTTAGGCTCAAATCAAAAGGAGTTACACTTTTAAAGGTAATTCATTCTCTCGTGTTCATTTGTTTTATTTTGCTTCTCCAACCCACTAAACTATTTTTATTTACTTCTTTTGTAACAACACCAGTATCTTCAATATACTAGGATGTTGTTATAAGATTTATTCTAGCTACACTCTCACACAACTACATCAAATGGTTAAAGAACATACGGTTTCCGTGGATGGTGAAATTCTGCCTCCCGAAACGATGATTGTTCAATAATCATTTAACACCTTCAAAGGTGGCCATTATGATGTCACTATTTTTATATATGATATATAATATGTTTATTTTTTATTTATGCTTCTGTATTTTTCATTTTTGTCTTACCTTTATGGCTTCCATTATGGGTATACGCGATATCTTCATTTAAGGAAGTGCGGACTACCGCCCCCTCAAAGTGATTTGATTCGTTAAATACCATATGTGGGATGTATAAAGGATGGAAATATAATATTATATATGATATTATACTGGAATTATAATATACCTTTATATCATTATTATTCCATTCTATAAAATATGAAATAGAAATGAAAGTAGCGTTCATGCGTACGTACGGCTTACCGTCTCCATGAACGGTACATTTCATTTCTTACCTCTAAATGATTATGTAATGTTATAAATGCATGCATGTACTGGATATATATGAAATATATTATATCTACATAATGAATACAATTCTGGATATAATAAACATTTGGCCACACGAACAACATGTAATTCTAAGAAGTCCACTTTCGACTTAAGAACGAAATATCGGCAAAACAAATATTATTAACTTAAATGATTACATAATGTTTATGACATGGTAATAAGTGGTATAAAAGTAATAATGAACTTTAAAAAGGTTCTTAAGGAATTATAAATTAACTCAAGTTTATTATTCAGGAGATTAAAGAACGATCGAGTCAAGTCGGACCCGAGGTAAGGGATCCTACTCCTCTCTTTCTTTTTAAGTACACACTTTTATGTCATTCCTTTTAAAGCTCATCTTTATTGTTATTGGGATGATCTTTTATATTAAACTTACTATAATTTTTATGTTCATGTGATGAGAGACCCTATTCTCTCTCGTCAATCCATTTTGGAAGTTTCATGTGGCGCCGTTAGGCTGCCGAGTTCTCGTAAGGGATTTTTCATCTCACTTTTATTCCCGTGAGATTTATGCTACATTTGCCACAAATTCCATTGAGTGGTGTATGTACTGCCCATTATTCTACTCTTTGTGTAATATAATTTAGTTTATGAGTATTTACATCAATGACCTATTGTCTTTCTTTCATGGGGTGTATGTTTTGAAAGATACCCAAGTCGGTAAGGGAACCTTTCACCCTCCTCTTTTTTAAAATACTTCTTTTATTGGGTCTTTTAATTTACATATTTTTATGTTGGGATATGTTCTCATACATCCTTATTGATGTAAATTTTATGTCCAAGTGATGAGATACACTTTTTATCTCTCATCAACTCATTTTTATGTGATGTCGTTAGGCTGTCAAGGGAACTTTTTAACCCAATTTCGATTTCTTTGGGTTCAACTTGTAGTCATTGAATATGTCATCCATTGAATATGTGTGAATGACATTTTATTGTTTGACACTTAATATCCACTTATATTGGGTTTATATATATTTGTCACACATATTTTTGAGATTTATTTGTCCTTAATTTAAGGATACCTTCTTTATAAGGGATTTCGTGACATTTGACATTTCTATTGAGGGTTCATTGTTGTTATGCACCAATTCACTCTTATATGGTGTATATACTGTCCTTTGGAGTATTATATCATGAATCCTTTTATTCTCATGATATTATAAAGTTCTGACTAAATGTTATTCCTCGATTATTGTATTCAAGTGTCTCTAATTTTGGTAAAACCCCTTTAACCAAAATATCGTTTTAAATGTTTTAATTATTTGTTCTTATTAATATCCATGTTTTCAAAATGGTTTTAAGGAATTATTTATATGTATATTAATGGTTTAAAATGTTAAAATCTTCAAGGTGGTATGGGACACTTTGATTCAAAAATCTCTTTATTAAATGTTTTAAATGGTTTTGGAAATGGTTTCTTTTTGAATGGATTCATTATTTCAATATCCTAAAATGTTATATTGTGATTGAAATGTGTAAATGTTATGTTTCCTTTATTCATGTTTATGTGATACGATTATATTATGGTTCTTGGTCATTGTTATGAAGAACGGGTGGTTCCGTGATAAACTAAGGGCGGGTGAGCCCGATATAGCTCTCCAATGCATTGGGTAACGCGAAGGAGTGAAACGTTAAGGTTTCTCCGAAGAGATTTAGGGAATATACTGTGATGGGTATTCCAAATGTAACCAAGAGGGTTACTCCCTACGTAAGAATGTTATGAATGCCTCAAGTTACCTTTATGTCTTATGTTTTCTATGATTTATTCATGGTTTGATGAGGTATGTTAAAGTGCCTATGTTTTATGGGTAAAGTATGATTTCATTATTATATATGAACTCATGTTTCCTTTCCATATTTTTATAACCCTTACTGAGCTTTTTATGCTCATCCCAAGTTTTTGAAATGTTTTTCACAGGTCAAGGGAAAGGTACATGATGTGATGATAGTGTCAAGGATGTGTCAAGAAAAAATCCATGGTATATTTTAAATATGTTTCCGTTGATGGGAAGAATGAATACTGTCTTTTATGTAACCACTTCGTTTAAATGTGGAATGTAATGAAAGTTTCATGATCTAATTGTCTAAAACTCTAAACATGAAAAGATCCTCAATGTGTAATCTTGTAATAACTCAAGATTAAGTAAGGTTTAAGGCTGGGGCCTTATAGTTGGTATCAAAGGTCGGTTTAGATAACTTTAGAGGTTAGGGTATTCTTTAAGCATAATTGACAATTACCATAATGGTTAGGATTTCAGAAAGAGTCTTAGTTTTAGATAAAGTGAATGATTAAGTATATCTTATTGTCTATCTTACTCATTAGTACATGATGGTTTTGTTGATATACTCACACTGACCTTTTTGGTTTTAGTAAATGGCTGGATCTAGCAGGCACCAAAGTAACAGTGGATGTGAAGGAAACTGTGACAGTTTTTTGAGCAAGCAACTGAATGATATGGGAGCTGCAATGAGAACTCTTTTGATTATCCTCAACCAACTATCTGGAGTCATGATTGACCACCTAAACCTTGGAGATTTCTCTAAGGCATCATATATGCAAGAAACAAATCCCTATGGAAGTACAGGTAATAATCATAAAGGTAAGTGTGTTCAAAAACCTATGTGTCAAAGATGTGGAAAGAAACACCTAGGAAAATGTTTCAAAGGGACAGAAATATGCTATAGATGTGGAAATGAAGGTCATAAAGCAAGAAACTGCCATGGAAAAAGGAAGCATCCAGTTGACTCGAGGAAAGGGAAAGAAGTTCTTTCTGAGGGATCAATTGAATGTTTTAAATGTGGTGTGCATGGTCATTATGCAAACACATGTCCTATGAAGAAGTTTCGTGAATGTGGTCACCAAGAGCGTACCAATATTCGTTTACCAATACCTAATGACATTCCTATTGAGGATGAAGAAACTGACAATGACCAATCAAAGGTATGTACTATTTCATGACTATTGTTTTATTATTTTCGAATCTTAGGATATGATTCATGATTTTGTTTGTAGGAAAGAGGTATTTCGGAATAAGTTGGAAAGGAATGGATAATGGATCATGAAGAATGTTGAATGAGTAAGATGTCAACATATAAGGGCTTCAAGAGTTAGGGTGAAATTCTTAAGAGTATTAAGTCTCTTTTGATGATGGGGTTACATTAGAAGACTTTTTATATTATGTGTAACCCTGATGTTTAATATAGGAAAATTTTATTCAAGTAATAGTTATCTTTTCTTTTGTGGACATAGTTATAAAGAACCATTTGGGTTTATATGATCCTTACTTTTGAGGTAATTATGGGTTACCATATGTTATGATTGAAGTGAAAGGCATGAGATAAAATTGAGGTTAAATTATGTTATGGTTATTTTTGATGATTTTATCCCTTTTTGGGTAATGATTTGAGAATTATATAGTTTTGGAAAAAGGACAACACGCAGACCGTGTGACAACCCGTCGCGTCGGACAATGCTGCGGGAATCGAACCCACAACCAAAGTGCGACTGGTATTTATCGTCTACCACTGGACTACGTGAAGTCCCTGGTTAGTTTTACTGATTCCTTTTAGTTATATGATTTTATTAATTAAGAGTAAGTTGATTTTGGAGGATATGTGATTAGGATAATTACTTTTCAATGTGAGACTTTAGGAGCAACTGATGTTGTTTGGAGATAAATGTTACGATTTAACTTGGAAGACTATGTGACTAAATCCTTCAAATATTTGGGTTTCAATCTTATATTGGTTTACTTTGAAGAATTTTATGGACAATTTGTTTATCGGATGGTCCTCGTTGAACTTTGGGTTTTGTTGGACAAATTTTGGAGATTAAGAATAGATTTTCTTTTTATAAGGGGTTATCCTTTTCTGGGTTATCTGATCTTGTACTAATCTTTTGGGTTTTGGTTTTGGTTAAAGTCTAAAGACATGGGAAGTATGTAGTTTTTTTTTGGGTTAGGTGATTCTCTAGAAGTTGATCATAGTACTCTTAATGCAAACAAGTCTCCCTAAATACTCGTCTTTTGGAAAAAAAATATGAGTTTGATTAAGGAATCTAGTAAAAGTAGAAATTCAACATGATAAGTGATTATGTTTCCTTATGAATAAATTCCTCAATAAAAAGTAACTTAAAACAAAAATATTGTCTATTAACTTTTATTACTGGGGAATCGAATACCGTTTAACCCATCACAAGTTTGTGATTTTCTCATTGTTAACTTTCTCATAGACATGTTTACTATCACTCTCCCTCAAGAACATGACCCTATGTTTTCTCCTCCATGTCCATATTTTCATACTTAGAATCCTAGTATGGGTTAACTCGGGTGACCTCTGTGCTTATCTTTCTTTATTTTAAAGTGATTGTTTTACCGACTCTTGTTCCGATGTGGGACGTTGAAGGATGTTTCCAAGCGCAATTTTAAAATTGCGAGGACGCAATTCCCAAAAGGGGGGAAGGATGTAACACCCCAGGTAAATAAGGAATATGACATTTTCATATTTATCCATATTTGTGAATAAAATATTAATATGACTTTAAAGGGGACGCTATGCTCGATGGCGTACCCAACACGCAACAACGAGTTTCTTGGGAATCTTACGTTGCACTCTAATAATAAAATAATATTATTTTAAATGGTAGTTAACATGTAGCCGTTGTAATGGTGGGAATGGATAGAAATAACTAAAATATGATTATATATGTTCTTAAATATTTTTACATTTATACAATAAAAGATATAGGCTTAAAATACGGAAAGAATTCAATTTTAGGCGTATATGCCCTAGTTTTCACTAAAGGTTCACTTATCACCTTTTGATGGAGAACCGTCATTAAATATAGTTTTGTTCACTCTTAAACATTCTTTTGGACCAAATAAAACTCTTATTAAGAATCGGGACATCAAAATTTACTTTGTGTAAATTTTTGGTATCTTTCCGATAAAGTTCATTTTTTTAATGAATAGTGTAAAATGTTGTATTTTAATTAAAAACCACTTTTTAATCTAATTTATTTATATGATTAGATTATATTTTGAATTGGTTTTAAAGTGAAATTATAAAATATTTTTACCATTAAATCCAATAGTGGTCGTTGAAATCAATTTCACTTTGAAATCAGACTTAAACTAGTGTCAATCTTTTGATACTTATTGTTTCATAAAACACGCTATTTGTCATGACAGCAGGAACTAATTATTAAATTAATTAATGTGACTTATATGTTTTCAATTTTGTAAAATGGACTTCATTTTTGAATTCGGAATATCAAATATAGCTTAGGGTGAATTTTTGGTAATTTTCTGAAAAACTTCAATTTTTGACGAATAGTGAAACCACTAAGTGGTAATCAAGCAAACTGATTTTTCAGTTAAATGAAAGTTTACCACTAATGTGTACTGAATTTTGAAAATCCGACATACATGGTTTTCATTAAGAAGTAAAATGTGGTTCAATGAGATTAAAATAATTTTTTGGTGAATAGTAACTTATTAAGTTCTTAATCGCGATTAGTGGTAATTAGTGTAGTTTAAGGTATAAATAATGCTTTAATAATATGAAATGACCTAGACACATGTCCCAACCTTATTGGTTGTGTCATGGCCGACCAAGACAAGCCATGGGTCAACTTGGGGACCCCATGGAGACACTTTGGTTTGGAAATGACATAAATAACTTTTTATTAAATGTTAAAGTAAAAATGACACAAACAAGAGATGTTTTACGAAAACAATTTTTACATGGGGTTATAAAGATCAGATTTTTGATTATAAATAGTCATTGGAAAGCTAAAAAGTTTTCTACATAATAGTATTTTTTTATGATTTTTAGACATTAAATAAATTAAATTATTTATGACATAATAATGATGCAGTGATGACATCATTATTTGACGATTTAAATAAAATGGAAAGATAATGTAAAATCTATGAACTACACATGTCCAAAACCAATTGGATGAGTGGATTTAGAACCCTTATCACCTTATCCACTAATTATATCAATGTGGGACCTTTTAAAACCGAAACACATTTTCAAATAAAGTAATATTTCTTTACTTTCCAAAAGTGCCCCTCCTCTCCTCTTATAAAAGGCCCCCACCTCTACCACATTTCACACACTCCTCAAGCCTTTGGCTCGGCCAACCCCTGCCCATTTACTCTCTCCACATCCCTCTACTCATCCTAGAGGATTCCCTTTGGGCAGAATCCTTTCAAAGGAATCCTTTAGGCTCAAATCAAAAGGAGTTACACTTTTAAAGGTAATTCATTCTCTCGTGTTCATTTGTTTTATTTTGCTTATCCAACCCACTAAAATCTTTTTATTTACTTCTTTTGTAACAACACCATTATCTTCAATATACTAGGATGTTGTTATAAGATTTATTCTAGATACACTCTCACACAACTACATCAAATGGTTAAAGAACATACGGTTTCCGTGGATGGTGAAATTCTGCCTCCCGAAACGATGATTGTTCAATACTCATTTAACACCTTCAAAGGTGGCCATTATGATGTCACTATTTTTATATATGATATATAATATGTTTATGTTTTATTTATGCTTCAGTATTTTTCATTTTTGTCTTACCTTTATGGCTTCCATTATGGGTATACGCGATATCTTCATTTAAGGAAGTGCGGACTACCGCCCCCTCAAAGTGATTTGATTCGTTAAATACCATATGTGGGATGTATAAAGGATGGAAATATGATATTATATATGATATTATACTGGAATTATAATATACCTTTATATCATTATTATTCCATTCTATAAAATACGAAATAGAAATGAAAGTAGCGTTCATGCGTACGTACGGCTTACCGTCTCCATGAACGGTGCATTTCATTTCTTACCTCTAAATGATTATGTAATGTTATAAATGCATGAATGTACTGGATATATATGAAATATATGATATCTACATAATGAATACAATTCTGGATATAATAAACATTTGGCCACACGAACAACATGTAATTGTAAGAAGTCCACTTTCGACTTAAGAACCAAATATCAGCAAAACAAATATTATTAACTTAAATGATTACATAATGTTTATGACATGGTAATAAGTGGTATAAAAGTAATAATGAACTTGAAAAAGGTTCTTAAGGAATTAGAAATTAACTCAAGTTTATTATTCAGGAGATTAAAGAACGATCGAGTCAAGTCGGACCCGAGGTAAGGGATCCTACTCCTCTCTTTCTTTTTAAGTACACACTTTTATGTCATTCCTTTTAAAGCTCATCTTTCTTGTTATTGGGATGATCTTTTATATTACACTTACTGTAATTTTTATGTTCATGTGATGAGAGACCCTATTCTCTCTCATCAATCCATTTTGGAAGTTTCATGTGGCGCCGTTAGGCTGCTGAGTTCTCGTAAGGGATTTTTCATCTCACTTTTATTCCCGTGAGATTTATGATACATTTGCCACAAATTCCATTGAGTGGTGTATGTACTGCCCATTATTCTACTCTTTGTGTAATATACTTTCGTTTATGAGTATTTACATCAATGACCTATTGTCTTTCTTTCATGGGGTGTATGTTTTGAAAGATACCCAAGTCGGTAAGGGAACCTTTCACCCTCCTCTTTTTTAAAAGACTTCTTTTATTGGGTATTTTAATTTACATATTTTTATGTTGGGATATGTTATCATACATCCTTATTGATGTAAATTTTATGTCCAAGTGATGAGATACACTTTTTATCTCTCATCAACTCATTTTGATGTGATGCCGTTAGGCTGTCAAGGGAACTTTTTAACCCAATTTCGATTTCTTTGGGTTCAACTTGTAGTCATTGAATATGTCATCCATTGAATATGTGTGAATGACCTTTTATTGTTTTACACTTAATATCCACTTATATTGGGTGTATATATATTTGTCACACATATTTTTGAGATTTATTTGTCCTTAATTTAAGGATACCTTCTTTATAAGGGATTTCGTCACATTTGACATTTCTATTGAGGGTTCATTGTTGTTATTCACCAATTCACTCTTATATGGTGTATATACTGTCATTTGGAGTATTATATCATGAATCCTTTTATTCTCATGATATTATAAAGTTCTGACTAAATGTTATTCCTCGATTATTGTATTCAAGTGTCTCTAATTTTGGTAAAACCCCTTTAACCAAAATATCGTTTTAAATGTTTTAATTATTTGTTCTTATTAATATCCATGTTTTCAAAATGGTTTTAAGGATTTATTTATATGTATATTAATGGTTTAAAATGTTAAAATCTTCAAGGTGGTATGGGACACTTTGATTCAAAAATCTCTTTATTAAATGTTTTAAATGGTTTTGGAAATGGTTTCTTTTTGAATGGATTCATTATTTCAATATCCTAAAATGTTATATTGTGATTGAAATGTGGAAATGTTATGTTTCCTTTATTCATGTTTATGTGAAACGATTATGTTATGGTTCTTGGGCATTGTTATGAAGAACGGGTGGTTCTGTGATAAACTAAGGGCGGGTGAGCCCGATATAGCTCTCCAATGCATTGGGTAACGCGAAGGAGTGAAACGTTAAGGTTTCTCCGAAGAGATTTAGGGAATATACTGTGATGGGTATTCCAAACGTAACCAAGAGGGTTACTCCCTACGTAAGAATGTTATAAATGCCTCAAGTTACCTTTATGTCTTATGTTTTCTATGATTTATTCATGGTTTGATGAGGTATGTTAAAGTGCCTATGTTTTATGGGTAAAGTATGATTTCATTATTATATATGAACTCATGTTTCCTTTCCATATTTTTATAACCCTTACTGAGCTTTTTATGCTCATCCCAAGTTTTTGAAATGTTTTTCACAGGTCAAGGGAAAGGTACATGATGTGATGATAGTGTCAAGGATGTGTCAAGAAAGAATCCATGTTATATTTTAAATATGTTTCCGTTGATGGGAAGAATGAATACTGTCTTTTATGTAACCACTTCGTTTAAATGTGGAATGTAATGAAAGTTTCATGATCTAATTCTCTAAAACTATAAACCTGAAAAGATCCTCAATGTGTAATCTTGTAATAACTCAAGATTAAGTAAGGTTTAAGGCTGGGTCCTTATACTTCATATCATTATATAAGTTTAAGGAGAAAGGATATAAAAAATTAAGAAACAAGTAAAAAATAAAGTGAGTATTACCCAAAGCATAACCTTAACATGAAATTTTTAATATGTGGGTAATATAATGTCTTAATAAAATAATATATGGTATTATATATAATAATATGTTTCCTTAAAATATTTATAATAAAATTACACTTATTATATACAAGTTTGGAACTAGTACAATGGGTGTCAAAACACAAGATAAGGGGATTTCATCTTACTTTTTATTTCTGTGAGATACATGCCTTAATTACCACTTGTTTTGTTTGTGTGGTGGTTATACATACCATAGATGTATTCTATGATTATAATACCTAATTTTATGGTAATTTAAAAATCTATTTTATTCTTTTTATTTCATGGGGGTTATGTTTCAAGAGTCACCAATTGGTAATGTAACATTGTCTCAATGTCCCTTCTTTGGGACACATTCAATGTCATGCACCTATACTTCTCTATGAGGTGTATATACTGTCTTTTGACAATATATATCATGAATAAACATAATATATTTTTATTTTAAGCTTCATATAATATTTTTTCCATCATTATTTAAAATTACTAAAATTGTAAAAATGTATTTCTACAATCTTATCGTTTAATGATATTGTTTATGATTATGCTTCCAATGATGAAATATTATGATCCATCTCTTAAAAACTCTCATGAAATTTCTTAACCTATGTATTTGAGTGTTATATCAATATAATGGTATCATTGTTTCCACTATTTGGTACTTAGGATACCTAATAAAAAATTTATGAAAATCGGGAATTATTTTTCATTTCGGTCTGAAATATCTATTATTTCAAAACTGTGATTTCAAAAAATGATTTAAAAATGTGTTAATTTTGTCCTACTATATTAAAGGAAATTTTTACCCATTTTTTACCTTTTAAATTTTTTTTAAAAGGAATCTTTTTTAATTTTCTGATCAAGTCTCTTTTCTGAACATTTAAGTTAAAAAAAACAATGTTCTTCATGTATGGACATACCCATCGTCATGACTGTCATTTCCATGAATATTCCATTTTAATTTTAAAATTTTATTTTCAAGGAAAAACTTTTTCTTAATATTCTCTAAATTCATTATTTTAATGTTGTTTTCAATGAAAAATGTTTTAAATAATGTTTAATTTTGAAAGAAAAGTATTTTAAACTTTCTAAAGTCTTCTTTATACGATTTCAGATTAGTTTCAAAGAAATTATTTTCAAAATATTTTCAATATTTTTATTAATTTTTCTTGTAAAATGTTTTTAAATATTTTGTAAATATTTATTTATATGTTTTCAAAATTGTTTCAATGCAAAAATGTTTTTAAATCGTTTTCAAATCCTCCTTTATATGTTTTCAATTTATTTTCAAAGAAAAATGCATTAAAATATTTTCAAGATTATTTTATATATTTTCAATGAAAAAGGGTTTCAAAATGATTTCAATAATTATTTATATGTTTTCATTTATTTTCAATGAAAATGGTTTTTAATATGTTGTATGTTTTAAGGAGCCTTTTTCATAGAAGAAATGATATTTTCTGCACGAAATTGTTTAAAATATCTTCCTGAGTAATTTTTCATCTAAGATGACATCTATTGATGTTACTCGCACCCTTTTAGGAAATGATACAAAGGTTCAATTAATATTATTTCTTTAATAGTTCATGTTTTGATGATATTATTGTTTGGAAACATGTTTCTATTCCATGAGTTATATACATTTGAAATATGATTCATCTCACGAGTTATGCTTTGATGAAATGATTAGGAAACCTGTCTATTTTCCATAGATTATGATGTGATGAAATATTAATGATATTGATTTCATTTCATGGGTTAATATTTGATGTTTATTGAACCAATATTTTTTTATAAGGAATAATATGATAACTATTTAATTATCTTAGGAAATACGAATGAATTATTTTCATATGATATGGGTGGGACTTATATCTCCCTCAAATGCATTGGTTAACGAATTATATCTCCTGATATATATATGGGAATCAAGTTGTCGGGATTGATCCAACATGGAAAGATGGACAAAACGGATCCCCTTCAAGGAAAGGACTGTGATTAGGGATGGTGGTGTGTCCCGCCCAACAGGTGTAGTCATTGTGGAGATTGAAAATGGGGAATCTCGATCCACAATGGGAAGATGGGGAAACCCAATACACTATGGGATAATGGGGAATCCTGATCCCTTACAAGGAAAGGAGTACAACTCTAGACGGTGTTGTGTCCCACCTAGTATGTGTGGTTTCCATAATGTTCCTTGATAAATTATTTCAATGAGTCTTGAATTATAGGGAATGATATCATATGTTTATGTATGAAAATATTCCATGTCGTATTCCAATAAAATTCTTTCATGAACTATGATCTTTAGTTCCATATGATTATTATTTTACGAACTTCCAAGATCTATTCAATTATTCATGTTTATGATCTTCTAATGTTATGATCATGTTCTCATACTATTATGCTTGTGTTTATGATTACATGTCTCCCTAGTTTACACTCACTGAGTATCTTAGCTCACCCCCTTTTATGTTTCCTTCCCCATGCTATGAAGACATGGGTTATGTATGACGTGTATATAAAGGGATATAGTCATCAAGAACCTAGTGAAATATAATGTATCTCTCTAATGTACTAGTGTTTATGTTTCCACATTTCCAAAGGAACTAAACTAATACGGTCTTTGGACACCTATTCGTATAATTTTTTTATTTTAAAAAAGTGATTTAATGTTTATGTATGCTAGGACTAGGGTGTTATAGCTACTAGGTCCTCACCTTGTTCAAGAGATATTAATGCAGGTATAGACTAGGGTGTTATAGCTACAAGGTCCTCACCTTGTTCAGGAGACATTAATGCAGGTATTGTAACATCCCAGTTAAATAAAGAATAATACATTTTCATATTTAATAATATTTGTGAATTAAATATTAAATTTATCATGAATGGGTTGCTATGTTCGATAGCGTACCTGGTACGCAAGAAAGAGTTTCTTTGAAATCTTACGTTGCACACTAGTAATAAAATAATATTCTTTTAAATGTTAGTTAACACGTAGTCGTTGTATTGGCGAGAATGAATATAAATAAGTAAAATATGATTATATATGTTTGTCAAATATTTTTACATTTATCCAATAAAGGATGAAGGCTTAAAATAGGAAAAGAATTAAATTTTAGGCATATATACTCTAATTTTCACTAAAGGTCCACTTATCTACTTTTAATGGAAGACCATCATTAAATATAGTTTTGGTCACTCTTATACATTCTATTGGACCAAATAAAATTCTTCTTTAGAATCGGGACATCAAAATTTACTTTGTGTAAATTTTCTGTATTTTTCTGATAAAGATCATTTTTTATGAATAGTAAAAAATGTTGTATTTTAATTCAAAATCTATTTTTAATCTAATTTTTTAATATTATTATATTATCTTTTGAAGTGTTTTTAAGGTGAAATTAGAATATATTTTTACCATTTAATCCAATAGTGGTCGTTGTAATTAATTTCACTTTAAAATCGGACTTGAACTTGTGTCAATCTTTTGATACTTATTGTTTCATAAAAACACGCTATTTGCTCTGGCAGCGAGAATTAATTATTAAATTAATTAATTCAACTTATATGTTTTTAATTTTGTAAAATAGACATCATTTTTTAATTTGGAATATCAAATATATCTTAGGGTGAATTTTTGGTATTTTTCTGAAAAACTTCAATTTTGATGAATAGTGAAACCACTAAGTGGTACTTAAAAAAACTGATTTTTCATTTAAATGAAATTTTACCACCTTTGTGTTTTGAATTTCAAAAATCTGACATACATGGTTGTCATTAAGAAGTAAAATTTTGTTCAATGGGATTAAAATAAATTTTTGGTGAATAGTAACTTTTATGTTTTTAATCGCGATTAGAGGTAATTAGTGTAATTTAGGATAAAAATAATGTTTTAATAACATTAAATGAACTTGACACATGTAATACCCTTATTGGATGTGTCATGGATGACCAAGACAATCCATGGGTCAACTTGGGGACCCCATGGAACCACTTTGGTAGGAAAATGACATAAATAACTTTTTATTTAAAGTGAAAATAAAAATGTCACAAACATGAGTTGTTTTACTAAAACAATTTTTACATGGGGTTATACAAGTCAGATTTTTTACTATAAATATTCATTGGGAAGATAAAAATATTTCCTTCATCATAGTATTTTTTTATAATTTTTAGACATTAATTAAATTAAATTATTTATGACACAATGATGATGCAGCGATTACCTCATTATTTAACGATTTAAATAAAATGGTAAGATAATGTAAAATCTAAGACCTACACATGTCCGAAACCTATTGTATGGGAGGATTGCGAACCCTTATCACCTTATCCTCGAAACAAATCAATGTGGGACCATTAAAATCCGAAACTCATTCTAAAATAAAGTAACATTTCCTTACTTTCCAAGAGTGCCCCTCCCCTCCTCTTATAAAAGGCCCCCACCTCTACCTCCTTACCCACACCTCTCAAGCCTTTGGCTCGACCAACCCCTACCCATTGTGTCTCTCCACATCCCTCTCTTACTCCTAGAGGCCTCAATTTGGGCAGAAGTCTTCCCAAGGAAGCCTTTGAGCTCAAATCAAAAAAGAGTTACCCGATTCAAAGGTAGTGTCTTCTCTGGTGTTCTTTTGTTTTATTTTGCTTCTACAACCCCCTAAAATCTTTTTATTACTTTATTTTGTAACAACAACAGTATCTTAAATATAATATGATGTTTTTATAATAAGTATTCGAGCTACACTTACACACACTTTCATCTAATGGTTAAAGAACATACTGTTTCTATGGATGGCGAATTTCTGCCTCACGAAACGATGATTGTTCAACACTCATATAACACATTCAAATGTGGCCATTAAGATGTAAATATATTTATATATGATATATAATATGTTTATGTTTTACTTAATATTTTATATTTTTCATTTATTTCATACCTTTATGGTTTCCATTATGGGTAAATGCGATATCTTCATTTTAGGAAGTGCGGACTACCGCCCCTTCAAAGTGATTTGATTCGTTAATTCCAGATGCGGGACATATAAAGGATGGATTTAAAGTTATTATATATGATGTTATACTAGAATTATAATATACCTTTATATCATTATTATTTCACTCCATTAAAGTATGAGATAGAAGTGAAAGTAGCGTTCATGCGTACGTACGGCTTACCGTCTCCATGAACGGTGCATTTCATTTCTTATCCCCTAATGTAATGTACTATTATAAGTACATATATATAATGGATATATATTATGTATGTTACATCTAAATGATTAATATAATTCTGGAATTAAAATATACATATCTCTCATTTAGTTTTAATTCCATTAATATGACATAGAAATGAAAGTAGCGTTCATGCGTACGTACGGCTTACCGTCTCCATGAACGGTGCATTTCATTTCTTACCTCTAAATTATTATGTAATATAATAAATACATGTATATGCTGGATATATATGATATATATGATATCCAAATCATGAATATCATTATGGATATAATGAACCTTTGACCACACGTACAACATGTAATTGTAAGAAATCCACTTTCAACTTAAGAACCAAATATCGACAAAACAAACATTATTAACTTAAATGATTACATAATGTTTATAACATGGTAATAAGTGATATAAAAGTAATAATGAACTTGAAAATGGTTCTTAATCAAGTATAAATTAACTCAAGTTTATTATTCAGGACGTTAAAGAACGATCGAGTCAAGTCGGACCCGAGGTAAGGGACTTCGTCTCAATCTCCTTTCAGTGAGGCATATTTAGTTTTATACACAACTTTCTTCTATACGGTGTATAAACCCCTTTGAATTTTACTTTTATACATAAGTAATATTTTTCTACGAAGCGTTTTACTAAACGACAAAAAGGAATGTTTCTTTTAACGTACACAGTGACAATGACCTTTTCCACCGCCGCGAGTATTATTTGATCTTTGGCTTTCTCAACAAGCCGTAACGTTTTTAAAATAAAATAAATACCATATACTATTTTATGTATTTTGGTATTGAAAATGGTTTTGATAAAGGATTCTATTATGTCATTATATTTAAATGATATATTGTTATTGAAATGTGGAAATGTTATCATTCCTTTATATTGGTTTTATGTGTTATAATTTTATAATGGTACTTGGACATTTGATGGGTGGTTACGTGATAAACCATATGACGGGTGGTGTCGTGAGTACCAGGACGAGTGGTTACGTTATAACCTTTAATTCATTGAGTATGGAAGTCGGTCGTATATCTATTCCATTAAGTATGTATGGAAGTTGGTCGAATGGCTATTCTATTAAGTTATATGTGTGGAATTTGACCGTATGGTTATTCCACTTAAGTATGTTTATGTCCCAAGTTACCTTTATATGTTATGTGTTCTTTATATGGGTTTTATGGTAATCTTTCGGTTACAAAAGGGTAAGTAATGATGTTTTATTCAGTGAAGAGTTTTTACTAATTCCTAAATGTGGAAGGTATTACTTTGATAAAGTATACATGGTTTACTTGTTGTTTTGAATAACTAACAGTTTTCATTCTTTGTGTATCCATTACTGAGATTTTTATGCTCACCCAAAGTTTTTTTTTGAAATGTTTTTCACAGGACTTAATGTGGAATTGGGTCAAGGATGGGATCAAGGTAAAGTCATGCTATCTAAAACATGGAACTAGACATGTTTCTTTTTAAGAGTTTTTATTTTATGGAAACTTAGTAGAAGTGTCTACTTTGTAATCTTTTGAGATGTAATAGTTATGTCCTAATTCTCTAAAACTCTAAACCTAAAAAGATCCTCAATGTGAATTGTTCATTTAATTCAATATTAAGTAAGGTTTAAGGCCGGGGCCTTATAGGTATAGATGATCAAAAATCATATTTCTACTACATAGTATATATATGAATATTATGTCCATCATTTTCAAATACCTCTATTGTCTGAGGATGTGGATTGTGTTTTCTTATGGGTATCACACAAACTTCACAATAGACTGATACAGAGGCATGAAAAGTTGTCACCACATTTTTTCAGGTTGGTATCCTATAGGTTTCTATTTCTTAATAGGTAATGTTCCATGCATAATGTATTCCATGTTCATATGTTCTCCATTATTATTCCAACTCATCTCGTACATTTGATCCTGATGATTTTGAGTTTTATATTGAAGATTCTTTTGATGAGTATACTATATACATCATTGACTGGAGAATGAGGGTTCTCTTAGGATGGTCTATCAATTTAGTATGGGTTTCATAGTAGCATGGTCAGGTATAGAATGAGACTTGGGAGTGGGCAGTTGATGTACATGCTCTGTGGAAAGTGTTTTTCTCAGAAAGTATTTTAGTACCCAGAATGGTACCTCTGGGATGAGTTTCGGGAAGACTGTAATATTATAGTTTTAATAAGAGGTATATATCCTTCAAATTTCATTCTATTTATTTTTTTGTCTTAATATAATTGAATAATGAGAATAATGAATAAAAGAGGTGTTTGGTGCTTGTTCAGATATTAGAACCATGTTTAATGGAAGAAAACATTGGGTCACACAGTTAGTATAAATTATTTCACTTATATCACATGGTTTCCCCTAACTGTGTAGAGAATTTTAGAGGGAGAGCAGGGAACATGGTTTTATATAACCATGTTCCTAGTCCCACATGCTCGTTTAGAATGTATATATTTTTTGGCATAGTCTAGAAGCATGTTTTGTGCATGATTTTCCAAACTGTGTGAATAAACCATGTGAGGTGGGTTTTGAGAAATAGAGGTGTGCATGGTTGGTGCACAGTTTGGCCAACCATGTGGTTACACCCTGTGACTGTGTATTTTGGTGAAATAACTACTTTTTTACTTCAAATTTTATTAACTCAACCCAACATTTATTTTTCTTCATTCTAGTGGTTTTGAAATCCATTTCTCCTCCTTTTAGATATTTTTCTCCTTCAACCTAGTATCATGTATAAATAATCCATTCAAACTCTAAATCTGACTATGTTCATATCATTGGATGCATGATAGTAATATCATCATTCATCTTGATCCTTTCATCATTTTTCTTTCTCTTGTTAAATTTATTTATGTGTAGGGTCATATGCCTAATTTTTAGGGTGTTTGTCTATTTTCCCATTTTCATCCCATGTAGACCAATACAAAGGCCAATACTAGATGTGTTATCTTCTACATTTATAAGGTCTGTGGTCTAGTATTTAACCCTTAATGTTAAGATGTTAAATAATATATGTTATGTTCCACATGTCAGTTTTACCATGTGTTTCCCCTAAATTTAATATGCCATAAATTGGTTGCCCTATTTTGGAACCTAATGAACTTATTTCATCCCACTACACTTTCAAGGTTTTCATACTCAATTTATTCCACCTATATAGGTATTCCCTTTAGATAAATGATTTGATTATATTTCCATATAGAAAAAGAAACCTATTTTGGTGTTTGGATTTACTTCTAAATGGTAATATTATAATTGATAATGGATCAATGTAGTGGTGTAGCATGGATAAAATAGTTATAAATTGAATATGAATTGAATAGAGGTGATTGGTACAATCACGTCACCCAATTAAATCAAACAATGGTTATACACTTATTATTATTAATTTTTAATGAGTTATGAAACAATTGTTCTCTCTGATTAATTACTTGTCTGCTAATTATTGATATAATATGGCATAGAGACCCTTGTGTTATAATTTGTACATGAATACCCCAATGAATAAGTTTATATATGCATGTTGTTTCTTTTGTTGATTATATATATATACAGACATGGAATCCCTTTTTCAATTATGATACTTGGGCATTAAGACCCTTATAAATTGTGATACATGGGCATAGAGACCCTTAGGACTATAATATAAGGCATGATGACCCTTATGATTATGAAATTGGGCATATAAACCCTGATGATTATGATATTCGGCATATATACCCATATAGTTTTTATTATGGTCATGGACACCCATACTGTGGTATACGAGCATGATGACCATTAATGTTATATATATAAATGATGACCCTTTTTGATATGATAATGAGCATGATCACCCTACTACTTGGATACTTTGCACAGTGTCCCCAATTATTTTGTTATTGGGCACGTCATCCTTTATACATGTGAGACTCATGATACATCTTATAAACTCCTGAGTTACGCCTCGAGTTTGGGCTAGAATCTATTTCCACATATATGTCTATAGACTTCACTACACATATAGTCAATATATGTGTATACATGTGGTTACTTATGTTAGATTTGGTCGCCTAGAACCAGATTCCATGCTCTTTATGATAAATTAAAATCATATATTTTGAATATTAATAAACTTATTATCACATCATGAATGTTCTTCTGTGTAATATAGTCGGTGATAATGGCCTAAGAGTAACCATCTCACTAATAGGTTATAATATTTCCCCATTATAATGAGAACTTGGAAGTACTACAAGACTATTATTAAATATATGATCCATATCAAGATGTTATCATTTTAGGGAATAAAATGATACAGGATGTCATGGGTGGAGACTCATCGGACTTTGAGGCACCTTATCATGGTTTAAACCATTAGTAATATCAACTGTAGGATATTATAATAAGGATAACCACCAATAAAAAATCCACATTTATATGTTTCATTGGATGATCAAATATACAAACATGTGTATTGGTCCATATACACTAATATTATTATAAAAGTGTATTATGAGTTGTGTACTTTGATGTATTTATGAAAACCATTATGATAAATGTTCGAGGAGAGGTAGGATATGTTGGGTGTGTCATGAGTAATATGGAATTGATGAGTAATGTGAGAAAGAAATTATCCCTTATAATCCATAATAGAGGTTTATATCTCAGGACCTTTGATGGAAATTATGTATCCTAAATAATTCCAAGGCTATGGAACTCTATATGTATGTTCAAGTTTTGGGAAGTCGGAGAAAGAGACATAGAGTACATAGATTGATAGCACTAGAATGATACCTACTTGATTGGTGAAATCATGATAAAGGACTATATTACACAGTAAGAATCTATATGAGGTATTATTTCATTGTGGCATTAACTTCATTCTATATCAGTTCCTTTGGATATATCTAGACAGTAACCTTAGACATTATGATTTTTTACCAAATGACATAGAGAAAGATGCCCATAGGGTCACACACAAAGTGTATCAAGAATAACAATTAAATAATATATTATTATTTAATATTTAACAAGTTGAAAAAATATTATCCCCAATGTGGTTTAATAATTATTCAGTTTTGCTTGATCTCATATATTCTGTTATTTGTTATTCGAGAGAATATAATTTGAGTGGAATATTTAGAAAATTTATTTTCTATTTATTGAATATAAATTTTTATTTGTTTATTAGTGAATAATCTTGTGATATTTATTTAACTAAAAATAGTAATTTTTCAAGGCCCGATAAATATTGTTGAGGACTGTCAGAACAAGTTTAATGATCCTATGAGAAATAGTATATATAATTAATATTATTAAATTTTAATTATCATGTTATGAGTATGTCAAGGAATATTGATATTATAAATAATATGTGATGATACACTCACTGGTTTTGTAATTTTATCCATTTTCAACGTTCTTTTATTCAATTATATTGATCAAAATGTTTATCATTATGCAACTCTTTGATTTATCATCGATCGTGAAAAAAATTAATGTCTGGAAAGAGCCATCACACACTTTCACTGTGATGTGAACCTACCATTGGTATCAAGGTGATCACATAATTATTCATTATTATTTAAATATAATTTATTGATTTACGCATTTTTATTTTATTTTTTGATCCCTTTTTAATTGTTCATTTAAATAAAATTGTGAGTTATGCTTCTTCCACCTTCATTTCTCATAGATATAAAAAAATAATTAATTTTATGAATGAAAGAAAATTGAAGAACTCATCTATAGGTGTCGAGGATTCTAGATAGATAAAATAAGATTACACTCCATGTAATCAGAGTTACACACCATGTACTTGTGTTTAGTTCACCAAGAATTAATTCAAAATAAATTCAAACCACATGCATTGATTGAAATCAGTTCAATTAATATATTATACTTTATGTTGACTGAGATTTCATGGAACACATTTATAAAGTTTATATTCCATGTATCTCATGTACACAATGTGCAGTCCTTTTAATTCATTGAAGGGCTGAGTATTTCCATATGTGGACTACCTGACTGATGACTGTGTAACTCAGATACCACCCACTATGTAGTCCTTAATACATGATGTGTACTCCAATTACCTAAGGCATGGTTCAAATACCGAGTCCCTAGTCATGTTACTTGGATATATAGTGAGATACATATATGCTGTGTATTTTTCCAATACTCATCATGTACTTATACCAAACTACACATAATTAAGATAAATTAATTATACTGTGTATGTGAAACCCCATGTTTTATGAACTTGTCTGAGTGAGCTTTGTGGTGTTTTATTTTGATGTCTCTTGTTATACTTGGCGTGTGTTGGTACTAATAAAGAATTTGAATCTAAATAGATTAAAATCAGGGAAAATAAGGCGAACTGGTATATATTAAAATGCTACATTGCAACAAAGACACAAACTAATTGAAAATACCATGTACAAGACCTAACATGGCCATATCAAGACTACTAAGAATCACAACTCGAGTAATCGGATAGTTGTCATCTTCTGGGTCCATCAGTGTGAAAATATAATAGCCAGATCCACAGCACACATACTCAGCACCAATGGTATGAGGAGAGCCATCCACCTAGGTTTAAGTGTCTTAATTTTTGATAAACACCCTACACCCCTATTTTTATAATGGTCCTTTATGTTATGACCGTTAAATATATAACTGTTGGGTTTTCAAAACAACCTTTGGGTTTCCATTGATAAAGTTTATCTTTATATGAAAACATGGTTTGTAATGCTCTTATAATGATATTTAAAATTTTATAATATGTCTAATATGTTCTGCACCAAACAATCATAGTTTTAAAATAAAAAGAATATTCTCAAAAATAAATCTAATTATTTTTACAAAATCTCGATGGATACCTATATGGTTGAAAACATAGTATCTTTTTATTGAAAGTTATGTTTAAAGAGTATTTTTAATAATTATATCTTTTTGGATCTCTAATGTTATGTACTTTTGAATTGGGGAAAACTATTTCTCATTTAAAAAAAATATGAAACAAATAGTGGTGTATTTTAAACATCCTATTAATTTTAAGAGTTTAGTATGTAAATTATGAAAGGTGTATCTTTTAAAAATATTTATATCTAGATGTAAAGTATTTTAAATAAGCTAGAACTATTTGTATTTATATTAACTCAATTTTTACAAATATTTATATTGCACACTATTTTGAACTTTGTATACTTACACTAGTTATTTTATAAACCTAAATAATTTTTTTTATAAAAAATTGTGTTGGGGCCCGGCAAAGCCGAGGGCATCCCTAAGGGACAAGCCCTCAAGGCCAAGACCAAGCCCCTAGGGACCTGAGGTACCAACCATCGGGGTCCCAAGTGTGTATAGAGAGTGTCAACCAGGCCAGAGCCAAGCATAGGTTCATCCAGTTGCACGCGGGCCCATGTGTAAGGCTGCGACACACGTTGTGTAGGGTTAGACCAATGACCGCATGGGGCCCGTGTATAAGGCCCCAGTGTGTGTTTTGGTGTTATTTATTCGTTGGCAGCGCGTTCCATATTTTAAACAGCGCCTCATCCACGTTTCGTTTCGATGTAGGACGTGTTCTGCGCGATCAGAACCGTCTGATCGGATCCTACTTCGATCTCGTCTGTCCGACCCTCTTAATCGCGTGATCACCCCCACGTATCACTGCGACCATCCGATGTTTCCTAAGATCTAATCGCGGCCCTTGGTTTCTTTTAAACTGATCAACCCAATTTTTGTGCCTCCTCCAACCGTTCGATCTCTTTGTTTTAATCCAGGTCGTCCTTTCCTCTCCCGCGTCGACCTCTTCATCCTCTTCTTCCTTGCGTCGGGGTCCCGCGCCAGTAGGCCTGCACCAAGGATGCCTCGACTTCTCCTTTTTTTCATTGCTCCTCTTGACCATGCACATCCCCCTCCTAGGTTTCTATTCCCTCATCTTCCCCACGCCGGCCTACCCATGGGTCGAGTCACCCAAGTGCACCAAAGATCTATATAAACCCCTCCGTCCTCTTGAAATTAGGGCAGATTCACTCCTCCTTCTTTTCCGCGGACTCCCATCAATCCAGCAAAGTACCTCTGGACCGAGCTTCATCCTAAAAGCAAGGTAAGGGTTCTTGCATGCTTTCCTTATTTTGGAGGGACCTTCATTTTATACTCCCGGTGTATATATACAGTTTATATTTATATATATATATAATTAAATATAAACCCCTCAGATTGTATTGCCTTCAAGGAATTTTCCGTCGTGCTATCAGTATGGTGCACATGTAAGGGTGTTTTCATGTTTTGATTTCCTTTGGAGAAACCCATACCATTATACACTTGGTATATGTATACATTTTTTATATGCATATATGTACTACAAACCCTTCGGTTTGTAATAACATCAAAGGGTGTTTTCCTCACGTTATTAAAAGAGTTATATATATTAATACTTTTAATATTTTTTTTACGATTCAGTTTTACAAAAAAAAACCCAAAACTTATATTTACGTATATAAGTGTATATATAGTTTTGTATATATATAATTATGTGAATACATAGAACTCAAACCCTTTCAGTTTAGGGTATCCAAGATCATTCGGTTGGTTATACTAAGTAATATATGTATATTGAGGTTTAATTTTAACTGATGTTTAACATATATTATTAATGAAAACCTTATATATATATGTAACTAAATATTTCTGCATGTCTATGTATTTTTTAAAAAGAGGCAGTATGACATTAGGGGATGAATAACTATCCTTGAATGATATTTTGGATGCAATCTAGTCCATTGGATTAGGTTCATTTATGTTGTAGTTTAAAACCAAAGTTTGTCACATGTTTATGTATTTATAGTTTCATGAATACTAAACCCTCTTAAAGTTTTTGGTTCTTAACTAAATAAAATTAAGAGTTTTTCAGAACTCAAGAAATTTTAATGGCCATGTTTATTTAGTGTAAAAACCCTTATGTACATTCATGGTGAATATATGGTGATGTGTGTATATAATTATAAGTATAAAGTCCAGAAACCTAATTTTTAGTAATGATTACCAGGACGGACATTATGTTTTGATACATGTCTAATTCTAATAAAAGATAATTTTGGCGTTACTAAACCGACATGTATTTTGTATATATGTACACACAAATGAGCATGTTTTATTAAATAATGTTTTACTAAACTATATGTGCCTTTGATTAGTTATTAACATATTTTGTTATGTTAATTGTCATATCATGTATTATCAAAATGTGTGGTGTCTCATTATTTATTTTAGATATTATTGTACATAATGCATACTGATGACATATCACTAAATGAACTAAGAAATTAAGATTACCCAAAGTGGTATGGGACACCTTAGGTAATATGAAAATGAATGAGTTTCTCAAGGTGGTATTGGACACCTTGAATATACAAACTATTTAAGCAATGTATGAACGATGTGGCTCACATGATAATAAAGACAAATTTAAGGGTGTGCCCTGATAGCGCTCCAATGCATTGGGTAATTATGTAACCACTAGAGATTATAATTTTAACGATACCTTGGGGTTTACCTTTGTAATTTTCAAATGACACCTTGGTGTTTACCTTGGTGATATGTTCATGATTTTCTAAGTTAAATGTTGATGCCACATAATTCAAGTTTTGTAACAAGATCTTTTCAAGATAAAATGCCTATTCTTTCATGACTAATGACTTTATGTCTTCATAATGTTATAATTTCACTAGTATAAGTTTGTAGAATGATTAGTGTTTATCACTTATTAGAATAGTAATCAGCATATGAAAATTTAAGTTATTTCCTTTATGCGTAACTCTGATCATGCATTACTCTTAACTGTTTGATTTTATGCTTAAGTATTCACATGTCATACTTGTTTATGATGTCCATTATTACTCATTTGGGAAATGTCATAAGGGTTTCATATATTTCTTGATACTATTGATTGAGCATTTTGATGTTATGTGTTACAGTTTTCCATAAGAGAATGATTTTAAACGAATGATTTCAAAAAAAAAACACTATTTTTTATAAAACCCCTTACTGAGTATTTCAATGGTCACCCTACATTTTGATTTAAAATTTTCAGGTATCAACTTCTAAAAGATGAATCATTTCAGAAATTAATGGTTTCCCAGAACCCGAACAACACACGATCCTCTGTATGGGAAATGATGTGTAGTTTATCAGTGCATGTTTTATGTTGAAATAACACATCATGTTCAGAAGGCACCAGCTCCTGGGTTTCTAGGGTCGGGGTCCTCACAGTTGGCATCAGAGGTTCGGTTTGGAAAACTCTGGAAAGCTAGAAACTGAAACAAATATATATATATACTTCAGTTTTACTAAAAAATGGTTTTTCATAAATTTCAGATGGAAAACAAAGGTATTAACCCTTTGTCTCTCCCCACTGAGGCCCTAGAGACCATTGTGTCTTTTTCTAGCCGTGAGGATTTCCTAAACTATTCTCATATCTACATGACATGAAAACACCTTTATGACATGTCCAACTCATCACGGGTGATTCAGTTGCACCGGGGGGTAGGAATGGATTACCTCTTTATGATGATCACCCAGTTTCCCTCCTATGTACATCGAGGAGGGTACTATGAGGGACTTTTCCGAATTTTCATGGTGGGTGAGGGCTTTGGAACCATAATCTTCAACCCTTTTCAAGAAGCCACTACTGTTGGTGACCTCCAGGCGGCCTATCTATGGAAGGATTTAAACTATGGCTTTTGGGGTAAGTTTTTGGACTTCGTAATGTTAGAAGATGAGTCCACCCGACTGTCTTGCAGACAGAAAGTGTATGTGGATGTCTCCCAACTTCATACCCCTCATGCTAGACTCATGAGACGTCATAGGTTCCCCCATGAGTTTAACCTTGTATGCTCATCCTGTGTTTGGTTTGAGGAAATACGGAGTTTTGCCTCTCTGTGTGGGGTTCGTATAGTAGGTAGTTAGGGGAAACTAATGCACTAATGTTTAATAATAAACTTGTGTTTATTGAAATGTTTCCTTTCCACTTTCTTGTCTTTACTTTGTATTTACCGTTGAATGGTTTTCAAGAGATTGAACACCTATCTTAAAACTTCAGATGGAAGGAAAAACCCACATGTTATCTCTTCTCACTGAGATTCTGGAAATCATTGCAATCAAAACTTGTGAGGACGAGTATGACCGCTTTGCAAATTTGAAAAAACGTGCAAGAAGTGGTTTGAGATGACAAACAGTTTGGAGATTCTCCACACCTTCCAGGGGAATGCCTCCATCTACTACCGCATAGGCTCAGCATAGCTAGCCAGGCGTGAACTACGAGGAAGTTACCATGAAGGGCTCTTTCTATGTTTCACCCTAGGAAGGCACTACACGGCCAGAGTGAAATTTTAAGAGGCTTCATTAGAGGGAAATCTTTATGCGACTTACATGTTCCAACTTCTTATGTTTAGCCTGTTTGACCTCATCTATGACTTGAATATTCTCGACCGAGACATAATTCATCGAGTTCTTTGTACATTGGTCCACATGGACATTTCTAAACATTGTACTTTTCAAGCTTCCCTCTGGAAACCTGAAGGTCCAGAACATGAGTTTAACCCCTCCTTCTCAAAGTGCATCTGGGTTACGGAACTAGAAGAGTTGAGCATCGCTACGGGGATTCCGCTAAATACACCTGTTGACCCTCTACATTGGTGGAGATGGTGAGAACATCGCAGAACCCTCATGACTTTTTGAAATAATTGCAAGGACGCAATTCTGTTAAGAGGGGGATAATGTGATACCCTAGGATTTATGAACTTGTCTTAGTGAGATTTGTGGAGTTTTATTTTGATGTCTCTTGTTATACATGATGTGTGTTGGTACTAATAAATAATTTGAAACTAAATAGATGAAAATCAGGGAAAATAAGGTTAAATGGAATATATTAAAATGCTACATTGCAACAAATACCCAAACTAATTGAAAATATCGTGTACAAGACCTAACATGGCCATAGCAAGACTACTAAGAATCACAACGTGAGTAATCGGATAATTGTCATCTTCTGGGTCCATGAGTGTGAAAAATATAATAGCCAGAGCCACTGCACGCGTACTCATCACCAATGGTATGAGGAGAGCCATCCACCTAGGGTTATGTGTCTTTATTTTTGATAAACACCCTACACCCCTGTTTTTATAATGGTCCTTTAAGTTATGATCGTTAAATATATAACTGTTGGGTTTTCAAAACAACCTTTGGGTTTCCGTTGATAAAGTTTATCTTTATATGAAAACTTTGTTTTTAATGCTCTTATAATGATATTTCAAATATTATAATATGTCTAAGATGTTTTTCACAAAAGAATCATAGTTTTAAAATAAAAATAATATTCTCGAAAATAAATCTAATTGTTTTTTACAAAATCCCAATGGATACCTATATGGTTGAAAACATAGTATCTTTTTATTGAAAGTTATGTTTAAAGGGTATTTCTAATAATTATATCTTTTTGGATCCCTAATGTTATGTACTTTTGAATTGGGGAAAACTATTGGTCTTTTAAAAAAATCATGAAACAAATAGTGGTGTATTTTAAATATCCTAATAATTATAAGGGTTTAGTATGTAATTTATGAAAGTTATATCTTTTAAAAAGATTTATATCAAGATGTAAAGTATTTTAAATAATCTAGAAAAGGGTTTTAGATTTGAAAATTTTAAGTTAAAACTATTTGTTTTTATATTAACTCAATTTTTACAAATATTTATATTGCACACTATTTTGAACTAAGTATACTTACACTAGTTATTTTATAAACCTAAATAATTTTTTTTATAAAAAATTGTGTTGGGGCCCGGACATGATGAGGGAATCCCTTAGGGACAAGCCCTCATGGTCGAGACCGAGCCCCTAGGGACCCGAGGTACTGACCATCGGGGTCCCAAGTGTGTATAGAGATTGTCAACTAGGCCCGAGGCCTGAGCCGAGCATAGGTTCATCTAGTCGGATGCGGGCCCGTGTGTAAGTCCACGGCACGCGTTGCGCAGGGTTGGGACAAGGCCCACATGGGGCCCGTGTATAAGGCCCCGGTGTGTGTGTTGGTGTTATTTCTCCATTGGAAGCACGCTCCGTATATTAAACCACACCTCATCCGCATTTCGTTTCGATGTGGGACATGTTTCGTGCTATCAGAACCATCCGATCAGATCCTGCTTCGATCTCGTCCGTCCGACCCTCTTAACCGCGTTATCGCCCCCACGTATCACCACAATTGTCCGATATTTTCTGAGATCTAATCATGGCCCTCGGTTTCTTTTATACCGATCAACCCAATTTCTGTACCGCCTCCAACCATTAGATCTCTCTGTTTTGATCCAGTCCATCTTTCCTCTCCCGTGTCGACCTCTTCAGCGTCTTTTTCCTTGCGCCGGGGTCCCTCACCAGTAAAACTACACCAAGGACGACTAAAAATCCCCTTTTTTGAACTACTCCTCTTGACCCTGCACACCCCCCTCTTAGGTCACTGTTCCCCCATCTTCACCACGCCGGCCTACCCATCGGTTGAGACACCCATGTGCACCAAAGCCCAATATAAACCCCTCCTGCCTCTTGAAATCCGGGTGGCTTCTCTCCTCTTTCTTTTCTGCGGACTCCCAGCAATCCAGCGAAGTACCTATGGACTGAGCTTCCTCCTCAATGTAAGGTAAGGGTTCTTTCATGCTTGCCTTCTTTTGGAGGGACCTTCATTTTATACTCCCAGTGTGTATATACAGTTAATATTTGTATATATAAACTTAAATATAAACCCCTCAGATTGTATTTCCTTCAAGGAATTTGCTATCGTGTTTTCAGTACGATGCACATGTAAGGGTGTTTTCATGTTTTGATTTCTGTTGGAGAAACCCATACCATTATACACTCAGTGTATATATAGTGTTTGTATATGCATATATATACTACAAACCCTTCGGTTTTTAATACCATCAAAGGGTGTCTTCCACGCGTTATTAGAAGAGTTATATATATGAATCCTTTAAATATTTTTTTTAACGATTCAGTTTTACAAAAAAACCCAAAACTTATATTTACGTATATTAGTGTATATACAGTTTTGTATATATATAAATATGTGAATACATAGAACCCAAAACCTTTCAGTTTAGGGTATCCAAGATCATTCGGTAGGTTATACTAAGTAATATATGTATATTGAGGTTGCATTTTAACCGACGCTTAACATATATTATTTATGTAAACCATATATATATGTGTAACTAAATATTTCTTCATGTCTATGTATTTTTCAAAACAAGATAGTATGAATTTAGGGGATGAATGCCTATCCTTGAACGATATTTTGTATGCAATCTAGGCCATTGGATTAGGTACATTTATGTTGTAGTTTAAAACCAAAGTCTGTCACATGTTTATGTATTTATAGTTTCATGAATATTAAACCCTCTTAAAGTTTTTGGTTCTTAACTAAATAATATTAAGAGTTTTTCAGAACTCAAGAAATTTTAATGGCTTTATTTATTTAGTGTAAAAACCCTTATGTACATTCTTGGTGAATATATGTTGATGTGTGTATATAATTATAAGTATAAAGTCCAAAACCGTAATTTTTAGTACTGATTACCAGGACTGACTTTATGTTTTGATACATGTGTGATTCTAATAAAGGATAATTTTGGCGTTACTAAACCAACATGTATTTTGTATATATGTAAACACAAATGATCATGTTTTATTAATGAATGTTTTATTAAATTATGTGTGCCTTTGATTAGTTATTAACATATTTTTCAATGTTAACTGTCATATAATGTATTAGAAAAATGTGTGGTGGCTCATTATTTATTTTAGTTATTATTGTACATAATGCATACCGATGACATATCACTAAATGATCTAAGAAATTAATATTACCCAAAGAGGTATGGGACACCTTGGGTAATAGGATAATGAATGAGTTATTAAAGGTGGTATGGGACATCTTGAATATACCAACTATTTATGCAAAGAATGAATGATGTGTCTCACATGATAATAAAGACAAATTTAAGGGTGTGCCCTGATAGAGCTACAATGCATTGGGTAATAATGTAACCACTAGAGATTACAATTTTAACGATACCTTGGGGTTTACCTTGGTAATTTTCAAATGACACCTTGGGGTTTACCTTGGTGATATCTTCGTTGAGAGGATTTGATAGAAACCTTAAGTCATTCATCCTCCTTCGTGAAGAACTCGAAGAACGCGAAGAACGCGAAGAACGCCGGCCTTCGATGAAAGGCGACGAAGAACGCCGAACCCTGGGAGATCGAAGACGCGACGCCATGTTCTGTGACACTAACGATTCTCCTATTGCGACGTTCTTCTGCGACGTCCCTTCTTCCGCGACAAATCTTCGAACATCTGCTTGAGGTAGGAGATTTAAAATCTTTTAAATTTCCTTTGTGGTTGTTATACTTGACATGGATTTAATTCGTGTAAATTAAATCCGTGTGTTTTCTTTACCCCTCGGAGATCGTCGACGCGACGCCCCTACGCGACGACGCTACGCGACGATCACCTCCTACCGCGACGGTCAAATCCGCAAAGAACTCTCGTCCGACGACAGCTACGAGGTAGGGGTCGTTTTGAAAATGTTTTTACCATATTGTTTTCCTCCAATACAGGAACGCGAACCAACCAAATTAACAAGTTGGTTCGCAGATCATTATTATTTTGGGATGTGGTTTATCAATTGCTGGGATTAATGTTTTTCATGGTTGATTATTATTTTCCCGATTGTTATCATCTAACGTGGAGGGTGCGGGCCAAACAAACACAGCCCAATAACCCTCCGCAGTTCTTCGTTGATGCACGGATTGGCGGGTGATGACAAAACATGCCGCAGAGATGATTAGTTGATTCCGCACTGAAGAACAGGACCCGGGAGAAGCTACAGCGCAGATGGAAGTGAAATCGGACCACCGGAGCAACTCCGGTGGCCCGCAGACTCCACCGGCTGCGCCGGCGGCCGGAGGCGGCAGCGCCCCGGCGCGCCCCTGGATGGAGTCGCCACGACTGAAGTCGCGGCGGCGGCGACCAGTGGACCTGTGACCACGCGGGTCCGGCGAGACACGGGACGCGGCCTGGCCGCGTCCACTGACCAAGGGCGGCCCCCCCGCAGGGGCCGCGGTGTTCACACGCGGGGGCAGTGCGCCCCCGTCCCCGGACTCCCCTCGCTTGGCCGCTCGGCCGAGCCGAGCCGACCCGCCGGCCGGGTCGCGCCCAGGCCGGGCCGGGCCGGGTCCAGCCGGGTCGGACCCTGGTCGGGTCGACCCGGTTCGGGCTGACCCAGGGGGGTCGGGCCGGGTCGGTCCGGGCCCAGACCCCCCGTTTTCGGACCATTTTCGGTCATTTGCTAATATATTGAGCTACAGACCTCCGATTGATGTGCCGTCAGTGGCAACGCGATCCGTGGATCGAGACGGTCGTTTCAGTATATTAAACTCAAGGTTTCGGAATACTTTGGGTTCGGCCGGGTTGGTTCGTACACGAAACCAACCGGGCCCTCGGAGCGGAAACGCTCATATCTTGAGATTCGGACGTCCGATTGACGTGCTGTCGACTTTGATGGATTCTTCTAAATGAGACGGATATTTTGGCTCAATCCGCCTGAGGTTTGGACACAGTTGGAGTATGGTCAGGTTGGTTTTTCCTTAAAAACCAACCGGTCCCCTAGAACGAAAAGGCCAATAACTCTCAGATCGGGCGTCCGATTGACACGCCGTCTGCGACGTTGAGTTCCTGTTGACGATACGGAACATTTGGATACATCAACTCTGGACATTGTGTCAGTTGATGTATCAGCCTCTCGGCTCGTGGAGCGTACCCTCCTGAAGGAGCTTGCTGTGTGCGGGAACCCTAGTGTTGGCTGCGACTGCGACGACGACGACTGTGCAGAGATCCTCAGTGGACTCGACGACGATTGTGCAGAGATCCTCAGTGGATACGACGGCGAAGACTACAGAACTCAGTGATTCTATGTGGATCAGTGCTACAGATCCTGTGTGGGTCTGATCCTGTGTGGGTCATTGCGGGGGTTAGTACCCATCGATCCTTTGTGGGTCTGACAGCTTAGATGATTCAGTGCTGGTCTTGTATCCTATGTGGGTCCTAGTATTGATGAATCAATGAAGACAGCTAGTCTTGTATCCTATGTGGGTCCCAGCTTAGATGATTCAGTGCTGGTCTTGTATCCTATGTGGGTCCCAGCATTGATGAATCAATGAAGACTGCTGGTCTTGTATCCTATATGGGTCCCAGCATGGATGATTCAATGCTAGTCTTGTATCCTATGTGGGTCCTAGTATTGATGAATCAATGAAGACTGATGGTCTTGTATCCTATGTGGGTCCCAGATTAGATGATTCAGTGCTGGTCTTGTATCCTATGTGGGTCCCAGCATTGATGAATCAATGAAGACTGCTGGTCTTGTATTCTATGTGGGTCCCAGCATGGATGATTCAGTGCTGGTCTTGTATCCTATGTGGGCCCCAGCATTGATGAATCAATGAAGACTGTTGGTCTTGTATCCTATGTGGGTCCCAGCTTAGATGATTCAGTGCTGGTCTTGTATCCTATGTGGGTCCCAACTTAGATGATTCAGTGCTGGTCTTGTATCCTATGTGGGTCCCAGCATTGATGAATCAATGAAGACTGCTGGTCTTGTATCCAATGTGGGTCCCAGCTTAGGTGATTCAGTGCTGGTCTTGTATCCTATGTGGGTCCCATCATTGATGAATCAATGAATACTGATGGTATTGTATCCTATGTGGGTCCCAGCTTAGATGATTTAGTGATGGTCTTGTATCCTATGTGGGTCCCAGCGTTGATGAATCAATGAAGACTGCTGGTCTTGTATCCTATGTGGGTCCCAGCTTAGATGATTCAGTATCTATATCTGATCACCTCTTTCACCCTTTTCGAAGAAGTATATCTGTATGAGCTGAATCTAGTTTTACTCTCCTTTGTGGATTGTGTTGTGATATCCTATGTGGATTACATTTGCTTTCCTGTGTGGATTGTGTTGAGCTATCTTGTGTGGATTTACATTTTGCTTTCCTATGTGGACCGGGTTGTGATTGGGCTCGGATGTTGGAGCCGAACGGGAATTGATGACTTAGGTATATATATGGGCATATACCTAAGCAGTGTCAGATGTTACTTCGTGATTGTATCTTTCCTTTATGGATTATCCTTTGTGGATTCTGGGAGACCTTCGGGGGTCTCGGGGTCCCTACTGAGTAGCTTATACTCACCCCTACACGGGCTATTCCCACACTACGTTGTGTTAGTTGTAGACGACGGACAGCGCTGATCGTGGTGGAGGCTTGTGGAGCAGGACGGTACCTGGAGGTGGACCACTGGGTGGGATGTACTCGGAGCGGTCGGCTGGACCCGAGGAGCAGTGGAGGCTTTCTGTACCCACCCTTCAGGTGGGACTTCCAGTGGACGGCTCGACGTTGCGGCTTTAGTTTTCAGTTGTTGTTTTCCCTTTCTAGTTGTACTTTACTTTCAGTTTGGGTTTGTATTCTGGCCCACTTACGCACTTACTGTTGTACCAGTTTTTACTTAGTGTTTAATTCTGCCTGCGTACTCTGTTGTGTTTTTTGTTTACTTTACAAAGGCAATGCATTCCCTTATTGGGATTTACGCCTTGGTGCTAGTCGCCAGCACCTGGCCTATGGAAGGCGGGCTTGGGGTAGTCACAACACGGGCCCCGAGGACGGGTCGTGACAATATGTTCATGATTGTCTAAGTTAAATGCTGATGCCACATAATTCAAGTTATGTGACAAGATCTTTTCAAGATAAAATGCCTATTCTTTCATGACCAATGCCTTTATGTTTTCATAAAGGTCTTATTTCAGTAGTATAAGTTTGGAGCATGATTAGTGTTTATCACTTAGTAGAATAGTAACCAGCGTATGAAAATTTAAGTTATTTCCTTTATGCGCAACTCTGATAATTCATTACTCTTAACTGTTTTATTTTGTGCTTAAGTAATTAGATGTCGTACTTGTTTATGATGTCCATTATTACTCCATTGGGAAATGTCATAAGGGTTTCATATATTTCTTGAAACTATTGATTGAGCATTTTGATGTTATGTGTTACAGTTTTCCATAAGAGAATGATTTTAAATGAATGATTTCAAAACAAATACACTATTTTTTTTAAACCCCTTTCTGAGTATTTCAATGCTCACCCTACGTTTTGATTTAAAATTTTCAGGTATCAGCTTCTAAAATATGAATCATTTCATAAATTGATGGTTTCTAGAACCCGAACTATTCACGATCCTCTGTATGGGACATGATGTGTAGTTTATCAGTGCATGTTTTATGTTGAAACAACACATCATGTTCAGAAGCCACTGGCTCATGGGTTTCTGGGGTTGGGGTCCTCACAGTGTAAACCGTATCGACAAGTTCTTGTGGTTTGGTCATTATGTTGATAAGACATTCCATGCGATGGGTTTTAATATATATATATATATATATATATAATTTCTGTATAATTTTCTTATCTATATATCATGTATGAGTTTATAACACATATTACTCTATGTTCATTGAAGCATAACACATCACAAGAAAAATAAGTTTACTTTCGTAATCATTAATTTTATAGTACATGTCATGAAATTATTTGATAATTCAAGTATTTCATAATCCATAAGAGTAAAGTGTATATGAGTATAATATATATTGGGGTGATTTTTACGAGTATTCACTATGTTTCCTCAAAGGTAAATCTATGTAAAAAAATTATTTTTAAATGATTGTATTTAATTTTTTAAAATTATGATGGATGTGGATATCTAGGAAATTTTGATGATAATTAAGAAAAAAAATTATTAATTAAATATGATAATTACTTGATTAGAGCAAGATTTATCTTAAATAAGAACGGTTAATAATTGAATTCTAGTTTTATAAAATTAATATTTTTTGCTTGCATGTGGATGATCAGAAGTCTAGACCGGACCATTGTATGTGATTGGTTTCATTTAATTTATTATCATATTAAATTATTGGCATGTGTTCCCTCTCTACTCTTATTATGTAAGGTTCATTATTCCATTGGGTTCTTTTTATATAAACCACTTTTTTCCCCCATCGACATGTTAGTAAAAGAAAAGGTAATGGATGGAGTTCTCCTGATATTGGATGCATTTAATGTTTGGAATCAAGGAGAAACCAATCCAAGAGATATATATAGGTGGAAAGGATTAATGTTGGAAAAGGAACCTTAATTGGTTGAAGTTGTTTTTCCCATAGTTCAGTAGTTATTTTATCAAATTCTATATAAACTAACAATTTATAAAATCTCATTATAATACTTCCTTGTTATTTTATTTTTTTCAAGTTTCTTGGTTATTTCATTATGTATTTTTTTGTGATTGCATGAATTAATGAGTCAAAAATCATGCAAGACAGAACTAAAATAAATTGTCTTATGCATCAATATTATATAAGAAAGTTTTAATCACATAAGTAAATCCAATTAATATTAAAAACATGTAATAAGGATAATAATATTTAATTTTAACATAAAAGATAAAATCCCTCAATTATATATTATTTTTCATAGTCATCCACTACTTCAATTAAAATCTAACCATAATTCATAGTGCTTGGTCGGCCATAGTTTGGGTGATTTCAATTATAGAGTAATTAAAACATGATGTTTCAAGTTGACTAAACTTAGTTGACACGAGCCTGTCGTGGGGTGCAACAAAATAAATAAAACCTAATTTAAAATGTAGTAAAGTTGTTAAACTAGGTTGTATCTAGAGAGGAGTTCACAATAATTATGTTTGTCACTTAAATTAATGAAAGAAGAAGAAGTTGTTTTTGAAAATGTTTAAGGTGAATAATAAATAAAGTAATTCAAAAGAAAGGTTGAAAATAATAGATGAAGAGAGTGATAAGATCAGGGTAGGATCACCTTTTTTAATTTCATCATTGTCACAAATATCATTTTACCTCTCTTCCTTTTGAATGAAAAATGAAAGAATCCTCGATCGAGTTATCAATCACCTTTGGTTGAAGAAAGAAATGGAACTCACTCTTATGTGCATGGAAGTTCATAAACAATTCCTAAACAACTAAGGAAAGACCAAATTGGTAATTGTTGATCCTTATAACTATATAAAAAGTTTACTAGTTCCACACACATGCCAATGATCGCTGGACACTCACCACCTAACAAAATATGCTCGATCGAGACAAATTGCACTAGGCGGAGGGAGATTAAAAGTACTTAACCAAAGCTTTTAAAAATGAATAAACCAAACCCAAAACACAATCTCATTAAGAGAATTGGGAAACAATGATAATATAACTCATTAAAAAGAAAAATAGGGTCTTTATTTTAAGCACAAAACTCCTACATTACAAAAGAGAAACCCCCAACCCTGATCACTCAAAGGTTTTACCCCACCATGTGAACGGTATTAGAGTTGAAAGGGAAAGAAGAGAGAATAATAAAACCAATCAAAGTCAAATTAGAAAATATAAAGAACTTCAAGAATTCAATCTTCCAGAATATCTTTTCTTTCACTTTCTTCAACCCCCTTTAATGGAAGTGAACACTCTTATTTATAGGCTTTTGGAGGAGAAATTTTCCCTCAAAAATCCCTCTATTGAATGTTTGAGTCTGGTTGGCATATTAAATTACTGAATATAGGGAAGGTGTCTTCATATCTATTTTTCCCTATTCATTCTTAATTCTTCCTCAAAATATCATAGAATTTGGACAAGTGTAACAAAGGTTATGCTCGAATTACCACTGACATCTTTTTCTGCCCGAAGTGACTCTTTAACTACCTCTCTTTTTCTGCATTAAATGGATGCCATAATGACTGCATTTATTTATTAAATTAAATAGACTCATGAGTCTTGGAGTTCTATTTCTTCTCTAGCCTGAATCACCTAATTTGGAAATGTGTAGGCCGAGATATACCTCATTAATTATGGTAGGGTCTATTCTGTCATCCAAAAAACTTTTTGCATTTGATGAATTTATCTGGGCCATAGTGTGCCGAATTTGACCCATGTCCAAAAGAAAAAAATGAATCCCACGATTATACAAATCATAAAAAAGGAATCATATTATTTCGATAAATAATATAAATGATATTACTGAAATACAGAAGCTCTATAAAACTGCTAAATTTCCAGAATTAACCAATTTCCACAATTAAGCACAAAATTCACGAAGACACTAAAATGATACAAATCAGCTCAAATTGATTAATTGATAGTGGATAAATAATTTAAACACATATAAAAAATAATGAAAATATTATCTCTATAAATTCCCCCACACTTAGCACTTGGACTCCCGGACAAGTCAAAATCAAAATCAAATCAAACCAAATTCAAAACACATGCCATTAAGATCCATCAATTCCACACCAAGAAGTAAAAGATAGTGTGCCTCATAAAAAACCATTATTTCAAGTTTTCAAATCATATAATTCAATATTTTTCCTCTTCATTTATCCTCCCATGCACACAAGACACCTACCCCACATGAATTTTCTCTCATCTCACAAATATCAATTTTCAACAAAGTTTTTCTCATCCAAAACAATATAAGGGTCACCATAGGTTTTAAAAACTCTTACTTCTCCACCCTATGTGAGTCAAGGACCTATATTTATCATGAGTAATTTGCAGGTTTGTTCTGTAGATTTTGGTAGGTAAGATTTTTTTGTGAAACATTCTGTGGCTGAATGAGGAGGGATTGACTCTTTTTGAAGAAAAATTTCACAATTCTAATTTTCACATAAGTATGGTATCCTCCCCACTCCCCTTAGTAGAAATTCAGCTCCATCATCATGAAATATCTAGAAATTTTCAAACATTATAGCATTCTAAAAGCCAAAAAATCAATCTTTTCAAACATGAATTTTCTTGAAAACTCCAGAGGAGGCACGAATTTATTCCTTCATTAGAAGCTCCAGAAAGGAACAACTTCTTTCCTCCATTAGAAGATCCATAAAGGCACAAATTATTTTATCATGAAAGCTCCAGAAAAGGCACAGATTTCAACAGAATAATTTTTCATCAGCACACACATCTCTTCAGAATTTTTATTTTCCACCCAAAATTTCACCAAATGAGGTATCACAACACAAGACAACTCACCCCACACTTAAGTTCAACTAGATAATGCAATTTTACTTCAAGAGTAGGTTGGATATGGAAAATTGTCTTGTAATGTGGCTAACCTAATAGGTTGTTCATGGATTTTAAGGGATACAAGGATTAAATTTATAAGGCAGGCCAAAATGAAAGAGATTATATTGAAAAGAGGGCTTTCAAACCAAAGAAATGCCTCAATCATTTAAAACACATATACCCCAAACCCTCAAATTTCAAAAGTAATAAATCAAATTCCGGTTAAAACAAGCATGGTATGGTTCTCTCAAGATGTTCGGTGAATGAAATGAATATAACAACAATGGTTTTGAAGCCTCATGAGAAAGTGATTTCAAATATAAAGACTCTGAGATGTGGCATGAGATTCAAAAATCAGGGTACTTTTCATGAAATTCCCAAATAATTGAACTTGAAACAAAATCATATTCATCATTCATATAAGATCAGTTTCATGGAATAAATTGGTTCACTCAATGACATGGGTTTCAAAAACGGCAATGGTAATCATTTCATCTTAAAAAGTTTCGAAAACACACAAAAATTTGAAAAATAAACACACAAAAATTTGAAAACACACAAATTTTTATTTTTATTTTTTTTGAAAACAAACAATAAATGAAAATATTAAATTACCAAGGTTCTCTACCACACACTTAAATGATGTAGTGTCCTCAATGAATTCACATATATTAAACATGTAAGCAGAATTTAGAATAAATCATAGTAGCAAGCAAGTGTAAAAGAGAGGTACAACCTGATGGGTCTTATTGATAGACAGGTTGGAAGAGTAGGATCTCCTCTAGTGGATCTTATGGAATGGTCCCATGGAATTTCTTCAGTCTGTGCCCATTAATAGTGAATATATCCTGCTCTCCATCCATCACAATCTGCACAGCACCGAAAGGATATACATGAGTAACTATAAATGGTCCCTCCGATCTGGAACAAATTTTACCTAGTATCACCTTGAGTCTTGAGTTGAATAACAAAACTTTATCTCTAGGATGGAATTCTTTCGATTGGATCATCTTGTCATGAGCCACTATTGTTCTCTCTTTGTAAATCCTGGAATTTTCAAATGCTTCTCTTATAATTTCCTTCAAATCTTGAAATAGAAAACTTCTCTCTTTCCCAGCACTTTCAAGATCCAAATTCATCTTCCTCACGACCCAATATGCCTTATGCTATAGTTCCACAGGTAGGTGACAACTTTTTCCATAAATCAGCCTATATGGACTCATTCCAATCAGGGTCTTGTAGGCTATCCTATAAGACCATAATCTGTCTTCCATATTTGGGCTCCAATCCTTCTTATTTGGTTTAACAGTCTTCTCCAAAATTCCTGTGATTTCCCTGTTGGACACATCAGCTTGACCATTTGTTTATGGGTGATAGGGAGTTGATGTTTTATGATGCACCCCATACGTCTTCAGCAAAGTCTCCATTCTCCAATTAAAAAAGTGATTCCATTGATCACTGATGATGGTTCTAGGAACTCCAAACCTATAAAATATGTCAATCCTGAAAATATCAAAAACAAATTTAGCATCATCTATCCTGGTGGATTTTTCTTCCACCCATTTGGAAACATAATCAACTGCAAGAAAGTTATAAGAATTACCTAATGACATTGGGAAAGGGACCATAAAATCTATCCCCCAAACTTAAAAAATATCACAAAAATTAAGTAGTTTTTGAGGCATTTCTTTTCTCTTTGAAATGTTTCTAGAAAACTGACATTTTGGAAACCTTTTGAAAAATTAATTAGAATCTTTAAAAATGGTTGGCCAATAAAGTCCAGATTATAAAACCTTCCTTGCTATCATTTGAGGTCCAAAGTGGCCTCCACAAGCTAATGTGTGACAAAACTCAAAGATAGAACCAATTTCACTCTTAGTAAAACATCGTCTCATCACTTGGTCATTGCAAATCTTCTAAAGAAATGGATTATCCCAAATGTAATATCCGGATTTAGCTTTCAGTTTGTGAATTTGATGAGAATTGAAATGAGATGAGACCTGAGATGTTACCAGATAATTTACCATGTCAGCATACCAAGGCACTTCTTCTTTAACCAAGTAAAGCTTCTCTCCTAGATAGTGATCATTCAATGGTTCTTTTTCTGGAATTTCAGGTTCAACAGTGTTGGGAAGTCTGCTTAAATGATTAGCCACTTGGTTCTCTGATCCCTTTTTGTCCATGATTTCTATGTTGAACTCTTGCAGTAGTAACATCCATCTTTCCAGCCTTGGTTTGGCTTCAGCTTTCTTTATCAAGAACCTGATAGCTACATGATCAGAAAATATAGTGACTTTAGTTCCAACAATATATGATCTAAATCTTTCCAATGCAAAAACAATTGCTAAAAACTCTTTTTTTTGTGGTTGTGTACTTAAATTCAGCCGCATCCAAGGTTCTTGAAGCATATGCAATGACTTGTGGCCTTCCATCAATGTGCTGAGAAAGGACTACTCCAACTGATTGGTTGGAAGCATCATAAAGAAGCTCAAATGGTTCTTCCTAATTTGGTGGCTGCATCACAGGTGGTTCAATCAATCTCCTCTTCATCTCGTCAAAGGATTCCCTACATGAACCATTGAAATCAAAATTATAATCTTTCAAAATCAATATAGAGTGAGGGAGATAAATCTTGATAAAGTCCTTTATAAACCTTCTTTAGAATCCCTCATGTCCTAAAAAAGATCTAACATGATTCACACAAGTTGGGTAAGGCAAAGAATTTATCAATTCAATTTTTGACTTATCAACCTCAATGCCCTTTTTGGAAATGACATACCTTAGAACAATCCCTCTCTCAACCATGAAATGACACTTTTCAAAATTTAAAACAAGATTCCTTTCAATGTAGGTTTTCAATAATTTTTCATGATTTTTCAAACAATGGTCAAAAGAGTCTACAAAAACCACGAAATCATCCAGGAAAATCTCCAAAAAATATTCAATGTGATCAGAAAATATACTTACCATGAACCTCTGAAATGTACCTGGAGCATTAAATAATCCAAATGGAATCATTTTATATGAAAAAGTGCCAAAAAGACGTGTAAAGGTTGTATTCTATTGATCCCCAGGAGAAATGGGTACCTAGAATTAACCTAAAATCCATCCAAAAAACAATAATGAGTTCTCCCACCCAATCTCTCTAACATCTGATCAATGAAGGGAATGGGGAAATGATCTTTATGAGTAACCTGATTCAACTTCCTAAAATCAATGCACACTCTCCAGCTATTTTGAATTCTCATAGGGATTAATTCATTCTTTTCATTCCTCACAGTGGTTAGGCTAGATTTCTTTGAACTACATGAATTGGGCTAACCCACTGTGAATCTGAGATGGGATAGATGATCTCAGCTTCCAATATCTTCTCAACTTCCTTCTTCACAACCTCCATTAAACTGAGATTAAACCTCTTTTGGGGTTTCCTGATAGGTTTGGAATCTCCTTCAAGAAAAATTCTATGTGAGCATATATTTGGGTTGATTCCTATAATATCACCTAAACTCCACCTTATCACTTTGATTTTATCTCTCAAAGTATCTATCAATTATTTCTCTTGGATTTCAGAGAGATTATTAGCAATTATCACTGGTAGTTTCATGCCCTCCCTAAGGTATGCATATTTAAAATCAATAAGGAGTGGTTTGAGTTCCAAATCATGAGGATTCTCAAGGGATGAAACTAAATTGACATTTCCCACTTCCAAACTTTGGACCTCCTACACACAAGAAACCACATCATCTTCCTCATCAGTTAATAAATCATCAAAGAAATAAATTTTACCTCTTCCTCCCACATGAAGTCATAATCTTCAACATGTTGGGTATCTTCATGTTCAATGATATTTTCAAAGGAAAAAGTATCTCTTAAGTCTAAGAATTCATAGAGCATACCTGATTCTTCAATGGGTTCTGCACCAACTTCATTAGAAAGAGAAAAAAGGGAGTGATCATCTGATGGGTGCCTCATGGATTCAAAAATATTGAAGTGGACCATGCTCTATCCAAAAACTATGGTGAGTGTCCCCTCATGGACATTGATGATGGTTTTAGTCTTTTTCAGGAAAGGTATCCCCAAAATGATGGGTGAATGTGACGGGATCCTATCTTCTTCCTTATTTAGCACATAGAAGTCAGTTGGGAATAACAGATCTTTGACATTCACAAGGACGTCCTCCAAAACTCCTGTAGGGAAAACTGTGGATATTTTTGCAAGCTGGACCACCACTATTATGGGCTTCAAGTCTCCCATCTACAAATAAGTGTATACTGAGTGAGGCAATACATTAATTAAATCACCTACATCACACAAATCATTAGAGAAATTTAAAGATCCAATGGTGCATGGAATGGAAAACGTCCCTCGATCTTTACATTTGGTTAGAAATTGTGGTGTGATAAGGGCTGAGACACTTCTTCCCAAGTTGATACTTTAATTCCATTGAAGCCTCCTCTTATTTTTGTAAAGATCCTTCAAAATTTTAGCAAACTTTCGAATTTTTTTGACAGCTTCAAGTAAGGGGATATTGATTTCCACTTTCTAGAAGGTGTCCAGAATTTCTTTTTTGAAGTGCTTCCTCCTAAATGTTTTTTGATTCAATCATAATTGATGGTAATGGAGGGGGTAAGTCTTTATTCTCCCTTTATTTCCTTTGAAATGGTGTTTCTGGTCTATTCTTATCTGTCTTATCCTTCTCTTCCTCCTCTTTCTTCTCTTCTTCACAATGAATTTTCACAGAATTTTAGGAGTTTTCAACTTTATGCTCCCTCAACTCAAGTGGTCTTATTTCAGTTTCACAGGATTCTGGTGGTGAGAGCTCTTTTCCACTTTTTTTTGTTATCATGCTGACATTCTCCTTTGGCATTGGGATTGTTTGGGAAGGATGCTTCCTGGGATTTTTGGTCACGATTTCAACAAAACTTCCAACCATGTTTTCCAACTTGTCAACCATATCTTCTAAGTCATCAAACCTGGATTGTATCTGCTCCACAAAAGGTTTTGTGCTGGTAGATGATTGATCATAGGGTCTTGGGAAAGTGTGTGGTTGGTGGTGTGGAGGCTGTTTATAAGGTTTCTTCTGTTGAAATGGTGGTGGGTTTTGGAACTAGTTTTGGTTCAGATGTCTAGCTTGATTTTGCTGATTTCCAAATCTATACTGAACATGGTTAGGCTCTCTCCATCATTGATTCTGTTGGAACTGCCTTGGTTGAATGTTTACCACACAATTTTCCATTCCCTATATTTCAACACATTGGTCAGTGAAATGATCAAGTGATGATCATAAACCACATACCTTGGCCGGTGCTTATTGGTCACCCGCTTGTTTCAAGGCTATATGTCTCACCAAACTAGTTAGCTCTTCAATATTAGTTTCTAGTAAGGGTGATGGATGAGAAGTCTGTACCTCATGAATACCTCTTGTTCCAGTACCTATTGTACCAAAATGTTTCAAGTTCTGAGAAATCTTCTCAATCAAACCTTTTGTTCTTCTGGCGACTTATTAATCAATGAACCTCCCAAGGATACATCAACAATGTTCCTATCATTGTCCAGTAAGCCTTTATAGAAGAAGATAAGAAAGTAATGATCCTCAATGTCCTGATGTGGGCAGATGGCACATATCTTTTTAAATCATTCCCAGTACTAGTAAAGGGTTTCTCCAGATGATTGTTTGATGGCATAGATCTCTTTTATGATGGTTGTGCTTCTGGAGGTAGGGAAGAATCTTTTCATGAAGAATCTCACTAGGTCATTCCAATCATCCACATATCCAGGTTTTAGACCATACAACCATTCATTAGCATATCCTTCCAATGAAAACAGGAACATCTTCCAATTTACATGTTCCTTAGCTACTCCACATGGTCTGAAGGTTGAGAAGACAAGTGTGAACTCTTTAATATACTTGTTGGGATCTCCACCTGCCAAGACACGAAACTTTGGAATAAATGGTATCATATTAGGTTTTATCTCAAATTAATTTCGTAACACTGGCATGAAAAGTTGATTATTCTGATTAAGTAATTGTGGGGCATAGAGGTCTCTGAGAGTTGGGTTTTAATTTCCTGCCATTATGACAGGCTCTGAGTGAACACATGAAGTTTCACTTGAGTTTGTAAGAGAAATTTCCTCAAATTAAATTTGTAAATTAAGGTTTCTTATTCTATTCAACAAAGTTATTTCAATTTCAGGATCAATGGGGAAAGGTCCAGTGTTTGAGGTTCTAGTCATGAAACATGGAATGAGAATAAGAAAAGAGAAAATAAAGAGAGGAGAAAAAAATGTTGGCACTACCTCCCCGACAACGGTGCCAAGTTTTGACATGAGCCTATTGTGGGGTGTGACAAAGACAAATAAAACCTAAGTTAACATGTATTAAAGTGGGTAACCTATGTTTTCTCCAGATAGGGGTCCACAACAATTATGTTTTTCACTTAAATTAATGAAATAATAAGAGGTAGTTTTTGAAAAAATTTATGTTGAATAATAAAGAAAGAAATCCAAAAGAATGGTTGAAGACTATTGGATTAAGAGAGTGATAGGGTCAGGGTAGGATCACCTTTTTTAATTTCATCATTGTCACAAATATCATATTACCTCTCTTCCTTTTTAATGAAAAATGAAATACTCCTTGATCGAGTTATCGACCACCTTTGGTTGAAGAAAGAAATGTAACTCACTTATATATGCATGGAAGTTCATAAACAATTCTTAAACAACTAATGCAAGTCCTGATCATGAATTTTTTATCCTTAGAACTCTATAAAAAGTTTACTAGTTCCACGCACGTGCCAACAATTTTTGGACACTCACCACCTAACACAATATGCTCGATCGAGATAAATTGCACTAGGTGGAGGGATATTAAATGTCCTTAACCAAAACTATTAAAAATGAATACACCAAACCCAAAACACGATCACATTAAGATAATTGGTAAAAAATAATAATATAAGTCATTTAAAATAAAAATAGGGTTTTACATTTAAGCACAAAACTCTGACATTACAAAATAGAAACTCCCCCTTCCCCGATCACTCAAAGGTTTTGCCCCTCCATATGAAGGGTATTAGAGTTAAAATGGAAATAAGAGAGAATAATGAAACCAAGAAAAGTGAAAATATAAAATAGAAAGAACTTCAAGAAGTCAATTATCCATCATAGCCCCTCTTTCACCTTATTCAACTCCTGTGAATGGAAGTGAACACTCTTATTTATAGGCTATTAGAGTAGAAATTTAACCTCCAAAATCACTCCACCGAATGTTTGAGTATGTTTGGAATATTAAATGACTGAATCTTGGGAAGGTGTTTTCATAAATGTTGTTCCCGTATGTATTTTTAATGATTACTCAAAATCTCAATGATTTTGAACAAGTGTCACAAACATTATTCTCGAATTTCCAGTGACATATTTTTCTGCCTGAGGTGACTCTTGAACTCCCTATCTTTTTCCAAATTAAATGGATGCCTTAATGACTGAATTTCTTCATAAAATTAAACAGACACACGCTTTTTAGAGTTCTATTTCTTATCCAGCTAGAATCACTTAATTTGGACAAGGTTAGTCCTAGATATTCCTCATTAATTATGGTAGGTTCCATTCTGTCAGCCAAAAAACTGTTTCCATTTTATGAATTTGTCTGGGCCATCATGTGCTGAATTAGACCTAGGTCCAAAATCCAAAGGTGAATCCCACAAGCATACAAAGCCTACAAAAAAGGAATCACACAATTTGGATAAAATAATGTAAAAGAATTTCCCAAAATATAGAATCTCCACAAAACAGATAAATTTCCAGAATTAACCAATTTCCACAATTAAGCCCATAATTCACGAAGACGCTAAAATGATACAAATCAGCTCAAATTGATTAATTGGAAGGGGATAAATCATTGAAACACATATGAAAAATGATGAAAATATTATCTCTATCATTATATCACATTAATGGTTGACTTTCAAAGTAGGATTTTGTGTAATTGAGAGGTAATGGTTGAGGAAGTCCAATTTAAGGATTTTAGGATTGGGGAGTCCACTCAGCAGATCCGGGAACTGTTAGTTGATTCAATTTGTTTTTGGAATTCCTTCCTAAAACAAATAAATTTCTCTGACCAACCAAAATTTTTTTAATGAGACGGGTAATATGAATCCTTACCACTATAATATTTAAGAAATATGATATTCTGAAGCCAATGGTGAGGGCTATTATGTTTCAATAAAATATTAGAAGATTAAAAATCATAATATTTATTTATTTGTCAAAATTTTGTTACATAATTTAATAAAATTCATCTCAATTTATTTTGTAGAAAAATCATTAAAATGACTTCAAACATATCACTGTGATCCATACATGATAATTATAACCTTCTCACCAACACAAATTTACAAGAGTGGAAAATGTGCTAATGTTTTGTCCTTCACTATGAATGGAAATTGTATGTTCTAGGAGTACATATTCATAATGTGCCTAGTAATAAGGAAAATGATGAAGAGTTATCGCTCAATGAGAAATATTTGAATGATTCCATAGATGTTCAATTTTTCATGTTATCATCCATGACCAATGATATTTTGAAGTAACATGAGTTCATGGATTCATATAGCATGATGTCTCACCTTCAGGATATCTAACAAGAGAATGTGAGAAAAGAGTGGTATGAGATATCTAATCCTTTTATGAGAACTATGCTTGAAGATACTATGACATTTATTCCTCTTGTAGTCAATCTTATTGGCTACATTGAATGCATAGACATCTTAGAGATTAAATTATCATTTGAGTTGCATACTGATCTCATTCATTAATCACTGCCAAATATCTTCTCTAGTTTTATTGATAATTTTAATATGATCAACAATGAGAAGAGTCTTTTGAAACTCTATAAATTGATTCTCCGCGTGGATAAGTACATGGGTCATTAAAAACATGGGTTTCTAATGATCAATAAGAAAAGGAAGCAAAAGGAAAAGGGTCCCAAGACTCACACATGTCTAAATCTACCAAACACTATCCTTCCATGAAGAAGAAGATGCAGAGGTAGGGAAAGGAAAAAATAGGTCATATGTTTCTTGTATATCAAGTTAGACAGCTATAAGTGGAACTAAACCCTGAATCCGGGGGTGATAAATGTGTGTTCATTATTGAGTTTAATCGTTCATTATCTACACGTTGGGTGTTAGAAACATCTTATGGTGCTCACATCAATATCCAAATGATAGAACAAAAAATATTATGAAATATTTCTAGATGAGAGGTGGATTTGAGAGCTAATAATGGTGTGAGGTTGGCTACTCTATCCCTTGGTTACTACCACCTTACATTTCTAAAATGAATGATTTTTGTTTCAAAATATAGTAATTATGTATTGATGGTTACCAGGAACATAATCTATATATCATTCATAAATACGGATGGGTTCATTTTCATTCATGGAAATAAAATTTGTTTCATTTATAATGGAAACACATGTTATAGTATGGAACATTAAAATAATGATCTTTATGTATTAAAATTTTATAAAAATGTATTGGAAATTGATAATGAATCTTGTTCACATGAATCATTCAACACCTAGTTAATGCATCACCATCAAGGCTATGTAAATGAGGGGAGTTTGACAAATCTCTATCAAGATGGTTATTTAGACTCGTCTAAGATTAAACCACTTGAAATATTTCTTTATATTTACAAGGAAAAATGAAAAACCCAGCATTTTATATACATGGTAAAAGGGCCACAGTACATCTAGTATTGGAACATGCAGATGTGTGTGGACCATTACTAGTAGAATCTACGGGTGGATATTTTTACTTATTAAATTTTATCGATGACTTGAGTAAACATGGTTATTTCTACATGATGAGGTATAAGTCTGAGTCCTTAAATAAATTAAAGGAATTAAAAATGAGGTAGAGAAACAACATGGAAAGAAGATAAATAAGCATTCCTAGGATCATAATGGTGAATATCTTAAACAAGATCATATTGGCTTTCTACAAGAGTTTGAGATTCTATCTCAACTGAATCTACCTAACATACCATAATGGAATTGTGTTTCCGAATAGAGTAACCATACCTTGTTATACAAATTATGGTTGATAATGAGTCATAAAAATCTCATATTATCATTTTTCTTATATACATTATAAAATGTGACATACACAATAAATAGAGTAACAATTAAAGTAGAACATGAAATTACCTTTGATTTATGGAGTAGAAAGAAAAATATTTTGTAACATACTCATGTATGGGGTTGTGATCCATTTGTTAATGCCTTATCACGTAATAAAATGGAACTCTAGATCATAAAGTGTATATTTATAAAGTATCCCAAGGAATTAAATGGATACTACCTATATAAACCATAAAAAAGAAAGTTATTGTCTCTAGACAACCCGTATTTCTTGAGAGGGAGCACATACTAAGAAAAGATAGTGGTAGAAAGATATAATTTGATGAAGTTGGTGTTAAAGATACACAAGAATTGGTACAGGAACGGGTTCCATAGGTCCATGTGGAAGAAGTAGTTCCTGAAACAAAAGTGCTTTTTATGAGGATAAGAGAGTTAAGTGAACCATAGAGATAAGGTTTTCTAGTAACCAAATATGGTAAATCATTATTGTAAAACAATGATGAACTTCTCTCCTAAAAGGATGTATTATAGGGCTCATAATCTAATAGATGGAAATAATCCATGAATTTTGAAATGGATTCCATTTATCATAACCAAGTAAGGGTTTTGTCAATGCACTAGTTTATGTAAATATAGTAGGATGAAAATGGGTACTTAAAAGGAAACTAGACATGGAAGGTAAATTAAATACCTATAAGGTAAGGCTAGTGAATAAAGGGTTTAAAAATAGTCAATGAATTTGTAACACCCCGAGCTTCTACGATATGCTTCTCATTCAATAATGCAATAGCTTGGATTGTACGCAACTTCGAGTTCTAACACACCGCAACCAATCAAAGTAGCAGTTATGAATGGTAATACCTAATTTTTGAAATTTTATAAATTTTATCTTGCCAAATGGACTTCGTTTTTGGATTCGGAATATCGAAATTTGCCTATGTTGAATTTTTGGTATTTTTCTGAGAACTTCCAATTTTTTTATGAATAGTGAAAAATACTTAAAAACAACTTTTTTAATCAAAATAATTTATAGTGATAAATTATACTATTGAGTGGTTTTAAAGTATAATTATAATATATTTGTACCCTTTTATCCAATTGTGTTCATTAGAATTAATTTCACTTTGAAATTGGACATAAACAATTGTCAATCTTTTGATATATATTATTTCTTAAAAACATGTTATTTGTTGTGACAGTGGGAATTAATTATAAAATTAATTAATGAAACTTATATGTTTAGAATTTTTTAAAATAGACATCATTTTTTAATTTGTAATATCAATTATATCTTAGGGTGAAATTTTGGCGTTGTTCTGAAAAACTTCAATTTCTGATGAATAGTGAAGCCACTAAGTGCTCGTTAAAAAACTGATTTTTTGTTTAAATGAAACATTACCACTCCTGTGATTTGATTTTCAAAAATATTACATACATGGTTGTCATTAGGAAGTAAAATTTGGTTTAATTGGATTAAAATAATTTTTTGGTGAATAGTAACTTTTAAGTTTAATTAATCGTGATTAAAGTTAATTAGTGAAATTTAAGGTAAAAATGATATTATAAAAATACAAAAATACCTTTACACTTGTTCTACCCCTATTAGATGAGTCATGGCCGACCAAGACAATCCATGGGTCAACTTGGGGACCCCATGGAGCCACTTTGGTAGGAAAATGACATTAAAAACTTTTTATTTAATGTTAAAATGAAAATGTCACAAACATGAGTTATTTTACTAAAAAAAAATTTAAATGGGGTTGTAAAAGTCATATTTTTTACTATTAATATTCATTATAAAGAGAAAATTATTTCCTACATCATGATATTTTTTTATAATTTTTAGACATTAAATATATTAAATTATTTATGACACCATGATGATGCAGTGATTACCTCATTAATTAACGATTTAAATAAAATGAAAAGATAATGTAAAATCTAAGACTTACACTTGTCAAAAACCTATTGGATGAGTATATTTAGAACCCTTATCACCTTAGCCTCGAAATATATAAGTGTGGGACCTTTAGAATTGGAAAAAGAATTTCATAATAATGTAACATTTCAATCTTTCCAAGAGTGCCCTCCTCTCCTCTTATAAAAGGCCCCCACCACTACCACCTTATTCACACTTTCAAGACATTTTTCTCGGCCAAACTCTGCCCAAATACTCTATCCACTTCCCTCTCTTACTCCTAGAAGCCTAAAATTGGTCCAAAGTCTTCCCAAGGAAGCCTTTGGCTCAAATCAAAAAGAGTTACCCGATTTTAAGGTAATGTATTTTCTTATGTTATTTTGTTTTATTTTGCTTCTCCAACCCCTTAAACTCTTTTTATTCCTTTATTTTGTAACAACAATAGTATCTACAATATACTAGGATGTTGTTATGATAATTATTTGGTTTACACTTACACACACCTTTATCTAAGGGTTAAAAAACATATTGTTTCTGTGGGTGGAGAAATACTGCCTCACGAAACGATGATTGTTCAATATTCTTTTAACACCTCTAATGGTGGCCATTTTGATGACACTATTTTCATATATGGTATATATATTATGTTTATGTTTTTCTTATGATTATTTATTTCTCATTTATGGCATACTTTATGATTTCAATTATGGGTAAACGCGATATTTTCATTTTAGGAAGTGCGGACTACCACCCCCTCAAAGTGATTTGAATCGTTAATGCCATATGTGGGATGTATAAAGGATGGAGTAAAAGTTATTATACATTATATTATACTTTAATTATAGTATACCTTTATATAATTATAATTTTATTCCATTAAATATGAAATAGAAATGAAATTAGCATTCATGCGTACGTACGGCTTACCGTCTCCATGAACGGTGCATTTCATTTCTTACCTCTAAATGTTACGTTATATTATGAATGAATGTATATACTGGATATATACTGGATATATATGATATCTAAATCATGAATATAATGCTGGATATAATTTATATTTCACCACATGAACAACTTGTAATTATAAGAAGTTTATTTTTGACTCAAGTATCAAAGATCAACAAAACGACCGTTATTAACTTAAATAATTACATAATGTTCATGACATGGTAATAAGTAATATAAAAGGAATAATGAACTTGAAAAGGGTTCTTAAGAAGGTAGATATTAACTCTAGTTTATTATTCAGGAGGTTAAAGAGCGGTCGAGTCAAGTCGGACATGAGGTAAGGGAACTTCTTTACCCAATTTCCATTCTTCGGGTTAATCTCCTACTTTAAAATTATGTCATGATATTATTATGTTCTATCTTGTATTTGTACTTCCTTTTTGTGTACTTATAGTGAATACACATAATTGGTCTATTTTATTTAAAAAAATGATCTTTGTAAGGGAATTTCTTAACCCAATTTCTATTCTGTGGGTTAATATCCTACTTTCAAATTATGTTATGATATTATTATGTCCTATCTTGTATTTGTACTTTCTTTATGTGTAATTATATTAAATACACATAATAGATCTATTTTATTTTAAAAATGATCTTTGTAAGGACTTCGTCTTAATCTCCTTTCATTGAGGCATATTTTATTTTATACACAACTTTCATTTATACGGTGTATAAACCCCTTTGACTTTTATGTTTATTCAAAAGGAATCTTTTTTATACGAAGCGTTTTACTAAATGACAAAAATGAATGTTTTTCTTTCCGTACATAAGTGGCGACAATGACTTCTCCACCGTCGTGACCATTATTTGAGTTTCAGCTTCCTCTACAAGCCATACCTTTTTTTAAATGAAAAAATAAATACAAAGTTTTAATTTTCTTTTATTTTGGTATTGAAAATGGTTTTGAAAGTGTTTTTATTATATAAATGTGTTGTATTTATATCTTGTGATTGAAATGTTGAAATCCTATGTTTCCTTTATGTAAGTTTTATGTGATACGATTATGTTGTGGTTTATGATATGTTTAAACCTATTCATATGAGGAATGCATTGGACATAATAAGTGACGGGTGGAGCCCGCTATAGCTCCTCAATGCATCGGTAGGTCTCATGAGACAAACTAGTGTCTTGGCACGAGGCCTTGACAAAATATTATTTGTGGTCTTGGCATGAGGCCTTGGCTACGTGGTTATGATAGTCTGGCATTATGCATTCCATCATTATGTAAGTGGTTATTGATATTGAATGTGATTATTCAACTAGTAGAATATCCATGTGAGTAAGTAAATGGCATTATTTAATTTTATTTTTTCCATATTATGCAGAAGTTCATGTTTAAAAAGGATTTTGTTTTAGTTATACATTGCCTTAAACGTTTATGTTTATTTATGAAAGCTTCCACAATATTGTTATCCTTACTGAGCATCTGAGCTCACCTTTTTCAATGTTTTAATATTTTATAGGATGTGAAGAAGTATTTTATGACTGACCTACAGGGATAGTCTGAAGGGGATAGAAGTGTGGACTATGGATACTATGTTATTTTAGTTTTTCACTTTATGATGTAATGTAACATTTACGAATGTATCTAGTGTTTCCAAGGCTACTAAACTAATCGGTCTTTCGAGACTTGATCTTTTGTGATCATGCCAATGTTACGCAATAATGCACCGACTCTGGGTAACTGGGGTCGGGGCGTTACAGAATTGACCACGGTGAAACCTTTTCGCCAGTTTCCATGTTTAAATCCATCAGAATTATACTTGATATAGCATCCTAACATGACTATGAGATTTGGAATATGGATTTCAAAACAAAATTACTTAATGGGTTCCCTTGAGAAGATGTTTACATGACACAACCAGAAGGTTTTTTCACTCTAGGTAATTATAGAAGTATTTATAAGTTGTAGAGATCTACTTATGGATTTAATCGAGAATCCGGGTGAAGGGAAATTTAACTTGATGAAGCTATAAAATAATTTGGCTTCATTATGAATTAATTTGATCCATGTGTTCACAGGAGGTTCATTGGAAATTCATTCATTATTCTAGTAGTATATATTGATGACATGTTAATTGTTGGAAACAACATACTTGTCTTATAGTCTATTAAGGACTATTTAAACTAGTGATTCTTTCTGAAGGAATTAGTTGATAGATACTATATTCTATGGATCAAAATAATTCATGATATATCCAATAGGCTGCTAGGTCTAATTAAAACTATATATATTTACTGGATACTAAAGATATTTAGTATAGAATAATCCAAGAGGGTATTGGTTCCATCATCACTTCATTTACATATTTCTATGAAAATGTGTCCTTATACACAATAGGGGAAAGAGATAATGAGTATGATCCCATAAGATTTGGTGATAAGATAAATCATGTATTCCATGTTGTGACTAGACTTGATGTTTCCTATTCATTGAGCATGATCAAGAAGGTATCAAGTTGATCTAGTAGAACAACATTGGTTTGATATTAAGGCATTCCTTATGTATCATAGAAAAACTAAGGATATGTTGTTAGTGTATTTAAGAGATGAAGAGTTGATCATCATGGGTTATAGTGATGTATGTTTTCAGACAAATTAGAATGATTTTAATTCATTACTAGAATATGTTTTCTTTCTAAATGGAGGAGTTGTGAGCTAAAAGAGTTCATAGTAGCCAGTTGTGGCTGATTTAATGGTGAATTCTGAGTATATAGAGGCTTATAATGTTGTTGAGGATTCCATTTGGATGATAAACTTTTCAAATGATATTTATGTGGTACCTATTAGTAAATACCATATCACGTTCTATTTTGAAAATACTACAGTGGTGGCTCTCACAAAAAATCCAAGTTCTCACCAACAGAAAATGAATATACTCTAAAATTATATCATATTGATGGATTTTTATAAATTGGGTGAAGTTTAAGTTAGAAAATTACCCATATAAGATGGAATAGAAGACCCCATGACTAAATTAATATCTTAGTAGTAGTGTGAGTCTCGTGTGAGAGCTATCAGACTGAAAGTTGTTAGCAGTTGTCTCTAGGGAATGTGCGAGTTTATTGGAGTGTGTTCCCTATAACAACTTCTGTGTACATTATGATTACCTTAATTCATAGTTTTTGAATTTTAATAAACTTATTTTCACATCATTTTTTTTACATAACATAGTATGTGATAATGTCAAAAGAGTAGTTGTCGTACTAAAAGGTCATAGAATTTCACTGCAATGATGAGAACCTTGGTGTGCTATAATGATAATCATAATTATATACTCTATAACTAGATGAAAACATTTGAGGGAAACAAATTATACAATCTATAATGGTTGGAGACTAAAGGGACAATGAGGGACCTTCCCATATTGTACTCCCATGGTAATATCCATTATAGGATATTATGAGAATGATACCTTTCGGAACAAAATCCACATTTATGTGTCCATAGATGTTCCTATATGAGGATGTGTGTGTTGATACATACACTTTAAGATTATTTTTAGTGAATATTATGAGTCCCATACTTTGATTTATTGATGAAAACCATGTCAACATATGTTTTTGGTGAGGTAGTATATGTTGGGTGCATCATGGGTAATTTTACATTAATGAATAATATGAGAAAGGATTTGTCCCTTATGTTCGTTAACAGAAGCTAATCTCAAGACCTTTGAGGGGAATGTTATATCCTAAAAATATCCAAGGGCATGGTGTTCTATAGGAAAGTTCAATTTTGGATAATTTAAAGAGAGAGACATCAATAGCATATGTTGTTGAAACAGGCATGAAACCTACTTGATTGGAGATATCATGATAAATAGATTATAATACAGAGTAATAATCTGTATGATGTATTATATCATTGTGTAATTAACTTATTTCTCTATATGTTCCTTGTCTTATTTCTATATTCTAACCTTGGAATTTGTCTCCTTCACCTAATGCCATCGAAAAAGAGCCCTAGAGGTCACACACTAAGTGTATCCATAATCTCAGTTAAATAATATATTATTTTTTATTATTTAACAATTTGAATAAATATTATTCTCATACATGGTTTAAAAATTATTCATGTCTGATTGATCTAATATATCCTATCACCAGTTATTTTTTATAATATAATCTAAGTGAAATATTCATGAAAAAATATATTTAGTGAAAATAAAATTTAGTTTTTTATTAGTGAATAATGCATTGATATCTATTTAATAAATAAATAGTCAATATTCAAGACCCAATAAATATTTTGAAGAAATAGATGAGCGAGTTTTGTGGTCTGATGAGAAATAATATATATATCGAATATTATTTTAGAAAAATAATATTTAATTTTTTTCACATGTTAAGCGTATGTCAAGAAATAATAATATTATTATTATTATTTGACATAAGGTTTCACATGGATTAAGTACATAATAAATTGAACTTTTGAAATTGTTTTATTATAATCCTAGTAGTATATAAAGCCTATTATATAATTTTATAAGTGAAAAAATTTATTTGTTTGAATATGCACAACAAATTTGGAGAATCCTATCAAGACTTATAGTGCTCAATTCTCCAAGAACACTCCAAAGAATGGAGATCACACTTCCTCCAACATTCTCCCTCATATCAAGATATTTCAATGAGAATAGTTTGGAAGAAATTATAACTATGATCAGAGGAAAAAGACACAAGCGATAGGATATTTCGTACTAGCACCCTAAGATTCCTATAATGATGTTCAGAGATTTATGGAACAAAAATGGATCCCCACTAGAAATAATCTACTCTTCATTCCTACAATGGAATGATGAAACAACATAGATCTATTGTCATACTAATCAAAAAGTAATGAATTCCAACAAGGAAATTATTTAATTGAATAAATAAATTACAAATAATATGTTATTTTCCACACTCTATTATGTGGAATTTTATTCATTGTTTTATTTATTTGATTCAATTCTATTGACCAGGACATTTATTATTGTGTAAATCATGGGTTGACCATTGATCATGAAAAAAATTAAAGTTGGTCATGTACCATCGCATGCTTTCACTGCACCCAGAACCTATAAATTATTCAAATATTATCTTGAATGGGATGAAGTAGATATTATCAGCCTTGTGTCCTTCAAGAACTAGAGCTGAACCTTTATTGATTTATTATTACTTCTCATTATACCTACACACTGTCATATTATATGCACTAACTCGATATTTATAGACACTACTAGTGGTGGCCTAATGAGTTTATCTCACACCCTATTCGGGTCGTTGATGGTACCTAGGTAGATAATTTGGATATAGGTAGGGACAAGCACATGTTCCCTTTGGATAATAATTGAGTTGCTTATAGAAGGGGACCAGGGAGCATAAGATCAATTTTTGGCTCATGATGATATTAGAGATATTATTTTTGGCCTTTTTTCTTTTTTTATACATGTGTTATATTGCATGCCTACTCCTATGCATGTATGTCTACTTTTGTAAGATATCTGACATCAAATTATTCTATATATGGCAATGGTTATGAATATTGTTGGTTATTTATTCCACTTGGATGATTTAAAATCCAATATCATTAATTCATTAAGCTTACGATAATTATATATATCTTTCATCATTGTTCTACTTTGACCAAGAGGGTATAGTCTCTCCATTATACTAGCTTAGACCCCTGAAACTAGTCAGTAGCCTCTAGTGTATGAGGACGAATGCTTGAGGTCATGTGGCCCACTAGCTCGATTCACTAGTTAGTGGCACCCTGGTCAGGACGTCACAAATGTATGTGTACATGTATTTCTATGCATATGTATGTGTGTATATGTATGCATGTTTATTGATTTAATATTTTTTTAAAAAAATTAATGTTTCTCATTTTTTAATATTTTTTTAATTATCTAATTTTTAATATATATTAATTTAATATGTTTTATAATATATTCAATTTTGATAGATATGTATAAATTTTAAAATATTTATACATTTAATTAATTGATAATTTTTTGATTATTAATAAAAATTCCAATGGTTAATAACTAATTATATTATTTTATATAAAATTAGTACAATACATACATTTATATAAAAGAATAATATTCTTATATGGGTATTTGTTTTTTTATTTCTTATGAGTTTTCAATTCATGTAATTAATCTTATGAATTCAAATTTTTCAAATATTTTTATTCTTTATTTTATTTTATTTATTTATTTTTAATATTATTTCTTATAATTTTTTATTTTTTTCAATTTTTTTATATTTTTCTATTTTTTCTATTTTATCATTTTTTATAATTCATACGTATTTATTTTCTATGTTTTAATTTTTTTCATATGTATATAATTTATATGATTAATATTTATTCATTTTAATTTATTATGTTTTTATTTTTTTAATTATATCTCAAATTTATATAATTGATTCCTATAAATTCATATTAATTTTTATATTTTTTATAGTTAATTTACTACTTTTTTAATAATTTTGTTTTTTATATAAATAATGTTATCTATTTATTCATTTTTTTTCATTTTTATGTGTATCTAATTTATGTAATTGTTGTTAGGAATTCAGTTTAATAAAAAAAATTAATTTATTCAATTTTAAATATTCTATTTTAATATTATTTCATTTAAAATTATTTATTCATTTTTAATATATATTAATTTTCAAAAAAATTATAATTTATTTATATTTTTAATATTTATTTATACATAACTATTTACTATTATATAATATTTTGAATATTTTTTAAATTTATATGAATAATATTTATTCATTTTTATTATGTTTTAATATTTTTAAATTTCTGAAAATTAATATAATTAATTTATTTAAATGATTTTTTTTGATAATTTTGTAATTTCAATTGTTACTATTTTTTATTTTTAACAACTTTCTTATTTTTATAATCAATATTATTTATTTATTCCAATTTTTTCATTTATATTAGTTTTTTGGTTAAGTAATTAATGTTTTGAATTCACTTCTTTACCATATTTTTATAATTTACTCAAATTTATTTATTAATTATTAATATTATGTCATTCAAAATTAGTCATAATTTTTTAATAGTTATTATTTTTTATATATTTTACTATTTATTCAATTTCTAAAAATTTTTATATTTTATTATTTATTAAGTCGTAATATTTTCAAAATGTTTGAAATTTTTAAATTTAATTCATTTAAAATAATTTTTTATCATTTTTTTAATTTAAATGGTTTGTATATTTTATTTTCGATATTTTTAATATTTTCCTAATTAATATTATTTTTTTGTTCATTTTTTTACATTTTTTTAATGCCATATTAAGCTGTGATAACAGTTTATTATTTCAGTACTATAACTTAAGAACTGAGAAATTCTACTTTTGTCAATGATTTATTAGCGTTGATAAAAGTTATAATTTATTAGCACTATGAAGATGTTGATAATAATAATAATATTTACCAGTGTTTATGTTTTTATCACTAATAAAACACACATTTATTAGAATTTTTCAGTAATTATTGATAAAATCCTTCACCGTCAATATAAAAGAACCCTAGAAGATCGCATCTTCCTTGCACCGCACTCACACTAAATTAAAACGAAAGTTCTACTCCATTTAAAGTCAAACAATTTATAAAAATCAAACCTCAAAAAAAAGGTATTAAATTCCAAACATGTTTTAAAGAATCCTAGTTTGTCATTCATGTATTCTGTATGATTTTGTTTTTTTATCTTTCTTTTAGTCTCACACTATCCTTGGAAATGTGATTAAATTTTATGGGTGAATCTCATATAATTTATGGGACAATTTTTAAGATTATGTGAGTTGGCTGAACTCACATTAATCATACATGAGTGTAGTTTTCCCATTTTATTCATCTAAAACCCATGAAATTCCATTAAATCATTTGTAATTGCACATTACACCTAAAAATAAATGAATATATCATTTAAAATTGTAGAATTTTTCAAAAATTAATTATCAAATTAAAAAATCAATATAGATAATGGAATTAAGCCATTGAATAATTTATCTCGAGGATAATCTAAATCAACAAAACTTTTTGATAAACTAATTAAAATATATGGGAATATTTCGATTTAAAGTCAGTTAAAAATTAACACTATAATTAAAATAAATCACTCAATATGTTTTAACAAGGTTTTGTTTATGAAATCAATTAATCAATAATTTTGTTGATTAAATACATACACTTCATGGTATTGGGATTTGAAAAATTGGGTTATTTTACGTAAACCCTTCATTTTTCACCAATCTACCAACAATCTTAGCTACTTTCAAAATCTCATGGAATATTAAAATATTGTTTTCATTGTTATCGAAGAAAGAATTATAATATGATATAATTTATAAATTTACAAATGAAATAACTATAATATGTGTGATTACTTTATTTCAAACACTGTGAAAGCATTGTTAAAAATAACTAATTTATTTTGATATATGTTTTGATAGTGAAATATTATTATATATACACTAATACTGATATAATTATAGAAATTCATAGGTTACTTGTGAACATTGATAGTGGTTGGGAATAAATTACCCCCTTGATTAACCAATTCTAAAAATGAATTATTTATGATATATGAATTCGTGTAATAAAAAAAAATTATACTACTTTAAATTCATATAAATTATGGTCTTTATTTTTTTAACAAGTTTTTGATGCATTGAAATTTTATATTAAATATGATGACTATATGTTAGTGTGTATAATGAATAAACTTTTAGGGTTCTATACTCATAAATTCAGTGTATTTATTTATTTATTTATTAAATATAATTATTAATGAATTAAATATTATGGATATGAATCAAAATGTATGGATGTCAATAATATGAAAAAATTGTATGATTATGGGGTGGAAGGGTTAGTCGTGTTTACAAAAGATCATGCACATGACCCTTCTCAAATCATTTTTCTGTGTATACATTTTTTTACTCAAAACAAATTAGTCCAAAGTATCTATAAGAACAATTGATCCTTCACATAATATATTTAAGTTATAAATGTTGGACTAAACATGGTGAAGAACTGAATATAACTAGTTACTGGGATAAAACTGTTTTTTATAAACCATCTAATTTGATTTCAAGTATGAACAATGAAGAAGATTGTATCAAGGATTTGATTAAAGGTTTGACAAGTTATGGTTATAATATTTTGGAAATGAAAAATAAAAGTTGAAGTTGAACATTGTGATTGTCCAAAACTATTTTGGAAGGATAAAGAGTTGTGTAATGATTTCATTATATGTTGGATGTACTAAATATACAATATTGTTAGTCACACTAAATCATTATGTTGTAAAATATATAAAATGGTGGATTGAAACTATATTTACTGAACTGATTATGTTCTTGAATGATATTCTACCAAGAGATAGTAAGCTTCCATTCTAAACATATAATACAAAAAAAAATGCAATGATAAATGGGTAAGATCTATAAAAGAATACATACTTATCCAACTGACTATATATTGTTTTGTAATGACTATGAATCACTTAAAAATACCCAATGTGTGTTGTATTTTGTTTAAATAAAGATAAATCATGTCTTTCAAAAAAAAAATATGGCATTCCAATCATTCCATGGTTTTGGTGCTTATATGGAAGTGAGGATACTAAAAGGTAATTGACGTGGAATGAATATACATGAAATAAAAATTGTAAACATAATCACCCAATAGAATCTCCTTTGTAGAAGAATTTTGATCATGAGTATCCTAAATTTGGAAAAAAAAATCCAAGAAACATTCATCTTTCACTATCTGTATATAGAGTGAAACATTTTGGTACATAAATAATCACTCATAATACATAGTTAGTTTTTTGGAAGATTATAACTCTCCACAGTGGTAATGAATGAATTGAGAATCCATTTTTTCTACATGTATTAGGGCCAAAACAACCGAGTAATGATATTGATGTTTCTATGGATCCATTGACAAAATATTTGAATTTATTTTGAGATTAAAGTGTTACATTGTATTATTCTTACATAAATGAATATTTTAAATTGTGAACCATGTTTTTTGGGATAATAAATAACCTTCCATCTTATTCAAATTTATCACGATATAGAATTAATGGAACACAATGGTGTCACATTTTTGAACAAGATACACACTCAGTTATATTGAAAAATTTATCCAAGATTGTGCTTCTCGGACATGACATATTTATACCCTAATAACATAAATATCAATCTTGTACAACATCAGTCAATAGAAATTTATAACAAGGTACATCATTCTCTCTACTATAGGGTGATAAACTATTTGAGAAAGTAGTTTATATAGAAACTAAATTTAGAAAACCATCTTGAAAACCAATTATAAAAACCAATTGAATAAATTGATCGGTTTTATTTGAATTACCATATTGTAATATTATTTATGTTACAAATTTTAGTTATTTCATGCATTTTGAAAATAATGTATGTGATAGTTTCATTGGAATGATACTAAATGCACCGGAAAAATGGATGGGAAATATGGAAAGTTGGGTCTTGATTGGAATGGGGATATGGGGAGAGTTGGAACCATTGAAGGGTGAAAGACTAACTTTTCTTCCACTATCTACTTATAATATTTTTAGTTAATAGAGATAACATATTGGAAACTTCCTAAATGATATATTAATTAGAGAGGGGTTTTCATAAAATATTAATAATTGTGTTTAAATTTATAATTTAAATATAAGTTTCTTGAAATCACAATAATTTTATGTTTTGATGAAATATCTAATTATTTTATCTTTATATTTCATTTTTCCAAAATAATTTCTGCAAAAAATAATTGAGATTCTATTCTTTTTAAATTTATATATAGTATTATAATAGACATTGTGAAATTTATAACTATGGAAAAGGAACTCTTTTTCATATTATGTAAATTAGATATGTTATTCCAACTGTTATTCATTGATATGATGGTTTACATGATGGTATACTTAGTTATAGATATATGGATATGTGCTCATGTAAATTTTAGATGGATTTACCCGATTGAATTGAATATAAATATTTTGAAAGGTTTTGTCAAAAATATAATTCATCCATATGGTTTTATTGTGGATAGATATATTGTTAAGGACTTAATTGAATTATGTACCGACTACCTAACTGATGTGGAAATTATTAGTCTTACAAATCATGTCACACCAAGAGACTTGTGTGTGAAAAATTTTCTAGACTTTATGTTATCATAATTGTTGTTATATAGAATGTACTAGCTCACCATTAGATTTTACATAATTGTTTCGAGGTTATGCTATATATTGAAACCCACAATATAATTCTAAGTAATTTTAATACATAAACTACATAATGATGGATATAAAATAAATATTATTTTTATTTCATAGGTTGTTTTTGCGACCATATGTTTAATAAGTCAAATAATAATAAGAATTTTAGTTCAGAATGACTATGATGGATTTCTAAAGGACCAAGTGTGCATGTATTATTTTATAATTTTTATGTAATTATTATTTATAGATTTAATACTAAGGAACATGATAAACAAAGTACCTTGAAAAAAATTTGAGTTACAACTTTGGAAAAGGAGTTGAATGTATCTGGTACTAAAGAAAAGAAACCAATTTCTTCTAATATGTCATAATTTTTCATAATAAAAAAAATATGGGAGTTAGATTATAAAGCATTATGAATGGGCAAGTTTCAATGTAATCAGGTTTATAATTGCAGTGTAGTTAAAATTGATTAATTGAGATTCATGAAAGTGAATTTTAGTAAGGAAAGATATGATAATAAACCATTCATAATGGTATCATAAATAGTATAAGTACTTTATATCCTAGATTACTCAAATAGAAAGTGGTCAATTATTTTATTATTGACCAAAAACACTGAAAGTCTAGATGTCAATTGAACTGAGGGTGGCCCTTTCATTGGGACATCATGATAGTTTCATGATGATCATATTGTAGACGACATCTTGTGTTTCATGGGAGACCTCAATGAAGGAATTTGGATACTCATTAGGGGGTTCAAATTCATTAAACCTTTAGATAAAAACGATATATTTCAATAATCATGTTATATATTTTTTATATACATTTATTTACCTCATATTAGTATTCTTTCACCACTACATTTATGTAATCTAAATTAAATTCTTAACCATATCTATAAATAATGGCTTCTTTATATGTTAAGGCTACCATTCCTGAGGAACAATAGGTTTCTCAACATGTTGATGCTCTCAATGTAGATGAAAAACAAGTTTCTCCACACGTCGATGCTACCAATCCTAAGGGTCAATATATTGATGATATTAAAGTTGGTGAAATGTTATTTTGTGAACAAACTATGTCCCAGAAAAAAGGTTCATCATAGAATGATGGGGTTAAAAAAATTATTAAGGTGAAAATATAAGAATAAAATTCATTTTTATATAGAATGCACATGATCAACCTATTATCCCAATAAAGTCAATTTTCATTACATACATGGGGTCACCACCCGAAACCTTGTGTTCTTTGATTTAAATATGAGGAAAAAAATTTTCTCATGGTTAAGGCACTAATTTGGGAACATATTAGGGTATCATTATGACACAAAATCATTATTTTACTAAATAATAAAACAATGAAACATTGATTTACTATTAATTATCCCTTAAAAGTGTATTCATACTAAATTAATTTGGAATGAAATTTTTGTAAATGTTTTCTGGAATGGTTCATAGAGGCTTTAAAAAAACTCTTATGAAGTGTCATTGAAGGGATGTTGATGAGAAATTAACCTCAAACCCACCGAAGATGTATGCACATATGATAATCCAAGAAATGTGGAATGTTATTATTGGTCATCATAAAGAGTAATATTTTTTGGTATGTTGTGATTAGAAATACATAACATGAAAGTATCTATATTAATCATTTTTAATGTTTTAAATTATGAAACAAAAACTCAGTGCTGGAAATATATAGTGTATGTCAAAACTGACATACCCCTACTACAAAGAAAGGATGGTGTATGATTCACTTGAAAAAAAGGTATGTATTTTAAATAAATAGTAATTATGTTATGCGGCATGAAAAACACACAATGATATTCCATTATTTACACAAATATTTATGAATCAATTAAAATTAACCTACATCCCATGTCATGTTCATTGTAAAGAGGATCATGTAAATAAAGGAAAAATACCAATATATGAAAACTAAAAAAGTATGGGAAGATTTTGTATGTTTACATTATTGAAATTTATTCTCTGTGAAATCATTATTACAAAGAAATTATTACTTATTTCCTTATATTTTTTATCCTTTCTGATATAAGAATCATCATCAGTTGCACCCAATTAATGACACCATTCAATAGCCTTGAAGTGAATAGAATAATATTGATGCATCAGAGGTACGTGTTTTGGAGTTTCTCCCCAAACATATTTTGAAAAAAGAGATAAAAATAAAGATAAATATAAAAAATGATTATATTTGGACATGAATAAACTCTCTATATTAATAACTTATTGGTAAGTATTATTTTTTATATAATTTTATTGGTATTCATCAAATATAAGAAATAAAACAACACTAATTTCTAAATGAAAATCCACCCCCTAGAATTGAGATGATCCATTACAACCAATGTATTACAAACTATAAGAAATTGATTCTACTATAACTATTTTGAAAAAATGTGAATAAGTTTACATTCATACCCTACATGTACTAAAATTCTACAAGGTGAAAATGATTGTTATTAATATATTTCATCACCCACCCATTATCTTGTTTTGAGGGGTACAGTAAAGATTATTTATGTAGATACTTTATAAAAAACAAATTCCAAAAGATCATGTGATTGGGTATTCATGTATCTCATGAAATAGTCATTGAGGTACATATTCCCCTTGAGTGTCTGTATTTTAAAATGGTCAAACTTGTGATTGAAACTTTCATATCCAAGACCCTTTTTCTAATAAAAAATACATATTCAAAAGTAGGTATTTCTTTAAAATTTACTCTTATGTAAATTTTTTAACAATTAATGAAAAAGGATTTAACTAATGAATGTTATTAAATACATATAAAATTAAGGAGAAAAGTAAGGTTGAATCAAAAAAACTACAAAGGATATACCAATAGATTGAAAACAAACCTTCAAAAGTACCTTTACCCCCACCAATTCAACTTATTCATTTACTAATATTACATATTCATACAGATTCAACATTCAATGACAATGATATAACCATCATTGAATTTGAAAAATAAAATTATATGGATAATCCATTATTTACATGCTTGTTCTTGAGAATATAGATGAAATCAAAAAGCACAGATGGCTATGAGTCTTAGGTTTTTAATGTATATTTGAGGTGTATTTTCATAATTGTTGTGTATAATAGTTTATCTATAATTTTAATTAATGTTAAATACCATTCATATTTTTTAGGTGTATATATCAGTACTATTTGAAGGAAAAAACTAGTCAAAAATATTTGGAATTATTTTTCCAGAAATCAGTTATACACCAAAAAGGTCATTTGAAGAAGTGTAATATTTATTAATAGTAAAAAAATTGCTACAAGGTTTTAAAACAAAAACAAATAAGATAAAAACTTCTTAACACCCCTAATACAGGGGTAATACTCTATAATTTAATCATATAAAATATATTTTCATTCCTTTCACTAATTATTCCATTTTGTTTTTTAGAATTCTTGGCTTACCATTCTAATCAATTTATATTCATTAAAGGTTTGTTTTTTTGTATTCAATGCATGGATACCAAAAAAATTCAACCATACATGATGAAATTTATCAATTTTTAAAACACTAAATAAAAATATTAATAAATTAACATCAAGTTATGCAATTTATATTTTGTTTTAATGAAAATTTTGTTAGAATAGGGGGCTGTTAAAATATCTTCAAATTTATTTCACGAGGACATTCCATGAACATAAGAAGAACATTTAATCCCATAATTGGATAAGTATTAGTATATATTTAATAATATAAAACTATCAAAACATATATCTAAACAAATTAGTTATTTTTATCAATGTTTTTAGAGTGTCCAAAAAAGAATAATGCAAATATTTTGTTAATTATATTTTCATATTTATGAATGATATCGCATACCATCGAAAAAATAGAATCCTCATAGAGGTATTTCCTATGATAATTAAAATTTCATTTAAAATATTGTTTAATAATTTTTTATTTATATTTTTACAATACGACCAAGACTATCAACATTCCATAATGTAAAGACCTTGCCCCCAGTAGCTCGGAGCCAACGCCTTTTGTAATTACATTGGTATAATGAACAAGGAAGTTCCATCCTGAAGGACTAAGAAGTTTAGTATATTTGGAAAACTAGATACAAAAATAATTTGTGTAATTACATATTTAAAAGAAAAAAACATAGAAACTCCATTTGAAACATCCATAAACTCTTATATTATACCTTCAATTCATTCATAATATACATCTTTGCATCCCGAGGAAAAATAAATCATCTGAAATGGGTGAGCTCAAATTTCCAGTAAGTTTAAAGAATATAGTGGAAGCTACCAAAAATAAACATAAATATTATGGCACGGTTAATAACTAAAAAATATATTATAACATAATCTTGAGGATAATATGGTAAGAAGAAAATATGATTAAATAATTCAATATAAATAATTACATAACAATAAAACTTACCCATGGATAATCTACTAGTATAATAATCACATGGGTTAACAATTACTAATATTATAATGAGGGAATTCATAATTTCATATATGACAAACTTGAAATAAAGGTCTTATCCAATAATTCTAAATAAATGTGTAATGACTCTACTAAAACTGGATCTTGTTTTTCTCAGGAGACTTATTGATGCATCGATTGGTATAGCAACCCCCGCCCATCACTTACTATGTCCAACGCATTACTCATATATCAAATAATAAATTTAAAAAGATATATTTAAATCAATTTTTCCCATACCAATTTGAAATATATGAATCATAATCATATTTGAAAGTATTATAATAAAATCATTGATAAATTATTGAGAGAAATAACCTTTTACCATGAAAATAAGACTTACATCGGAAAATAATTTAAATTTCTCATTAAATCAGATAATAAACATGAATATCCCAGAAAATAAAAGTTAAGAACAATTAAATTATGTTTTAGGTATAAATGATGTTCAGTAAAAGTGAAAAAAAAATGTAAAAAGTGTTTTTAAGAAACATTAGATATGGGTCACTTAAGTGTGGTTTAAGGAAAAATACAAAAGTGTTTTTAAAATAGAAAAAATCATAATTTTTTTATAAAATTTTTAATGAAAAAAAAAATAATGAAGAAATATATTTTTTATTGAAAATGGTTATGAAATTGAGAACTTCCATGTAATTGGGTTGCTTATTTGGAGGAATTGAAAAGGGATCCTTGTAAAACATGTATTTCCCCATCAACAAAAGATGAACTGATATGGATACATGATTTTGGAACATATGCATAGAATTTAGAAGAATTATTAAAAAATAATTTATAATTACATTGGGTTAAAGAGAGAGAAGGCGTAACCTGAATGAAAAATGGAGGTTCGGGGAGAATCCCTTACCACTTTGTAAATAGTCAAACCGTATACCCCATAAAGATACTAATCATAAAATGAACCATTTAATACCATTAATATAATTAGATTAGTTATATTATACATCAAAGGATAGTATAAATACACCACACACAAGAAATATTGGTGAATAATTCATATCTCATAGAAATAAAGGTGGGATGAGAAAACCCTTACCTTATGTTCGAATGTGTTTTGTACCTGAGATTAATGCCATAGGTAATATAATTAAATATATTAATTAATTAATTAACAACATTTTATACATTTATTTTATTTATTATATTTTAATTAAGTTCACTTATGGCCTTTTTATGAGTTATAAAATACAATTTTATCATTCGAGAGTGTTCATCTTCTTGGTTTTCATGATTTCTTTACTTGTATATATGTGTGGAAAATCATGTAAAATGAAAATTGATATTTAGAATTAAAAATAGGGGTTTTAATGATCTTCTATAATATTAAATGGTTATATATTTTATTAGTTTGTAGGGTATGAGGGTGAATCATTAGATAACATATTTGAGATAATCATTTGGATTATTTTAGCATTTTTTTCAATCATCATAGCTAGTTTTGTGTTATGATTTAATATTATGTATATATACTGGTTAAAAAAATTGAGTAAGTTTATTAGACAAATGAACTAATCTTTAATAATAACATTTTTTAAGACCATCCGTTAAGGAGGAATTAAAAAAAATAATACATTTCATCCATGAAGGAAGTAAATTGGCACTTCACGGGCGATGTTTTCATTTTTGGAAAAAAAGGGAATAGGATAAGAGACTTGATGATGTAATTTCCATTTAAATAATAATATTTCAATATATATAAGATACTAGAGTTATAATGAATGTTTTTTATTTTAAGTGAGTGAAGTATAATAAATGAAAATAAAAATAAAAGAAAATGAAAGTAAAGGATTAAGGGGTTTACCTCTTGAATTCTTCTCCTTGATAACCTCATTAAGAAACATTGAAATGGTATTTTGGGTGAGAATAGAAAGACCAAAAACTATGGGGGGAGTTTCGGGAGATTTATTTGGGAATAAATTGGTAAATATTCAAGGCTTTGGTGGTGTGAGGGTAAGGGGTGGTGTGGGGTTGTATTTAGAGTTGAGGAGAGGTGTGTTTTTTGTATATTTTATTCATTTGGTCATTACCAGGAAAGCTCAGTTAGAGGAAGACCTATGACCATTTATTAAAATAAAGGAAAAGTGTAGAAAAAGAGTACAACACACCTGAAAAACAACAACATATCAGAAAACATCATACCCGCCACCATACTGAAAATAGGCTGCTTCATCCGTAGAAGTCGATTCCCACTCGGAGCTTTCACAGTGGTTGAGAATCTTGGCATATTTCATTCTCAAATTCAACTTTTCTAGAGAGATAAAATACTTAGAGGATTTAATTCCATTTTTCAAACCAAAGGTAGCCTCAGGACAATTCTGCCTCTTGGAGGATGATCTGGTAAACATCGAATTCAGCAGGTAAGAATAATCTTTCCTCGGCCTTCTCCGTGGTGGAGCAGTCATACCGTCGTCAATTACAGACATCTTATTTTTTTCACCTTTCAGAATATCACTGTATTACTGCTTGGAGACAGCATTAATGTTTTCTTTGTCACTGTCAGAGACATTTCCTCATCTTCCATTGATGTGCACATGATCCGTCATTTGACAGTCATCATTTCCTCTAATCAAATTACCCTCTGGCGAAGATAGACATCCTCAACCTGGCTATTGCGCTTCCCTGTTAGTATCAATTGGAGGAAGAAATTGAAGTGGAACCTCATTGACAAGACCATATAGGGTCTTATTACCTATTTTATCCTTGATAACGATAGGCTGATAATAGGAATCACTCAGCAAAACCACTGGACCAGTCTCTTGCGGGCCTTCCTCCATGGGGGCACCATTCTCATTCACTAATCCCTCAAGCTAGTTACAAGTAAGAACATTTACCATCTGTAATGGTCCAGCTCTAGTGTCATCTTCCACAGGCCTCTTCCAGCTCCTAATATCTGAGTTCAGACTATCAAAGACCTACTTCACTGACGGATTGAAAACAGGTCGCACTTCTTTCACCACAACAGCATGCACAGCAGCCCCTTTGAAAAATAAATCAAGGTCGCATTAAATTAACTTCTAATCATATTAAAATAATATATTAACTTATGAATATATTTTTTAAAAATATTTTTCTTCTAAATCATTGTATTAATTATAAAATTGTAAATAAACATTTTTTTCACAAGAATACAAACACTTAATTTATCGTTTTTAAAAAAATTATTTACTTATTTTATGATATAAACATACAATATTTTCATTTATAAGATAACTGAATTTTATTAATACTTTCATTAGAGAAGGTATTGATCTAATGGACACATAACTATTCTGAATGGTCATATTATTATTCCAAAGGTCACATTAATATTCATCAAAAATGAAACTAATCAAAAAAATGCAAAAAAAATTAACCAAAGTAAATTTTTATGTTACTCTTTAAAAAATATTATTTTTTTCAAATATAATTTATAAAAGTTTAAAACATTATATTTGAAATAATTTTACCATTAAATGGTAGTAAATCTATGTTTACAAAAATATAGTCCTTTTACTTTTAAAATTGTATTTACTCTTATCTTATGTCTCTAAGAATATTTTAAGTGGATGTAAAAATATTTTCTTGAATATATAATATATAAATTTAATTAATATCTTTCACAAATATTTTTTAACTTAATTTATTAATATAAAATTACATTATAAGCCTAAAAATATTTTTTATAAAAATACATCCTTAATGTTCAATTGGTTTATGTTTATAATTAATTGGTAACAAATGAATTAATTTTATTAACATGTGCAATCTATATTTTCAGAATTATCCTAATATCATTCATTACTATCATTTCCAACATCTAAGACAAAACTATAATAATTAAATAATAATATTTACTCATGTTTTAATCTTGTAAGCTATCAAAGAATTTAAATTTAAAAAACATAGAGTAAAATCCTATGGTGTTACAATGAATTAAAAAGAGGAAATTGATTATTTTGGAAATTAATGGTCATAATACATGGTGTCGGAATGTATAAATACGACATAAATAGATGACATAATACTACTTATTTAGTTAATTTTCTCATAATTTTATATAAATTTTTCAATTAATTTAATAATAATTTATATATGTTATTTATTTATTTAATTATCATAGAGATTATGAAGAAATGACATTATCATGATTTATTTTATCTTTAAACACTTTGTGCTCTATTAAGGGAAAAATGTTAGGACCCGACCTTAAAAATTACATAGTAGATGAACTTTTAGTATTATAGGTTCTAGATAGTTAGATACAATCTTTATAATTTATCAAAGTTGCAATAAAATTAAACAAACCAAATCATAACATCACTTCTATGCTCATAAAAACGATGGAGTTCAACTTTGGACATACAAGTGACTTGTGAAAAAAAAATAAACAAGGGGTGAGAATTGTAAATGCCCAGTAATGGGTTTTAAAAGAAGACCATAATGAAATAATTTTTCTTTAAAAAATTTCTTGAAATACGTATTTAAATAATGAAATTAACTTTTCTTATAACATGTCATCATCATTTTCTTGAGAGATTCTGAAACAGATTTTTAGGATAACCTTAGGCACAAAATTGATAAACTTATTTAAGATTTACGAATAAAATAAATTATAAAATATGCACAGACTTGAAAAAAGATGCATGAAATGCCACTTATAAGTTAGATAATGACCATACTTAATTATGTATATCATGCCAAGTGCACGGATACAGTTTTCCACATAAAACGTTACTTGTTTAGATTTGAATAGAAAACGACATCAAAACACATATATGCAATCCATGAAATGATATATAATTACTTATGTTTTTTATGGAGTGGAAACAAACAATTAACCCTTCTTAATAAATGATATACATAAGTATAATACATTATTCCATTTGGAGTTTAAAATGTATAGCTAATTAATACGTGTTCACAAGAGAATGATTTTTAACGATGGTAATTCTACTAGTCGAATAATAAAATTGACTTTCACTTACTAGATTAATAATTATGGAATACATAATGTGGGATATCATAAAAAAATTTCAAGGAATCTTTCCAAGACCATACATAACTATTTTTTCAAGGCCTCATTCCTAGACCGAGTTTGTCTCATTAGACTTACTGATACATCGAGAGGTTATAGTAGGCCACACCCATCACAGAATAAATCCAATGCATGTGTGAAATCATAATTTCAAACAACATAATCATTATGTTAAGGAATCATTCCAAGAAGCTAGTTCGTATCATGAGCCATGTCGATGCACTGAGAGGATATAGTGACATCACCTGTCACATAATATGTCTAATACATTTCATCATATGTCTAGTAAAAATATGCCTTTAAATCAAAGTGTCCCATACTAGTTTGATTTTTTTTGAATCTTAATCATAGATGAAAATAAATTCATTGATAAATTTTTGGGGTACATTATCTTTAAACAATCCAAAGTGTCCTATACCACATTTAAAAGTTTAAATATTAATACATATAATTTCATATAATGATTAATCCCCTACTTGAAATAATTTTATTTATTTTGAATCCTTCAATAAAATGAGTACTAAAATAAATGAACATTTAATCAAAAAATCATAAATAGTTTTGTCATATCAAAAAAATATTTTTCAATGAATAAATATGTTTTTTCACCAAAAAATTACAAATAAAACATTTCAATTCTTGATGAAATCCATGTGATTGATAATCTCGTAAAATTTATTTGAAACCATGAGTTTATTATGAATGAAATATATTTCGATGTTATGCTTGAAGCATGACCATGAATGTTTGCAGATGTGACATCCTTAAGTTTAAAATCACACGAAAACATTTTATGCACATTATTTTAAAATTTGATGTTAAGTATTATAACATGTTAATAAACATTATATCCTTTGTATATATACATATATACATATATATACCATGAGTTTAATTTTTGAAATAAAAGAACATAATATTTCCCATATATAAATATATAAATATATATATATATATATATATACATTTTTATGACATGGTATTTATAATACCCTAATTCATGGGATAAATTCCTATTTGATGAAAAAATTGATAAATTAAAATATCCATATTTAACAAGAGTTATAACATACCTTGATACCCTTTAAAATAAAAAGTATTATAAGGACATAAAGGACTTCAAGTATATATATATATACATATATATATATAACAATCATTAATCACCCATGTATTTATATTTATTTATAAATGTGTAAGTATTTAATTTCAGGGAAACTCGCTTATTAGACTTGAAAACTAAATCTCTTAATACATGCAGATTGTATGATTACCTGAAATATCAATTGTCAATCGCGAACTTAAACACTTCTTCCATAAACATCTATTTTTAGGGTTGTTCTGATAAATATACAACTAATACAATTCTTATGCATCTAAAACTTATAAATAAAAATCATAATAAAAACATTTCAATTATATGCTTATTCATCTTGGATGTAAACCTTACTATTTAATTTGAAATAATGATTATAAATACAAGGTATGTCATTATGCATAGCCTCTTTGCCATGATTATATGCATGTATATGATAAAATTATGATATTTTTATTTTTATAAATTCATACTTAGACTAATATTTAGTTAATAATAATTGATTTAAAATAGTTATATACTTTTAAATTATACAAGTATGTAGATATGTATATATATCACATAATAAAAAACTAAATTTATGTTTATATGAAATTTCAATAAATAGAAATATTCATTGGTAGTATTAACATGAAATAAAATTAAAACACAAATTTATATATATATAAAATATACATATAATAATATGATCCTTTTGGAATAAGGTTTAAATTAAAAAAATAATTAAAAAAATTGTATAAACATTCTGAAAAGCCGCTTTTTATAAACATAATTGAATTGTCAAAACATCAGAACGTGCTTGATTTCGATTTCAAGAAACCAAAAATAAAACTCTCGAAAAATAATTTTCATTTATGAAAAATTAGAAAATAGAGACTATAACTTAATTAATTAAATAAATAAAACTTCCCTTACAAAAATATAATTAATTAATTTATATGAAGAGTAAATAAACAAAAAATATTAATTTACCTTACAAAAGAATAAGTTAAAATAGGAAAATAATTATTTATAAAATATGAACAATAAAAAAATGTCCCTTACAAAACAAGTTTGAACATAAAAAAATTATAAAAAACTAAAAATAATTAAAAGTATATAAACAATAAAAATAATTCTAATCGACCAAAATAATTTTTCAGAAAAATTTTCGAACATAGAAACCACAACCAGTATTTATGTAGTGTATAAAAAAATCAAAGCAGAACATAAATTCATTAAAATTTTGAATTATTTTAATAAAATTAAATCTATATATAGAAGAAATTATTTTCCTCAGTAAATATACTGTTTTGAAATTCTAACGCATAAATTTAAGAAGAATAACAATTTCCTTACCTTATAATATTATGATAAATTAGATAAATATGAAATCATTTGTGTATATAAATATATGAAAAATATGTGCAATATCATAATTTGGAAAATATAATTTAGACCCTTACAAATGAATTTAGAATTAACATATAAATCCCTTACCTGGAATAAAAAACATAAATATAAATAAAGGTATCCCTTACATGAAACCTAAAATAAATAAATAGTATGTTCCCTTACATGGTGAGAAGACAATAGGGAAGACATCAACTTCCCTGAACTAAAATTGGGGTCACCCCCCTTTTCATTGCTCACCAAAGATAGGGATTTTATAGACACGAATCTATTATTAATAGATTGTCATGTATAAACATAGCTTGTAAGGAAATCTTGGATTTGAGATGAATACAACAGAAAAAAAATTCCAATATTTTTCAAACAATTAGAAATAACAGAGTCAGTTTTGAATCTTGAAGTACTGTAAGGAACATAAATATTATTGGCGAAGTAGATTTCATTCATATCCAAAAGAAAATATAAAAATAAGCAATAAAAAATTAAAATAATTGAACCTATATGGGAAGATCAAAACAGAATATGTGATGTTCATATTCCAAAATCAAGACAGTAACAGGTGAACCACAGATAGTCAACAACACACAGAAGATAGACAAAGATACAAATACAATCATCTCGGTTAACCAAAAAAATTACAATGAAACACTACTTTATACATATAAAAGGAAAATGAAGACATAACTCACACTAGATAAGAGAAAACCCGAGCTTTTATTTCCATGGATTTCGCTCAGAATGAAACCCTAACACATATCTCCATTGTCAGTGTTATGATCTGACTTCACCAGACTTTGCCTCATTCATGGACAATTTTTCTCTTCCTCTATCCACATTGTAGTTTAACTTGACTACAGGCTACCACTCCTTCATCTCTAACCTATTAGCATCTCATGATTCCATAACCACCCCTTTCCCTTTATTCGACCCAGAGACCCTCACCGTGAAACACTACAGCATAGGCCACTGGCCAATCTGTGTCCTTCCAAGGCTACATCTCTTCCCCTCACTCACATTCTTGACTCCATAAAACCCTATGTGCCACCCCTAATTCCCCTTTTCATTCTATTTTTTCTATTTTATTTTATTATTATGCTTGTATCATTATATCATATTTTTATTACTGTAAAAATTCATTATTAATAATCATTTAAATTATTATATATAAATGAAATTTTTTTATTATAAAAAAACATTAAAAAGAAATTTTTTGATAAAAAATAATTTAATCACTACCTATAATTCAAAATATATATATGTATCATAACTCTTGAAAGTTAAATTTTATAAAAATTAATTATATTTATTTAAATGATCAATATTATCATAATTTATAAATCTTACAAGTTATATAAAACAAATTATAATTCAATTTCAAAATATCATTCTTATCATTATAATTTAAACATTATATTAAAATTGTTATATTTTATAATTGTTTTATTAAAAAATCATAATGTTAATAATTTTATAAAACATTAATCTTATCAAAATTTATAATTTAAAACACATAATTATAATTTCATATATATGTATTTATATATATATATCTTATTGTTAAAAATAAAACCAAGTAAATTTTATAATAACATAATTTAACATATATCGAATTAAATAATTATTAGCATATATTAAAATGTGAATATTAATAGTAAATTGGTTTGTAATATAATTTATTATTTATCAAAATAATTATAATAGTAAACTCATTTAAATTATTTTATTAAATATCTTCTTAGTAGAAAATATCAGCTTTCACATTCAAATATATATAACTATTTTAATAAAATAAAATAAAATACATAATTTTGGTTATTATTTTCAAGGAAAATTATAATAAATAAATTTTTAGTTTTTTTACTATAAATTAATCCATTTAATATAATATATTTTTAATATAACCCTATTTATAATTTTTGGAATGTTACACAAAATGATTAGAGAAAAAATAATTACTGAAATGTTCTGTATAATTGATGGGTCACATATTTACTATTTGTTCCATTTATAGAGATATTATTTCTTTATTTGGTCTTTTAAAATTTAGTAGTGTTTTTTTTAGTTTAGAAATGTGTTGGTCGGAGTAAGACACTCAAGAGGTGGGTGAATTGAGTTCTATATAGAAATTTTTTTTAAAAGTTTAGTTAAAAATTTCCACCAATTTGAAATAAAATTGTACTGTTAACTAAGGTAGTGAAATTATAATAGATTGACTGTTCAAATACTTTCTTGGAGGATTGATTAATTCTCACTTATAACAATATGATATATTGATACAACTTTTTAATATAATTTAATAATGAAAAATAGTTATAAATACTATCCCAGACTAACTATGAAAGTAAAATTTAGTTTTATGAAGAAAAAAAAGTCTTAAAATGGAGAAATACTAAATTGAAAACACAACAGATATAAAACAAGAGGTTTAGTCTCACGTAGAGACTTAGTGCTCTCCACTTGGTGACAACCTGCCACAAAGAAATCTATATAAAAATGATTTTGATCAACACCCTGGATCGGGGTCAATACAATAGTACACAGACTGTCCATGTCACAAGACCTCTTCCATAGTTCTACATGGGAACAAAAACAACCAGGTCACACAAGACCTCTTCCATAGTTCTTCATGGGATTAATAGGTGTAAAAATAATGTTGTTTGAGGATATATAGTATCCTCTAGTTTAGTGCATGCGACAGTGTGTGATTTTTTTACAGACACACACATTACTCAAAAAATTATCTAAATAGTGCACAACAGAGAAAGATATATTTATAAGAGATTAGGGATGCTCTTAGTGTTAATCAATTCATCTCTAGACTCTCTGATGTATCAGAGTCGAAGCTTGAGTCCTCTCCAGGAAACATACATTGAAGAAAGAGTGTTTTGGAGCAATGTGTTCAGTCTTCTAGAAGGAGGGTGAGATTTTATTCTCTATTGATTTTGTTGTATGCTTCTGAGATGATGGACCTTTTTTGTTTAGCAGTTCTCTGGATCACAGCTTGTGAGAATGAATAGTTCCTTGTGCATTCTTATTTTCAGTATGGTGCTTGTGGGAGGTCTTCTTGTAATTTCTTTTGTATATGTGTCTATGTGAGTCTTCCCGTATATATTTTTTTTTCACACTCATTTGTATATATATTATTTTAGCCTGATAATGATTATTTTTCAGGTACACACAGTACCTCGTATTTTTTTAATCTTTATTTAAGATGTGTACAAAAAGCATTAAATTAATCAGTCTCATTAAAACACTCAAAATATGACAGTTGTAAATAATTTTAAATATAAGAAATTTTATACACTCTATCGGTGAGTCCTCGGTTATTATCTCCTTCTGTCGGTGACTCATCCCATCAATATTTCATTCTTTTTGTCTTACTATACATTGGTGACTCATTGTATCAGTGACTCATTTTAACTATCGGTTAGTCCTTGCGTCAGTAGAACCATGCATCGGTAGTTCATTTGTACTAATGATATGTCATTTGCATCGGTGAGTCATTTTCATTGGTTGGTCATCTATATTAGTACGTCATATGCGTCAATTAGTTATTTTCATCAGTAGTTCATGTTACATATTTTGTTGGTGTTAGTCTATTATACATAAAAAAATATTTTTTCTTGGACTATCTTACAACATAAATGTTCTCAGAATGTACCAAATTTATATAAGATCATAGATAGACATAATTGTATATACTGAAACATAAATCATTATGATTGAATTGTTTAGATATGACTAAAAGGAGTTGACATGATTTGTGATTATTAAAACTATTAATCCTAGAGAGGGTGACCACAGTCTCATATGGGGAAAAACTTTCCCCACTTTTGATGATCTCAAATCATGGCATTATGCCTTATAGTCATTTGATGTGGAATGAAATCATTCTATATATCATCACCCATTATTTAAAATAACATATATAATAGTGATATCAAAGGTAAATAAAATAATGATAATGCTAAATTAGTTCTCCCCCTTTTGGGGTTATAAAAAAGAACACATGTAGAAAAGAAATAAAAATTATCATAATGTAATAGATTAAATAAAAATAGAGGAAGGAAAAGAACACAAAATTTCATTAATCAATAATATCCAATGTGATTCAAGTCTCCAAAAATAACAAAAGTCAAGAAGACAACCCTATCATAGAATGATCCACACTATGGTTGAGGATTAAAAGGTTCCTTCCATTTCTCAGAAGGATCAATAGAGGGTCCAATAGGTGGGGGCTGAGAAACTGGAGGGTCTAAATAAATTTTCAGAGTAGGTAGGATCACTCCTTCTGGATCATTAGGTACAATTTTTCGTTTGTGTTGTTACAAATCAGTAGTTTGAATCTATTCTTATATCGTTGAGAGAATCTAAGATAATGTGTTAGAAACTAACAATCTAGGTGGAGGAACTGATTCATGAGGTCCAATAAGTGCATTAGTAGGCCCTATAATGGATTCACTTTGGATATAATGATATGGATTTAACAGATTAATGAATTCCCCAATAATCTCACAACCATAATTCATTGCTTTCTAAAAGTCATCCATATTTTCCATAATGTTATCCAAAATAAGAGTGAATTATTTTAACTTATATATTTTATTTTTAAAATATATAGTGACTGGAGGCAAAGGTAGGTTCTCTAAAAAATACTTAAATAGATTGATCAATTCATACTTGGTAATGATCTTTTTGAAATAGTAGTCCACAATTTTTATGATGTGATCATTTTTAGTTTCAGCACTTTTAGAATAGAGTCTTACCATATCGGGAACATGATCATTTTTATTCTCAATATTTTAATGTTTTTTCAAAATAAAATCAAAAAAAAGAGCCTTAAGTTCTTTCTTTCCAACAGTTCTGACTGCCTCAATGTCCAGAGTCTGAGAGGTCTGCCCAGATGTTGAAGGAATATCAGTAAGAGCTGATGTATGATTCTTAAATGTCTTAATAACAGTCTCCACAAAACCTTTCTAATATGAGGTCTAAGTATTTATTTTATAATAAAGTCCAGTAATTTCATTCCTCATCTTGGTAGTTCTTGAAAAAAAATTCTTAGTAGTTGTAATTTGGTTGGGTTGAATCTCATATATCACATTATTTTCAAGATTAAATTCATCGGCCTCACTTATACCTACTATATGACATAGAATACAATCCATTTTCCCATACATCCTCATTTATACTATTAAATATCTGAGAGAGTGTAATTCATCACTCATCTCAGTGTTTTCTCTTCATGCTATTTGAATCTCATGCACCATCTCAAATTGAACGGATATACTTACTATTGAACAGACTTCTTCTTTTAACCTTTAAAAATCTACTTTAGTGATAGAGTCAATAGGAAGGCTCTCAACCACTAAATCCCTTGAAACAGGTACAAAAACATCATTATATGAGTCATAATAATCTAAACACAGGGCTACATACCCAGGATTCTTTTCCTATTCAACCATTACATCATCATCCAGAAGAGTGAGAGTATCATGTCTCACTCTTCCAAGTTGATGCTCTTCACTAGCTTGATCTCCCCTTTCTTGAGTCTCCCAATCAGCTTGAGATCTTATCACTAGTTTATCATCTTAAGAATAAAGTATTATTCTTTTATAATTTAAATGAGGTATAAAAATTTCTTGAGCTTCCACTTCAACAAAAACTTCAGCATTTTATCTTACATCAGAAATAGCTTCATGATGTTCTTCCAACCGAGCCTAATTTATAGCTTCAATCATTTAAACATTTTCACCTTGATTATCCTTATGATGGTAATTATAACTTTAACTATTTTCAACACCATCATGTCCAGATACATTCTCTTCATTTTCATTTATATCCTCATCTTCTTCTCATTCTTCCTCTTCACTACCACTTCCACCTGCGTTACCTTCACTTTCTTATTCATCTTCAGAGCCACTGAATATACTTACATATTACAAACTACCTCAGCCTTTTATCACCACATCCTAATTATATTCAAGAGTAACCTCATCATAGGTTAATGCATGTAGAGGAATAAGAGGTTCAATGGAGAAACCTTTTTGAGGTTCGGTGGTTTTAGGTTAACTCTTATCATCGATTAGGGGCCCTGAATCTCTAACTAGAGTGACATACTCTTTTTCTTATTTTAAAGAGTAATAAACCTCCTCCACTGGTACCAGACTAGGATCATCCATATTATTAATCCTTGTTGGATATTACACCAGATTTAACTTAGCATAGATCATATCTTCATCTACAACCCATTCTCTCTTCCATGGGTTCCAGTTTATTTTCATCCTCTTACAAATCTCCTTACTGAGGCAAATCCCTATGCACTTAGAAACAAATTCTTATACTTAATTTCAACAAAATTTCTCTTTTAGTATATCTGAGATAATTCATGGATAAAATAGGGAATTAGTTTTCTATAAAAGTTTGATCATCTAATTAATTTTCACAACAACGTATCTACACAGATTTACCTTGATCACTTTTCTCAGCATATAAACCAAGTCGACATCTTGATATTTTTGAGAGGAAAAGTCATATTTCTTTGGATAGATCTGATTCTAAATAAACTAAAACGAGATTTTAGATTCTCCACTTTACTCTTTATCAATGGGTCTCCTGTGCTCATCATTATTAGTAATCACCTTAAAATCTATCTCAAAGAAAAACATATCACTCCTTGGTGGAGAGGTAACTTGATAGTCATCAAACACACCTTCATCATTATCTTTAAGAAATTCATCCCACTTTCTTGAAGAGAAATAGATTCTATTCTCTTTCATTATGGACTTGATCTAGGAAACATCACTTACTTCTAGAAGGAACTCTATATTCATGTAAAATTCATGAACTAGATCTGGTAAAAGAGTATTTCATTATTTGAGATCCACTCAATCTCTACTTGATATTTTATTAACTTGATCAAAAGAGACTTTCTTTCTAGAAGCCATTCCACAAGAACTTCTCTTTCTGGAGTCACAACACAGTTTCCCATAGCAGGATATATAGGTTTTGAATATTTTCTTGATTCACCTTTCTGTTTCATAGAATCACGAGACTCGCCACCATCAAGATCTTGTTTTACATGATCCATTCTAATTAGTTAAGTCTTGAGGTCAGAAGGTGAAAGTTTGGGGTAGAGAGAGAAACGACCAAGAGAGTGTATGGGTAAAATAGTAGAGTGGATATATTCAAATTTATATCATTCAGGGCTTTTGAAGTAACAAAATCATGAATTCCTTAATCAGGTTCAACATAATCAATGATATAGTTTCATTTTGGTAAAAACATAAAAGATATAAAAATAATGATTCATCTATATTTTTATGACAGCTTTTGAATAACACTAATAGTGTCGGCTTGAAAAGGTGTCAATATCGGAATGATAAGGTATTGGCATAACAATGTATCGGTTTCAGTATGACAACTGTGTCAGTAAGACATAATTATGGTGTCAGCATGACAACAGTGTCGGTTTGACATAGAGTCAATGTCGGCATGAAATATATGTCGTCATGACATAGCGTCGATGTCAGCTTGACATTTTTTGCTTCATTCTGTCAATGTTGGTATGAAACATTCACATAAAAAGGACAAAGGAATAGGAAAACAAGGTCATATATATTGATCATTCCTAACTCATTTCTGATGTATTTTATTCTTTCAGTGGTCAATGGATTAGTGAAAATGTCATCAAGCTTATGTTCAGTGCCAATGAACTATAAAGTTATATCACATATTTGATAATGGTCTCTCGAAAAATGATTCCTTACATCAATGTGTATTTTTATAAAATGTGAAATAGTATTCTTGGAAATATTTATAGCACTTGTGTTATAAAAATTTATTGGGAAATGTCTAAATTTATATCCATAATCTAGTAATGTGTGTTTCATCTATAAAATTTTTTCACAAAAACTACCAGTTTCTATGTATTCTACTTTAATAGTAGATAATGTAATTGAATTTTATTTCTTACTCCACAGTGAAACTAGAGACATTCCCAAAGAGTGACATGTTCAAGAGGTTCTTTTTCTATCTAACTTACAACCACCAAAATCTGAATCTGAATAACTAACTAAATGAAAAGGTTTCCCTCTAGTATTGAGTAGTCCTAGGTTGGTAGTATGTTTGACGTATTTAAAAAATCCTTTTAATAGAAACAATATGAGATTATTTTGGGTTTTCTTGAAAACATGCACACAATAAGACCCTAAACATAATATCTAGCCTACTAGCAGTTTAGTAGAGTAAAGATCAGATCATTCCCCCGTGATTGGTTTTATCAACAGAGTTACCATCTTCATCATGGTCCAACTTACAAGTGGTACTCATTGGAGTGTCACTACTCTTTGTTCTTTCAAAGACAAATATTTTTAAAACATCATTAGAATATTTATTTTTTATGCAAAAAATACCTTCTTTATTTTAAGATATTTGAAATCCAAGAAGGAATTTGAGTTCACGCATTAAACTCATTACAAATTCACTTTTCATCATCTTTAAAAAATAAACACATAAATATTTTTTAGAGGATCCAAAAATAATATCATCTACAAATATTTTTAGTACAAAAACAACTTTGAAAATTAATGTTACAAAGAGATTATGATCAACTATAACTTTTTCAAAACTTTATAAATATGAAAAGTGTTGATCTTATCATACCAGGATCTTGAAGACTTATTTAAACCATATAATAATTTTTTAAATTTCAAAACATTATTTGGAAAATGTGGATTTGAAAAATTATGGGTTGTTCAATAAAAAATTACTCAACTATATACCCCTTTAGGAATTCACTCTTGATATCCATTTGATAAATTGAAAAATATAAATGTGCTGCATATTCAAGAAGGTTTCTAATAACTTCAAATCTAGATACAAGTGAAAATGTTTCCTAATAATCAATTCCTTTTTCTTTATTATAACCTTTAACAACCATTCTACATTTTGTTTCTAACTATGTTACCAGCTTCATGTAATTTATTCCAAAACACCCATTTTGTGCCTATAGTCAATGTGTTTTTTGGTCTATCTAAAAGTTTCTAGACTTTGTTTCTATCAATCGGATTTAACTCTTCTTGCATATCCATCACCCATAATTCATCATTAATAGCATAATTGATGTTCTTAGGTTCATGTTCTGATAGAAAAGCTTCATGTGTCAACCTGATTTATTAGAGAATCTCTAGTCTATGATCCTTTGTCTAAATCTCCAACAATATCATCTAACAAGTGGTTTTTAAGATTTATGATAGGTCTAGAAAATGGAGGGATAGTCACTTCATGTTATTCAACTAGTTCATGTTCATTATAGATATAATATAGATAATTTCCATAACTGGATGTTTTAATATATTATTTTATAGAATGGTCATAAGATTTCACATTGATGTCCATATTTGACATATCATCCCCAAGATTTTCTAAAGAGGTCTTTAGCTCATGTGGATCTGTCTTATCAAATTTAATTTGTACAGATTATTCCACACATTGTGTTCTATTATTGAAAACTCTATAGGATTTACTAGAAATTGAATAACCTAGGAAAATTCCATCATCACTCTCAGAGTCAAATTTTTCCATATTATCATTAATGTTTAGAATATAGGTTTTTCAACCATAAAATTTGAAGTAGTTAGCCTTGGGGTTTCTATTGTTCCATAGCTCATAGTGAGTTCTTTTATGAATAGGTCTAATCAAGACTCTATTGATTATATAGCATGCTATATTTACAGATTCATCCCAAAAGTATATAGGTAGGTCATACTCACTAATCATGGTTCTAGTAATTTCTTACAGGGTTCTATTTCTTCTCTCTACAACTCCATTTTACTGAGTTGTCCTAGGAGAATTGAATTTTTGAATATATCCATTTTATTAGAAAAAGGATTCAATCTCTTGGTTTTCAAACTCTTGGACATGGTAACATCTTAGGGTATTAATTACAAGACCACAATGTTTTTTTACAGTCCAATAATACATGGAAAAAATAGAGAAATATTCACTTTTGTGAGCCAAGAATTAGGTCCAATAATATCTAGATTAGTCATCTACAAGAACTTAGACACAGTGCTTCCCATTAAGACTTAGGACTCTATAAAGTCCAAACAGTTTCATATGAACAAAATCAAGACTTTAGAAGTAGAAACATATTTCTTTAGTTTGAAATAGATTTTGTGTTGTTTACCTTTTTGACAAGTATTACTAACTAAGTCATTTAGAAACTCCAGTTTGGGTAGATACTTGACTATGCAATTTATAGTATTTATTCGAAGGGATTTTTTATTATAGTGTCCTAATCCCCTATGCCATATTTGATATTATTTATGAAAATCATTCATGAATGAAATATTTTTAGAAATTAATGAATCTAAGTTAAAAGAATATACATTTTCATTTCTATGATCAGAAAATACTAACTTATTTTTATAGTTTAAAATAATAAATGAATCATTTTAAAATTTAACATTAAAACCATCATTACATAATTGAGATATATAGATTAGATTGTATTTTAATGCATCAACAAAAAGTACATTAGAAATTAAAACTAATTTACAGTTACCAATCTGGCAGAGGCCAAATATTTTTCCTTTAGCATTTTCACTAAAGCTGAAATGTCCACCATCAATCGTTATCAAATTATTTAAGCATGAGTAATCCCTTATCATGTGTCTTGACCATCAATTTTCTATGTTCCATAAGATTTTATAGGATCTTTTCAAGAAGTTTTCCAAAAAAACATATTAGACAATAAAATATTTTGGTACTGATATTTGTTTGGGTCCAGTAACACTAGTAATAAGAGATTTGGGAACCCAAATTTTCTTTATGGATTTTATATAATAAGTATGTATTGTATTTTAAAAATAAACTTTATTTGGTCTAGAAAAACATGAAACAGTAGAAGATGTCTCATAGCTGGAACATGTAGAAAATTTTCCAAAACATGGTATAAGACTAGACTTTTTATATTTTGATACAAAATTAGTTTTTGTCATATTCCTATTTCCTAGTTGGTATCCTAGTATATTAGTATACATAGGAGCTACTTGTTTACCAAGAATTTGAACTGAGATTTATTTTACATTTGAAAATCTTTGTAGATCCTTGTTCAATTTCTCATTTTATAATTTTACTTCACTGTTCTCCTTACGCAGTTGATAATTTTTCACTTTTTCCATAGGAAGTTAAGATTTAGAATTAGTAATCAAATCCTGATGTTTCTTTAAACAATTGTATTTATCTTTTAATTCATTACTACTGTATTCTAGCATATTTCAATATTAAATCATTTCTTCAGTTTCCATAATTTCAGAATCACTTTAGTCTCTACAATGAGGGGAATTATGTTTAGCAGTATTGGATGTTACCTCATATGTTTTTTTTTCATAAAACACATATTTTCTTTATAAAACTTTTCATGATAGGTTTATGAGCCACTTGATCTGTCCTCAAAAGAGATACATGTTTCTTTCATGGTCTTTTTATTTTTTTTCTTTATTATAATTCTTCTTATTTTAATTTATCTTTTGATAGTTAGCCTTTACATGTCCCATTCTCTTATATTCAGAAAATATTATTTCACTAGAAAAATCACCTTTCTTTCTATCCTTTTTCCAATGCCCCTTGTGATCATACTTACCTTTATCATTGGGATTTCTAAAGAATTTATTCTTTCTATAAAATTTCATGATCCTTCTGCCTATTTTATCCATTTTCTCATCATTGTATCCTGATTATTATTCATCAATTGAACATTATTTTTCATATTGAACTTTTTCCTTCTACTTGGACGCAGTAAATTTGAAAGAAACTGATTTTATTTTGGGTTAATCATCCTATTATCTGTTTAATTTTAGTTCTTCCTCATACATAATTAAAATTCCTATACTCTCCTTTACTGGTAACTTGCTGATGTCATTGTATTCTCTAATTGATATATATGTTCCTCTCTATCTATCTGTTAAGAATCTATGTATTCTCATGATTTTCACTTTGGCTATAGCAGCCCTTCCCAAAGAGATCATAGTATTCAAAATTTTGTTAAACCATTTAAAGCTACCATATTTAATATAATATGTGTTAAGTCTCATTTCCTTAACACTAGATATTCCTTCTTGTAAAATAGATAATGTGTCCCGAATTTTGTGGGTAGTTTTACATGTAGAAATTAAACTAAACTCTTTATCTCCTAATAAACATTATAGTGAATTCATGGATTTTCAATTACTATTATAAGAATCTTTAGTTGGTTCATCCCAAGTATGCCTATCAGTAGCAGTAATCTTTTATTCATCTAAATTGAATATCAAATCTCAAAACCCATACTTTTAAGTGCATTTTCTTTTTAATTTTACATTATGCGTAATTTGTTCCATTAAATAATGGAGGTATGTTGGTAGCATAACCTTCCAATATATTATCCATGATAAATAAATAAGATTTTAAAGAACTAGAGATTTAGGAATAACAAAAATTTACTGGCCTTTAAAATACAAAATAAATAATAGTTGAAATATATTTTAAAACACATTTAAATTTTTTGAAACCAGTAACTTGAAAAACCCCCCTGATACCAAATGTTGGTTAGAGTAATACACTCAATCGGGGGTGAATTGAGTTCCTATATAAATTTCTGTTAATAGTTTATTTAAAAAGTCTCACCAATTTAAAATAAAAATGTCCAATTAACAAAGGTATTGAAAATATAGTAGGTTAACTATTCAAATAGTTTCTTAGAAGATCGATTAAGTAATAGTTATAACAATATGAGATATTGATACAACTTTTGAAACTGAAATAATATGGAAAAATAGTCATAACTACTATCTAAGACTAAATATCAAATTAAAATTTTGATTTCTGAAAAAAATGACTTAATAGAGTGAAAAAAATAAACTGAAAACACAGTGGATATAAAACAAGAGGTTCAATATCTTGAAGATAATTTTCCCTCTCTAATTTTTGATCACCTACCACCATGAAATATCTAGAAATAATTATTTTGAACCACACCCTGGATTGGGGTTAACACAATAGTAAACAGACTTTCCAAGTCACAAGACCTCTTCTACAGTTCAATGTGTGAATAAAACAAACAGGTCACACATGACCTCTTCAAAAATTATTCCTGGTATGAATAGGTGTAAAAAAATATTTTTTGAGGATATGTAATATCATACAGTTTTGTATGGAAGACAATGTGTTTTCTTAGTACAGACACACACACTGCTCAAAGGTTTATCTAAATAGTGCACAATAGAGAAATATATATTAAGAAGGGAATATGAATGCTCTGATTGTTATTCAATTCGTCTCTTTAATCTCTGATGTATTAGAGTTGAAGCCTGAGTCCTCTTCTAGAAACATACATTTAAAACAGAGTGTCATGGAGCATTGTGTTATGTCATCCAAGAGTAGGGTTCGAAGTTCTTCGACTTTTTTTTATGTTATTGAGGTGATGGAACTTTTATGACCAGAAGTTCTTTGTTTCACAGCATACGGGAATGAATAATTCCTTGTGGTTTCTAATTTTTTATATGGTGCTTGTGGTAGTTATTCTTGTATTTTATTCTCCTATATATTTCTACATGAGTCTTCCCATTTATATATCTTTTCACCCTCTGTTGTATATTAATTTTTTTAACCTAACAATGTGCATGTTTGAGGTATAAAAAGTACCTTTTATTTCTGACGTCCACATTTAAGATGTATGCATAAAATAATTAAATTAATCAGTCGTAATAAAAAACTCAAAATATGACTGTTAGAAAGAATTTTAAATATAATAAATTTTAAACAGTCTATCAGTGAGTCCTCAGTAGATATATATTTCTTTTAGTGACTCATCCTGGAAGTATGTCCTTCTGTTGGACTTTCCATACGTCGGTGACTCATTACATCAGTGACTCATTTTAGCTGTAAGTGAGTCCTTGCATTAGTAGCACCATGCATCGGTGGGATGTTTGTAATTACAATAATTCATTTGCATCGGTGATTCATTTGAAATGGTAGGTCATCTTACTTATTTTGTAAGTGTCAGTCTGTTATACTTAGAAAATATTTTTTCTTAGACTATCTTACAACATAAATGTTAAAAGAATGTATCAAATTTATGTGAGATCATAGATAGACATAATTTCACATACTGAAACGTAAATCATTATGATTGAAATTTTTATATATGATATATATGAGTTGACACAATTTTTTTATTAAAACTATTAATACTATGGAGGGTGGACACATTCTCCTATAGGCCAACACAATGATTAAAGGTGTGTTTTTTCATTTAAATTCAAATTTTATTAATAAACATGTGTTACCCACTGAGAACTAAGAAAACTTATTTAGATTGTCATGATACTTTAGTAAAATGATCCAAAATTCATTTTAATGTTTATGAATCATTTACACATCAATCTAACAAATAGTATAGTTGGTAAGACTCAATGTGAAAGTTTTGATTTGAAATTAAAATTTTAGTCAAAAAAATGGATCACAGGTTCATAACCGATAAAATGAACTCATATTGTCTATATACATTAGTGAAATAATCCTTATATGATTTTTACTACTTGGGAATAGACTTGATATAAATATGATACATTATATAACCAATATGACACAAAGTGTGTGTTTTTATTTAAAATTGTAATTTTACATCAAAAGATAATTAACATGGTCAAAACCAAGAAAACACATTAATAAATTCTTGATAATTCAGGATAATAATATTGAATTAATTTTTGATATATAATAATCATTATTACCATAATCTGATACATGGTGTGAATGGTGTGACTTGAAATTTTTGTCTTCAGATTAAAAATAAAATTTTAGTTAAAATCATGTCACGCTCACTGAAAACATAGACAAACCCCAATTATGGTCTTTATATATAATTAAAATGATACATAAGTCATTTAATGGTCATCAATATAACACACTATTTGACAATTATTTCCAAAAGTTTTTATTTTTAATTAAATAATTACATTTTAGTTAAAAATGCGAGTCACTCACTGAAACTGAAAAATGTGCTAAGGTTATATTGATAATTTTGGAAAATGATAAAAAAACTCATTTGTGAATAGTAGGAATTAACCACATGTCAATATGACACACGGTGAGGCCGGTATGACTCAAATTTTCTGCTTTCATTTTAAAATGATATTTTAGTGAAAAACATGAGTCAATCATGGAAAAATGAAAAAAATACATTTTTATTGTCATTATATATTTTTAAAATGATATATATGATATTTTTAACGTGTAAGAATCAATATCATTTAAATATTACACATATCATGGATAGTATGACACAAAGTGCATGTTTTTATTTAAAATTGATGTTTTAGATCAAAACACACATAAAATACTAAAAATGATAAAATAAAAATGGATTATCTTTATACATTATCAAAATGATCCATATGTAATTTTTTAGGAATATAAATCAACTACACATCCATCTTACACATGGTGTGATCAGTTTGAATAAAAGTTGGTGGTTTATTTAAAATATACATTTTTGTTAAAAAGAAGCATGACACAGTCAAAAAGTGAAATAAAATTCCAATTATATTAAAACAATAATGTAATTATCCATAAGTAATTTTTTATGTGTATGAATTATCCACCATTAATCTAATAAATAGTGTGACTGTTATGACTCAAAATATGTTTTTAATTTTAAAAATAGAATTTCAGTTAAAAACATGGGTCACTCCCAAAAAATATAGAAATATTTATTGGATTGTATTGATAATTTAAGACAACGATCGAAATGTCATTTTTGACATTTTGGAATTATCTGAGCATCAATCTGACACATTGGGTGGCTGGTATTACTCAAAGTGTGTGCCTTCAGCTTTATTTAGTCTAAAACATGTACCCCTGACTGAAAATCATAAAGACACACTCAAATTATATTAATAATTTGTGATGTGTATGAATCATCTGCACAACAATATGACGCATGTTGTGTTTGATAATACTCAAAGCACGTGATTTTATTTAAAAATAAATTTTTTCTGCAGAACACATGTCGCATAAAATAAACTAAGAAAATGTACTCAGATTTTCTTGATATTGTAAGAATAGGATCCATAAATCATTTTTGTTGTTCAATAATCATCCACACATTAATATAACATGCATTATGCCTAATATGACTCGATGTGTTTATTTTCACTTTAAAAGTGAAATTTTTTAAAGCATTGACTCATATTAATTTTTAATTTATTTCATTATTGTATTACTAACATCGGAATTTTATTTTTTATAGGTACACTCTTTTTCTCAATCTTGGGTGGCTTCTTTGGAATCAGGTACCATTATCAGGATCTTTTGAGAGAGGTTCGAGGTTCAATGATAATGAAAAATTATTGTTATTAAATTTTTTAGGTTTATAATAAATTTTAAATAAAAATATAATTTTAAAAAATAATATTCTAAATTGTTTTAAATTAGTGTTTTTTTATATTTTTTATGTAAATTTCATTGAAATTAAATGTTGTATTTTCTCATGTAGTGTGTTGTAATTTTAGCAGTACACAACTGCAACATAAATTTTATCAGCACTTGGACCAGTGTTGATAAAATGTAAATTTATTAGTGATAAAATTGAACTGATAAAGTGACCCTACTACAAATAAGGCCTCTAACTGCACTAAAATACGCATTTGACAGCATAAAAAAGTGATGAAAATCATAGCGCGATTAATAGACCTAGGCATTTATCAGTTCTAGAAAAGCACTAATAAAGGGAAACTTTAACAACCATTTTTATAGCACTAATAAATGTTCCCTTTATCATCACATTAAACAGTTTTGATAAAGGATCCCTCTATCAGTGCTATTGTTATATCTGATAAAGGGACATACTGTTGTAGTGTGCTACCAAAATTACCACACACTATAATAGAAAAAATAGAACATATAAGAGAAAATACATGGTAGAAACAAGGAAAAATACAGAATTTAATTGAAATAAAATTTTCAAAATAGATATAAGAAAAACCATTATATTATCTACATCTTAAAAATTGGTTTGTACAGTTACATAAGTATAAATTATCATAGACAATCAAAAACACAAATTTCAATTTTTTTGGCCCCCAACCCTCGTTCAGGCTATTAATTTTTGAACCAACCTCTCTAGATTGAGAAAAATAATGAAACTACATTGGAAAAAAATTCTTATTTTATTAATAATATAAATAAATTAATTAAAAAATAGTTTAAATTTAAAAAAAACATATACTTTGAGTTATACTAGTGACATAATGTATCATATTAACTTGTGGTTGATTCTTACAAGTCACACCATTTATTTTTGTTCTAAATACATTAATCTTGAATTAGCCCTCATTTGTGAGGATAAAACACTAACTAGGTATGGTAATCAATTAAAGTGATCTTTTTTTTCATGAATAAGCCTTCAATTGTCACACTATTTTGTGTTCGTCTTCCTGAAATATCTCTATGAAAATTAACTAAATATTTATAAAATTAAAATGATATGTAAGTAAATTAAGTCATAGTAGATAAAATTCTGATTAAAAAATATGATATCATTTTCTTTTTTTTGGATATTTGATGTGTGTTTTAAACTAAAATGGAACTTCTGTATTGAATACATACACATTGAGTCATATCGAACACATCGTGTGTCGAATTGATATGAGGTTAATCACAACATGTGAAAAAAACATTATTGTTATCCTAAAGTTTAGAAATAATAAAAGCTCATTTTATATGTTTTTACCATTTGATGTGTGTTTTAAACTGAATTGAAACCATTGTATTGAAAACATGAACATCAAGTTCTATCAACCACATCATGTGTCAGATTAATGTGCGATAGATTCCTACACATTAAAAACGAACTATGGATCAGTGTCCTAATGTTTGAAAACAATCTCAGCATGTTTTCTTGGTTTTGGTTTTTACATTTTTTGTTTTATAATAAAATGACACTTTTATATTGAAAACATGCACATCGAGTCATATTGACCACATTGTGTGTAGGATTTATTTTTGTTCAACTCCTACATAAAAGAAATGAATTATGGATTGTTTTCCTAATGTTTAAAATCAATATGACTTTTTTCTTGGTTTTTTTCTATTTGATGTGTGTTTTAAACTAAAATGACACATTTTTATTTAAAACACAAACTTTCAATTTTATCGATCATGTCATATCTTTTATTGATGTGCAGTCTATATTAACGTGTCAAAAATGAATTATGGATTGTTGTCCTAAATTTTGAAAATAATATGGTCTTGTTTACTCAATTTTTGTTATTTGATGCGGGATTTAAAATAAAATGGCACTTTTATATTAAAAACAAGAATTTCGAGTCTTATTGACCGAATCATGTATTGGATTGACATGAGGTAAATTCCTAAATGTGAAAATTGAATTATGGATCATTTGAAAGAAATTTGAAAACAATATGTGCTCATTTTCTCAATTTTGACAATTTGATGTTTGTTTTAAACTAAATTTGCTCTTTTCTATTGAAAACACCCATATTGAGTCATATCGGCCACATCATGTGTCTTATTTATGTGAAGTAAATTACTATATGTGGAAAATCAATTACAGATCATTTTTACAATATTTGAAAGTAATCTGAGATTGTTCGTTAGGATTCATCTTTTTGATATGTGTTTTAAAATAAAATGTAATTTTTTACTAAAAAACTGTTTTTTTAGTCACATCGATCACCTCATATCTCATTTTTTTGTGAGGTCAATTTCTATATGTCACAAATGAATTATGGACAATTTTCCTAATCCTTGAAAACAATCTAATCTGGTTTTATTGGTTTTGGAAATGTGGAGTGTGTTTCAAATTAAAATGAAACTTTTGTATTGAAAACAAAATAATTTGTGTCGTACCAACCACATTGGGTGTCAAAATGACATGTGATCAATCCCTACACATGAAAAATGAATTATCGTTCCTTTTCTTAAATTATGAAAACAATACTATCTCATTTTCCAGATTTTGGCTATTTGTTGTGTGTTTTAGACAAAAATGTCACTTTTGTATTGAAAACATTCACATCATGTCATATCAACCACATCATGTTCCAAATATATGTGAGTTATTTGGCTAAAAATGAAAAATTAATTTTTGACCATTTTACTAAATTAAAAAAAATCTGAGATTGTTTTCTAATTTCTGGATATTTGAGGTGTGTTTTAAACTAAAATAGAACTCTTGTAATGAAAACATGCACTTCGAGTAATATTGGCCAAGTAATATGTCAGATTGGTATGTGGTCAATTCCAACATGTGGAAAAATGTATTATGGATCATTATTCTAAATTTTTGAAAACAATATAAGCTCATTTACTCAATGTTGGTTGAAGTAGATACTCAAGAGGGAGGTGAATTGAGTTCTAATTAAAATTTCTGTTAAAATATTGTCTATTTAAAATCCCCCAATTTATAAAACAAGTTAAACTGTAGTGAATTTATTCAGATTGTAAATTTTCACTTAGCTTCTCAAAGATTGATTAGGTATCAGTTAATTTAACCACAAGGTAAAACTAACATTTGAAGCTAACCTATTGATTTACAATAAGTGTAAACAGTTGCTAATTTAACTATAAAAGTAGCTTCAAGATAGTTTTGTATTTCAAAGTAATGGCAGTGGAATAAATAAGATATATTTAATATACTTTAAACTTAAATTAAAGATTCACAGCAGATATAATAAGAGGTTCAGTCTCAAGATGAGACTTAGTCCTCTCAAATATACATAAATTTGATCCACACCTTGGATCAAGGTTAAATATAAATTAACAAATTGTCCAGGCCACGCAGGGACCTCTACAACTGTTCTTCATGGGAAACAAAGCAAAGACCAGGTCACACAAGGACCTCTTCCACAGCTGACGTGGGTAAACAGGAGTTAAGAGAATTTGAGTGAGGATTTTGATATCCTTCAGTTCAGTACAGGAGATAGTGTGTGTATAAGAAATACAGAGTACACCACACTGCTCGAAAGTTAATAAATAAATCACGTAGAGAAGATAGATAAGATTTTAGAATGCTCTAGTGATTATCAATGTAGCTCTGGACTCGTTGGATTCAGCAGGAATGCTTCTGAGTCCTTCTCTAGTTTTTCTGTTGAAAAACAGAGTGTCCTAGTTCATCTTTTCTTCTACAGGAGTGAGAATTATATCTTGATTCGTCGTGTGTTCTTTAGAGGAGTTGGATTGCATTCATGAGAGTTCTATGAAAAACTTGCAATCTCCTTCTTGTCCAGGATTGTTCTGCTTGTTCAATACCATACACTCGGGTTTATGTAAGTTCTTCATGTTGTATGTTCACACTTTCACATTGCTTTTCTTGTTGCACGTGTACTGTATTTCAATATTTCTTATATTCCACAAGTTCTGGAAGTAGTAATGATTCCCTTTTCATAAGTACGAGATACGGTTTCCTGAAATGCCAACAACTATCATTAAATAACATTAATTGCATTAAAAACAACAAATATGACTGTTAGCATTATTTAAATAATATTTACAAAATGTTAAGAAATGGTGTCACAGTGATTATGGAAACAGTGTCTTCTTCACGGTATGTAGTTCATGGTATGAGCTTCACGGTATGAGCTTCACGGTGTCTGGGTCACGGTGAGTCCTTCACGGTGTCTCGGTCACGGTGAGTCCTTCATGGTGTCTGGGTCATGGTGAGTCCTTCACGGTGTCTGGGTCACGATGAGTCCTTCACGCTGTCTGGGTCACGATGAGTCCTTCACGGTGTTTGGGTCACGGTGAGTCCTTCATGGTGTTTGGGTCACGGTGAGTCCTTCACAGTGTCTCCATACTTAGACAAATATCTGTATTTGGACTTAGACAGTAATATGCAGAACATGGATTAAGTTTAATCACTAGAGAGTAAAAGACCTTGAATCATAAATATAAAGGTGTGATAATATATGTGAGAATTGTGATCATGCATGAGACTTTTAAATAATAAATAGAGTAATTAACATCATAAGATTTTTTATCATTAAAACATGATGTGTAGTTATTATTGGTATTGAAGAGCAGTAGCAAGATGTGCAATGAAGATTGAGATTAATTAACAGTAATAGGATTTGTGGTCATTAAAACATGATTAGCACATGAGGAGTCCAACAATCTCCCCATTTTTAATGATCACAAATCAGATATAGGCAGAATATAAATGAAATGTAACATAAAAGAAACTAGCATATTAGAATAGCAAAAATTATTATAGAACTGACACTAGTAGTTTTTCTCTCCCTGTTATACTTGGAGTTTTCTCCCCCTTTTGGGATTATCAAAAAGTAGAGAAAATGAAATGAAACACTGCATTTGGCATTAAACAAAGGGTTCAGAATACAATAAAACATGAAGCAACAAAAGACATCCCATCAAAAAGAAAAACAGTCCTCAGACTCTTCAGGAATCCACTTTGTCTTTTCCTTTATCAGCAGTAGAATCTGGTGCTGAAGTAGAAGAAGGCAGAGATGTGGTAGACAACGAGGGTAAGGGTAGACCTTCAAAAACAGATGGAGCCAAAGTGGGAGCAGTAGAAGATCTAGGTTGTGGTTTGTCAAGAATGACTGGCCAGATCTGAGAAAGATCTTGGAGAACTATCATGGAAGTTAAGGCTAAGGTAGGTAGACCGGGTCTAAAGGGTGCAGTAGCTGGAGCAACTATAACATTACTCTACACATGAAGATACGTCTTCAAAAGATTGATGAAAGCAGTAATGATTTCACCACCATATTGCATAGCCTTTTCAAAATCATTCTTATTCTCCAGAAATCTGTCGAACAATCTGGTGAACTCTATAAGCTTCTGAACTGGAGCCTTAAACGCATGATTCACCAGAGGTATTCTCAAATTTTCCACAAGATATCTAAAGTGATCTATCATATCACTTTTAGAGAAAATATGGGAGAGATACAAATCAATTTTCTTGGTGTTCTCTTGTTGAGCATCATTGGATATATTAGAATGAATTCTAACCAAGTCCAATGCTCTATCACTGTGCTGAATCAATTCTGACAAAGAGGATAGATCCAATCCACTCAAGGCACTCTGAAGTTCTTCCTTGATTATGGATCTCAGCATAGAATCATCCAAAAAAGGTGTGGAGGACTGACCAGAAGCAGGTGAATCCTTGACAGTTTCGGTTAGAACTTTGAGCTGTTTTAGAACTTTTTGCAGGCATCCAGTGTATTCATTTGTAAGCTTATTCAGGTTTTCCACAAGCTCTCTCATGCGTTCCAGCATCTTGGTGTGCCTTTTTCCAATCTTCTCATCAAAATAAAGTAGGTATGGATGAACTTGAGACACAATCTCTCTAGAAAGGAGGGAATTAGAAGACTCTGGAGAAATAGCAACAGGTGCAGGGGCAGAAACAGGAGTAGGCTCTGATCTCAAAGATTACTCATTCTACAGACTTTCTACCATACTTTTCAAATTTGCAACATCAGCACTCAGAAGCTTATTCCCAACTCTGACTTCTTAAATTTCACTGATCATCCTTGGTTGAATATGCATGATAATATTTTCCAAGAGAATTGATGCACCTTCTTGACTTAACTGAGTCACTGAGCGAGGTTGAGTGGAGACAATTTTCTCAACTCCAGCTAACAAAGTCTCTCCAAAAACATTCAGATCATCTTTGGTCACAAAGGAGTGATGCTCAGGTAAGGGTGCAGGTGAAGGTAGAGGATCAGATTCTGGATGAGGTTCAGAGTCATCTTCAGACTCAGATACTGATTCGGATTGAGGTTGGGGCTCTGGTTCTGGTTCTAGATGAGCTAAGAACTTCAGTTGAAATAGAGAAGAAAGATACATTCCCGTTTCAGTCACTTGTTGTGACTCATTCACATCATAAAATCTTGGGAACTCGTACCGAGAGTACATAGAAAAAGTGATAGAAGGTTGAGAAGCTTCATCATATCCAGCTTCCACAATATCAAGGTTTTAATATTCCTCCCCCTCAACTTGTGCTTCCCTCCCAGATTCTTGAGGTTCCGGAACATGGACAAGATCCACAGGGTCATCCTTAATCTCTTCAGCAAACTCTTGCCTTGCCATCTAAAAGGCAATTTCAATCTTTTCTTCAGTAGAGGGAATAATCTCAGTAACTGACTGTTCCACTGGCTGAGCTTCCAGACTTGCTTATTTCTCAACAAAAAGATCATATTCAACAAGATGTGCCTCTAAGGTTGCTTGCTGTTCTGAATCAGGAAAAACCAATTTCCTTGCAGCATTAGGATGAGCTTATGGATTTATAACCGCACTAGATGCAGAGGCTTCCTCTTCTCTCAAACTAACACCAAATTCCTCATCTTGAGGTGTTTCACCCGGGATAACAATCCTTTCTTTTTCAACAAAAACTTCTTCTCCTTGAGGTATTTCAGGTTCTTCTCTAGGTGGTACTTCAGCTATTACTTCCTCTTCTTCTTCTTTTTCTTCTGAATACTCAGTCACTTCATCTGGTTCAAAACAATGATCAGATAGATTCTTAGGCCTTCTTGGATAGTCAACAGGATTAAACTGTTTATACAGTTGATCATTATCCTCAATGCACTGCTTCTTATAGGGGTTCCATCTAATCTTCATCCTTCTGATGATAGGCATGGATAGGCAGTAATCAAGGTCCTCTAATTTTTCTTCATTCGGTCGAACCATCCCTTTTGCAACTAACATAGCTGAAATCATCCATGAATAAAACAGGGAGGTGGATTTGGAAGTTACATTGATCAGCTCACATATATGGTTGATAACATACTTACATAGATTGATCTTATGGCCATTCTTCAACAGATGGATCAGGAACACATCCTGATATTTCATCACAGCAAAATCTCCTTTTCTTGGACTAACTAAATTCTGAACAAACTTGAACAGAATTCTTGTCTCCCCATCTAGTTCAGCATCTATGGACCTTCTCTTGGTGCCATTTCTAGTCAGGTTCTCCAAAGAACTATCTAGGTCAAAGATGTCGGTTGTTGGAGGAGGTTCTCTCTGGTAATCTTCACAAACTCCTTCATGGAGAATTCCTAGGCATGCAGCCCATAGCCTTGAAGAGAAAGAGCACTTCTAACCATCGATCCAGTTGGTCACCATAAATCATTCTCCAATCTCAAAAGAGAACTTCACATACTGGTATAATTGAGATACAAGCCTTGGGTAAATCAGTCTATTCTGTCCAGTGAACCATTCAAGCCATACTTGTTCTCTTAAAACTTTCAAAACTAAAGATCTGCTATAAAACAACCATTCAGGGCAAACCACTTTTTCTGGTACAACTGTATGACTTACCAGTTTTGGGTTTAGAGGTCCTTTGGGATCTATCCTCGGTATCCTCTTTTGTTTCTTAGAGCGGCACTTCTCAGGTGAGGGTGAAGATGGACGCTTCATCCTTGTCATTCACTGAAGGTTCGGGTGAGAGGGAAGAGAAGGTTCATGATATAGTTCGGGTAAGGAATTGAATGAAACCCTTAAGTTTTATCATTTGGGAATGTCAAATGTCATAAATGCAAAAACGCGGGAAATCAAATAGCGGTGAAATAAAAATTACCGCGATACGGGTTAAAAATAAAAATAAAAATATAATTCTCATGGTGAGACCTTGAGTAGGTATTACGGTGAGATAGAAAACTAGTCATCATGGTGAGACAGTTTATAGTCGTCACGGTGAGATAGTGATCATTTTATATAGTCACGGTGAGACAGTGAGTTGTCAGACCGTGAGCATAAAACAGTAACTGAGAAACAGTAAGTATGAAACCGTAAGGTAAAGTAAAATAAAGTATTAAACATTAATATCAGTAAGATATTAATTTATCATTAATCATACCAAGATCATGTATGATGTAGTCTAATCTTTTTGAATTTAATGGTTTTTTGAATATATCAGCAAGTTGATATTCAATACCAATGAATTCCAAAGTGATGTAACCTTTTTGATAATGATCCCTCAAAAAGCGATGTCTTACATCAATATGTTTTGTCCTAGAATGAGAAAAATGATTCTTAGAAATTTTAATAGCACTTGTGTTGTCACAATTTATTGAGACTTGTCTGAATTGATATCCATAGTCTAGTAATGTGTGTTTTATCCAAAAAAATTGTGCACAACAACTTCTAGCAGCTATGTATTCAGCTTCTGCAGTAGATAATGCAACCGAATTTTGTTTCTTACTACACCATGATACTAGTGACTTTCCTAAAATATGACATGTTCTAGAGGTACTTTTTCTATCTAGCATACATCCAATAAAATCGGCATCAGAATAACTAACTAATTCAAATGATTGTCCTTTGGGATAGAACTGTCCTATATTGGGAGTATGCTTGAGGTATTTGAAAATTCTATTTACAACATTTAAATGTGACTCTTTAGGGTTTGCTTGAAAACGACCACATATACACACACTAAACATAATATCAGGACAACTAGCAGTTAGGTATAGTAGACTTCCAATCATTCCTCTATAAGTGGTTTGATCAACAGATTTACCATTTTCATCAAGATCCATCTTATAGGTGGTACTCATGGGAGTGTCACTACTTTTTGTGTTATCCAATCCAAAACTTTTTAAAAAATATCTAGTATATTTACTTTGAGTTAAAATAATTCCATCATCATTTTAAAAGATTTGAAATCCAAGAAAGAATTTAAGTTCACCCATTAAACTCATTTCAAATTCATTTTGCATCATTTTGGAAAAATCAGTACATAATGTAGTCTTTGAAGATCCAAAAATAATATCATCTACATAAATTTTCACAACTAAAACATCTTTAGAAATTCGTTTTATAAACAGATTAGGATCATCTATTCCTTTTGTAAAACCTTTAGAAATTAGAAAAGTACTTAATCTATTATACCAGGTTCTTGGATCTTGCTTTAAACCATATAAAGCTTTTGATAGTTTGAAAATATGATTTGGAAAATGAGGGTTTGAAAAACCAGGTGGTTGTTCAACAAAAACATCCTCAGCAATATATCCATACAAGAATGCACTTTTGACATCCATTTGATATAGTTTTAAATTTAGATGTGCAACATAAGCAAGTAAAATCCTAATGGCTTCTAATCTGGCTATTGGAGAAAAATATCCTTGTAGTCAATACCTTCTTCTTGACTATAGCCTTGTGAAACTAGCCTAGCTTTATTTCTAAATATGTTTCAAAATACATCTACTTTATTTATAAACACCCATTTAGTTCCAATTGTGAAAGTGTCCTTAGGTCATTCAATGAGATTCCAAACTTTATTTCTTTCAAACTGATTGAGTTCTTCTTGCATAGAAATTACCCAAAATTCATCATTAATAGCATCATCAATGTTTTTAGGTTCAAGTTGTGACAAGAAGGCTTGATGTTCAACCTGATTTCTAATAGAAGCTCTAGTCTCTGTCCCTCTATCAAGATTTCCTACAACAGCATCTAAAGGATGATTCTTTAGAATTCTAGTTGATCTAGTAAAGGTAGGACTAGAAACATCAGGTTCATCAATCGGTTGGGAATCAACAGAAGTAGGTTCTGTAAGATTTCCAGAATTGGTTGTCTTTATAGCAGGTTCATTTGATTTGTCATTAAGGTCTAGAACAGATAAATCTTCTTCAAGATTTTCAAGAGAGGTTTTAGGCTCATGTGGATCAGTTTCATCAAACATGATGTGAATAGATTCTTCCACACACTTGGTTCTGTTATTGAAAACTCTATAGGCTTTACTAGAAATAGAAAACCTAGGAAAATTCCTTCATCACTCTTGGATGCAAACTTGTCAAGATTATCTTTGGTATTAAGAATAAAGAATTTGCAGCCAAAGACTCTGAAATAGTTAACCTTAGGTTTCTTATGGTTCCACAACTCATAAGGGGTCTTCTTAAGAACAGATCTGATCAAGACTATATTGATAATATAACAAGCTGTATTCACAGCTTCAGCCCAAAAGTAAATAGGCAGGTCATACTCATTTAGCACGGTTCTGGAAATTTCTTGCAGGGTTCTATTCCTCCTTTCTACTACACCATTTTGCTGAGGTGTCCTAGGGGCAGAAAAGGTATGACTATAGCCATTGTGTGAGCAATAGGATTCAAATTCATGATTCTCAAACTCACAGCTGTGATCACTTCTTAGAGTTTTAATCTTAAGTCCACTAAGATTTTCAACAGGTTTGGAGTATTTAACAAAGTAAGAACAAGCTTCACTTTTGTGAGCTAAGAAGTATACCCAAGTATATCTAGAAAAGTCATCTACTAGGATATATATATATTGATTCCCATTTAAGCTAGAAACTCTAGATGGTCCAAACAAATCCATGCGAACCAAATCGAGAGGTTGAGAAGTTGAAACTTCTTTTTTTGATTTGAAAGAAACTTTATGTTGATTTACCTTTTGACAGGGATTACAAACATTGTCATTTGGAAACTCAAGTTTGGGTAGGTCTCTCACTAAGTACATCCTAGTATGTTTTCTAAGTGAGTGTATATTGCAGTGTCCTAATTTTCTGTGCCAAAGCCAATACTCTATATGAAAAGCCTTTAAACAGGTAATATTTTGCATGGCTAAAGAATTTAAATCAATAGAATAAACATTTTCATTTCACAGGGTAGAAAATACTAAATCATTTTTAGAATTAAAAACATTTCAAGAATAATTTTCAAATTTAACATTAAAACCATCATCATATAACTGAGAAATACTTAACAGATTATATTTAAGTCCATCAACAAATAAAACTTTAGAAATTAAAACTGAGTCAGTGTTACCAATCTGGACTAGTCCGATGATTTTCCATTTATAATTATCAACAACGGTGAAAAAGGCTCCATCAATTCTGACTAAGCTTTTAAATCATGAGAAGTCTCCTGACATATGTCTTGAACATCCACTATCCAAGTACCAAGTCTTCTTGTGAGAAATCTTCAAGAAGGTTCCCCACAAAACAGATTTAGATAGGAAATGATTTTGGTACCCAGATCGTCTTGGGTCCAGACATGTTAGCTAACAAAACTTTACGTACACAAATTTGTCTTATGGGTCTCATAAAATTTGTAGAATAAACAGATTTTGAAAGATAAACCTTATTAGATCTGTAACTATGAATATAACTAGTTGAAGCATATAAATGTCCAGAACTAGAACTAGCAATATTCTGTCTAGATTTAGGAATAAATCTATTCTATGTAATCTGTCTCTGTCCAAGTTTGTAGCCTATTCCAATAGTGTATTTTGGTGCAACTTGATTTCCTAGAATTTGAGTTAGTGTATCCTTTCCATTTGTGAAATTCTCTAAATCCTTCCTAAGTTGCTCATTTGACAATTTCAGTTCAGTGTTTTCTTTATGCAACTTTGAATTCTTTTCCATTTATATTTCAAGATCAGATTTATGTTTAACAGTTAAAGCACACTGTTTCTTTAAAACTTTGTATTTGTCTTTCAGTTAATTATAGGTTTCATCCAACATATCACAGTATTCAAACAGTTCAGATTTTGACATGTTTTCATAATCATAATCATCTCCAGAATAATATGAATTTAAAGCAGGAGTATCTAGGGTTACCTCAGATGTGTTTGTCATAAAACACATGTTTGCCTTATTTCTGGTTTCAGTCTCAGAAGCTTCAGATTCATTGGAGCTATCCTCAGAAGTGCTCCAAGTAGCATTCATTGCCTTTTTGTACTTACTATCCTTAAAATCATATTTATTATTTAATTTGAGCTTTGGTCATTCGTCTTTAATGTTTTCTTTTCTTTTGCATTCATAGCTGACAACTTCATCAGATTTTTCAGATTTCTTCCAATCCTTTTTCCAGTGTCCCTTATTGTCATACTTTCCTTTGTAAATTGATTTTCTGAAAAACTTATTTTTTCTATAAAACTTCTTAAACCTTCTGGCTATCTGATCCATTTCAGCATCACTATCAGATTCTGAATTTTCACTGGTTGAACAGTCAGTAGGTATTTGAGTTTTATCTTTGTCCTTACTCTTTGAAGCAGTAGTCTTGAAAGCCACTGATTTTATCTTAGGTTCCTAATCTTCCTCTTTATTTACCTTGAGTTCTTCCTCATACATCATAATATTACAAATGAGTTCTTTGATAGGTAGAGCAGTAATGTCACATGACTCCCTGATTGAAACAGATGTGCCTCTCCATCGGTGTGGTAAACATCTCAAGATTCTCATAATTTGTTCCTTTGCTGGAATATCCTTTCCAAGTGAATTCATTATATTAACTATCTCATTAAACCTGATATACATATCATAAATAGTTTCATCAGTCTTCATTTCAAATTATCATATTTAATAGTATAAGTATTTAATCTCATTTATTTAACATTGGTTCTTCCTTCATTAGAAACACCCAAAGTATCCCAAGTTTCAAAATCAGTTTTGCAAGAAGAAATTCTGTTAAACTCTTCGTCTCCTAAAGCATAGTACAAGGCATTCATAGCTTTACAATTATTATTGTAAGCAGTCTTGGTAGGTTGATCCCAAGTGGATCTAATAGTAGTGGGAATTTTATATTCTAATTCTATGGCAGTCCAGATATCAAAACCCATGCTTTCTAAAGGAATTTTCATTTTCAGTTTCCACTGAGCATAGTTTGTACCATTGAAGAAAGGTGGCATGTTAGTAGCAGCACCCTCTAGTCTATTATCCATAACTAGATTTTAGAAAGATAATTTTAAGAGATAAAAATTTAGAAATAACAGAAATTTTAAGAACTTTAAAGATGAAACTAAAATCACAGTTGAAAAACAGAGTATCTTGAAAATCCTTAAACAAAAACCAAGCCTATGATACCAAATGTTGGTCGGAGTGGATACTCAAGACGGGGGTGAATTGAGTTCCAATTAAAATTTCTGTTAAAATATTGTCTATTTAAAATCCCCTAATTTATAAAACAAGTTAAACTGTAGTGAATTTATACAGATTTTAAATTTTCACTTAGCTTCTCAAAGATTGATTAGGTCTCAGTTAATTTAACCACAAGGTCAAACTAACTTTTAAAGCTAACCTATTGATTTACAATAAGTGTAAACACTTGCTAATTTAACTATCAAAGTAGTTTCAAAATAGTTTTGTATTTCAAAGTAATAGCAGCGGAATAAATAAGATATATGTTGTATACTTTAAACTTAAATTAAATATTCATAGTAGATATAACAAGAGGTTCAATCTCAAGCCGAGACATAGTCCTATCAAATATATATAAATTTGATCCACTCCCTAGTTCGGGGTTAACAACAGTTTACAAAACTGTCCAGGCCACGCAGGGACCTCTACCACTGTTCTTCGTGGAAAACAAAGCAAAGACCAGGTCACGAAAGGACCTCTTCCACAGTTGATTTGGGTAAATAGAAGTTAAGAGAACTTGAGTGATGATTTTGATATCCTCCAGTTCAGTACAGGAGACAGTGTGTGTATAAGAAATATAGAGTACACTGCACTACTCGAAAGTTAATAAATAAATCATGTAGAGAATATAGATAAGAATTTAGAAATCTCTAGTGATTATCAATGTTGCTCTGGACTCGTTGGATTTAGCAGGAAATCTTCTGAGTCCTTCTCTGGTTTTTTTGTTGAAAAAAAGAGTTTCGTAGTTCATCTTGTCTTCTACAAGAGTGAGAATGATCTCTTGATTCGTCGTGTGTTCTTTAGAGTTTTTGTATTGCATTCATGAGAGTTCTATGAAAGACTTGCAATCTCCTTCTTGTCCAGGATTGTTCTGCTTGTTCACTACCGTGCACTCGGGTGTATGTAAGTTCTTCGTGTTGTATGTTCACACTTGCACACGGCTTTTCTTGTTGCACATGTACTGCATTTCAATCTTTCTTATATTCCATGAGTTCTGGTAGTAGGAATGATTCCCTTTTCATAGGTACGAGATACGGTTTCCTGACTGGCCAACAACTATCATTAAATAACATTAATTGCATTAAAAACAACAAATGTGACTGTTAGCATTATTTAAATAAAATTGAAAAAAGGTTAAGAAAAAATTTCACACTGATTATAGAAACGGTGTCTTCTTCATGATATGTGGTTCACAGTATGAGCTTCACGGTATGAGCTTCATGGTGTCTAGGTCACGGTGAGTCCTTCACGGCGTCTGGGTCATGGTGAGTCCTTCACGGTGTCTGGGTCACGGTGAGTCCTTCACGGTGTCTGGGTCACGGTGAGTCATTCACGGTGTCTAGGTCATGGTGAGTCCTTCACAGTGTCTAGGTCACGGTGATTCCTTCAAGGTGTCTCCATACATAGACAAATATCTGTATTTGGACTTAGACAATAATATGCAGAACATGGATTAATTTTAATCACTAGAGAGTAAAAGAGCTTGAATCATAAATATAATGGTGTGATAATATATGTGAGAATTTTTATCATTCATGAGACTTGTAAATAATAGAGTAATTAACATCATAAGATTTGTTATCATTAAAACATGATGTGTAGTTATTATTGAGATTGAAGAGCAGTAACAAGATTTGCATTGAAGATTGAGATTAATTAATAGTAATGGGATTTGTGATCCTTAAAACATGATTAGCACATGAGGAGTCCAACACTCTATTTTTTCTATTTGATGTTTGTTTTAAACTAAATGGGATATTTTGTATTGAAAACACGCACTTTAAGTCATATCAACCACATCATATGTTGGATTGACATGAAGTCGATTCCTAATATGAAAAATAGATTAAGGATAATTTCACTAAAAATTTAAAATAATATAATCTCATTTTCATAGTTTTGGAAATTTGATATTTATTTTAAACAAAAATGGAACTTTTTTGTTTAAAACATGAAATTTTAGTCATATTGACCACATCGTGTTTTAGATTGAGGTGTGGTCAATTTTATACATGAAAAATGAATTATGGATATTTTTCTAATGTTTTAAACCAATCTGAGCTCATTCTCTCAGTTTTGGCTATTTTATGTTTGTTTGAAACTAAAATGAAATCCGTCTTTAAAAACACCCACTTTGAGTCATATTGATCACATCTTGTGTAATATTTATTTGAGGTTAATTCCAACATATGAAAAATTAATTACAAATCATTATGAAATTTTTGAAACTAATATGAGATCAGTTTCTTAGTTTTGGCTATTTGAAGTGTGTTTTAATCTAAAATAGACCCTTTACACTTCGAGTCATATCAACCACATCGTGTGTCAAATCTATGTTCAATCAAAACCTATTAATGAAAAATGAAAAATGAATCATTTTTATGATGTTTTAAAACAATATATTCTTGTTTTTTATTTTGGGCTAGTTTATGTGTGTTTTAAATTAAAATGTCACTTTTGTATTGAAAAGGTACACTTTGAGCCATATAGACCACATAATGTTTCATATAGTTTTATAGTAAATTCCTATATGGGAAAATGAATTATGTGTCATTTTCATAATTTTTTAAAACAATATAGATCATTTGGTATGTTTTGGAAATTTGATGTGTGTTTTAAAGTAAAAAAGAAACTTTTTGTCTTTGAAAACACAAACTTTGAGTCATATCCGCTATATAATGAGTCAGATTGATGTGGGTTCAATTGAAACATATTAAAAATGTATTAAGTATAATTATATTAATGTTTTAAAACAATCCTAACTCATTTTATAAGTTTTTCTTATTCGATGTGTGTTTCAAACTAAAATGGAACTTTTGTACTAAAAATATGCACTTCGAGTCATATCAAACAAATCATGTGTCGGATTGATATGAGGTCAATTCATACATGTAAAAAATTGAATATGTATGATTTTCATAATGTTTGAAAACAATCCAAGATTATTTTCATACTTTTTTGTACTAAATGTATTTTTTTTTAAATGGAACCTTTTTATTGAAAATAATCACTTCAAGTCATATCGACCACATCATGTGGTAGGTTGAGGTGAGTTAAACTCCTACACGTGAAAAAATAATTATGCATTGTTTTCCTAATGTTTGAAAAAGATCTGAGCTTGTTTTCATAGTTTTTTATTTGATGTTTGCTAGAAACTAAAATGGAAACTTTTTATTGAAAATACACACTTCAAGTCAAATCGATCACATCATATCTCATATTGATGTTAGGTCAATTCCAACATATGACAAATTAATTATGAAAAATTATCCTAAATTTTGAAAAACATTAAAGATAGTTTTCTCGATTATGGATATTTGATGTGTGTTTTAAACTAAAATGGAACTTTTATATTGAAAACATGATCTTCGGGTTATATCAACTATATTGTGTGTCGAATTATCATATAGATGATTCTTATATGTTAATGATTAATAATGGGTCATTTTCTGAAATTTTGAAAATAATCTAAGATTGTTTGTTGTCACCGCCTTACAGATAATTGGTTAGTGTTTTATGGTGCACAACTAGGAGCTCCATGAAATCAGAGGGAAAAATAATGATGAATGAGTGAAAATGAACGTGAAAAAGAAAAATATAGTGAAAAAAAAATTCTCAAGGAAATATAGATTGGGTAAATAATTAGTGAGGTAGATTGGGAATAAACAACATCACTTGCATATGTGTTGATCAAACCATTTGGGAAAATCAAAAAACAAACAAATATGTTTGAGGGGAGAAAATGGATCTCAAGTGATTACATACCTTAATTTTAATAGATCATTATAATTTCAAGACAAAAAAATGAAAAACTTTAAACTAAGATTAATATAAGGAAACTTATTTATATCCATAAAATCCTTTGCAATAAAAGACACAAAGAAATATTTCTCTACAAAATACTTAAAACCTTTTTATTCAAAATAAGATTTCCAAAATAATAAAAAAATTCATAAATTTAATTTATAAAAACTTCACAAATATTTCAAATATACTATTAGATAAAAATTTATTTATATATGAAAATAACAAATGGTTTAATATATGGAAATGAGACTTTATTAAATAAAAAATACTTTCCTGCACTTTGGAAATATAATTTGTAATTTTACTCAAGAGAAAATCAACTTCAAATATTTCCATAAAATATTTTATTTCATAATAATAAGAATTTATTAAATAATTTAACTATCATTTATACAAAAAACGTAACAGTTTTTGAAGTCGTTATACATGGAAATCATAAAATTTAGACAAATACCTTAAAACAATAAATCTAAATTAATTAAAACATATGAAAATTTAAAATAAAAAAACATGAGAATAAATTAATGTTAATTTAATACCTTTGAAAAAATAATATTCTAAAAAATACACTAAAAGGTAGTTAAATTTTCATTACATTTAAAAATATTACATTAAATGATAACAAGATATATTTTCCCCTTTACACATAAAATGACATGATTTTAACTCTCCATAGTAAATTTGGAAAATATCATTCAAAATATATCCCTATATAAGAGGGTTTTTGAAATTTATAATGATAATTTTGAAAACATTTTTCCCAAGAATAAAATAATGATTTTAAAATAAAAATATTATATAAATAAAATTTTAATTTTTAAATGAGGCTCCAAAAAAATATTTTTCTCTTGTACCTTTGTTGTTAACTGGCTCTTTATTTTCTATTTATGAATGCCCTCTAGAAGTTAGTATACCATGAAATTCACTCTCTTAATAACTCTCTCAATGTTTGGAAAAATGGGTTTCACTGGAGAAGAAAAATTATGATGATCTTATTTATAAACACCCCTTTATATATGTATACTACATCAAGATCCCCCAACACCATCCCAAATCATCCTTAAAACAAATGAGGACGAACAAAATAGGGACATGTCTAATAGGGATACAATGGGGCATTGGAGGTTCAAGGGAAAAAGGATGAAAATATAAGGAAACACGAAAACCCAAACAAAACAGCGTAAACAGGATGCCATCGGAGTAGGACTGATGTGATCTGTAGTAGGGTAAATTAACATACCTAAACACTTATATATTGTATATTAATTATAGAAACACTACCTTGACACATTATCTAGAGTAGAAAAATAATTTACAAAATTAAACAGTGGTCATTGGCTAGTGAATAATTATAAATGTAGTCCTCATATATTCTTATAAAAGAACCAAATCTATTAAAAAATTCGATCCTAAATCCATAATGAAATGATTAATAATTTTAAAATTTGTTTTGGTTCATAAAAAATCAAATTCTAAGGATCCTGGAAACTTAACACCATTCAATATGGAAATTGAATTAAATTCATATTGTTTATTTATACTAACTTTATAAGCTCTAAAAAGTTACTCATGTTTGTGGTAACTTATAGTTCTTTATCAAAGTCTATAAATTAATATAACGATTGAACACAATGATTTGGTTTCTATTCATTTCCATTGTCATTGTTAAAATATATAATAATTATTATTCATGTAGTAATATAAATAATATTTCCTTCTCATTAACCATAACATTTCTTGGAAGATAAAACATTCCATTCTATTCACATATTAGTCAACCATTTTATAAATTCTTAATGTTTAGGTAGTGCCCACACTCTACTGTAGCAAGACTGTGAAATGGAAAAGTGGACAAGGACTAGTATGGTGTATTTCTAGAGAGATCTTGGAATGGGGTGACACTAAGACCTGGAGGAAACCAATTCTTGTGGACTGGGTTAGAAACACAAAAACGAAATAACAATGTTCTGAACCAAATATCATCAAAGCATGACCAATGTGAGTCGTAGTAGGGTAAAATTAGGAATAATGAGAGCCAAAAACAAGGAACTGACAGAAAAGGATGAATGATATAGAGGACCTCGTCAACAACGATCCTAAACATGGAACCATGAGACCACAGAGCCATGATAACGAATCACTATCACACTCTAATGAACATGAATAAGTAAGCAAAGAGAGATGAGGGAAAAAATAACATATCTTGTATTTGAAAGTTGATTCATCTAAGAAAATATTAAAGGGGGGAATTTGTAGAGATTAACTTCCACGAGATATTGAATGGTAGGATGGAAATCGATCGGCTTATGATTCATTTTAAAAGGATGGGTAGGATTTTATGTGTGCTTCCAAAAAAGAACTGATAAAAATCAGTTTTATTAGCACTAAAATAATAAGCACTAATTAAAGACATATTTATCAGTACTTTTTCATCGCTGATAAAGATTTATAATTATAATTATAAATAAATATTTATGTAAATAGTTTTATAAATATTTTTATATAATTTTAAATATATTTATATATATTTATATATTTATATAATTATATAAAAATAAAATGTAAAATGTAAAATATAAATATAAATATAAATATATTCAATATTTAAATATATTTATTATAATTTTATAATTATTTAAATATTTTTTATTTAGTTATAATTATAGAAATAATTTTTTTAAAAAAATTATATTTATTTACTTATAATTATAAAAATATAATTTTATAAATAATTTAAATATCATTCATAAATATATTTATAAATAAATATGTTTGTGTGTGTATTTATAAATAAATAAGTATGTAAATATATTTATAATTATTTATTTATAATTGAAAATATATTTATATAATTATATATAATTATATAATTAAATATATTTATTAAATATATCTATATATAGAAATATAAGTATTGAAAATAGATTAATTATTTAAATATATTTATTTTATATATAATTATAAATTTGGTAAATACATTTATTATTTAAATTTATTTATGGTAATTTTATTATCATTTTAATATATAATTATTTATTTATAATTTTATATATACTTTTTTTTAAAAAAATTAATATATTTACATTTATAAATATATAATTGTATAAATACAATAAATATACATTTATGAGTATATTTATTTTTAAATATTTATTTACAAATATATTTTTTCATTATTAATGAATATATATATAAGGACCCAGCCTTAAAACATTACATAATCATGAATTAAATGAATAATTCACATAGAGGATCTTTTCAGGTTTAGAGTTTTAGAGAATTAGGGCATAACTATTATATCTCAAAAGATTTTAAAGTAGCCACTTCTACTAAGTTTCCATAAAATAAAAACTCTTAAAAAGAAACATGTCTAGTTTCATATTTTAGATAGCATGTCTTTCCTTGATCCCATCCTTGACCCTATTCATATTTATGTCATGTGGAAAACATTTCAAAAACTTGGGATGAGCATAAAAAGCCCAGTAAAGGATACACAAAGAGGGAAAACTCTTATTTTTTTCAAAACAATTAGTAAATCATGAATACTTTATCATAAGTAATACCCTTATTCTTTATGAAGTAGTAAATACACTTCAATGAATAAAAGATCATTAATTACCCTTCTTTAACCAAAATATTTCCATAAACCCCATATAAAGGAAACATAACATATAAAGGTAACTTAGGACATAAACATAATTAAATGGAATAACCATACGGTCAACTTCCACACATATCAATAAATGTAATAGTCATACAGCCAACTTCCATACCCAATGCATTGGAGGTTATAACATAACCACCCGTCCCGGTATTCATGGCACCACCCGTCATTTGGTTTATCACGTAACCACCCGTCAAATGTCTAAGTACCATTATAAAATCAAAATACATAAATCAAATATAAAGGAAAGAAAACATTTCCACATTTCAATCAAAATATATCACTTAAATAAATTGACATAAAAAATCCATTATCAAAACCATTTTCAATACCAAAATACATAAAAGAGTATATGGTATTTATTTTCTTTTAAAAACATTACGACTTGTTGAGGAAGCTAAGGATCAAATAATACTCGTGGCAGCAGAAAGTTCATTGTTACCGCGTACATTAAAAAACATTCATTTTTATAGTTTAGTAAAACGATTCATAGAAAAATATTCCCTCTGAATGAAATGAAAATTCAAAGGTGTTTATACAGTGTATAAAATAATGTCTTGTATTAAAAAACAATATTCCTCAATGAAATGATATTGAGATGAAGTCCCTTACAAAGACGGTATCCTTTGAATAAGGATAAATCAATTACATAATTATGTGTGACAAAAAAATACACCAAATATAAGTGGATATTAAGTGTAAAACAATCAGAGGTCATTCACACATATTCACAGAATGACATATTCAAGGAGTACAAGTTTAACCCAACGAATCGAAATTGGGTTAAGAAGTTCCCTTTCAAAAATTTGACAGCCTAACGGTGTCTCTTAAAATTTTAGAAAAAGAGTTGATGAGAGAGAAAAGTGTATCACATCACTTGGACATGTCATTTACAACAATAAGGATATATAATAACAAATACCAACATATGAATATATAAATTAAAATACCTAACTAAAATAAGTCTTTTAAAAAGAGGAGGGTGAAAGGTACCCTTACCGATTAGGGTATCTTTCGAAATATACACCCCATGAAAGAAGGGTCATACAATGAAGATGTAAATACCCATAAAAAATATTATATTAAAAAATAGTAGAATAATGGTCTGTACATACACTACAGAAAAGGAAATAGTGTCAAATGTAGCATGAATCTCATAGGAATAAAAGGTGAGATAAAAACATCTTACCTTGTTGTAATCAATCGAGTCGTATGACCAAAAGATAATAACCACCAAATAAATTTCAGCACAACATGAATATAAATAGAATCATGATAATATATATCAATTGGTTGTACACAATACACCACATTCCATAAATAAGTGGTGACCAATGTAAATCTCACAGAATTAAAAGTGAGATAAGAAGTCCCCTTACAAAAACATTTGGAAGCCTAACTGTGCCACTTAAAAATTATTAAAATGAATTGATAAGAGTAATAGGGGGTCTCTCATCACATTAAAATAAAAATTACAGTATTGTGAATGTAAAATAACATCCTCCAACATAATAACATGGAACATAAAAGAAATGACATAAAATAGAGTACTATAAATGAAAGAGAGAGGTCGGATCCCTTACCTCAAGTCCGACTTGTCTTGTTCGTTTCTTTACATTCATGAATAATAAACTTTGGTTAATTTATAATTGATTAAGTACTTACATAAAATTTTATTATTCAACTCATATCACGTATTACAATGTTATAATAATTAGTTAATTATGAGAGTTCATATCAGGCGTTTTTGTCGATGTTCAGTACATTAGTCAAAAATGAACTTGTTTGAAAAGAATTATCCATGTAGTTATAAGTACATCATCTCCAGAATAGTATTAATGATTTAAATATCCTATATATCCAGTATAAATTCATTTTATACTATTCCATAACATTTGGATATAGAAAATGAAATGCACCGATCATGGAGACGGTAGGCCGTACGTATGCATGAACGCTACTTTCATTTCTTTGTCATATTAATGGAATTAAAAATAAATGATATATATATATATTATAATTCCAGTATAATATGTATGTTATATTTTTCACATAAGTTCATTAATTTCATTCTTTATACATTTCATGTATTGCATGAACGAGTGATATCACTTGAGGGGGCGGTAGTCCACACTTCCTCGTATGAAATTATCGCATTTGCACAACATGAAATGCATAAAGGTATGTTTTAAATATAAAATACATAAGCATATAGAAAACCTAAATTCAACATATATAATATATAAAATATAGTGACATCATAATGGCCGCCATGAGAGGCGGTAGGAGATAATTGAACAATCATCATTTCATGAGGCAGTAATTCGTCATCCACGGAAACGGTCTGTTCTTTAACCATTAGATGGAGGTGTGTGTAAGTGTAGCTTGAATAATTCTCATAACAACATAATAGTATATTTAATTTACTGGTTTATTTACAAATTAAAGGAATAAAAATATTTTAGTGGGTTGGAGAAGCAAACTAAAACAAAAGGACATAAGAGAAGACATTACCTTTAAATCAGGTAACTCCCCTTGTTTTGAACCAAAAGGGTCTATTGAAGATCTTTCTGCCTAAGGTAAGGCTTATAAGATGGAGAGAGGGATGTGGAAAGATAATATGAGCAGGTTTTGGACGAGCCAAGGGCTTTAGAGGTGTTTGTAAGAGGGTAGAGTTGGGGGCCTTTTATAAGAGAAAGGAGGGGAACTCTTCGAAGGTCATGAAATGTTACTCTATTATGAAATGATTTTCGGATTTTAAAGGTCCCACAATAATATATTTAGAGGCTAAGTTGATAAGTGTTCTAAATCCACCCATACAGTATGTTTTGTACAAGTTTAAGTCTTAGATTTTACCTTAACATTTCATTTTATTTAAATCATTCATTAATGAGGTAATCGCTGCATCATCATGGTGTCATAAATAAATTTATTTATTTAATGTCTAAAAATTATAATAAAAATTACCATGATGTAGGAACTATTTTTATCTTTATAATTAATATTTATATTCTAATAGATCATTTATATAAACAAAACTAAATTTTTTTTTCTTAGGTGATGCATACTTTGGTAATACTTTCCTTTAAACAAAATAATATAATAAAAGGTCGCTATCACACTAAAGTGATTCCATGGTGTCCCAAAGTTTGGCACAAGGAATCCCATGGTTGTTAATGACTCAAAAAAAGGATTTGGACACAAGTTGGGGTCATTATATATTATTTTCATATTATTTTATTATCATGAACTACCTGATTACTAATTAATCACGATAATTAAAGATAATTGACGTCATTACTATTTATAATATCCAAAAACAAAAGAGTATTAATTAAATAATTTGGACCTTCTGATTCCAAATATGGAATCCATTTAAAAAAATTTCAAACAAATAAATTTCAGTAATTATTTTAAAAATAATTCATGTTTTCCAAAACCAAAGACAGGTTTTTAAGAAGTAAAAATCTATCAAAAGATTGATTTGTTTTTATATCCAATTTAAATGTGAAATTATATCCAATGACCAAAATTGTAATAAATGATAAAAATATAATTCAATTACACTTTATAACCAGTTAAAATGAAAATCTAACTATATAATTAAATTAGATGAAAAAGCAACTTTGAAGTAAAATGTAGTATTTTTCACTATTCATTACAAATTGACATTTGTCAAAAAAATACCAAAAATTTATCCAAAGTAAATTTGATATTCCAAATTCAAAAATGATGTCAATTTTACCAAATTAAAAACATAATGTTACATTAATTAATTTTATAATGAATTCCCGCTGTCAAAACAAATAGCGTGTTTTTATGAAGCAATATATATCAAAAGATTGACACTTGTTTATGTCCAATTTCCAAGTGAAATTAATTATAATGTCCACCATTGGATTAAATGGTCAAAATATATTCTAATATTTCTTTAAAAACAATTAAAAAGATAATCTAACCATATAAATAAATTATATTAAAAGGAGGTTTTTAATTAAAATACAACATCATTCACTATTCATTAAAAAATGAACTTTATCGAAAAAATACCAAAAACATACAAAAGGTAAATTTTGATGTCCCTATTCTAAAGGATTTTATTTTGTCAAATATAACATATAAAATTTTCAAAAAGTGGATTTATAAAGGGTTCTCCATCAAAAAGCCGGTTAATCGACCTTTTAAAAAATATTAGAATATTTATGCTTAAAATTAGATTCATTCCCATTTTAAGCCTCTAACATTTATTGGATAAATGTAAAAATATTTGACAAACATATATAATCATTTTTTAGTTAGTTCTATTTATTCCTACCATTACAACGGCTAGGCGTTAACTACCATTTAAAATAATATTATTTTATTATTATTGTGCAACGTAAGATTTCAAAGAAACTTGTTGTTGCGTATTGGGTATGTCATCGAGCATAGAATTTCCTTTAAAGTAATATTAAAATTTTATTCAAAAATATTGATAAATATGAGAATTTCATATTCTTTATTTACCCAGTATGTTACATCATTCCCCCTTTTTGGAATTGCATCCTCACAATTTTAAAATTGGGCTTGAAAACTTCATTGAAATTCCAATATCAGAAAAGAAGTAAATTAAAATATCACTTTAAAAGAAATAAAGAAAAGTAAAAAGGTCACCCGAGACAACAGATACTAGGATTCCATTTAAACATGGATATGGAGGAGAAAACAAACAATCAAGTTCTGATGGAGAGTGATGTGAAAAATATGTCGAGAAGAATGTTAACCACCAGAAAATAACAAACTTTTGATGGGTTAAATGATATTTGATTCCCCAGTAGGAAAAGTTAACAAAAAACGTTTTTTTAAGTTAATTTTCATTGAGTAATTTATTTATGAGCTTAACTAAAACATAAGGAAACATACTTACTTGTCATGTAGACTTTCATCTCTTACTAGATTTCTTACACAAACCCATATTTTATCCAAAAGGTGAGTATTTAGGATGACTTGTTCACATTAAGAGCAATAAAATAAACTTCTAGAGAATCACCTAATCCACAAAAGAGAACTATATAATTCCTATGTCTTTAGACCTTAACCAAAACCAAAATTGTTATTATAAGATAAGATAATCCCAAAAAAAGATAATCTTTTACAAAAATAAAAACTACTCTTAATCTCCAAAAATTTTCAAACAACCCAAAGTTCATCAAAGACCATTCAATACAAAATTGCCCTTAAAATTATTCAAAAATAAAAAAAACTATGATTGAAACCCAAATCTCTAAAGGATTTAATCACATAGTCTTCCAAGGTAAATCTTAACATTTATCTCCAAATAACATCAGTTACTCTTAAAGTCTCATACTGAAAGGTAATTAACCATATCACATATCCTCCATAATAGGCTAATAATTTCCATATATAACCCAAAATCAACTTATTCCTGATTCCTAAGATGATATAACTAAAAAGAATTAGTCATACTAACCAGGGACTTCACGTATTCTAGTGGTAGGCGATAAATCTCAGTCGCACTTTGGTTGTGGGTTCGATTCCCGCAGCTTCGTCCGACATGATGGGTTGCCCCACGGTCTGTGTGTTGTCCTTTTTCCAAAGCTATATAATTCTTAAAACATTCCCCAAAAAGAGATAAAATCTTCAAAAATAACCCTAACATAATTAACCTCAAGTTTATCTCTTGCCTTTCATTTTCCATCATAACATATAATAACCCATAATTACCTCAAAAGTAAGGATCATATAAACCCTAATGGTTACCTTCATAATTATTACATGAACATCCACATTGAGTTGGTTCTCTCATATATGATGAATTATAGAACTCACCAAGGTTCAAGTGGTTAATCATGACTCCTGATAGTTGGTTGAGAATAACCACAAGAGTTCTCATTGCAGCTCTCATATCATTTAGTTGTTCATTCAGAAAACCGTCATAGTTTTCTTCACATCCACTATTACTTTGGTTCCTACTAGATCCATACATTTACAAAAACCAAAAAGGATAGTGTGAGTATATCATTAGAATCATCATATAATATCTTATGAGGAGGGTAAATACTAAGATATAATTATTAATGTTATCTTAAACTCATTCACTTTATCTAAAACTATGACTCTTTCTAAAATCCTAACCATTATTATAATGTCACTTGTGTTTAAATAATACCCAAACCTCTAAAGTTATCTAAACCTACATTTGATACCAACTATAAAGACCCGGCCTTAAAACATTACATAATCATGAATTAAATGAATAATTCACATAGAATATCTTTTCAGTTTTAGAGTTTTAGAGAATTAGGATATAACTATTTCATCTCAAAAGATTACAAAGTAGAAACTTCTACTAAGTTTCCATAAAATGAAAACTCTTAAAAAGAAACATGTCTAGTTCCATGTTTTAGATAGTATGTCTTTCCTTGATCCAATCCTAGACCCTATTCATCTTTAAGTCATGTGGAAAACATTTCAAAATCTTGGGATGAGCATAAAAATCCTAGTAAAGGATACACAAACAGGGAAAACTGTTAGTTTTTTTAAAACAATAAGTTAATCATGAATACTTTATCATAAGTAATACCTTTCTCCTTTATGAAGTAGTAAATACTCTTCACTGAAGAAAAGATCATTACTTACCCTTTTTTAACCAAAATATTAACATAAACCCCATATAAAGGACACATAACATATAAAGGTAACTTGGGACATAAACATACTTAAATGGAATAACCATACGGTCAAATTCCACACATATCACTAAATGGAATATCCATATGGACAACTTCCATACCCAATGCATTGGAGGTTATAACGTAACCACCCATACTAGTATTCACAGCACCACCCGTCATTTGGTTTATCACGTAACCACCCGTCAAATGTCCAAGTACCATTATAAAATCACAAGGCATAAAACAAATATAAAGGAAATAAAACATTTCCACATTTCAATCACAATATATAAATTAAATAAATTGACATAAAAAATCCATTATCAAAACCAATTTCAATACCACAATACATAAAAGAGTATATGGTATTTATTTACTTTTAAAAAACATTACGACTTGTTGAGGAAGCCAAAGATCAAATAATACTTGCGGTGGTGGAAAGGTCATTGTCACCACGTACGTTAAAAAACATTCCTTTTGTAGTTTAGTAAAACGATTCGTAGAAAAAGATTACCTTTGAATTAAATGAAAATTTAAAGGTGTTTATACAGCATATAAATGAAAGACTTGTATTAAAACAAAATATGCCTCAATGAAAGGAGATTGAGATGAAGTCCCTTATAAAGACGGTATCCTTTGATTAAGGATAAATCAATTACATAATTATGTGTGACAAAAGAATACACCATATATAAGTGGATATTAAGTGTAAAACAATCAGAGGTCATTCACACATATTCATAGAATGAAATATTCAAGGAGTACAAGTTTAACCAAAAGAATCGAAATTGTGTTAAGAAGTTCCCTTGTAAAAAATCGACAGCCTAACGATGTCTCTTAAAATTTTAGAAAAAGAGTTGATGAGAGAGAAAAGGGTATCTCATCACATGGACATATCATTTACAACAATAAGGAAATATAAGAACATATCCTGACATAAGAATATGTAAATTAAAAGACCTAACAAAAAGAAGTCTTTTAATAAGAGGAGGGTGAGAGGTTCCCTTACCGATTAGGGTAAATTTCCAAACGTAAACCCCATAAAAGAAGGGTCATACAATGAAGATGTAAATACCCATAAACGAGATTATATTACACAAATATTAGAATAATGGTCAGTACATACACCACACAAAAGGAAATAGTGGAAAATGTAGCATGAATCTCACAGGAATAAGAAGTGAGATAAAATCCCCTTACCTCGTTGTAATCAATCGAGTCGTATGACCAAAAGATAATAACCACAAAATTAATTTCAGAAAAACATGAATATAAATAGAATCATGATAATATATATCAATTGTAAGTACACAATACACCACATTCCATAAATAAGTTGCGACCAATGAAAATCTCATGGAATTAAAAGTGAGATAAGAAATCCCCTTAAAAAATCGGCAGCCTAACGACGCCACTTAAAAATTATTAAAATGAATTAATGAGAGTAAGAGTGGGTATCTCATAACATTAAAATACAAATTACATTACAGTTAATGTAAAAAAAATCCTCCAATATAATAACATGGATCATAAAATAAATGACATAAAAGAGAGTACTTGAAAAGAGGGAGAGAGGTTGGATCCCTTACCTCAAGTCCAACTTGTCTTGTTCGTTTCTTTATATTCCTGAACAATAAACATTGGTGAATTTATAAATGATTAAGGACCTCTTTTAAATATTATTATTCAATTCATATCACATATTATAATGTTATAATAATTAGTTAATTATTAGATTTCATATCATACGTTTTTGTCAATGTTCGGTACATTAGTCAAAAATGAAGTTGTTTGAAAAGAATTTTCCATGTAGTTTTATATACATAATCTCTAGAATAGTATTAATGATTTAAATATCCAATATATCCAGTATAAATTCATTTTATACTATTCCATATCATTTGGAGATAGAAAATAAAATTCACCGTTCATGGAGACGGTAGGTCGTACGTACGCATGAACGCTACTTTCATTTCTTTGTCATATTAATGGAATTAAAAATAAATGAGAGATATATATATTATAATTACAGTATAATATATATGTTATATAGGTCACATAATTTCATTAATTTCATTCTCTATACATTCCATGTATTGCATGAACGAGTCACATCACTTGAGGGGGCGGTAGTCCACACTTCCTCGTATGAAATTATCGCATTTTCACAACATGAAAAGCATAAAGGTATGTTTTCAATATAAAATACAGAAGCATATAGAAAACATAAATACCATATATATCACATATAAAATACAGTGACATCATAATGGCCACCATGAGAGGTGGTAGGAGATAATTGAACAATCATCATTTTGTGAGGCAGTAATTCGACATCCACGGAAACAGTATGTTCTTTAACCATTAGATGGAGGTGTGTGTAAGTGTAGCTTGAATAATTCTAATAACAACATCATAGTATATTTAATATACACGTTTTGTTACAAATTAAAGGAATAAAAAGATTTTATGGGGTTGGAAAAGCAAAATAAAACAAAAGGACATAAGAGAAGACATTACCTTTAAATCGGGTAACTCCACTTGTTTTGAACCAAAAGGGTTTGTTGAAGAGATTTCTGCCTAAGGTAAGGCTTCTAAGATGAATAGAGAGATGTGTGGAGATAATATGAGTAGGTTTTGGACGATCCAAGTGCTTGAGAGGTGTGTTTAAGGGGGTAGAATTGGGGGCCTTTTATAAGAGGGAGGAGGGGCACTCTTGGAAGGTCATGAAATGTTACTTTATTATGAAATGATTTTTGAGTTTTATAGGACCGACAATGATATATTTCGAGGATAAGGTGATAATGGTTCGAAATACACCCATCCAATAGGTTTTTAACAAGATTAATGTTTATATGTTTCCTTATCTTTTCATTTTATTTAAATCATTCATTAATGAGGTAATCGTTGCATCATCATGGTGTCATAAATAAATTTATTTATTTAATTTCTAAAAATTATAAAAAAATTACCTTGATGTAGGAAATATTTTTAGATTTACAATTAATATTTATAGTCTAAGAGATCATTTATATAAACAAAACTAAAAATTTTTTACATAGGTGATACATACTTTGGTCATACTTTCCTTTAAAAAAATAATATAATAAAATGTCACTATCACACTAAAGTGATTCCATGGGGTCCCAAAGATTGGAAAAAGGCATCCCATGGTGGGTCATTACTCAAAAAAAGGATTTGGACACATGTTGGGGTAATTTTATATTATTTTGATATTATTTTATTACCCTTAACTACTCGATTACTAATTAATCACGATAATTAAAGATAATTGACGTCGTTACTATTCATAATTTCCAAAAACAAAAGAGTCTTAATTACATAATTTGAACCTACTGATTCTAAATATTGAATCCATTTTATCAAATTCCAAACACAGAAAGTTCAGTAATTATTTTAAAAATAATTCTCGTTTGCCAAAACCAAAGACGGGTTTTTAAGAAGTAAAATCTATCAAAAGATTGATTTGTTTTTATATCCAATTTAAAAGTAAAATTATATCCAATGACCAAAATTTTATTAAATGATAAAAATATAATTCAATTAAACTTTAAAACAAATTAAAAGGATAATCTAACTATATAATTAAATTAGATGAAAAAGCAGTTTTGAAGTAAAATGTAGTATTTTTCACTATTCATTAAAAATGAACATTTGTCAGAAAAATACCAAAAATTTATCCAAAGTAAATATGATATTCCAAATTCAAAAATGATGTCAATTTTACCAAATTCAAATCATAAAATTTGTATTAATTAATTTTAAAATTAATTCCCTTTGTCAAAACAAATAGCGTGTTTTTATGAAACAATATCTATCAAAAGATTGACACTTGTTTATGTCCAATTTCATAGTGAAATTAATTCTAATGTCCACCATTGGATTAAATGGTAAAAATATATTCTAATTTCACTTTAAAACCAATTAAAAAGATAATCTAACCCTATAAATAAATTATATTAAAAGGAGGTTTCGAATTAAAATAAAACATCATTCGCTATTCATTAAAAAATGAACTTTATCGGAAAAATACCAAAAACATACAGAAAGTAAATTTTGATGTCCCGATTCTAAAGAAGGATTTTATTTTGTCAAATATAAAATATAAAATTGTCAAAAAGTGGATTCAAAAAGGGTTCACCGTCAAAAAGGCGGTTAATCGACCTTTTAAATAATATTAGAATATTTACGCTTAAAATTGGATTCATTCGCATTTTAAGCCTCTAACATTTATTGGATAAAAGTAAAAATATTTGACAAACATATATAATCATTTTTTAGTTAGTTTTGTTCATTTCCACCATTATAATGGCTAGGCGTTAACTACAATTTAAAATAATATTATTTTATTATTAGTGTGCAATGTAAGATTTCAAAGAAACTCGTTGTTGCATATTGGGTACTCCATCGAGAATAGCATTCCCTTTAAAGTAATATTAAAATTTTATTCACAAATATTGATAAATATGATAATGTGTTATTCTTTATTTACCTGGGATGTTACAATATAATCTTAAATGCTGAATGTAAAAATGAGTAGAATTTAATAATGAAAAATGAGTAGACTTTAAAATGTTTGAAATAATTGATAAGTTTTATTAATCATACAAATTATTAAAAAAATAAAAAATGGATATATTATATTAGGTGCTTGGGGGTACAATTACATTAAAAACACACACACTGCACACACATGTCTAAAATGTAGGTAATAGCCCCCCCCCCCCCCGAGGGATAACCAACCCAACAAGACGCTTTATTACATAATATTTTTGTCTTGAATGCCCAATAACCAGTGATCCGATTACATTCTTGGATCGTGGCCCATTCTATGAATAGTAACCTGGCTACTATAGTACAGCCACCGCTACAGTATTTTCTTTAGTACCCACCTTTACTATGGTGCCACTTGCCACTACTATAGAGCCGCAATATTACCCACCGCTGCTACGGTTCCCGCTAAAAATACACGTATATATTGAAAGAAATATTATTACATATTGTAAATATTAAAACATAGTAAATTAATATGTATAAATAAATATTTCAAAATGATTGAATTCAATGAAAAAAAAAAAAATATTAAAATGAATAAATAATATTAAAAATAAATATATAACATTTATTGATTAAAAATATAATATATTAAAAATATTATGGTACTAAATGAAATCCCAAAATCAATTTTAAAACATGAATGAATTAAATAAATATTTAGTGTTTGTGTTTCTATATAAAATGTGATTAATTATGAAAATATTATTGTGTGTTGAATTAATGAATATATATATACAAGTTTGATATATATTAAATTGAAAATTGACATTATATAATATGTATTTTCTATTAATGAAATGAATAATAATAACAATGAATAAAATTAACAAATGAATAATAGTTATTAATTATATAGATAAATAAATAAAATTAAAATTAAAATTTATATATGTTAAAATGGAATTGAATAAATATTAATTATTTAAATTAAAACCTTATTAGAAATAATAAATGTTGATGAATAAATAACTATGAATAATTATAGAAAATGTATAAAATTACATTAATATCGAAAAATGAAAAATTTAATATGAATAAATTGGAAAAATATTAAAAAACAACTAAGATTATTAATTAAAAAATAATATTAAAAATGATCAAATTTGTAAAAATATTTTTAAAGTAATAAATATTATACATTTTATAAAATGATAAAATTTATCGATTAGAAATATAATATAAATTAAATATATTGTGTCAATAAATATAATTCAAAAATTAATATAAAAAATTGAATAAATTACATAAATTTTATTTGTGTGTACGTTGTATATAAAAATTCATTAATTATGTATATGTATGTGTGAAATAAATTTAGGATGTTTTGATATATTTTTAATTGAAAAATCAACTGACATTCAATTAATTGTACATTACTCGATACAATTTTTCAATTCTGTAATTATTATTAATTTTTAAATATAAACCATTTTAAGTAAATATATGACTTAATTTAAATAAGCATAAATATTTTGTTTTATATAAATCATATTTTTTGGAAATATTACATATATTGATATGTATAAAAATATATAAATATATTTATATATTAATAATATTAAATATATTAATGAATAATTATATATAAAAACATTAAAAATGAATAAGTCACTAATATGTTCTTCATAATTAAATTATTTTCATTTTATATATGTATATTTAATATATATTATTTATTCCTATTTATAATTTATATATATTTGTTAAATTTATTCATTTTTTTAATAATTGGTTCATTAATAATTGTTTTAATATATTTTTAATATATTAATTTTTATTTTTTTGTTTAATTATTAAAATTTAATAACACTATATATCTATATTTAATATATACTATTTATTAATAAATATAATATATATTTTCATCAAATTTATTAATTTTTATTAATAATTATTTAATACATAAATTTTTTAATATTTTTCTTAATTTACTCATTTTAAATTTTAAATTTTATAATTTTAAATTTATTTATTTTTTAAAAATATACTTAATATATACTATTTATTAATATTTATATATATTAATTTTTTTAATAATTATTTTATTAATAAAATATTTAAGGTTTTTTTAATCTATTCATTTTTAATTTTTATTTGTTTAATTATTTCTATTTTTAGAATTTTTCTTATAAATGTTTTTTTTGGTTTATATAAAAAATTGGGGTAATTGACCACATGTTAAGGTGGGTAGAGACATGTATATGCCGAGATGGGGATATAGGTGAGTCGAGTCATGTAGAATAAGGATGGTGTGTATGTAGGTGGGTTATAGCTTGTGGGAAGCCTATGGTGGGCCAAGGTTTGTGCGTGTGTGTATGGGTAGGCACATGCCCATATAAGAGTGTGTGAAATGTTTACGTGGGGTCCATCCTATTTTCAACCCCCTCTAAATTTTTTAATATCTAGTTGGATTTTAGAGGTGGTTCTAAAACCACCATAATTTATGAAAATATAGGAGGTTCATAACTACTCCTAATCACTGAGATTAGAAGCTGTTCACAACCCCCAAAAATGTTTTAATTTAATGGATGTTCAAACCCCCTCTATTTTATTAAATTAGAGGGAGTTTAAAACCCCATCTAAAGCCTTAAATTAGAGAGGGTTGAAAACCTCCAACTAATGTATTAAACTAGAGTGGGTTCAATAGACCCTCTAATGTAGTAAATTATAGGGGTTGAGAACCCTGTAATGTCTATAAAATATAGGGGTTGTGAACCCCTTCTATTTAAAAAATTTCATAATATATATATATAATTAAATCACTATATATACTTGTATTTAAATACATTATATGAACATATTATGTGAAATATTTTTATGATTATATTTTATTATATTTATATGTATACATAAATATAATTTGATAATAATATGTACATTAATACATATTTATTTTTAAAAATTGTATTTCATATAATATTAATTATATATAATTAAACGCATAAACATATAATATAAATATATACATAAATATAATTTATTTAAAAAATATGTCCTACAAAAACTCAAGCTTGTATTTTTTAAAATTTATATTATAAAAATAATATATATATATTCAAATAATATTTTTATGCTTTTATATTATATATAATAAATATTATATGATATACAATTTATACAAACAAAAATACATTAAAGTACACAATATTATACAATTATATTTGTTAAAATAGTTATATATTAATGTAAATAATAATAAATATATTTATTGAAATATATTATATAAATATTTGTATAAATTTCATGTAATATAATATTAATTATATATAATATACATACTAATTATATATAATATAACCATGTATTTTATATTAAAGTATATAAATATTTGAATAAATTATATTTCATATATATGTATTTCATATAATATTAATTATATATAATATTATACAATTTATGCAAATAAATATGTATTAATGTACATAATAATAAATATATGTTTTGAAATACATCAAATAAATATATTTTTAAAGACATTATATATATAAATATAAAAAATTTATATATGTATTATAAATAAACATGTTTATAATATATAAATTCGTATTGAAATATATATAATCCACATAAATATTTTAATAAATATACAAATATATGTGTATATACATAACATAAATATTATTATAAAATTTATTTACTCAAATGTATATAAATACACATAAAAATATATAGTTTATATAAATGTAGAAATTGAATTTCATATAAATTTAGTATAATAATATAAAGGTACAATAATATATTTATAATATATAAATGTAATATAAAATATATTTTTAAATGTGTTATAAATATATTTATAAAATAAATGTACTATAAAATATATTTAAAAATTTATTCTAAAATATATTTACATAAATATATATGTGTGTGTGTTATGAAATATATATTTATAAATATGTAGTTTATAAATATATTTATAAATGTATAGTAATCATAAATATATTTATAAAATATATTTATAAGTGTATTTTAATAAATTTATAATATATAAATGTATTATAAATGTATAGTTTACATAAATACATTGTTTAAATAAATATAAATATATGTGAATTATAAAATACATTTATAAATGTAATTATAAAATATATATTTTATATAAATATATAAATTGAATATAATTTAAATTTATTATAAAACATAAATACAAAAATACATAATGTAAAAATGTATATATTATATATATGTGTGTGTGTGTGTTATTTATTTATATGTATTTAAATATTTATTTAAATAGTGTTTGTTTTCATAAGCTTCATAATATATATAAATATAATAATTGGTAATTATAATAATGAAATTCAGTGTCCATTGTGGTTGAGTCTCGGACGGTTTAGGTGGGAGGTGATGTGTTCGAAACCCACAAGGGGGGGAATTTCCTAGGAAAAGTGTGTGACGATGCTAACTGTGGTGGAGGGGGACCCGTATACTTGAATATGAATTGGATTAGAGGGACTTCAACCCCAATTTTGGATCCTAACAATTATTGTCAATGTTTTGTGGGAATTATTTAATTCTTATTGTAATCACTGAGTTGGATATTGTAGATTTCCAATTAGAATATAGTGTGTGCCCTTAGGGATTATGGGGTGTTGGTTGTTGGGTGTTAGGACGTGACCAGTGGGTTTCATGTTGTAACACGTTCGAACTATGTCTCTCATAGGATATAGAGGGGTCTTGGGAGTTTTATATAATCCCCAAATGATCTCTTACCCATCATAAGGTCTTTTTAGATATGGGAGGGTAGTGAGCCCCCAGATGGGTTGTGATCCATGATAAAGAACAAAAACCATAGGTAATGATCTAATGTGGACAATATATTAGTGGATAGAAAATAACACAAATTGTGCACCCAAACAATAATTATCAATATGAAATATATATATTATTAGTTTCTTTATCTATTTAATTATATATTCATTTTTTAATTAATTTGTATTAATTTTAGTTTTTTATTAATTAATTGAAATGTGTTAAGGGAATTTATATTTTTCATTTTCATTTTAATCTAAATATATTATTTTCATCATTTCATCTCATTGAAGTAAAATTCCTCGAGGTTATTATAGCATTTGATAACTCATATCCAATAATACATCTTACCTAAAACTATTAAATTAATTAAAAACAATTTAAAAAACTAGATATTATCATATGTTTATTTCAATAAGAATATTTTGTTGAGATTTTTGATATCATTGTACTTTAAAAAATTTAAAAGGAATTTTAAGATCTCTAAGGCATTAGATTATTGTGATCCTGAAGGCATTTCATTCATGGATGTCTCAAAGGACATCAGTCACCCAGGGTCTTCGATTATCTTGAAGTGTTTTAGGTTTCCAAGGCTTACATAAAGACTTTATGGGGCCTAGAGGCATGGGTGGGATGATGGTGTGTTGAAGGATATTTCAGTTTTAAGGGTGAATTAAAGTCATTATTTTCATGGTAAATGTATTATATTATTTTCTACCATTCCCCCGCTATAATATTCTCTATAATATTTCATCCATGATTAAATGAACGAACATGAAGAATATCAATCCCTTTCCCTTAAAACTATGATAGGGTCCATTATTAGGTATATTTTCATATTCAATTGAGATTATTAAATATTATGTAGTAATTATAGGGATACAATCCATAGATAACTATGACGAAACCTAGGGACACGTACATTCTATGGGAGGATAGACAATGATGTAACACCCCAAGATTTCATAGTATGTACTTCTTCAAAACAATTCAATAACTTGCACTACACGTGACACCGAGTTCAAGCACACCATGACTTACCAAACAAGTCATTCAAAAGAGGTTATGAATAGTATTAACCAAATTTTGAACCTTATATAATCCTTATAATTTTATAATCCATATTATGAGTTTCTTAGACATAATTTAAGAACAAATTCTTTTTTCAGATAAAAGAAGTATTTTTCAAAAATGCAATTTTACCAACTTTAATAATGAACCCTTTTTAAATCCAATATTTTAAACTTTTATATATTCAATTTGTCTAAATAAATTTATGGGGACATAAAAAAATTACAATGTAACACCCCAAGCTTCTACACTACTCTTATCTTTGAATAATGTGATAGTGTGTGTTGTACGCAACATCGAGTTCTAACACACCACAACCAATCAAACTAGTCATTATGAATAGTAATACCTACTTTTTAAAATTTTATAAATTCTATCTCTCAAAATGGACTTCATTTTTGGATTCGGAATATCGAAATTATCCTAGGGTGAAATTTTGGTACTTTTCGGATAACTTTCATATTTTGATGAATAGTGAAAATTACTAAATTTTAATTAAAAAGTACTTTTTAATCGAAATAATTAATATTGATAAATTGTGAATTTGAGTGTTTTTAAAGTATATTTAGAATATATTTTTACCATTTAATTCAATGTTTGTCATTGGACATAATTTCACAATTAAACCAGACATAAACAAGTGTCAATCTTTTGATAGTTATTATCTCTTAAAAACATGCTTTTTGTTTTAACAACGGGAATTAATTTTAAATTAATTTCTGCCACTTCTGTGTTTTGAATTTGGAAAAATGAATTCCATATTTAGAATCAGGATGTTCAAATTGTGTAATTAGGTAACTTTTACTTTTATAAATTTTGAATAATTACTTCGGTAAATATTTTATTTACCATGTTTAAAAGGTAAATCTGGTAAATAAGGGTTAAAAAATATTATAATAATAAAAAATTATCCTAAAACATGTCCTAACCTTATTGGTTGATACATGTCCAACCATTGGCATCTTTGGGTCGATTTTTGGACCTCATGGAGCCACTTGTAAGCGATAATGACACTTTATATTAATTAAGTTAAAATAAATACAAAAATGACATAAGCATATATCTTTAGCAAAACAATTTTTACATAGGGTTATATATGTTGGATATTCGACAATAAATATTCATTAGAAATCTAAAAAGATTTTCTACATAATGATATTTTATTTATAATTTTTATAAATTAAATAATTTAATTTATTTATGACACAATGGTGATGCAGTAATTATATAATTAATGAAAAATTAGAATAATTGATATTATAAATACCCAAATAAATGTAATTTGAGACTTTTTATAAATACCAATAATTTTCTAGGTTAATATTACATGTTAGGATTGATGTAATTAAATGTTTTTGAAGTAATCATTCTGTTATGATTTTTACAAAAATCCATTATTGCATAGTGTCAAAATTGACATAAAAGAGTTTTTAAAATGAATATTATATTATTAATTGATATTAAATTCCAAAAAATCTAAGGCTCGGCCAATAGACTTATATAATGATATTTGTACCATTAATGGACCACTTGGGGGTCTCTTGGATGTATATAGTATGTTTATTAACCATATAATATAAAAATACAAAGAGACATTGTAAAAGTGAAACTAATTAACTAAGAGTTAATACTTAAAGATAAGGTTAATATAAAGAACCAAACCTGTCTAAATTCTATTGGTTGAGTGGTTATCGACCCATCCCAAACTTAACCTATAAATAATCCACTTTTGAGCCATTAGAAACTGAATATGAATTTATTATAAAATAATATTTTTAGCTTTTCCAAAGGTTCCCCTCACTCCTCTTATAAAAGGGAACTCCCCCTTCTCACTAATTCACACATTCAAAGCCCTTTGGGTCGGCCAAATCTGGGCCCAATACTCTCTCAACTTCCTTCACTACAACCTATAGGCCTTATTTTGATCATAAATCCATCCTAAGGAGCCATTTTGATCAAATCAAAAGGAAGAACCCGAAGAAGAGGTAATGTTTTCACCACACTTTTTCAAATTCATTTCTTCTTAAACTTATTATTTCTTTGTTATTCCCATTATAAAATAATGAATACAGTATCTCCTATATACTGTAATATTATTATAAATATGGTACAACCATATTATGTACTTTATTCATCCTTTGAATGACATGTCACCATACGTGCGTACGTACGGCTTACCGTCTCCACGTCGTGGTGTAATTGTTATTCAATATATTATTATTTGGATGGGTATAATAATGAGTTTTAATTCATGTAAATAATAAATATAAAATGATAATGATTCTGTATATATGATATACCATCCAATTATATATTATTTTAATATCAAAAGAATGATATTGTCGCTCGTGCGTATGTACGGACTACCGTCTCCACCAACGCGATGAGATTCATTCTCCATCGTATCCATTCAAGTATAATTCTCATTTGATGATTAATAATAGTATCCAAGGACTTGATATCATTCTGGATATGATTAAGATACAACCTATCCATGACAAACATGGCTTACGTAACAAAACATATAAAAGAAAATGAGTAAGTTATCACCCGAAACAACGATAATACTAAGATATTATTAACAAATCCATATTAAAAGATCTTATATGATATCATATTAATGTATATGATTGTTGTATAATTTAATAACAATTATTTCACCATTATACAGGAGGTTAACCTACCCCCAACCAAGGAAAAGTACAAGGTAAGGGTTATTTCACAATCTCTTCATTATCCGAGGTTGTTTATACGTAATAATCTATTGGATATTCTTTATCATCCACGTCCATGTTTCTTAAAAAATGTATTTCAAACATTTTTACTATTTAATAGAACATGTTTTAAAGTAATTTATACCCTTGTTTGACTTTTTATAAGAGGTTTATAAAGGAATCTTTCCGTCTTTTTCCAAACAAGGTGCTTTTTAACCTTTTCGACAGAATTAAGGTAAGAATATTTTTTTAAACTTATACGGTGGGTGCGGCTATTTTCTGCCGTTATAAATTCTTCGAAGCTTCCCTTACAAGCTTATAAGAATATTTTCAAAGTAAATGTTTTAATTTATAATTATGTGATTTTTAAATGATTTCAAAAAAAGATATATTTCGCTCAAATATATGAAAATCCCTTCCAAATGTATACCTATTTAACGCAAGAATAAAAATGTTTTAAGAAAACCCGACTCTCGAGTGTGGTAGACAGGAAGGGATTGGGCGAGGACCCATCATGGCCTGTAATTATTTGAGAAGTCTCAGAATTAGTTATTTTGTTTTTATAAACTTGCATAATGTTTTTAAAAAAACACTGGAGTTTATTTTTGCAATTTTAAACGTAAGTATCTTCTAAAAAAATTACATCGGTAGGTCTCATGAGAAAAACTAGTGTCTTGGCACCAGGTCTTGACAAAATTTTATTTGTAGTCTTGGCGCGAGGCCTTGGATATGTGGTTATGATAGTCTGGCATTATGCATTCCATCATTATGAAAGTGGTTATTGATATTTCATGTGATTATTCGACTAGTAGAATATCCATGTGAATAAGAAAAAGGCATTATTTCATTTTATCTTTGCCATATTATGCTTAAGTTCAAGTTTTAAAGGCTTTTGTGTTAGTTATACATTGCCTCAAATGTTTATGCTTATTTCTGAAATTTTTTGTTGTATTGCTTATCCTTACTGAGCGTATGAGCTCACCCCTTTCTATGTTTTATTTTTCCCAGGATTCCAAGAAGTGTATTGTGATTGATATACAGGGTTAAGACAAGGTAATAATGGCATTAATAAAGGATTATTTATGTTGTTTTGTATGTTATGAAGTGTAGTGTAACATTTATGTATGTAATCTATTTTCCAAGACTGCTAAATTGATCTGTTCTTCGAGACGTGATTCCTTGCAATCATGCCAATGTATTAAAATAATGCACCGACTCTGGGTCCCTGTGGTCAGGGCGTTACAGTTGGTATCATATGAAGTTTAACAATAACCTTGGAAACTAGATTTAGATAAACTCTGATTAGAGCACATAACGCTAAAATAGACTTTGAGGGTTAGTATAGAATAACTTCCTAGAATTTAGGTATTGTAGAGATTTTGTGAGTTTTCCGAGCAATACATCCCTGTCTGGATACGAGCAGGTAGAGGCGGCTCTGGCACAAATGTACCTAGGGGTAAAACCTGAAAACACTACTTTGAGCTTGACTCGAACAGGAACTGGTGAACGACAACGGGCCTTGCTGCACTCTTGGTTACGACACTCCCAGGGGATATTCTTAGGATAATTCTCATTTTATTTACAAACCATTATGAAGGGATCATGAGTATATACTTACTCAAAGAAAACATTTTTTATTATTATGAATTATATCCATAAATTGTTCAATTTGAATTAGGAATTATTTATTGCAATTCATAAACTGACATAGTTTATGCTATTGTATAGAAATGGTGCCCAGTAGAAGGAATGTGAACTCCAGTAATACGTATGATCCAAAGAGTAAGAAGGATCGTATCTTTTGTGGTATTAAGACATCATTTCAAAGGGAAATAGTCTCCCACCTATTATCATCATATGAAGAAATAGTATCATGTGTGGACAAGATAACTAAAGAGTTTACTTAGTCCTATGGCTTTGAAGGGAAGCAAGAGAAGAAAAGGATGGAAGAGAGAAATATGGATAAAGGGAAGAGGGAAAAGAATAATTTCCCCATATGTGATAACTGTGGGAAGAAACACCCTGTAACTTTCCTGAAAGGAATGGGAGTTTGTTATAAGTTTGGAGAAAAAGGGCACAAAGTACGTGACTGCAGGGGTAAGAAAATGGTTTCAAATGTACAATGCTTCATTTACAAGGAGTTTGGACACTACACGAACCTATGTCCTAGTCATCAGACTATGCTGCAAATGATGCTATTGGATAATAATCTTGTTATGATACTACCACAGATGAAGAGAAAAGATTAGAGTTCTTATGTTGATTATGTCATTTGAGTGTTGTATCAACAATGTACTTGTTATAATAATTATGGAGTATATAAGGATTTTACTACAGTACTATTTCATTAAGGACTTGAGATTGTGTGGAACAAAGAAAAGTGACTCAATAACAGGATAAATTTTTGGAAAATATATGGTTGAGAGAATGATAAACCATAATATAATTCTGATACCGAGGTAGTGATTTTGGAATAATACATGATTGATTTGGATAAATTATATTGGATATTCTTGACTACCTTGAAACTGATTAATGATTTGTATATTCCATCATTCTTGGGGTTTACAACATTTTTGGATTGAAGGAGTATATCCAATATTATTTAAGGAATAAGGGATCATGAATGTAATCAATAAGGTTTTATGGTAATTCAGGATGTTGTAGTGTTTTAAAAGAATACATGATGAAGGTGTTCACATGTTATTATGCAGCAAAAAGGATCTTCATTTTTGGACTAAAGCATTTTGGATAGTCCTAGTTTGGATTATTTTTTGATTTCCATAAAAGGACAACCCGGAGGTTGGGCAGAAACCCGTCACGTCCAGCAAAGCTGCGAGACTTGAACCCACAATCGAAGGGCGATAAGGGTGTATCACCTACCACTGGCCCACGTAATGTCTGGGATTAAATAATGTAGTTTTTTTAAAATATCTGGTAGATGAATTATAAATTTGTTTTTTTTGGAAACCTATACGAATAGGATAAATAGAATATTTTTTTACGTTCTGTTATCTTTTAGAGTGAAAGATGAGTTTGTGGTAGAACTTAGTAAATGGATGAGACTCCACTTGTAAAGTATATATTTTTCTTCTTCTGTTATTAAATGAAGAAATTAATTCTTATAATTTATTTAAGGGATCCTAAAACAAAAAAATGTGTTATCCTAATACCCTATGTTTTTTTGAATCGATGGTATTTCAAATAATCAATGGTTGATGAATTTAAGGACCTCAATTTTACACTTGTTTGTGATTGATGACCTCAATCACTGCCTATAAATATTTACGTATTTCCTCCAATTAAATGTCTCTAATTCCCACCAATGTTCTCCTAATAGATATCATAACTTGATGGTGACCCTTTCATTTCTCTTTTCCTCTTATTAAGTCTAAAAATTTATTAACCAAATTTCTGATGTGGGTTTTCCCACAAAGATTTTCTATTTTCAACCTTTATTTTCGAATAAGAATATTAAATTGTGAGGACACAATTTATTGAAGGATGGAAGAATGTAACACCTCAAGATTTCATAGTATTTACTTATTCAAAACAATTAAATAACTTGCACTATACGTGACACCGAGTTCAAGCGCACCATGACTTACCAAACAAGTCTTTCAAAAGAGTTTATGAATAGTATTAACTAAATTTTGAACCTTATATAATCCTTATAATTTTAGAATCCATATTATGAGCTTCTTAGACATAATGTAAGAACAAATTCTTTTTTTCAGATAAAAGAAGTATTTTTCAAAAATGCACTTTTACCTACTTTAATAGTGAACCATTTTTAAATCCAATATTTTAAACTTTTATATATTCAATTTGACTAAATAAATTTATGGGGACATAAAAAAATTTACAATGTAACACCCCAAGCTTCTACAGTACTCTTCTCTTCGAATAATGTGATAGCATGTGTTGTACGCAACATCGAGTTCTAACACACCACAACCAATCAAACTAGCCGTTATGAATAGTAATACCTACTTTTTGAAATTTTATAAATTATATCTCTCAAAATGGACTTCATTTTTGGATTTGGAATATCAAAATTAGCCTAGGGTGCAATTTTGGTACTTTTCGGATAACTTTCATATTTTGATGAATAGTGAAAATTACTAAATTTTAATTAAAAACTACTTTTTAATCGAAATAATTAATATTGATAAATTATTAATTTGAGTGTTTTTAAAGTATATTTAGAATATATTTTTACCATTTAATTCAGTGTTTGTCATTGGACATAATTTCACAATTAAACCAAACATAAACAAGTACCAATCTTTTGATAGTTATTATCTCTTAAAAACACGCTTTTTGTTTTAACAACGGGAATTAATTTTAAATTAATTTATTCCACTTCTATGTTTTGAATTTGGAAACATGGATTCCATATTTGGAATCAGGATGTTCAAATTGTGTAAATAGGAAACTTTTATTTTTAGACATTTTGAATAATTACTTCGGTAAATATTTTATTTACCATGGTTAAAGGGTAAATCCGGTAAATAAGGGTTAAAAAATAATATTATAATAATAAAAAATTACCCTAAAATGTTTCCTAACCTTATTGGTTGATACATGTCTGACCATGGGCATATTTGGGTTGATTTTTGGACCCCATGGAGCCACTTGTAAGCGATAATGACACTTTATATTAATTAAGTTAAAATAAATACAAAAATGACATAAGCATATATCTTTAGAAAAACAATTTTTACATAGGGTTATATATGTTTGATATTCAACTATAAATATTCATTAGAAAGATAAAAAGATTTCATAAATAATGATATTTTAATTTTAATTTTTAGACATTAAATAATTTAATTTATTTATGACACAATAGTGATGCAGTAATTACCTAATTAATGAAAAATTAGAATAATTGATATTATAAATACTCAAATAAATGTAATTTGAGACTTTTTATAAATAAAAATAATTTTCTAGGTTAAAATTACATGTTAGGATTGATTTAATTAACTTTTTTGGAAGTAATCATTCTGTTATGATTTTTATAGAAATCAATTATTGAATAGTATCAAAATTGACATAAAAGAGTTTTTAAAACAAATATTATATTATTAATTGATATTAAATCCCAAAAAATATAAGGTTTGGCCAAGAGACTTATATCATGATAGGTGTATCATTAACTGACCACTTAGGGGTCTCTTGGATGTATATAGTAAGTTTATTAACCATATAATATAAAAATACAAAGAGACATTGTAAAACTAAAACTAATTAACTAAGAGTTAATACTTAAAGATAAGGTTAATATAATGACCCAAACATGTCTAAATTCTATTGGTTGAGTGTTTTTCGACCCCTCCACACCTTAACCTTTAAATAATCCACTTTTTATCCAGTATAAACCGAATATGAATTTATTATAAAATAATATTTTTGGCTTTTCCAAAGGTGCCCCCCACCCCTCTTATAAAAGGGCACTCCCCCTTCTCACTAATTCACACATTCAACACCCTTTGGCTTGCCCAAACCCTGACAAAATACTCTCTAAACTTCCATAACTACAACATAGAGGCCTTAGATTGATCATAAAGCCAACCTAAGGATCCTTCTTGATCAAATCAAAAGGAAGAACCCGAAGAAGAGGTAATGTTTTCACCACCCTTTTTCAAATTCATTTCTTCTTCAAATTCTTCTTTCTTTGTTATTCCCATTATAAAATAATGAATCCAGTATCTCCTATATACTATAATATTATTATAAATATGTTACAACCATATTAAGTATTCTATCCATCCTTTTAATGACATGTCACCATACGTGCGTACGTACGGCTTACCATCTCCACGTTGTGGTGTAATTGTTATTCAATATATTATTATTTGGATGAGTATAATAATGATTTGTAATTAATGTAAATAATAAATATAACATGATAATGATTCTTTATATATGATATACCATCCAATTATATATTATTTTAATATCAAAATAATGATATTGTCGCTCCTACGTAAGTACAGACTACCGTCTCCACGAACGCGATGAGATTCATTCTCCATCGTATACATTCAAGTATAATTCTCATTTGATGATTAATAATAGTATATAAGTACTTGATATCATTCTGGATATGATTAATATACAACCTATCCCTGACAAACATGGCTTACGTAACAAAACATATAAAAGAAAATGAGTAAGTTAACACCCGAAACCACGATAATACTAAGATATTATTAACAAATAAATATTAAATGATCATATATGATTTCATATTAATGTATATGATTTGTGTATATTTTAATAACAATTATTTCACCATTATACAGGAGGTTAACCTACCCCCAACCAAGGAAAAGTACAAGGTAAGGGTTATTTCACAATCTCCTCATTATCCGAGGTTGTTTATACGTAATAATCTATTGGATATTCTTTATCATCCACGTCCATGTTTCTTAAAAAATGTATTTCAAACATTTTTACTATTTAATAGAACATGTTTTAAAGTAATTTATACCCTTGTTTGACTTTTTATAAGAGGTTTATAAAGGAATCTTTCCGTCTTTTTCCAAACAAGGTGCTTTTTAACCTTTTCGACAGAATTAAGGTAAGAATATTTTTTTAAACTTATACGGTGGGTGCGGCTATTTTCTGCCGTTATAAATTCTTCGAAGCTTCCCTTACAAGCTTATAAGAATATTTTCAAAGTAAATGTTTTAATTTATAATTATGTGATTTTTAAATGATTTCAAAAAAAGATATATTTCGCTCAAATATATGAAAATCCCTTCCAAATGTATACCTATTTAACGCAAGAATAAAAATGTTTTAAGAAAACCCGACTCTCGAGTGTGGTAGACAGGAAGGGATTGGGCGAGGACCCATCATGGCCTGTAATTATTTGAGAAGTCTCAGAATTAGTTATTTTGTTTTTATAAACTTGCATAATGTTTTTAAAAAAACACTGGAGTTTATTTTTGCAATTTTAAACGTAAGTATCTTCTAAAAAAATTACATCGGTAGGTCTCATGAGAAAAACTAGTGTCTTGGCACCAGGTCTTGACAAAATTTTATTTGTAGTCTTGGCGCGAGGCCTTGGATATGTGGTTATGATAGTCTGGCATTATGCATTCCATCATTATGAAAGTGGTTATTGATATTTCATGTGATTATTCGACTAGTAGAATATCCATGTGAATAAGAAAAAGGCATTATTTCATTTTATCTTTGCCATATTATGCTTAAGTTCAAGTTTTAAAGGCTTTTGTGTTAGTTATACATTGCCTCAAATGTTTATGCTTATTTCTGAAATTTTTTGTTGTATTGCTTATCCTTACTGAGCGTATGAGCTCACCCCTTTCTATGTTTTATTTTTCCCAGGATTCCAAGAAGTGTATTGTGATTGATATACAGGGTTAAGACAAGGTAATAATGGCATTAATAAAGGATTATTTATGTTGTTTTGTATGTTATGAAGTGTAGTGTAACATTTATGTATGTAATCTATTTTCCAAGACTGCTAAATTGATCTGTTCTTCGAGACGTGATTCCTTGCAATCATGCCAATGTATTAAAATAATGCACCGACTCTGGGTCCCTGTGGTCAGGGCGTTACAGTTGGTATCATATGAAGTTTAACAATAACCTTGGAAACTAGATTTAGATAAACTCTGATTAGAGCACATAACGCTAAAATAGACTTTGAGGGTTAGTATAGAATAACTTCCTAGAATTTAGGTATTGTAGAGATTTTGTGAGTTTTCCGAGCAATACATCCCTGTCTGGATACGAGCAGGTAGAGGCGGCTCTGGCACAAATGTACCTAGGGGTAAAACCTGAAAACACTACTTTGAGCTTGACTCGAACAGGAACTGGTGAACGACAACGGGCCTTGCTGCACTCTTGGTTACGACACTCCCAGGGGATATTCTTAGGATAATTCTCATTTTATTTACAAACCATTATGAAGGGCTCATGAGTATATACTTACTCAAAGAAAACATTTTTTATTATTATGAATTATATCCATAAATTGTTCAATTTGAATTAGGAATTATTTATTGCAATTCATAAACTGACATAGTTTATGCTATTGTATAGAAATGGTGCCCAGTAGAAGGAATGTGAACTCCAGTAATACGTATGATCCAAAGAGTAAGAAGGATCGTATCTTTTGTGGTATTAAGACATCATTTCAAAGGGAAATAGTCTCCCACCTATTATCATCATATGAAGAAATAGTATCATGTGTGGACAAGATAACTAAAGAGTTTACTTAGTCCTATGGCTTTGAAGGGAAGCAAGAGAAGAAAAGGATGGAAGAGAGAAATATGGATAAAGGGAAGAGGGAAAAGAATAATTTCCCCATATGTGATAACTGTGGGAAGAAACACCCTGTAACTTTCCTGAAAGGAATGGGAGTTTGTTATAAGTTTGGAGAAAAAGGGCACAAAGTACGTGACTGCAGGGGTAAGAAAATGGTTTCAAATGTACAATGCTTCATTTACAAGGAGTTTGGACACTACACGAACCTATGTCCTAGTCATCAGACTATGCTGCAAATGATGCTATTGGATAATAATCTTGTTATGATACTACCACAGATGAAGAGAAAAGATTAGAGTTCTTATGTTGATTATGTCATTTGAGTGTTGTATCAACAATGTACTTGTTATAATAATTATGGAGTATATAAGGATTTTACTACAGTACTATTTCATTAAGGACTTGAGATTGTGTGGAACAAAGAAAAGTGACTCAATAACAGGATAAATTTTTGGAAAATATATGGTTGAGAGAATGATAAACCATAATATAATTCTGATACCGAGGTAGTGATTTTGGAATAATACATGATTGATTTGGATAAATTATATTGGATATTCTTGACTACCTTGAAACTGATTAATGATTTGTATATTCCATCATTCTTGGGGTTTACAACATTTTTGGATTGAAGGAGTATATCCAATATTATTTAAGGAATAAGGGATCATGAATGTAATCAATAAGGTTTTATGGTAATTCAGGATGTTGTAGTGTTTTAAAAGAATACATGATGAAGGTGTTCACATGTTATTATGCAGCAAAAAGGATCTTCATTTTTGGACTAAAGCATTTTGGATAGTCCTAGTTTGGATTATTTTTTGATTTCCATAAAAGGACAACCCGGAGGTTGGGCAGAAACCCGTCACGTCCAGCAAAGCTGCGAGACTTGAACCCACAATCGAAGGGCGATAAGGGTGTATCACCTACCACTGGCCCACGTAATGTCTGGGATTAAATAATGTAGTTTTTTTAAAATATCTGGTAGATGAATTATAAATTTGTTTTTTTTGGAAACCTATACGAATAGGATAAATAGAATATTTTTTTACGTTCTGTTATCTTTTAGAGTGAAAGATGAGTTTGTGGTAGAACTTAGTAAATGGATGAGACTCCACTTGTAAAGTATATATTTTTCTTCTTCTGTTATTAAATGAAGAAATTAATTCTTATAATTTATTTAAGGGATCCTAAAACAAAAAAATGTGTTATCCTAATACCCTATGTTTTTTTGAATCGATGGTATTTCAAATAATCAATGGTTGATGAATTTAAGGACCTCAATTTTACACTTGTTTGTGATTGATGACCTCAATCACTGCCTATAAATATTTACGTATTTCCTCCAATTAAATGTATCTAATTTCCACCAATGTTCTCCTAATAGATATCATAACTTGATGGTGACCCTTTCATTTCTCTTTTCCTCTTATTAAGTCTAAAAATTTATTAACCAAATTTCTGATGTGGGTTTTCCCACAAAGATTTTCTATTTTCAACCTTTATTTTCGAATAAGAATATTAAATTGTGAGGACACAATTTATTGAAGGATGGAAGAATGTAACACCTCAAGATTTCATAGTATTTACTTATTCAAAACAATTAAATAACTTGCACTATACGTGACACCGAGTTCAAGCGCACCATGACTTACCAAACAAGTCTTTCAAAAGAGTTTATGAATAGTATTAACTAAATTTTGAACCTTATATAATCCTTATAATTTTAGAATCCATATTATGAGCTTCTTAGACATAATGTAAGAACAAATTCTTTTTTTCAGATAAAAGAAGTATTTTTCAAAAATGCACTTTTACCTACTTTAATAGTGAACCATTTTTAAATCCAATATTTTAAACTTTTATATATTCAATTTGACTAAATAAATTTATGGGGACATAAAAAAATTTACAATGTAACACCCCAAGCTTCTACAGTACTCTTCTCTTCGAATAATGTGATAGCATGTGTTGTACGCAACATCGAGTTCTAACACACCACAACCAATCAAACTAGCCGTTATGAATAGTAATACCTACTTTTTGAAATTTTATAAATTATATCTCTCAAAATGGACTTCATTTTTGGATTTGGAATATCAAAATTAGCCTAGGGTGCAATTTTGGTACTTTTCGGATAACTTTCATATTTTGATGAATAGTGAAAATTACTAAATTTTAATTAAAAACTACTTTTTAATCGAAATAATTAATATTGATAAATTATTAATTTGAGTGTTTTTAAAGTATATTTAGAATATATTTTTACCATTTAATTCAGTGTTTGTCATTGGACATAATTTCACAATTAAACCAAACATAAACAAGTACCAATCTTTTGATAGTTATTATCTCTTAAAAACACGCTTTTTGTTTTAACAACGGGAATTAATTTTAAATTAATTTATTCCACTTCTATGTTTTGAATTTGGAAACATGGATTCCATATTTGGAATCAGGATGTTCAAATTGTGTAAATAGGAAACTTTTATTTTTAGACATTTTGAATAATTACTTCGGTAAATATTTTATTTACCATGGTTAAAGGGTAAATCCGGTAAATAAGGGTTAAAAAATAATATTATAATAATAAAAAATTACCCTAAAATGTTTCCTAACCTTATTGGTTGATACATGTTTGACCATGGGCATATTTGGGTTGATTTTTGGACCCCATGGAGCCACTTGTAAGCGATAATGACACTTTATATTAATTAAGTTAAAATAAATACAAAAATGACATAAGCATATATCTTTAGAAAAACAATTTTTACATAGGGTTATATATGTTTGATATTCAACTATAAATATTCATTAGAAAGATAAAAAGATTTCATAAATAATGATATTTTAATTTTAATTTTTAGACATTAAATAATTTAATTTATTTATGACACAATAGTGATGCAGTAATTACCTAATTAATGAAAAATTAGAATAATTGATATTATAAATACTCAAATAAATGTAATTTGAGACTTTTTATAAATAAAAATAATTTTCTAGGTTAAAATTACATGTTAGGATTGATTTAATTAACTTTTTTGGAAGTAATCATTCTGTTATGATTTTTATAGAAATCAATTATTGAATAGTATCAAAATTGACATAAAAGAGTTTTTAAAACAAATATTATATTATTAATTGATATTAAATCCCAAAAAATATAAGGTTTGGCCAAGAGACTTATATCATGATAGGTGTATCATTAACTGACCACTTAGGGGTCTCTTGGATGTATATAGTAAGTTTATTAACCATATAATATAAAAATACAAAGAGACATTGTAAAACTAAAACTAATTAACTAAGAGTTAATACTTAAAGATAAGGTTAATATAATGACCCAAACATGTCTAAATTCTATTGGTTGAGTGTTTTTAGACCCCTCCACACCTTAACCTTTAAATAATCCACTTTTTATCCAGTATAAACCGAATATGAATTTATTATAAAATAATATTTTTGGCTTTTCCAAAGGTGCCCCCCACCCCTCTTATAAAAGGGCACTCCCCCTTCTCACTAATTCACACATTCAACACCCTTTGGCTTGCCCAAACCCTGACAAAATACTCTCTAAACTTCCATAACTACAACATAGAGGCCTTAGATTGATCATAAAGCCAACCTAAGGATCCTTCTTGATCAAATCAAAAGGAAGAACCCGAAGAAGAGGTAATGTTTTCACCACCCTTTTTCAAATTCATTTCTTCTTCAAATTCTTCTTTCTTTGTTATTCCCATTATAAAATAATGAATCCAGTATCTCCTATATACTATAATATTATTATAAATATGTTACAACCATATTAAGTATTCTATCCATCCTTTTAATGACATGTCACCATACGTGCGTACATACGGCTTACCATCTCCACGTTGTGGTGTAATTGTTATTCAATATATTATTATTTGGATGAGTATAATAATGATTTGTAATTAATGTAAATAATAAATATAACATGATAATGATTCTTTATATATGATATACCATCCAATTATATATTATTTTAATATCAAAATAATGATATTGTCGCTCCTACGTAAGTACAGACTACCGTCTCCACGAACGCGATGAGATTCATTCTCCATCGTATACATTCAAGTATAATTCTCATTTGATGATTAATAATAGTATATAAGTACTTGATATCATTCTGGATATGATTAATATACAACCTATCCCTGACAAACATGGCTTACGTAACAAAACATATAAAAGAAAATGAGTAAGTTAACACCCGAAACCACGATAATACTAAGATATTATTAACAAATAAATATTAAATGATCATATATGATTTCATATTAATGTATATGATTTGTGTATATTTTAATAACAATTATTTCACCATTATACAGGAGGTTAACCTACCCCCAACCAAGGAAAAGTACAAGGTAAGGGTTATTTCACAATCTCCTCATTATCCGAGGTTGTTTATACGTAATAATCTTCTAGGACTTCTTTATCATCCACGTCCATGTTTCTTAAAAAATGTATTTCAAACATTTTTACTATTTAATAGAACATGTTTTAAAGTAATTTATACCCTTGTTTGACTTTTTATAAGAGGTTTATAAAGGAATCTTTCCGTCTTTTTCCAAACAAGGTGCTTTTTAACCTTTTCGACAGAATTAAGGTAAGAATATTTTTTTAAACTTATACGGTGGGTGCGGCTATTTTCTGCCGTTATAAATTCTTCGAAGCATCACTTACATGCTTATAAGATTATTTTCAAAGTAAATTTTTTATATTATAATTATGTGATTTTTAAATTATTTCAAAAAAAGAAATATTTCTCTCAAATATAAGAAAATCCAGTGCAAATGTATACCTATTTAACACAAGCTTAAAAATGTTTTTAGAAAACCTGACTCTCAAGTGTGGTAGACAGGAAGGGATTGGGCATGGACCCATCATGGCCTGTAATTAGTCCAGAAGTCTCAGAATTAGTTATTTTGTTTTTAGAAGCTTTCATAATCTTTTCAGAAAAACACTAGAGTATATTTTTGCAATTTTAAACATAAGTATCTTCTAAAAAAATTGCATCGGTAGGTATCATGAGACAAACTAGTGTCTTAGAACAAGGTCTTGACAAAATATTATTTGTAGTCTTGGCATGAGGCCTTCGATATGTGGTTATGATAGTCTGGCATTATGCATTCCATCATTATGAACGTGGTTATTGATATTGCATGTGATTATTCGACTAGTAGAATATCCATGTGAATAAGAAAAAGGCATTATTTCATTTTATCTTTGCCATATTATGCTGAAGTTCAAGTTTTAAAGGCTTTTGTGTTAGTTATACATTGCCTCAAATGTTTATGCTTATTTCTGAAATTTTTTGCTGTATTTCTTACCCTTACTGAGCGTTTGAGCTCACCCCTTTCTATGTTTTATTATTCCCAGGATTCCATGAAGTGTATTGTGATTGATATGCAGGGTTAAGAAAAAGGAATAATGACATTCATAAAGGATTATTTATATTGTTTTGTATGTTATGAAGTGTAATGTCACATTCATGTATGTAATATATTTTCCAAAACTACTAAACTGATCACTTCATCAGGACTTGATTCCTTTATGCCAATGTATTAAAATAATGCATCGACTCTAGGTCACTGGGTTCGGGGTGTTACAGTTGGTATCATAGAAAGTTTAGCAATAACCTTGGAAACTAGATTTAGATAAACTCTGATTAGAGCACATAGCCCTAAAATAGACTTTGAGGATTAGTATAGAAGAACTTCCTAGAATTTTGGTATTGTAGAGATTTTGTGAGTTTTCCTAGCAATACATCCCTGTCTGGATACGAGCAGGTAGAGGAGGCTTTGGCACAGATGTACCTAGGGGTAAAACCTGAAAACACCGCTTTGAGCTAGACTCAAACGGGAACTGGTGCACGACAACGGGCCTTGCTGCACTCTTGGTTACGACACTCCTAGGGGATATGCTTAGGATAATTATCATTTTATTTACAAACCATTATGAAGGGCTCATGAGTATATACTTACTCAAAGAAAACATTTTTATGATTATGTATTATATCCATAAACTGTTCAATTTGCATTAGGAATTATTTATTGCAATTCATAAACTGACCTAGTTTATGCTATTGTATAGAAATGGCGCCCAGTAGAAGGAATGTGAACTCCAGTAATACGTATGATCCAAAGAGTAAGAAGGATCATATCCTTCATGGTATTAAGACATCATTTAGAAGGGAAATAGTCTCCCACGTATTATCATCATATGAAGAAATAGTATCATGTGTGGATAAGATAACTAAAGAGTTTACTATGTCATATGGCTTTGAAGAGAAGTAAGAGAAGAAAAGGATGGAAGAGAGAAAGATGGATAAAGGGAAGAGGGAAAAGAAGAATTCCCCCATATGTGATAACTGTGGGAAGAAACACCCTAGAACATGCCTGAAAGGAATGGGAGTTTGTTATAATTGTAGAGAAAAAGGGCACAAAGTACATGACTGCAAGGTTAAGAAAATGGTTTCAAATGTACAATGCTTCATTTGCAAGGAGTTTAGACACTACGCAAACCTATGTCCCAGTCATCAGACTATGCCTCAAATGATGCTATTGGATAATAATCAAGTTATGATACTACCACAGATGAAGAGGAATGATTAGAGTTCTTATGTTGATTATGTCATTTGAGTGTTGTATCAACAATGTACTTGTTATAATAATTATAGAGTATATAAGGATTGTACTGTAGTACTATTTCATTAAGGACTTGAGATTGTGTGGAAAAAAGAAAAGTGACTCAATAGTAGGATAAATTTTTAGAAAATATATGGTTGAGAGAATGATAAACCATAATATAGTTATGATACAGAGGTAGTGATTTTGGAATAATACATGATTGATTTGGATAAATTATATTGGATATTCTTGTCTACCTTGAAACCGATTAATGATTTGTATATTCCATCATTGTTGGGGTTTACAAAATTTTTGGATTGAAGGAGTATATCCATTATTATTTAAGGAATAAGGGATCATGAATGTAACCAATAAGGTTTTATGGTAATTCAGGATGTTGCAGTTTTTTAAAAGAATACATGATGAAGGTGTTCACATGTTATTACGCAGCAAAAAGGATCTTCATTTTTGGACTAAATCATTTTGGATAGTCCTAGTTTGGATTATTTTTGGATTTCCATAAAAGGACAACCCGGAGGTTGGGCGGCAACCCGTCGCGTCGGGCAAGGCCGCGAGACTTGAACCCACAACCGAAGGGCGACAAGGGTGTATCACCTACCACTGGCCCACGTAATGACTGGGATTAAATAATGTAGTTTTTTTTAAAAAATATCTAGTAGATGAATTATAAATTCGTTTTTTTAGAACCCTATATGAATAGGATAAATAGAATATTTTTTTACGTTCTATTATCTTTTAGAGTGAAAGATGAGTTTGTGGTAGAACTTAGTTAAAGGATGAGAATCTACATGTCAAGTATATATTTTTCTTCTTATATTATTCAATGAAGAAATTAATTCTTATACTTTATTTAAGGGATCCTAAAACAAAAAATGTGTTATCCTAATACCCTATGTTTGTTGAACCGATGGTATTTCAAATAATCATAGATTGTTGAATTTAAGGACCTCAATTTTATACTTGTTTGTGATTGATGATCTCAATAACTACCTATAAATATTTACGTTTTTCCTCCAATTAAATTTCTCTAATTTCTACCAATTTTCTCCTAATATAGATCATAATTTGGTGGTGACCCTTCCATTTCTCTTTTCCTCTTTTTAAGACTAAATTTTATTAACCAAATTTCCGATGTGGGTTTTCCCACAAAGATATTTTCTATTATCAGCCTTTATTTTCGAATAAGAATATCAAATTGTGAGGACGTAATTTATTGAATTAGGGAAGAATGTAACACCCCAAGATTTCATAGTATGTACTTCTTCTAAACAATTCAATAACTTGCACTACACGTGACACCGAGTTCAAGCACACCATGACTTACCAAACAAGTCGTTCAAAAGAGGTTATGAATAGTATTAACCAAATTTTGAACCTTATATAATCCTTATAATTTTAGAATTCATATTATGAGTTTCTTAGACATAATGTAAGAACAAATTCTTTTTTTCAGATAAAAGAAGTATTTTTCAAAAATGCACTTTTACCAACTTTAATAGTGAACCCTTTTTAAATCCAATATTTTAAACTTTTATATATTCAATTTGACTAAATAAATTTATGGGGACATAGAAAAATTTACAATGTAACACCCCAATATTCTACGGTATGCTTCTCTTTGAATAATGTGATAGCGTGTGTTGTACGTAACATTGAGTTCTAACACACCACAACCAATCAAACTAGCCGTTATGAATAGTAATACCTACTTTTTTAAATTTTATAAATTATATCTCTCAAAATGGACTTCATTTTTGGATTTGGAATATCGAAATTAGCCTAGGGTGAAATTTTGGTACTTTTCTGATAACTTTCATATTTTGATGAATAGTGAAAATTACTAAATTTTAATTAAAAACTACTTTTTAATTGAAATAATTAATATTGATAAAGTATGAATTTGAGTGTTTTTAAAGTATATTTAGAATATATTTTTACCATTTAATTCAATGTTTTTCATTGGACATAATTTCACAATTAAACCAGACATAAACAAGTGTCAATCTTTTGATAGTTATTATCTCTTAAAAACACGCTTTTTGTTTTAACAATAGGAATTAATTTTAAATTAATTTCTACCACTTCTATGTTTTGAATTTGGAAAAATTGATTCCATATTTGGAATCAGGATGTTCAAATTGTGTAAATAGGTAACTTTTATTTTTAGACATTTTGAATAATTACTTCGGTAAATATTTTATTTACCATGGTTAAAGGGTAAATCCGGTAAATAAGGGTTAAAAAATAATATTATAATAATAACATATTACCGTAAAACGTGTCCTAACCTTATTGGTTGATACATGTACGACCATGGGAATCTTTGGGTCGATTTTTGGACCCCATGGAGCCACTAGTAAGTGATAATGACACTTTATATTAATTAAGTTAAAATAAATACAAAAATGACATAAGCATATATCTTTAGGAAAGAAATTTTTACATAAGGTTATATATGTTGGATATTAGAATATAAATATTCATTATAAATCTAAAAATATTTCCAAAATAATGATATTTTATTTATAATTTTTCGAGATTATATAATTTAATTTATTTATGACAAAATGGTGATGCAGTAATTACCTAATTAATAAAAAATTAGAATAATTGATATTATAAATACACAAATAAATGTAATTTGAGACTTTTTATAAATACCAATAATTTTCTAGGTTAATATGACATGTTAAGATTTATTTAATTAACTTTTTTCGAAGTAATCATTCTGTTATGATTTTTACAAAAATCAATTATTGAATAGTGTCAAAATTGACATAAAAGAGTTTTTAAAACAAATATTATATTATTAATTGATATTAAAATCCAAAAAATCTAAGGGTCATACAAGAGACTTATATCATGATAGGTTTATAATTAATGGACCACTTGGAAGTCTCGTGGATTTATATAGTAAGTTTATTAACCATATAATATAAAAATACAAAGAGACATTGTAAAAGTGAAACTAATTAACTAAGAGTTAATACTAAAATATAAGGTTAATATAATGACCCAACCCTATCTAAATTATATTGGTTGAGTGTTTTTCGACCCATCCCCACCTTAACCTTTAAATAATCCACTTTTGATCCATTAGAAAATGAATATTAATTTATTATAAAATAATATTTTTTGCTTTTCCAAAGGTGCCCCTCACCCCTCTGATAAAAGGGCACTCACCCTTCTCACTAATTCACACATTCAAATCCCTTTGGATCAGCCAAAACTTGCCCATATACACTCTCATATTCCCTCACTACAACCTAGAAGCCTTAGTTTGATCAGAAATCCAACATAAGGAGCCCTTTTGATCAAATCAAAAGGAAGAACCCGAAGAAGAGGTAATGTTTTCACCACCCTTTTTCAAATTCATTTATTCTTCAACTTCTTCTTTATTTTTTATTACCATTATAAAATAATGAATCTGATATCTCCTATATACTGTAATATTATTATAAATATGGTACAACAATATTAAGTATTCTATCCATCCTTTGAATGACATGTCACCATATGTGCGTACGTACGGCTTACCGTCTCCAAGTCGTGGTGTAATTGTTATTCAATATATTATTATTTGGATGGGTATAATAATGATTTCTAATTCATGTAAATAATAAATATAACATGATAATGATTCTTTATATATGATATATAATCCAATTATATATTATTTTAATATCAAATGAATGATATTGTCGCTCATGCGTACGTACGGACTACCGTCTCCACGAACGCGATGAGATTCATTCTCCATCTTATCCATTCAAGTATAATTCTCGTTTGATGATTAATAATAGTATCTAAGGACTTTATATCATTCTAGATATAATTAATATACAACCTATCCATGACAAACATGGCTTACGTAACAAAACATATAAAAGAAAACAAGTAAGTTAACACCCGAAACAACGATAATACTAAGATATTATTAACAAATCACTATTAAAAGATCATATATGATATCATATTAATGTATATGATTCTTGTATAATTTAATAACTATTATCCCACCATTATAAAAGAGGTTAACCTACCACCAACCAAGGAAAAGTACAAGGTAAGGGTTATTTCACAATCTCTTCATTATCCGAGGTTGTTAATACGTAATAATCTACTGGGACTTTTTTATCATCCACATCCATGTTTCTTAAAAAATGTATTTCAAACATTTTTACTATTTACTATAATATGGGTTAATGTCATTTATACCCTTGTTTGACTTTTTATAAGAGGTTTATAAAGGAATCTTTCCATCATTTTCCAAACAAGGTGCTTTTTAACCTTTTCAACAGAATTAAGGTAAGAATATTTTTTTAACTTATATGGTGGGTGCGGCTATTTTCTACCGTTATAAATTCTTCAAAGCTTCCCTTAAAATATTATAAGAATATTTTCAAAGTAAATGTTTTATTTTATAATTATGTGATTCTTAAATGATTTCAAAAAAAGAGATATTTCTCTCAAATATATGAAAATCCAGTGAAAATGTATACCTATTTAACGCAAGCTTAAAAATGTTTTCAGAAGACCTGACTCTCGAGTGTGGTAGACAGGAAGGGATTGGGAGTGGACCCATCATGGCCTGTAATTAGTCGAGAAGTCTCAGAATTAGTTATTTTTTTTTTAGAAGCTTGCATAATTTTTTCAGAAAAACACTGGAGTATATTTTTGCAATTTTAAACGTAAGTATCTTCTAAAAAAATTGCATCGGTAGGTCTCATGAGACAAAATAGTGTCTTGGCACAACGCCTTGATAAAATCTTATTTGTAGTCTTGGAACAAGGCCTTGGCTATGTGGTTATGATAGTCTGGTATTATGCATTCCATCATTATGAAAGTGGTTGTTGATATTGCTTGTGATTATTCGACTAGTATAATATCCATCTGAATAATAAAAATGCAATATTTCATTGTATCTTTGCCATATTATGCTGAAGTTCATGTTTTAAAGGCTTTTGTGTTAGTTATACATTTCCTCAAATTTTTATGCTTATTTCTGAAAGTTTCTACTGTATTTATTACCCTTACTGAGCATTTGAGCTCACCCCTATCTAGGTTTTATTTTTCCCAGGATTCCAAGAAGTGTATTGTGATTGATATACAGGGTTAAGACAAGGGAATAATGGCATTCATAAAGGATTATTTATGTTTTTTTGTATGTTATGAAGTGTAATGTAACATTCATGTATGTAATATATTTTCCAATACTGCTAAACTGATCGGTTCTTCGGGACTTGATTCCTTGTAATCATGCCAATGTATTAAAATAATGCACCGACTCTGGGTCACTGGGGTCGGGGAATTACAATGAAGTGACCAACTATAGTGATTATGGAAAAAATTATAAAAAAATCCTGAGATAACAGATTGAATTTATGAATGACACCCTAAAAATTTGGATGGAAACAATTAAAGAAGATACGTTGATCCGAATTTTTTGCTAGGGCAATATTGGGTGAATTATTTTCTTAAAAACATCAAATCATTAATTCAGGATGTTTCCAAAAAATAAGATAACTTTATAAAATAATTCATTAATTTAATACTTTCAATGTTCCAATTATTACGACCAATTAACTTAATGGATCACTCAAATGAGTACTCTAAGGAATTTGATCATACTATCACTCAAAATGTGCCATCGTTTAAGTAGGTGAGGAAAAATAAGAAAATATCCCATCGAATGGATATCATAAAATAAAGAAATAATTAAAATATTAAAGAACAAGAAATAAAATATAATTCATCCTCTTTCTACTCCCTTGGATAAATTAATAAATGTGTTATCGATAAATTTATTCTATTCAATCAATGGAAGTGGGAAGTAGACTCATGAGGGAGGAGTTGAAGAAGAAAAGAAGTGAAATAATGACCACTCCACTGTTGTGTGATGAATTTCACAAAATTTGATGTGAATAGAATCACTCCCTAATAAAAAAATATCAAGGTGATATTAAGAATAATATTAAAGGTGAATAATAATGACATTAATTAAGAAACAAAATTGATTCGAACAACTTACACGAAATAAATTGAATAAGTGATTACAAAAGCACGGTGTAACATTAAAATTGAATGAAAGACATGAATCCTCAAAATATATTCACCAGAATATCCCTTAATAAGTAATTTTTGGTCCTATGGTTGAGAAACTATCAACAAATTCTATCCCCCAGAAATTAGGAGAATCAAATGGAGGGTGAGAAATAATGGAAATTAAACTCTTCCAATAATGACCTGAAAATTAATCCAAATTCATCTGACTTTTTCGAAAAAAAATATGGAATTTAATATGGGAAAATAATTGAAGGTATCAGAAGAAAAATATCATCTTTTAGGTTTCCAATAATATCTATATAAATTTAATTCCAATTTGATCATCCAATAAGATTTTATGCTCGAAATGGTGGGATGATTTTATGGGCCCTAAAATCTGGCCGATAATTTAATTTTCATCTTTGACCATGAAAATACCCATGAAACATTATAAAATACCTCCATACATAGTTAAATAAAATTATCCCCATATGTTTATTTATCTATAATTAAATTTTGATCTTTATTGGACTATAAATGTGGGCTCTACTATTTTTTGATGGTTCGATGGCCCATTATGCTTTGATAAAAAAATTATCCATAGATGGAAAAAAATGTCCATATTCTCTTATTATTCATTAATGGATCCTAAAAAAATCCAATAAAAGTCAGATATCAAATCCCAAAATATCAAATTCAAATAATCAAAATAATTAATTTCACAAGTTGAGGATTAATTGGGCCTAAATTTACCAACTTTAGATAAAAATTACACAATGATGTGAAATAATGTTCAATTAATAAAATGAAGTAAAATTACTGTTTATGGAATTTGAAACACATGAATATTAAAATATATTCAATTAATAATATCCTTTTTCAATGGATAATCACACCCCAACCGGATTTTAGGTAGTCCTGAGAAAAAATTATCACAAAAACAAGAAATTTAATTCTTTTTTCTAAAAACATTTTAACATACAATGATCACCAAAATACATCATTTAAAAAATCATGAAACCTATCAAATTCATTTCACATAAGTTATGTTTACAAGAATATGCCAATCCCAACTCTTTTCCTTTGTAAACTTTATCAACACATTTCATCCAATTTCTATTAAGCATGATTACATGTTGTTCATCACAATAGAAATGGGTCCCATTTTCTTATTTAAGGGGAGAAATGGAAGCATTAGGTGGGAATCATATTAGACCTTAATATGAGTATGTAATGTTTTTTTATTTTTCTCTTTCTTTTTACCTATTTGTTCCTTTTTTTAACCACAATAGATATGAAAAGACTAACTCTCTGGAAAATAACTATGGAGTCATGATACCTAAGTGTTGACCACCACATTTTTTTTTCAATCCCCTGATAAATACTAACAATGTAAATCATAACTATGGGAAAGAAAATTATAGAGTCATGATCCAGAAGTGTTGAATGCCACAGTTTTTTATAAAACATTTCTCTATAGAGGCTTTTTTCAAATTTTTTTATAGGATACTAAAATTGAAATGATAGTGTCCCAAAACCCTCTAATGTGATGAAAGGGACCTGAGAAGTCAAACATAGCCTAAATATAAAATGGATGTGTGTTGTGGAATTTTTATTAAAAGGATTAATTTAAACATTTTAAAATCACATCAGAAAACCACACTTTACAAAAACTATGATAATGACCATAAACATGGCTTAAAATCATAATAAATAAATTAAAAATCATTTTTTCTTTATGTTTTCACATTTACAATGTGCATTAATGCATTATAGGATAATGAATTGAAATTATCAATGAAATCACAATTTTTTAAATATAAGATATTTACTCCCCCCGACATAGAATAACACTACCCTAAGTGTTTAAAGAGAAGATAATTGAGAGTTTACAATTTAAAGAAATATGAGGGCAGGGATTTTAAATAAAATCATGAAACAAAATAACCTGGTTTAAAGATGATGACCCATAAATAATAAATTGATCACATTGGATTGATGCCAGAAGTAAACTTTTAGTGAATGATTGAAGGTCATATTACAACTCTATAAGTCATGTGATTCATTTGAAAATATTTAACTAGTTCATCTATTAAATGTCATACCCAAAAAACATTAAATCGCATTGGAAACCCCAATGAAGTTCCCCTGAAAAAAATAGAAAAAAAACAAAAAAATGAAACAAAATAATATATACATAGAAGTTAGGTTGCCTCCAAGAAATTTCTTAGTTTAAAGTGTTTATCTTGACATGATCCCCCAACATACCTAACATAAAATTTCAACATTTTAAGGATCATAGTTATCTCCACTGATTTTTTATTGATATTGATAATTTGTTTATAATTTATGTCCTATATAATCCATTGTTCAACAATGAGTGTGAAAATTTGAGTAATATCAAAAATGGTAGATCTAGTTTCTTCTATTGTATTCCCCAAGACATCAAGGATAATTCAAAATTTACTAGTTTCAAGTTAAGAATGAATTACTACCACAAGTTCATGGTTACCCCCAATGAAGGGAAACTTGAGTGGGGAAAGAAGGAAAATGATTTTGAGATTGTATTGATTTCAATTTCCTAAAGAAAATTGGAAATTTAAATAAAAATCTTTTTCTTCTCCATGAAATTTTGAAATATTTGGTTCTTTATGAAAATAAGTTTCAAACCCCATTGATTTGAATTATAGTTTTAGGGGTTTTTACAGACTCAAAGATGATGAATTTTCTAAATGGTTCAATAAATATTTGTTCTAAAAAATCAATAATGGATAAATATTTTGGACACTCTATCCATGATGTCATATTACCCTATTATAAATATATAAAATGAATTTCCTCTTAAATTAAATACCATTAATCAATTCATTTATTCTCTTTAGGTATCTCAAATCCAAAGGTTGGTTCTTCAGTAAACTCATGATACTTCTATGGAAAACTAGACACTCCACATAATTTTATGGAAGAGACATTCAATTTAGGTATAAGTTCCTCACAAGTTTTAATTATTTTTAGTCATAATCTCAAAGATGAAACTTATGAATTCATTTTATCAATTTTTTCACATAATTGTTCAATAATTTGTTTGGGTTATAATTACATAGAATTTTAGACATCATAGATATCACTAATATTTATCTCTTTAACCATCCATGAGAGGAATGGAAATTTATCCTTTGAATTTTCATCATCCCAATAATTGTACATGTCACCAGGTCTATGATAATCAATTGATGATTGATCAAATATATTACCTATGTTTGGGGAATCCCAATATAGATTTCGAAATTTGATTCAATCCTGAGTTTAAGTTGGGGTAATTTTGAAGATACTCCATTGGAGTAGATAGAAATTAGGATTTAATATTTTCAGTACACACGTAAATATAAAGGTGAGAAGATAAGAGATATGTGTGTGATAATATAGAATTTTGTATGAAAAAAGGATGTGAGTGTCTATGATAACTTTCTTGCATCCCAAGAAATAGTGTAAAAATTTGGGGACTCCCAAATTTATCATATAGGTTGAAGTGGTCATTGTAGTATAGGTAGGGATCGAATCCATATAGACCTAAGAAAAAACCTAGAGACACGTACATTCTATGGGAAGATTGGATATGTAGGGGCCAACTATGGTATTGATTGTAAAAAATAAAACTAACCTACATAAGAAAATGGATTTAATTAAAGAATTAAAAACTAAAGAATTGCATGGAAACAATTAAAGAAGATTACTCAACCCTATGTTTTTTCTAGGGCTAGATTGGACATATTCCTTTTCATAGAAAATTTCATATCACTATTTCAAGATGTATCCACAAAACAAGATAAATATCCAAAATCATTCAAAAATTTAATCCTTAAAAAATATCAAGGATAATAACTAATTCACTTATTGGATTAGTTAAATAATAAATATAATTAATTTGATTGTACTAGAACTCAAAATTTGAAATTGTTAATTTTTTCGAAGATAATGAAGAAAATAAACCATTGAATGGAAATCATAAAATAATGAACTGGTTAAAATATAAGAGAACATCAAATAACATCCAATACAAAACATTTCTACTCCCTTGGATCAACCAAAAATATTTTTTTCCCTCTATTTATGTTATTATATCAATGGAAGTGGGAATTAGACTCAAGAATATGAAGTTTAAGATGAAAAATAGTGAAATAATGACCACCCTGCCATTGTGTGGAGAATTTCACAAAAGATGATGTAAATATATTCACTCCCTAAGGAAATTGTATCAAAATGATATGAATAAGAGTATAAAAGATGAATAATAAGATGATTTAAAAAGAAAAAAAATTGATTCAAACAAATCAAATAAATTAAATTAGAAATAGATTACAAAAGGATGGTTTAACATTACAATTTAATGAAAAACATGAATCCTCAAAATCCCTTAACCACAAGCACCTAAAATAAAGAAATTTAGGTTCTAGGGTCAGTCCCCTATCAATAAATTCCTTCACCATTAATGAGATAAATAATTTTCATGGCCCTCAAAATTGATTTTATATTCCTAAACTAGTATAGTAGTGAAGGGTTAAACAACTGGGAAGGAGGGTGAGTGATTTGGTGGTCAAAAGAAAAACCCATTGTTGTCAATAGTGGGATAGTTTTTTTATTTTTTTAAATATATATTTTTTAAACTGAAATAAAAGATGAAAAAATTTTGATGATTTTCTATTTAAGAGGCTAAAAGAGAAACAAATAAATGAATATAATTGAAAGAAACACAGAACATATAGTGGAATAGCAGAGCTGAAGGATGATTAAGAAGTAAGCTCTGGAGATTTGAAATCTACTTGTAAAAAGAATGTTTCTTCCTTTAAATGAATTCAAACCCAAAAATTGAGTGGTTAATTCTTACTCACCAGAAGATTTAAATACTGTATTGAGATTCTTGAAGTTCTCCACTTCAGGATCCTTTAATTAAAAAATTTATTTAGAAAAATGTCAACAAAAAACTATCTCACCAGATCATTCTGATGTTTTTGAATTTTAGTTTAGAAAAATAGCTTCAATGTATGATCTCACCAAAAATATTAATGATTTTGAAATTAAATGCATAAAAGGTGATAATTTAATTTATTTTTTAAGAATTTTATTCAATGTCACCAGTGGAATCTGATTCTTATTGAAAGAAATAAAATGATGCAAGAAGAAAATATAAAACCAGCAGAATTTGAATCCCCCAAGCACAAGATTTCTTAACCTAAGAACATTTTCAATTTAATATAAGAAATTAAAATGTAAAACATATAATAATAGAGGAATAAGGATCATCCCTCTAAAAATGAAAATCATGTAATTTTGCCTTATTCCCACAACTCTAGTTCTCCATCTCTCTCTCTATCTATGACGCTTGTCTCGGAGAGCATTTTATGGGCTCAGAGTGTGTCCAATGTATTGAATGAATTATCACCTCCTCGTACTATTACTTCTCTTTATTTAAAATCCTTCATCATCTGCTCCCTTGTCACCCATCTCCTCACCAACTTATGTTGTACTTTACTACATCCATACGAACATGTGTTTTTGGTGCAACACCCATCACTTTAACTTTTCCCTCATAACTGACTGCATCTAGGTGGTTAAGCTAAATCTGGATGTGAACCCAACTCTAGCTTTTATCTACACATGAAAACAAAGATTTTTTAAAACATATTTTTTTAAATGTAATAAATATTTACATATTTAAATAATTATATTACAATTAAAAAATTAAGGTAAAAATTAAATGATTAATTTAAATTTATATTTATGTATTATTATTAATTATTATTAATTTATTTTTTTATTTACATTATTAATAATAATTATTATTAATTTAATTATTTAATTAATATTATTAAATTTAATATTTTAATAATTTTATAATAGGTTGTTATTATAATTTTAAAAATTAAAAGTTATTATTTTATTAAATTATTTATTTATTTTATTAAGTATTATTATTAATGTTTATTTTAGTTAATATATTTAATAGGTTAATTATTATTATTATTATTAGATTAATGTACATTGTAAAGTATTATTTATTTGATTATATTAGTTTTTTTAATAATTAATTTTATTTATAAATTATTATTATTAAAATTTTAGTTTTATATATTTCATTTAATTAAGTTATTATATATTTTATTATTATTTATTTATTTATTTATCTAATTTTATTATTATTTATTACCTTTTTAGAATTCTTCCCTCCAACTTATCCAAGTCGTGCACAAGAGGAATGGTGGCTTCTAGAGGAAGTCATTGGGCCGAGGCTTCAGCTCTGCCTCCTTCACGTCCAGTAGAAGCATTTTTTCCCCAGTGGATGACATCAGTTGATGCGCTCCTCCTGAACTGTACTCCTCCTGAGCCACGGTCTTTAGTGAATGCAGATTCAAGATTCAGAAGGATGGTGGTGAATGTGAAGGCTTCCCAGAACTAGTGATGTGGTGCAGCTTCAGCCTTCTTCGCAACAAAACTCCATGGCAGTGACTTCTTTTTTGGACGGTGGTTATGGATCTAGTGTGACCGACGAAGGATGGCAGTGGAGTCAAGCCATATCCTTCTTCGCAAGGTCTGGATCAGTGGCAGTATGTTCAATGGATCCTACCTCGCGGCTCGGTTTTGGTTCAATATCGGAGTGAAGGGAGTTTGGATCTAGTTTTAGATCTTCTTGGATGGTTATGTTCTAGATCTATGATTGTGAGTCACAAATGGGGAGAGCGATGAGAGGCGTGAGTCAAAATTTATAACTAATTAATGTTTTTGAACTTGATATTTAAAATAAAAATTATAACATGAATTAATATATTAAATTTAATGGTCATAAATTATTTAAATTAAATGAGATTAAAATGTTTAATTTATATAAAATTTATAATTAAAATAAGAAGACAAAATTAATATATTAAAAATAATATTAATGATTCAATTAATTGAACATACTGAAAAATTTATTAATAATTAAAAGGTGATAAACAAATATTTGTTAATTTGAATTAAAGAAAAACCACAACATGGAAAATTAATAATATTAAAACTAAAAATACAAAATTAATTACAAAACATGATTAAATAATAAATTTAATTATAAATATAAAAAAGTAAAATTATTTAACAAAAAGTAAAAAATTTATTAATTAAATCATTAAAAACTTAATGAAAATATGTGGATAATAAATTCAGTTTAGAGCCCCATCAAATTCCCCCAGACATAATAAATCATTGTCTTCAATGAATTTCATGTTTTGTCACCTTTTAAAATAGTAGAGTGTTTCCAAACATTAAACTCATAATGAAGCATGTTATGCAGTTAAAAAGTAGAGGACCAATAATTGTGAAAAAGGCTTTAGAAATGAGATATTAAAAAGTAGTCCTGCCTAATTTCAAATACGTCCAAGTAATCAAGGAATTGAATAATTATCTACAAATGAAGATGTTATGCCTAATTTATGAATTTTCTTAAAGAATTAATTCAAATCAAATCTATTCTCTAAATCAAAGTGTGATAACATGTTATGAATAAGTGGGATTAAGAACTTAACCAAAGGAACCTTATACTTTGACTTATTCTTAGGTTTCAAAAGAAACAAATCAATGATAAATTAAAAAATTTTAAATCACCTTATTGATAAAACCTAAATAGTTTAATACAAATCAAATGGCCCCTTCTTTATCTAGTGTTGATTATTCCCCTTAGGTTACTGAACTCATTTTTTACATTATGTACTTTATTTTAATTTTTCCCATCCATATATATTATGAAAGGCACTGTTCATATGAACTTATTTAGATTGAAAATAGATTTAGATTACATAAACACACCCAAAACCTAGAGTCTCAGATATTCAATATGGGTTACCAAATTCCCATTTTACTGTAGTTTCCAAAGATTTATATGAATGCCATTTAAATTGGTTTATGAAGGTGATTATTTTTTAATAACTAAAAAAAGGCCCTTAGGATAAGGTTTAATCTTATAGATCCTAAATTTATTATCATAATTCTAGAAAAATGGATCCTATATCACTCTCAAACATAGCTTTGAAAAATAATATCCCTAAAATCAATAAGAAAAATCACTTAGTAATCATTCATCCTCCCAATTTTCAGATGTGAAGCCTAAAGAGACTCAAATTATGTATGAATTTTGAAAAAAGTTATCTATTGTTAACAAAAAACATAAATAAGTAGTGATATTTGATGGGATTCCACTAAGGAAAAGGATAGCTCAAAATAAATTGACTCCTCCCCCATACATAAAACCAAACATTATCCCCAAAGTTGAATTTAAATATAGAGAAGACAATTATACTTTTAATGTTCAAAAAATATTTTCATTTTAGTAAATTGATGACATTATTAGGGTCACATTACAGTTGAAAAATATTTTCCACACTAAAAAATTTATATTACAAAATGTTTTCATGCATTTTAATTTAATCTAGTGATAGAGATCTTAAATTAAGGTCCATGAAGTAGAATGTAAAACCTGTTAGAGCACAAGGAATGGAGTGTATCATTTTAACATATTTGATTCAATTAGATGTTAATAAAGAAAAAAAGCATGCTAAACACCCTAATTGAAACAAGAAGAACACTTCCAATAATAGGAATATAGAAATGTGGGTATGATCCCACAACACTTAATTTCACACAGTGTAATTATTCAGAAGTGCAAAAAAATCAAGAAAGACAGAAGATGAACCAAATACAGAGTCACCATTGTGGTGTCTCAAGTGTAATAGTGACTAATATACACTGGTGACTCATTGATAATAGTGATTCATGGGTAATGGTGAGTCATGGACTGACAATTGGGTAGAGTAATAGTGGCTCATTTTTAACCTTCTCTAGACATTAATAAAGGTCTAGAAAAATGAATGCAGAAATCTAAAATAAGAAACTTACCTGATTAAAAATTTATCCATTTATGATCCAGTATGTAACTCCATATGAATTAAAAAAATTCAAGAATTATGATCCTCTGTTAAAACTAGAAGCATCATTCTCTGAAAACACAGACCAGGATGACCATGAACAAAACTCCAGCAAAGACAAATCATGTAGCATTTTAATAAAAAAAATCAAGAAAAAAAGTAAAAATAAAGACAGAGCATGGATTGAATACCATAAAGAACTAAATTTAATCTCTTTAGTTGGGAATTATTTAAGATTCTAAAAACAAAACAAAAACAAAAACAAATTTATCGAAAACAGTAAAATCATGGATGGCCTCCCACACAACGCTGGATTTAAAGACCCCATCACGAATCCCCTAGAAACTAACTGAAGACACTTGGTGGGTATGGTTTATTGTCCATAAAACACCACATATGGACAACCCAAATGTTTGTAATTGATAAATGAGATTTGTGGGAACCTAAACATAAGAAAACAGAAACCAAACTCTCATCTAGAAAAAAGTAACATTGAAAAAACAGCCCTTGATAGATCTATATGACATGTTGTCCATTTTTACTATTAAGTCATTATTAAAAGTCACCCATGCACATAGTATTTCTTGGGATGTGACATGATTTCAAAACTTGTATTCCTTAAAAGATAATATGATACCATCTATAACAGTAATGAAAATGGCTGAGTTTTTAAGGAAAAACTGTTAAAAGGATTATTAAATTCATTTTTAAATGATATTAAAGAATTTGAAATGAGTTTTGAATCCTCTCCCTCTTTTATCCCATCTTCAAAATCAAGATCAACTACCCTTGTTTCATGGGAATCCAACAAATGAGTGTTGAAAATTATAAAGTAATAAAAAATATTGGTCTCAACCTCCATCATGACAAATTCCACAACCAGTTGGGTGTTCTCATCATTTACAAGCTTAAAAGGTGTGGGTTTAACAGTTAAAGAAAAATATCTAATCTCAACCTTTAGAAATTCCAATTTTTGAATAATTTGACCAACTTAATTTTCCTAATCATGAATTTTAGTTTCACTTTCATTAATAATTTCATCAATAGAGCTCCTAAAGGAGTTGGTCAATTCATTATTTTTATCACAAATTATTTTTCTATTTGATGTTCTTTGTTTGTATTTGGGGATTTCAATATTAACAAATTTAGAAAATTTATTATGTTCAATGGCCATTATTTTTAACACTCCTTCATAAAAGGACTCCAAGGAAAATGGATTCTCATTCATGATTTGGGAGTTCTTATTCTCTTCACAAGCTAGCTCCTCACAAATATTCCACAATTTTTCATCACTATGACATACTGGAAAACCCCCTATAATTTTTTCCAAATTAAGTTATTATTCATCATTAAATATGTTAAATAAACAATTTAATAGTGTTCTTATGTGAAATCCATGATCTGGTATGGAACTAGGAATTTATTGAACCTATTCCATGTATCAAGAAATATCAATTCATTACTTTTTTTGAAACATGTAATCAAACACATAAAGTGATTACATATTTGAACAATTATTATATCCACTTTAAGATTTCAATGATGTAATTAAAATAATATCAATTCACATAGAAATAATTTTTTAGAAACTGAAAATATTAAGGAATTGAAACAAGCAGTTTTCTAAAGTAGCATAATTTGTTTATTGATATTTTTTATGTTTCAGTTTTTGTTTTTTCTTCTTCTTATTATTGTTTTTTTAATTTTATACCCTACAAAACTCAATGCATGCCTTCCCCCACAATAGTTCCAAATTTTTATGATCTCGGAGGTTTTCATGGCCCTAAAAATTAAATATATACTTCTATACTAGTATAATAGTGAAGGTTCGAACTCTAGTGAAGGAGGGTGAGTGATTTAAGGGTCAAAACAAAACCTCACTATTGTCAACTATGGGAAAATTTTCCTTCAATATTTTTACATTTTTTAATATATTTTATTTTAAAAAAATTAAATCCAAGATAAAACAATTTTGATGAGTTTATATTTAAGAGGACAAAATAGAAAGAGATAAATGAAGGGATGAGAAAGAAACAATGAACAAGTAGTGGAATAGGGGTATTGAGAGATGATCAAGAAGAAAGCTATAGAGATATAAATCTATGTGTAAAAAGAATATTTCTTCCATTGATTGAATTGAAACCTATCAATTCAATAGTTAATTCTTCCTAACCAGAATATTTAACACGCTTCATTGAAATCCTTGAAGTTCTCCAATTGAAGAACCTTTATTTAGAAAATTGATTAAGAAAAATGCCAATAGAAAACTATCTCCCAAGATGTTTCTGATGTTTTTGAATCTTTAGTTTTGAAAAAATTACTTCAATGATGGATCTATCTAAAAGATCAATGATTTTAAAATTAAACATATGAAAGTTGAAATGTTGATTTATGTTTTATGAATCAGATTCAATCTCATCAGTGGAATCTAACTCTTATTGAATGAAATTAAATGAAGAAAAGAAAAAAATATAAAACCAGCAGAATTTGAATCCCTTGAGCCCAAGGGTTTTTAACATATGATCATATTCAATTTAGACGTAGCAATTACAATATAAAACAAGAATAATAGAGGCTAAAGGATCATCCCTCTAAGAATGAAGATCATGTAATGCTACCTTACTCCTATTACTCCAGTTCTCCTACTCTCTCTCTACTGTTGCTTGTCTTCGAGAGCGGTTTTTGGTATCAAAATGTGTCCAATGTATTGAATGAATGATCTCTTCCTCATAATGATGCTTCTCTTTATTAAAAACTATCTTTAATCTGATCCCTTGTCACCCACATTATCATCGACTTAAATTTTCCATTATTGCATCACTGCACACATGGGTTTTTTTTGTGAAACACTCGTCACTTTAACATTTCCCTTGTAATTGACTGCATCTAGGTGGTTGAGTTGAATCTGGATGTGAAACTAGCTCCACCATGTCTGCACATGGAAACAATGATGGTTTATAACAATTCTTTTAATGTGTAAAAAATATTTACTTATTTAATTAATTATGATTACCTTTCAAATATTTAGGTTAAACTTAAATTATCAATTTAAATTTATTTTTAAGTATTATTATTAATTATTTTAATTTATTTAATTTTTTTAAACATATTTTAATTATTATTGTTTATTTATTTAATTAATTAATATTATTAATTTTACAATTTTAATAAATTTATAACGGATTGATATTATAACTTTAAAATTAAAAGTTATTAATTTATTAAATTGATTATTAATTATACTAAATATTATTATTAATGTTTATTTTAATTAAAATATTTAATAAGTTGATTATAATAATTATTATTAAATTGATATAAATATAAATTTATTAATCATTTGATTAAATTAGTTTATTTTAATAATTTTTTTATTTATAAATTATTTTTATCAGAATATTGGTTTTATATATTTTATTTAATTAAGTTATTTTATTTTTTATTTTATTATTATTAATGATTTAATCAATTTTATTAGTATTTATTAAATTTTTTTTAATTCTTCCCCCGGACTTATCCAAGCTGTGCGCATGAGGAAGGGAGGCTTCTAAAGGAAGCCACCGGGATGAGGCATCGGCTCCGCCTCCTTGACGACGGGTGGTGGCAGTTTCTCCTCAGCTGACGACAGCAATGGTTCTGCTCCTCCTCTGATAAGCTCCTCCTGAGTCATGGACTTCAGTTAATGCAGTTCCAGATCCAATATCACGACAGCAAATGTGATGACTCCCCAGATCCGGTGATGTGGTGCGGCTTCGACCTTCTCCACATCTTAACTACACGACATAGACTTCATCCTCGGAGGGTGGTTGTGGATCTAATGTGACCAATGGAGGACGAGGATGGATGCAAAGAAGATCCTTCTTCGTGAGGTCCTTCTTGGAGGTGGTAGGTTCAGTGGCTCCCTTCCCGCAGCTCGGTTCAGGTTCGAGATTGGTGTGAAGGGAGTTTCGATCAGTTTTTAGGTCTGCTCAGACTGCTTGGTTCTGCCCATCACCCATTATTTGAAGACTAAAATTATAAAATTAACAAAATTAACAAAATTATGAATTAAATAAACATTTATTTGAAGACTAAAATTAAATTAATTTAAAAACAATGAAACTTAAACTAAAAATAAAAATTAAGTCAATTAACCAATTAAAAGACACTAAAATCTAGAAAATAAAACATTACTTAAATTATAACTAATTCATGTTATTGAATAGAATAATTAAAATAAGAATTATAGTATTAATTAATATATTAAATTTAAAGGATATAAATTAAGTAAATGAAATGAAATTAAAATGATTAATTGATATAAGAAGATAAATTAAAATAAAAAGGCAAAATTAATAGATTAAAAACTATATTAATGATTAATTTAATTGAACAGATTGAAAATTTGGTTAATATTTAAAAGGAGGAAAATAAATATATATTAACCAGAATTAAATAAAAACTACAATATAGAAAATTATTAATATTAAAACTAAAAATACAAAATTAATTATGAAACATGATTAAATAATAAATTTAATTAGAAAATTAAAAAAGTTTATTTATTTAATAAAATATGAAAATTTAATTAATTAAATCATTATAAACTTAATAGAATATGTGGAAAATCAATTTAGTTTAGCGACACATCACCCATTATTTAGAAGAGTCAAAAAGAAGGAATAAAAAAAGGAAATTGGGCTCTTTCAAAGCTGACAAGAAACATCCACGACATTCATCCCCTTTTTTGTGTTCAAATAATGAATTGAATATGGGAGAATATTTGATGGTTGAATAAGATAAATAAATTCTTCTAGGTTTCCTATAGAAGCTATCAAAACATCATTCTAGTTAGATCATACATTCGGATTTTATTCTCAAAACGATGGGCTAATTTTATGGGCCCTAAAATCTGTCCCATAATTTAACCTTCATCATGGACCTCCATGATCACTATAAAATGTTCAGAATTACCTTTTTCAACCATTGAATGAAATTTCCCCATACGTTTCTCTATATACGTTTTAAATTCAAACTTAATTGAGATAGAAATATGGGTTCCACTTTTATTTGATGGTCCTAAGACTCATTATGCATTGATTTGAAATTTTTACATCTTTAGACAAAAATGTCCATCATCCCTTGTGATTAATCCGTTTATAATAAAATAAAAACCATTAAAATAAAAATAACAAGTCATATCCCAAAATATCATATTCAAATAATCAAAATAATTAATTCTACAAGTTGATGATTAATTGGGTCCAAATTGACACACCTTATACATGAATTGAAAAATGATGTGAAATGAAGTTCAATTATGAAAATAAACTAAAATTGGTGTTTATGTAATTTGAGATGCGTGAATATTAAAGTATAATCAATTAATATTTTCCTCTTTTATTGGATAATTAAGGGGTGGTGAATTAGTATACCAAAATTTTTATGAGGTTTTACTTTATTTTAATTATCCTATCATTATACTCAAAACTCAATGTCTTTTAATAGGAATGGATAAATTGATGCATAGTTTCACCTCACCTTGGTATGTAATGTAGAATAAACAAGTAAAAAACACACAAATAGTTTTACAAGTTTTGACCTCTAAGGGATAACCTTCTCATTATTGTGTACAACTTTGTCGAGTACATACATTTTATTATTTCTTTAATTTGAGGTGATTACAAGTGTAGTTATAAGTAACAGAAAATTGTTGGGATGATATCATCCAAAAATTGAAATAAAGGAACAATTGGCTTCCTGAATGCGTGATGCTATTTATAAAAGAAACACCACATCTTAAATGGTATTATTTACACAAGTACCACTAGCTCTTCAAGACTCCTCCATGAACCAATGAAACGGTCCTCAACAGCCAAATAATGATAACAAATACACATATAGGTTGGCCTTATTCTCCACTGATACTTACTATGATATTAAATCACAAGGGTTTTCAATCTTCAAGAGTTTTAATTAATGTATATACTCAGTAGGTAAAACATCAGTACCTTTTTAATCTTCATATAATATTTGAGGAAATTGGTGACCTCTTTTCTCATTTTAATTATTTAGCACAAAAATAATTTCATTTGTATATAGTGTTGATACCCTCTCTACTATATACTCAAAATTAGTAACATATGATTCCTATTGTTTTTATTATTTGACAGATATTGTATCTCTTCATTATTGCAACAATTGAAGTATCCTCATCTTCTCTATCTCGCTTTTGGAATCATATAATATTTAGTATTAGTAGTACTTAGACTCTCTCTATTGTATTCAATGTCTAGAATGCATACTGAAAATAATATAATCAAACACAAATTTTTATTTCTTACTCTTCATATATGTGTATTCACTAATAAATGAATATATATGTCTATGTCTCTGAAGGTGTAATGACCCGCCAATTCTCATTGGCTTGAGAGCTCAACGAGTCATTACTTGGCCTTAAGCGACATCCCCAAGACGCCAAAGGCTGGTAATAAATGCCGAAGGGTTTCAAAACAAGTGGGGGATGATTTACCCTTTAGGAATATACCACAGAGCCAACAAAAATAACCAAACAAATCTACTAAATGATGCATGATAAAAGCTAAGACAACTCAACCATTTATTTTATCAAAACCCCACCAAAAGTACCACAGTGGAAACCAACACTAAAACATCAGAGTAGACAGCGGAAAGGCAACTCAAAGACTACAAGACAACAACCCAACTCCATGCACCACAAGCTCCAAGCTCCAACTTCACGAACCAACCCAAGTATCACGAAGCAATTCTCTAAACAAGTGACACTTTACCTTTTCCGACGTCCTGATACATGACATCTACAAAAACACCAACATGCCAAAGTAGGGGGTGAGTAATTAAACTCATTAGGTTTTCCCTGATGACCTCCCAACCCATGCCTCTAGGATAAAACATGTTAGAACATTTATATAAAAAAATTTATATAAAACAATTCCAAAAACAGTTCATAATATAACAAGTTCCATGTACATTCCATTTTTCCCACAAACCCATCTTTCTCAAGAAAAGAAATCAAGAAAAATTTCCAATTCCATTCACATTTCCATTTGGCACATTCGTTCCATTTCACCAATCCACACAACCAACCATGCATGCAACCTGGGCCTCTCTATACTCGTGAGTGGTGAGTTATTCTTCCACTAAGCCTTCACTTAGTGGACTACCTTGACGGGGGTACTTCACGACCTTATCTGTCCCAACCTATTGATGGGGGGACTTCTTGCCCTTATCCATCCCAACATTTTTATGGGGGTACTCCTCACCCTTATCCATCCTAATGCATAGGAACACACACTACAACCCATGAAATCCATGCCCAAAACCAAGTGTGTTCAAAACCTTTCAATAAAGCATCACCCTTTTATTTAAAACCATTTCATTCAAGTAGTAAAACCATAGCCAATTTAAAATCACCATTTTAAATTTACTTCAACAACCACTTTCCGAAAACACACAATTTTCATCACCCATTACTAAAAATGGGGTTTCAACCATTCTTTCACAGCAGATAAACAAACCATTTCAATCAAGGAAAACAAATTGAAACTAAGCCTTCAATTTCTAAAAGTGAGGAATCGAGAGTGAAGCCACCTACCTCAACAAAAGGAGAAACCAAGCAACGGACGAAGAATGCTCAAGAACACCGGGTCAAATCTCCAAGAATCCTCCTTATATCTCTTCTCCTAACACAACCAAGACCAAAACTCTCCATATTTGGAATCCACACACTTAGATCTACCCATAACAGGTGTAGATCTATCAAACCGAGAGAAGAAAAGTAGTAGATCTAAGTAGATCTAAGAAACCATTCATGAAAGAAGGATAACGATCACATAGCTCAAGAATCCGGATTTGATTCGCCATGACAAGCCTTCAGATCGCCTCCAGAACGATGGGAGAACCCTCTTTGACCTTAGGAGAACCAAAATCCCGAGTTACGGAAGCTTAAGAGATTTAATGAGGAAATTAGAGGCAAACAAAGTTAGATCCACAATTTAAGGATCTAATTTTAAGTGACCGCATGGTTAGTCCGCACGGTTTGACAAACCATGCGCTAACCGTGCATTGGCTACTGCCTTGGCCACCCTTCTCCCACGGTTTGGCCGCACAGTTAGACAAACCATGCGCCGACCGTGCAGAAGCCACTGCCTCCAAGACCCACTGCGCACGGTTTGGCCGCACGGTTGGACAAACCGTGCACCGACCGTGCGACTTCCCCTTTGCCTCAAAACATCACTCCAAGTTCTCCCGACTCTCCCAGTCAACACCCTTAACTTTAAAACCATGAAAAGCATCAAGAAAGGGGTACATATTAGAAACCGGGGGTACTAAATTCTCCCCACCATTGGCCTTTCCGTCCTCATAAAGTAGAAAACCATCGCTTGATTGAAAGAGTTCTGGCCACTTCTCTTTCATTTCGTTCTCGCATTCCCAAGTCTCTTCCTGAATCTGACCATATTGCCACAAAACCCGCACTAGACCGATGCTTTTCCCACGCAAGACTTTATCCTTCCTATCCACAATCTGCACCGGAATATGTACCAACGAAGAATCCAGATCTAGGTCAACGTGATCCCATCTGATCACATGATCAGGATCGGGTTGATACTTCTTTAACTGAGATACAAGGAACACATAGTGCACCGAACTGAACCATGGTTGTAATGCCAACTGATATGACACCTCTCCAACCCATTCCAGTATCTCAAAAGGTCCTATATATCGAGGAGATAATTTTTCCTGTTTCCCAAAATGACGATTTCCAAGTCTTGGAGAGATCCTCAAGAAGATATGATTACTCATAACGAACACTAATGGTCTATGATGGTGATCTTCATAAGATTTCTAACAAATTTTAGCTATCTCCATCCTTCTTCTAATCAACTGAATCTTCTCTGTTGTTTATTGGACAAGGCTCAGCCCAACTAGTGAAGTTTCACCAACTTCCACCCAGCATAGTAGAGAATTACAAGGCGCCCATACAATGCTTCAAATGGAGCAATGTGTATCGAGGCCTGATAACTGTTATTGTATGAGAACTCCACTAAGGGTATATGCTCCTCCCAAGAGCCACCAAATTCCATTACACAAGCCCACAACATGTCTTCCAACGTTTGTGTCATCCGCTCAGATTGCCCATCTTTCTGAGGATGATACGCCGTACTCATCGTCAACTGAGTCCCCAGGGCTTGCTGTAATGATTTCCAGAAACGAGATGTGAACCTCGAATCTCTATCTGATACTATAGACACTTCTACACCATGCCCCTTTACCACTTCTCAGATATAGATTTTTAAAAGATCTTACACCGTATGAGTTTCATGAATCAGGATGAAATGGGCCGACTTGGTTAGACGATCTAGTATCACCCAAATGGCATCGTGTTTCCAGACCGTTCTTGGAAGACCTGTAACAAAATCATTTACTATCTGCTCTCATTTCCACACTGTGATAGGTAAAGACTATAACATACCAGTTGGTGTCTGATGCTGTTCTTTAACCTACTGACAAGTTAAGCATCACGAGACGAACTCGGCCACCTTCCTTTTCTTGCCGCTCCACTAAAATTGCACCTTTAGCGTCTTATACATCTTCTGTGTACCTGGATGTAAAACCCATCTTGAATGGTTGTAAGCATGAAGGAGTTGTTCCTGACAAACCATAGGTAAAACTATCTGATCTCTGAAACAAAAAACTACACTCTCATCCAGCTTCCATCCCTCAATGGTCTCCCCACCATTGAGTTGTTAACTCATTGCAACACAGTCTACATCGGATGCTTGTGCCTCCTTTACTATCTCCCCCAAATCAAGAACAAGTGTAGCTGAAAAGAAAACAACAACATCACCTCATTTTTCACATTCCACATGCATGTCGGCTAAGACCGACATCAACTGCCATTCATCTGAAACATCCTTTGCCACCTGAGCATACAAATTCTTTCTTAATGCATCGGCTACCGAATTTCCCTTACCCGGTGTATACATTAAGTGAAAGTCAAAAATTTAAAGATACTCCATCCATCTCCTCTGCCTCAAATTTAAATCTCGCTGTGATAAAATGTGTTTTAAGATTTTTTGATCTGTAAACACAGTAAATTTCTCACTAAAGAGATATTGTCTCCATGTTTTCAAAGCATGGAAGACTGAAACAAACTTTAAATCATGTGTTGGGTAATTTTTTCTCATTCACTCTCAACAGCCTTGATCCATAAGCAACCACAGGGTCTCCTTTCATGATAACACAACCCAACCCTTTTCCCAAAGAATCACAATACACCATGTATCCCTGCCCTGATTCTAGAAAGATTAAGATAGGTTCTTATGTAAGGAGAGCTTTTAACTCTTGAAAAGATCTCTAAAATTCCTCAGTCCATTGAAATGCATTGTTATTTTTTGTCAATGATGTCATAGGCGAAGCTAGTCGTGAGAAGTCACGGACAAAGCATCGATAGTAACCAGCTAGACCAAGAAAGCTTCGTATTTCAAAGACATTCTTCGGTGGTTGCCAAGAATGAACAGCTTCTATCTTTTCTGGATCCACTGAAACACCTTTCTTAGAAATGACATGGCCCAGAAAACATACCTCTTGTATCCAAAAATCGCACTTTGATAATTTGGCATACAACTGATGGTCCCTCAAGATTTCCAACACTATCGCTAAGTGTTGCTCATGCTCAGCCCTTGTTCTTGAATACACCAATATATCATCCACAAACACCACAACAAAAGAATCCAGATATTGTTGAAATATACAATTCATCAAATCCATAAAGACCGCTGGTGCATTCATTAGACCAAAAGGCATGAAAACATATTCATAGTGGCTATATCTGCTTCTGAAGGCTGTCTTCGGAATATCCTCCTTCCAAACTCGTAACTGGTGATATCCTGACCGCAATTCAATATTGGAGAACCACCAAGCTCCCCTTAATTGATAAAACAGGTCATCAATGCATGGAAGTGGATATCTATTCTTTATCCTAAATTGTTTAAGATTACGATAATCCACACATAGCCTCAAAATTCCATCTACTTTCTTTACAAAAAAAACTGGTGCTGCCCACGGAGACATGTTTGGCCTAATGAAACCCTTGCTTTCCATCTCCTCTAACTAAACTTTAAATTCCCTTAACTCCATTGGTGTCATCCTATAAGATGGAAGTGAGATAGGACTGTTCCCCGGAAGGAGATCAATCGTAAACTCCACTTATCTTACAGGTGGTAATCTTGAGATGTTTTCAGGAAAAACATTAGGAAATTGATCAACCACAGCTGGAAAACTATTTTCCATGATCTCTTCTAATGATTCCAAAGTCATTGCTTCCAATTGGTAAGAAATTGTTCCCACCATTGGTTCCAACATGCTCTTTGCACCTTTCTTTACTATCCTCTCTCCTCTGAAGAGATGTTTCATGTCATCCTCAGTCGTAAAACTAATTGTTCTCCTATAACAGTAGATGTGAGCCTTAAACCTTGTCAACCAATCCATACCCAAGATTATATCATAGAAAACCATCTCTAGTATAGAGAAATCCCATTTCAGCTCAACTCCATCAATAGTTATAGCACATGCTCTACACACGAAGGCTTGACATTCTCTTTCACCAAGAGGAGTTTTCAGTTTCAATATAGAAGGCATCATTTCGAGTTTTGAGTTTAGAAAATCAGCAATACGAGAAGCAAGAAAGGAATGCGATGATCCAGTATCAAACAACACTTTCATGAGGGTAGAATTCAAAAGAATCGTACCTCTCACCATAGATGGTCCAGCCTGATCATCGACCATCATTTTCTCAGCTCCATACAATTGTTTCGTCGCAACACTATTCTCCATGTTGTCGTGCTGAGATTGGCCTTGTTGAGGGGTCATGGTATTTCAGGAATCACTATAACTAGCTCTGTTCTGCTGGCGAGATTGATTTTTCTATCCTCACCTTGTCGAAGCATAAGATGCTTGCGACACTTGAGAAGTGTCACAAACACCTGGTTGTGGAGCACTGCAAAAATATCCTTAAAGATGCCCCATCTTCTTGTAATTGTGGCAAACTCTCGGTGGTGTTGTACATTCTCTTTTGATGTGATTAGTCGAACCACATTGAAAGCAACCTGCTTTGCTCTGGGGTCGTGGAGGAAGGTTGACTGATCCTGCTGTCTGGTTCTGATTCGCACTCGCACCTTGGAAGTAGGTGTCCCTCTTCTGCTTGTTTCTAGCATTAAGTTTCCCACTCATTCCTGTGGGTATCATCATGCCTCCTCATATCGATCCCAAGATATCACGTTCAGCAACTGTTGATCTGTTCACCATCTCTGTATAATCTGTAATAATGAGCACTGCAATCTTCGATCGAATCTCCTGCCTTAGCCCCAATTCAAAGATGTGTGCCTTCAAAGAATCACTTACCACAACCTCTGGTGCAAAACGGACTAAATTCATGAACTTAGCCGCATATTCTGTGATAGAGATGCTCTCTTGTTTCAAGATAAAGAGGTCCATCGTTTTCTGGATCTTGAACGTGTGAGGGTAGAATTGTTTTTTAAACAATTCTTCAAAATCCTACCATGTAAGGCCTTCATCCAATTTATCCTGCACCGCTAAATCCCACCACTGACGTGTAAGATCTCTGATCATATACATCACCAGCTTTACATTCATCTCTACTGGTGTGCTGATGAAATCGAATATACTATTCATCCTGCTTAGCCACACCCCCGCCTTCACGGGTTCAGCATCACCCCAAAAGATGGGTGGATTCTGCTTCTGGAACTAGATGGAATGGTCTACATGCCTTGACTCATCCCTCCGATTACCTGTGTCCATAGCCTGGAACGCTTGAACGATACTCAGAACCAGCTCTTGGTTCACATGTGGTTCAGGTGCAACCACATTCTCTACGGCTTCTTCGGGCTGGTTTCTACGATGCCTAATGGGTGCCATTTTCTATACAAACAACACACGTCATTAGTCTCACTTCTTATCAACTGAAGGCTTTGCATTTCAATATATATCACATCAACTATCACATCATTTTTTTTCCAAACATCCAACTTATCCACATGTTCAACAATTTTTGAAAACATCCCACATACTCTTTGAAAATCCACCCATTTTCAAAATGTACTAAATATTCAGTTTTCAAAGTCTTTCATTTGAAAATCAATTTCTGCATTTTTCAAAAAATTTCACCTTTCCCAAAATCATAAATCATTCTTCGCAATGAGATATGCCATCCTAGTGGGAAGTAGTTCCTCTAATGCATGTCATGCTCATTTCATTGGCTAAACCCATGACAATGAGATTTGCAACATTCTAGAAGTGTATCCAAAACACTTATGTACCCAACACCCTGGAAACAAGAATTTTAGCATAAATGGGTTAGCAACATCCTTTTATGCTATACATTTCAAGTTCTGAAAATCCTACTCTTATCTAAGATGATCACCCAAGGAATAGACAAGAAGGAATTTCAACTCTAGGACCAACCTCATCGATGACCACTTGTTCGGAAAGGACTGAACAAACTGATACCATTTGTAATGACCCACCAATTCTCATTGTCTTGAGAGCTCAACGAGTCATTACTTGGCCTTAAGCGACATCCCCAAGGCACCAAAGGCTGGAAATAAATGCCGAAGGGTTTCAAAACAAGTGGGGGACGATTTACCCTTTTGGAATATACCACAGAGCCAACAAACATAACCAAAAAAATATACTAAATGGTGTATGATAAAATCTAAGACAACTCAACCATTTATTTTATCAAAAACCCACTAAAAGTACCACAGTGGAAACCAACTCTAAAACATTAGATTAGAAAGTGGAAAGACAACTCAAAGACTACAAGACAACAACCCAACTCCATGCTCCACAAGCTTCAAGCTCCAACATCATGAACCAACCCAAGTATCATCAAGTAGTGGTCTAAACATGTGACACTTTACCTTTTCCAACGTCCCGATACATGACATCTGCAAAAACACCAACGTGACAAAGAAGGGGATGAGTAATTAAACTTAGTAGGTTTTCCCAGATGACTTACCAACCCATGCCTCTAGGATAAAACATGTTAGCACATTTATATAAAACAATTTATATAAAAAAATTCCAAAAATAGTTCACAATATAACAAGTTCCACGTACAAGTCATTTTTCCCACAAACCCATATTTCTCAAGAAAATAAATCAAGAAAAATTTCTAATTCCATTCACATTTCCATTTGGCACATTTGTTCCATTTCACCAATCCACACAACCAACCATGCATGCAACCTGGACCTCCCTATACTCACGAGTGGTGAGTTATCCTTCCACTAAGACGTCACTTAGTGGACTACCTTGAAGGGGATACTTCACGACCTTATCCGTCCCAACCTATTGATGGGGGGACTTCTTGCCCTTATCCATCCCAAAATTTTGATGGGTGTACTTCTCGACCTTATCCATACCAATGCATATGAACACACACCACAACCCATGAAATCCATGCCCAAAACCAAGTGTGTTCAAAACCTTTCAATAAAGCATCTCACTTTTATTGAAAACCATTTCATTCAAGAAGTAAAACCATAGCCAATGTAAAATCACCACTTTAAATTTACTTCAACAACCACTTTCCAAAAACACACAATTTTCATCACCCGTTACTAAAAAGGGGGTTTCAAACATTCTTTCACAATAGATAAACAAACCATTTCAATCAAGGAAAACAAATTGAAACTAATCCTTCAAGTTCTACGAGAGAGGAATTGAGAGTGAATCCACCTACCTCAACAAAAGGCGAAACCAAGCAACAGACGAAGAACGCTCAAGAAAACCGGGTCAAATCTCCAAGATTCCTCCTTAGATCTCTTCTCCTAACACAACCAAGACCCAAAATTGTCATATTTGGCATCCACACACTTAGATCTACCCATAACGGGCCTAGAGCTAAGAAACTGAGAGAAGACGATAAGTAGATCTAAGTTGATCTAAGAAACCATTCAAGAACCAAGGAGAACGATCACATACCTCAAGAATATAGCTTTGATTTTCCAAGAGAAGCCTTCGAATCACCTCTGGAATGATGGGAGAACCCTCTTTGACCTTAGGAGAACCAAAATCCTGATTTAGGGCCACTTAAGAGCTTTAATGAGGCAATTAGAGGCAAAACGAGTTAGATCCACAATTTAAGGATCTAATTTTAAGTGACCGCACGGTTTGACAAACCGTGTGCTAACTGTGCATTGGCTACTGCCTCAGCCACCCTTATCGCACGGTTTGGCCGCACGATTAGACAAACCATGCACCGACTATGAGGAAGCCACTGCGCACAGTTTGGCCGCACGGTTAAACAAACCATGCACCGATTGTGTGACTTCCCCTTTACCTCAAAACATCATTCCAAGTTCTCTCGACTCTCCCATTCAACACCCTTAACTTTAAAACCATGAAAAGAATCAAGAAAGGGTTACATACCATAAATCGGGGGTACTACAGAAGGTATTGGTGATTCATAATTCCCTTAAATAATTCCATTTATTTCGTTATAATATTATTTTAAATATCTATATCATTATTTATTTTAAATCATCAAATGATTCATTTTATCCTCTTGAATACCTTATGCTCCTAGTACTACATATACGTCATTCATCTCCCCCTCATATGATATCAACAAGGCTACTGAAAAAAGTCATCAACTGTGGATTTCTACATGTTCCAACTCTCTATTTCTTATCGGTGTTCCTCTCATATAACAACCTCTAAAAACTTATTGGAACCTCATTCTCCATCCAATTTCAATTTTAGAAACCTACTTAATTTATGTTTAATGAATCTAAAAATTCTATGTTCACACAATCACAAGTGTTTCCTCATGAGTTTCATATATCATCTCATTATTCCTTCAATGAACACAAAAAAAATTCAATATCCACATAGAAACCATAATCATTTCTCATGAAAACTTCTATTATATTATATGAATTCACCTTCCATGAAAATCACTTGACATTTTAAACTTCCCTTCATGTGTCTTACTCCATCTTTCCTCATAGTTCGATCTCATTTTGAATCACATCTTTGTGAAATTTTTATTATGATTGGCACTAAGAGAACCATTATAACTAATTATCTTTGAAATATTCAGTCTAAAATTATCAGATCTCAAGAAAAACCTATTTCATATAACATCATAAGTCATATATAATCACACCAGGAGTCTAATGAAATTCATTTAACCTTGTAAGCCATATGAAACCTTAATTTATACATTTTTTCTTCTTGAAGTTAAATGAAATGTTTTAGTTTTCATGCACATAATGTGACTTATTTATTTTCTATCTCATCCATTTTTACATCATCAAACTTTTTATCACCTTGATTAATATAGTATTCATATCCAATCACAATGTAAAATAAACTTATAGTAATGGGATTACCATGCTTCATATCACTTCTTATGTCTGATAGTATATTGATCATGATATTTTTCTATGTAGGTCAAACTCATGGTGAAATAAAACCATGGACGAAATGAGTTATTCTTCATAGATAATCCTCTGATATTTAGGTAGATGATATTTCCCCATGACTTAATATTTCCGAATTCAAAGAATGTCAATATCTTTTAAAACCAATCAATAGTGAAAACTTCACTGATTCCCACATCAATTGACATCTCATTTGGACATTTATTATTAAAATGTTTTTCTTCATCAGTGGTTTGTCGAAATCCTCTGATAGTCGGTTATCGACAACAATATTTTATGTGAACACACTTGGATGAGAATGAGAACCCTTCACCTAAGTGTTTCTTATGCTCTCTCCAGGCTGTGTTGACCCTTGTAAAAACACACATTCTACCCCTACTACTCTTGATTGGATCCCAACATTATGATTTGTTGGTTTTCACTATGATGGATAGGATTTTTGTTTTGTATACCTAGATAATAGTTGAAATTTTTTTTCTATATCTTCAACATTCCTTAGATAAATAATAGTAGGCCTACAGTCCAGTAACCACAACATATCTTCATTTATTTTTTTCTTTACTCTTATCATACAAGATATGTATTGAACGCATAATCCATCTTAATAAAAAATGAAATTATTATTAGTTGTTCTAACCTCCATCCAAATGATTATATTCTTATATGGATATAAACATCACCAATCACACCATGTTAAGTCACCCTTATTTAAAATAAAGGAAAACATTAATGTGGACACTTAAATAACCCTATTTGTTTTTGTTGTCAACATCCTCAAAAACCTTTATTTCAATATGTGTGTATGTTATCATTTTCATCTCCCACTTATTGATGAAAAACACAAAGAAGTTTTTAGGGGTGGGAACTATAAGTGTTCAACAAATAGTATCTACATCCACTTATGATTTTCAATTCAAACTGAATAAACTGAGAGAAGGATTGTAACCACATGATTTCTTATATATGAGCCTCAAGTTAATCAATATAATTAGATGTGTTCTAAATTAGAGTATAAAATAAGCGTGAGTAACTATGGTATCTGATGTTTTCCACTAATCATCATACATGTGATACCACTATGAATTCATCACTTTAAGGGATAGAAAATCATATCTATCATGATGATTTATACCAATACTCATGTTAAGAAATTAATCAAAAAAATTAAAATTAATTAATGTTTACTTAGAAAGTTTAATTTTATTTCCCATTAACCAACACTCCCCCATTAGAACATATTTAAAATAACTAATGATATATTTTAAAATGTGATTGAAATACCTCATTAGTCAATTTTAAGAGTGCTTTAAAGAAATTATAAATTATAGGAATTTAAATAATTTACCTCTTATATAATAAAATCTTCTTAAAGGGATGCACCCTAATACACTTCAAAGGATGTTAAAACATTTCCAGCATGGAAAAAATGATTGAGATTAATTTTTATATGAAATTCTCAAACCCGATTTCATAAAGTTAACTCATCACATAGGTTAAAACATTCATGTGTATATAGATTGATTCTGTTTTCATAATTTTACTTCAAATATTTCTTAAATTTTAACATTTATGTCATTGATTCAATAAAATTAACCCCTTGATTTTAGGACTTGATTCATACTCCCAAGTATAAGAGAATATGATCCCATCAATTTTTAATGACATTACCTCAATCACTTTCCTCAAATATAATTTTTATTTCAATGATAAACTCTATAAGCTTCTCAAAATCTTTTATATTCCCCACCATAATAAAGAACTAATGATAATCTTCATCAAGGATTATCTCTTAAATGGATAAATTTAAAGACGTTTCATATTGATCAAACACCAAGATGGAACAATTTAGCCTTTAATCATGTATAAAATACTGATTCCAGCTTCCTTATTTCTACATTGTTTTCCAGTTTTGAAATATCTCAAACTTAATAACCCCACCATAAATTCTCTTTATTAAAGAGAATAAAAATACAAAATAAAAATTAATTGAATAAAGTGGTACATGTTATTCTTTAATGTGAACAAAAAGTTATAGTAGTCCTTTTAACCATGTTTCTCTTTTCATTATAGTCTGTATGCATAAACATTTTGTTTTCAACTCTGTACTAGATTTTGGAAGCATAGAATTAGTCATTAATTTAACTTATTTGTATTTGATGTTCCTATTTTGATAAGAGATTAAGGTACATGCATATTTTTATGAAATATTCATCTTATTTAATATCTCTTCTAAGGATGGTTCCATGGTTAAGAAATTTTGGACAGTGTTTCTAGCCTTATTAAATCTCACACATAGATCATTAAAACTCTTGGGCTCTAATTTATTGACGACCTCTCAAGAAATATGGCTTATTCATCTGGAGTTTCTTCCTTATCTCTATCACTTTCCATGGATTGTTCTTAATCCATTCTCTTTTACTTTTCCAAATCTATTCTCTAAATGATCAAAAACTCTTTTGAGACAAATTTAGTTTTCTTTATAATTTCATCATGGCTTCATTTAGTCCTTAGTGTAACCACTCTTGGGAACCACCTTCACCTTTTCTTCCAGGATGTATTCAATCAAGAAAATCTTCATGTTTCCTTCTTTTATTAAATCTTATGAATTTTCCCTTCTCCCCTTAACATTGAATTACATGTATTATTTGAAATGATACATATAATGGCATCTCTTTCAACTATAGAATAATATTTTCCTTGTTTTAACACTATGGAAAAAAGGCATTTAGCGGCGGTTTGGTTTTACGTTTTGGGGCGGTTTAAACCGCCGCTAAATAGATTGGCGGCGGTTTTGAAAAACCGCCGCGAAATCGTGCGTCGGGAAACTATTTACTACGGTTTTCAAAACCGTCACAGAACGTTTCGCGGTGGTTTTTTTAGCTACGGTTTAAACTGCCTCTAAATGATTTAGCGGCAGTTTTTTTATTTTTTATTTTATTTTTTTTTTTAATTTTTTATAATTTTTTTAATTTTTTTTAATTTTTTTGTAATTTTTGTAATTTTTCTAATTTTTTAAATTATTTTATTTATTTATTTTATTTATTTATTTATTTATTTTATTTATTTTATTTATTTTATTTTATTTTATTTTATTTATTTATTTATTTTATTTATTTATTTATTTTATTTTATTTATTTTATTTATTTTATTTGTTTAATTTATTTATTTTATTTATTTTATTTATTTTGTATTTATTTTATTTATTTATTTCGTATTTTATTTATTTATTTCGTATTACTTTATTTATCCATGCATGCACATCTCATGAACATGCACATGCACATTAACAATAAGTAATAAATTATAAATAATAACTAATAAATAATAAATAATAAATAATAATAATAAATAATAAATACAAAATAAAAAAAATATTTCATAATAAATAAAACATAATAAATAAAATATTATTATTAATAATTAATAAAGAATAAATAATAAATGATAAATGATAAGTAATAAATAATAAATAATAAATAATAAATAATAAATAATAAATAATAAATAATAAATAATAAATAATAAATAATAAATAAATATAAATAATAATTAATAAATAATAAATAAATATAAATAATAAATAATAAATAATAAATAACAAATAATTAACAAATAATAAATAACAAATAACAAATAACAAATAATAAATAATAAATAATAAATAATAAATAATAAATAATAATTAATAAATAATAAATAATAACTAATAAATAAATATACATAATAAATAATAAATAGAAAATAATAAATAATAAATAAATATAAATAATAAATATAAATAATAAATAATAAATAATAAATAATAAATAATAAATAAATATAAATATAAATAATAAATAATAAATAATAAATAATAAATAATAAATAAATATAAATAATAAATAATAAATATAAATAATAAATAATAAACAATAAATAATAAATAATAAATAAATATAAATAATAAATAATAAATAACTAGTAACAAATATTAATAATAATAATAATATTTTATTATTAGTAATAATAAATAATAAATAATAAATAAATAATAAATAATAAATAATAAATAACCAGTAACAAATAATAGATAATAAATAAATTAAAGTATATAATAAATAATAAATAATAAATGAAACACATGAAAAAGTATGAAAAGACGTGATAAGGGATGAAAAATCATGAAAATGCATGAAAACGGATGGAGAATCATGAAGAATGAGGCATTATAAAGAATGAGAACGTATGAAAACTCATGACAACTCTGGAAAACCCCTTAAGAATTCAACATAATCACCATAATTACCCACAAAAAACCATTGATAAAGATAACAAGTCATGGAAACCCAAATAAACAGTAATAAATGGAGCAATTGTTAAAACCCGTCAAAACGGTCATAAAGTGACAAAAACATTGGACTCACATTAACAGAGATAACTTATGATCTGAGAGTCCGTTTCAGATTCGCGACATGTCAAATCAAAGATCCTGAAACAATCTTCGACCTGATAGGTGAAAGAGTCTAAATGGAAAGGCAGATCAAAAGTTACGACCATTTAAAGAAAAGCTGGGGGGAATGGGTGCTAGAAACGAGGCATTGAAAAACATAACAAACCCGATACCCACTAAAAGGATGTAACTTATGATCCAGAGGTGCATGTTGGTGCCACGACCAGTCAAACTGAAGCTCATGGAATGAGCTACAATCTGGCAGGTGGAGGAGTCCGAACTGACACACGGATCGAATGTTAGGTCCGTTTGAAGACAAGTTCGACGGGACACCGATGACGGAAATGGGGTTTTGGAGGCCTTAAAAGAGGTTTTGGGGTCAAAAAACAAGACAAAAGTTTACTTTTGTCTAATTTTTGCGTAACTCTCTTCACTGGCTTTGATTTGATATGTGGTAGAGTCCAAACGGACACTCGGAGCAAAAGTTATAGTCGTTTGAAGTTGGAGAACTTTTTTCAAATTTCTCTTCACTTTCATATCTTCTGCACCTTAGACCGTCTAATGGTTTTGATTATACGTACCTCTAGATCTCTTTATGAGCTTCTATTTGACTGGTCGTGGCGCTCCAAAGGACGCCCGGATCAAAACTTGTGGTCGTTTTAGTGATTTCGGGGTTTCTCGAGTTTTTTTATTTTTTTCTTTTCATTTCGCAACAATTTTACCCAAACTGTCGGTATTTCACGGTGGTTTTTTAAAAACTTTCCACTAATCCTCAAAAAAAATTTATAAAAAATTAAAAAAAATAACAATGAATAAAAAAAATAAGGCATTTCACGGCGGTTTAAAAACCGTCGCGAAATGGCGGCCCGAAACACGTTTAGCGGCGGTTTTTAGAACCGCCGTGAAAAAACCGCCACTAAACGGCCGTTTTCCTATAGTGTAAAGACATATTTATTAAAAATATTATTGGTTATATCTAAATTACCAATTTATTTAATTTGATTATACCTGAGAAAAAACATGTATTTCATTTCTTGGTTTATGTTTTTTTGACTCTTATTCATTGTAGAATCATTAGTATACATGACTGGTAAATAAAATCATTACTCTTTTTTATTACCACACATGTTGTGGTATTGGAAAATTTATTCCTTGAATTCAAACATATTTTTGGTTGGAAATATCATCTTCTCTTGTAAATTATGCACATGGATGCTAGGTTTTCTCCATATTTTTTATCTTACCCCCATAATTTGAGCCTTTAATGGGCCCCAAGTGATAACTCATCATGCCAAAAATCCAATTCTTTATGCCTAAAACGATAACAATATAAGAAATGACGAATAAACATTTTTTTTATTCCATGGAATTCTTGTGATCATGGAATTTTAGATATGGTTTTTTTCTATTATTGGGAATACTTATAAACCATTTATGATTTTATTGTTGAACCAAATATTCCATACATTCTTGTATCCACCCTTGATGTGGTGGTCATATTCTCATCACATTTCATCACCCATTTTCTATAGAATTTGATTTCAAACCTAAATTATTCATAAAAATATATTTAGCATGATCAACGTAATTTGACAATGATGGTACCTTTTTCATAGAGTGGGAAGTGGATGCTTCTTCAAATGATCTCAGTTTTCTTTTTGCCCAATTATAAGCCTCTTTTGGGACAAGATACCCTTTTAAATCTTGTGTGAATGTATCCCTTTTGTTAAAATTTTGGGATGTTCCTATTTGAGTAGTTTCAAAAAAATTCTATTTTATACCATGCTCAAGACAATTCATGTTGATAGAATATTTATCATACTCATATTATATCATATTATATTCTCATCCACCCTTTATATTTTGAATATTTTCTTCATGAATATTTTCTTTATTCTTGAAAATAATTATCATGATCCCAAGTTATTTTCTCTTTGGCCTCCATCTGAGCATTTATTAAATTTGTGGAGGTTTTATAAAATTTCATAAATGCATGAATTAATTATACAAGAATAGTTTTTTCCACTCTATTCTCATAGAAATATTTTAGAAATTATTCTTCAATCAATGTAAATTATTCATTTCAAGGATATGTAGATTCATTATTGTCTTCTACATGTTTTTGTGTGCTAAAAATATTTCAAATATTTTGACTAAAGAAGTTTATTTTTATTATTCAATTCCTCTCTCTATGGGTTTTCTTTATTTATTTCCATAATAAATTCCCAGTGTATATATGTGATTACATCAATGAGAATATTATTCATGTAACTTTAAATCCGGGAGTAAGAGTCTTGAACTATTTTGATAGACTCGTATTCTTAAGATTCTTCATAGTCTAAGCTTCCTTGGTCAAAATGATCATATTAAAAAGATTTCATAAATTATTTTCTTTCACTTTCATGATATTTTAGGAGTGATAGATCTTTACTATATATTGTAATTTTTTATAATTTCTTTTCCACCCTCTTCATTCTATTTTTTATGGTTTTGGAAGAAACCTTCATGTCTACATCAATAGGGGTGGATACAATGTATTACACTTAAGTAACTTATTGATCAAATTCCAATATATAATTCAAATAGATATTTTTTAAATAAGTGGGGGAATTTATCCATTAATTGTAAGAACTATTCTTCTTTAATACTTGTAGTTCCCAACGGATCATGCAATGACACTAGGGGGAGTGAAAAAGTGTGCCAAACTTTTTAAAATGTTTTTATTTATTTTAGTTATCCCAAAATTAAACTTGAATAAATAACTTAGTTAAGAGGAATGAATCAATTTATGTGAACTCACACCTCACCTTTGTATGTATGCAGAATAAAAAAGTAATTCACACATAATTATTTTTATATGGTTCATCCCTAGCTGGAGAACTTACTCCTTCTATTTGACACATTTTAGTACATAGAATTTATTATGAATTTAATTGTAGGTGATTTGAAATGTATTTTTATGTCATGTGAAATGTTTAGGTTGGTATCCTCTAAACCTTGAATGGTAGGAATAATTTACTTCATGAGTGTATGAAATTATTTATACTAGAACCACCAATTATTCAATGTCGTTATTTAGGTTGGCACAAAATTTTCATCAAGACTCCTCCAGAGAACAATGAATAGGTATTTGACCACCTGGAGATTATCAAATAATAAAAATATAGGTTTTCCTTGTTCTCCACTTAGACTCAATGTGATATTTCATAATAGTGGTTCTCAATATTTAAGAGTCTTAATGATAACAGATACTTAGTAGGTGTCTTGTTAACCCCTTATTAATCTTATTCTTTGATATGAGGATATCATAGAACTATCTTCTCCTTTTAAATATCACTAATTTTATCATCTAAATATATTACTTGAACTCTCTTTCTAATATACTGAGAATTAGTAATATCTCAATCCAATTATTTTTCTTCATTGGACGATAATATATATATTCATAGTTTCAACAGTCTAAATATCCCCTTATTCTTCATCTTATTTACAAATTCATATAATATGAATCATTATTATGACTATGAATCCATATCTTACATTCAACATATATGATATATTTCTAAATAATATATTCTGACACTAATTATTCTTTATTACTCTCTAAATATATATATTCAATGATATACGAATATGTTAATTTTAGTCCTTGAAAGTCTTGGAGATTCATTAGTACTTGAAATCATTCCATTTAATTCACTCTAATCACATTTTAAATATTAGGGTCTTTGATATTTTTAAATCTTCATAAACTTCCTTTTATATTCTTAAATACTCGATGTTTCCCTGATTGTATATAATTTATTTCAGCTTTTCATCATGTGATATCAGTGTGGCACTCAAAATAGTCACTAACTATGAACCATATTGTGTTAAAAATAGACTTTTATAAAAAAATGTGACCCTAATAAATAATGATCAACAAATTATATTGGACAACATTCTCCTTCCACTTTCAACTTCAGAAAACCATTTTTTCCTTCTATGATGCTCAAAATACCACACACATATGATTGTAGGTGTTTCCATTGGTGTTTTGTATAATATCTCATTACACCTACTATATTAATAACTCCATGTTAATATCCATTCAAAAGTATTTAGTGTTTTTTATGAATACTTCTTCAGTAATATAAAACCTATCCTTCCATGATATAAGACTCAATGTTTAAAACTACTATGCATGCGGCTTCCACCTTCACCATCCTTCATAGTGATAACTCTACTTGAATTACATCTTTGTGATATTTTCATTATGATTAGTAATTTGATCATGTTCATATCAAAATATCCTTAGAATAATCTTTTTAATATTCTCTCATATCATAACAAACTATTTTGTATGACTTTATAAGTTATGTGAATTTTCACATGGAGTTTTAATAAATTCATTTTACATTGAAAGTCATATGAATACTCAAGTCATATGTTATGTTTCTTGAAGTCATATGGAAATCATTTTTTCTCCTACACATAATATAAAATCTTCAATTTCTATCTCTTCCTTTTTTTACTATTAAGAAACTATGAATATTGATTCTAATAGTACTCATCTTTAGTCATAGTGATATCTCAACTTATAATAATGGTCTTCCCATATTTTTTATGAATCTATATATATACGAACATATTCTTATTCATCATTTTATTATTAATTTTATCATTTTTTGTAATCAAAATAGGGCTGACATGTGTTCTCGCTCATATAAAGGCCTAAGATTATGATGTGAATAAGATTCCCCATGATGTAATTCATACTGATTTCACACTTTTCTATATTATTTTAAATAGATAAAGAATGACCACATCAGAAATTCCCACATCTATTTCCATATTGTTTGGATGATGCTTATAATATGTTTCCATGTATTATAGTCTCATTAAAATAATCTTGGTTGGGATGCTCTTTTGTAGTATTATATTTTTATCCCAACTAATGTGGCTAAACAACCTTCACCTAGGTACTTCTTACTCTATCTCCAAGCTATTCCAAATCATACAACTTCACCCATGATTCCCTTGCTTCTCTGAAAAAGATCCCATAATTAATCATGGTTATCTGCACTATGGTATACATAATTTGGATATTTTTTATCTAGAAGATTGTTTACCATTTTTTTCTAACTCTTCTGTATTCCATGGTTAAATAATTTTTTAAATAACACATGAGTAAGTAGCAACATGCAATCCAACAACAGCAATATCTCTTATTTTTTTCTTCAATATAATCATCAATGATAGGTATTCTATACTGAAACCATATTAATACACAATGAAATTCTTCTTGGGAACTACAACCTCTTTCCAAGATTTTACTTTATTCCACACATATTTATATCATCATTAAAACCAAGGTAATTCATCTTTATTAACAACAAAGACAACCATTAATAAGGAATATCTAAAATATATGGTGGGTAATTATAGAATCTTGTCTTTTTATAACATAAATTTCATTTCATTACACGAAACAGAGGATCTTTAAGGTTTAGTGTCTTGGAAACAAGGAACATAATACATGAAAAGAACAAAAAACACTCTTCTTAAACACTTGAAAGGCTTCTCCTTAAGTTCATCCTAGGTTCATTACTGCATCTCATAACCTGGGGACATACATCAAAATAAAGGGTGAGCAGAAATCCCAGTAAGGGAAACAAGAGAAACATTTTACATGTGAACTTGAGATACTTCAATAAGGACATGAAAATAACTTTAAGGCATGAGAAAGAAATCATGAGATACATCATAATAAAAATAAAATTTTTCATAACTTGAAGATGTGGCTACAACATTTAATATTGAAAATCGTTTCGTTTCACCAAGGTCCATCCCCAAGGTGTCGTTAAAATTACCAAGGTTATTCACCAAGGCGTCGTTAAAATGGTCATCTCTAGAGATTAAGTCTTTACCCAATGCATTGGAGCGCTATCAGGGCGCACCCTTAATTTGTCTTTATTATCATGTGAGCCACATATATCATCATCAAACATTTCATAAATAACCCATATAGCATAAAATAAATGTGTTTCATTTCATAATCATAACGTTTTAAAAACTGCTTTAAAGACATGATCTTTACGTCACTTTAAACCCACGAAAGGGAAAGCAGGTCTCATGTATGTAAATACCAGAATTTAAAATAGAACATTTTGATATATATGTGAATACCCTTGTAGAAATAAGAGCTTTTAGTATTCACTTTATAACATAAAATAATTTTTAGAAAAGCGAGAGGCATTTTGAGACGAAAATTCTGCAGCATAACGGCTATGTTACAAGGTTTTCAAAAAACATTGAAAAGAGAGGGGACATGGGTCAAACATTCATAAATGACCCATAAAATAGTATAGGGACAGAATATAAAGGATTTAAGAACATGGTAATGAAATTTGAAAATATACCATATTAAATGAAGAACATGAAAGGAAGACAAAAATAAGATTTCTCTTATGAAAATTCAGCAGCCTAACAGCGTTACATAAACTTCAACCAAAAATGAATTGATGATGTCAAATAGGGTATATAATCATATGAACATAAAAGATCAGTATCATAGATATAGAGATCATAACCCAACATAATAAAAAGTAACTTGCAAGACTTGACATGGAATTAGAACTTTGAAAACGAGAAGGGTGAAAGAATCCCTTAAAAATTCGGCAGCCTAACGGCGTCACTTAAACTTCAACAAAAATTAATTGATGAGATAAAATAGGGTCTCTCATCATATGAACATAATATTCCATCATTATAGATATAGAGATAATACCCCAACATAACAAAAAGGAACTTGAAAGAACTGACATGAAAGTAGAACTTCAAAACGAGAAGGGTGAAGAACCACTTTAAAAATTCGGTAGCCTAACGGCGCCACTTAAAACTTCAAAATACTGAATTGAAGAGATCAAATGGGGTCTCTCATCATATGATCATAAAATATCAGTATGATAAATTTAGAGATCATACCCCAAAACAATAAAAATGAACTTGAAATACTTTACATGAAAATAGATCTTGAAAAAAAATGAGAAGGGAGAAGGAATCCGTTACAAAAATTTCGGCAGCCTAACGACGCCACTTAAAACATCATAAAATGAAATAATGAGAGTAAGAGGGGATCTCTCATTATATGAACATGAAAAGGGAAGTAATATGAGTATAAAATACCATCCTTTAACATAAGAACATGGAGCATAAAAGAAATCACATAAAAGAGATTGTTTGAAAAGAAAGAGAGAGGTCGGATCCCTTACCTTAAAACGTAACTCTTAAAACTCAAAGGTTTGGACCTTGAGGGCTTGGGGGAACCTTTGGAGGACTCTTTGTGAGGTAAGGAGACCAGAACTTCATTGGGGAAGAGTGGGGAGCCTAATGGATGAGAGGAGGGCTTGGTATTTATAGGGAAAGTGAGGGGACAAGGCATTAATGGCCAAGGGACACCTCACATGTGCTTTTATCAAACCCATGTGCTCTCCCTTGGCATTTACCATGGAGTTAGGCCACATGGGGCCCCCAAAACAATAATTAAACACCCTTGGCCGGCCAACCCTTAAAATATCTCATGACATCATCATGACCCAGTTATGATGTCATTAAACATACCGAAACCCTAAAACTACATTTTTACTATTCACTGAAAAAATCATCTTTCTCAGAAAAATCCCAAAATTTCACCTTAACTAAATATCGATGCTCAAATTAAATTTATGAACTCCATTTTATAAAAATAATTTTCTAAATAATTTTAATTTAATTTTTAAATAAAAACACTATTCATCAAGGATTCATTTTTTTCAGAAAAATCCCCAAAAATTACCATAACATAATATCGATGCTCTGAGTTCAAAAATAAAGTCCTTTTTATAAAAATAATTTTCTAATTATTTTTAATTAAATTTTTAATTAAAAAACACTATTCACCCGAAAAAACTAATACTTGAATAATAATTTATGAAACCATTATTTAACCATTTTATTGAATCACATTACTTAATCAAGGTGCCTAGATTATACTAATACTTTATTTAAGTGAGATAACTAATCCATTTGGACACATTACTAATCCTAATCATAAAATCACTATTCATAATTTACTATTCATCAAAAATCAAGTTGATCTTATTAAACTCTAAATTTCGTACTGAACAAAATTGTAGAAGACCATTTTTTGCAAATCATTACACATTTTTAATTATTTAAGGTTTACAAAAACATTTTTAAAGTATATTTTTTCTAAAATTCATCAAAAATATGCATACTATATTTATCCGGTCATTTGAAAATTCATAAACATCATCATAAGAAGAAATCCCAATTTTTATTTAAAACAAAGGATTACACAAGGAAGTTACGGTCTCCTTACATAGCCCCTTATCACACTAGCATAGGACCTAAGTGTAAGGTGTGCTAAGGTGAGAGAATCCGAGGGAGGCTCGTCCAACATCGCACGAGTAGTAATTTCTATCATTTTGAACTTCTCGCGAAGGCGATCCCGTTTTAGCTTCACACGATGAAGTTCAGCTTGGGTTTGGTCCAGAGCAAAGCCCAGTGGTGCTACCTCCTTCCCAAGTTCTGTTAGATGGGCTTAGATCGGTCCGAGACTACTGGGTGAGGCCATCGAATCTTCTTTCTATGTTAATTAACCAAGATTACTTGTATTTAGAGACAATAATCAAAACGTTTAGTTTCCAGCGGTCATATTGACCAATGGTCATATAACAGTCAAAAACCAACGGTCTCATTTTAATTATACTCATGTTATCAAATGAAACATTTTTTTTGAGTATAAAAATTAAATAAAATAACACATAAAATTAGGAAACAAGATTTATTCAAAATTTCGGGCCGTTACAATCTTCCCCCCTTAATAAATTGCATCCTCGCAATTTTTAAAATTGGGTTTTGAAATTTCGTTGAAATTCCCACATCGGAAAAAGAGTCAGTAACACCATTACTTTAAAAGAAAGAAGAGGAAGTACAAAGGTCACCCGAGTTTACTCATACTAGGATTCCATGTAGGAAACATGGACATGGAGGAGAAAACAAAGGGTAACGTTCTAAAGGAGAGTGATAGAAAACATGATTAGAAGGAAGTTAACCACCAGAAAATCCCAAAATTATGATGTGTGTAAGTGGTCTTTGATTACCTAGTAGGAAACGTAAACCAACAACGTTTTTGTTTTACGTTCCTTTTCATAACTTTGAGGAATTCATTTACTACATAGAACAAAAACATAAGAAAATATACCTACCTTCATGTAGAGTTTCATCCTTTAATAAGTTTCTACCAAAACTAATCTCTTCTCCAAATGATGAGCATTCAAAACTACTTGGTCTCATCAAAACACAAGAATCATCTTCTAGAGAATCACATAATCCACAAAAGATCAACTATCTATTTCTTCTATCTTTAAACATTATCCCAAAAATAGAAAGGGTAAGGTAAAATAACTCTTCAAAAAGAATCCCATAGGAATGGAAACTACTTTTAAATCTTCAAAGTTCCATGGTACTACCCAAAGTTCATCATAGACCATCCCATAAATAACGGTCCTTAAAATTCCTCAAAATAAACCAAACTAAGATTGAAACCAAAATACAAGAGGGATCTGATAACATAGTCTTCCAAAATAAACATCATTGTTTATCTCCAAACAACATCAACCACACCTAACATCTTATAACAAAATTATCTAACCTAAACATATTTTACCCAAGATAGGTTAATCATTTCCATAAGTAACCTAAATTACTATAAGTCCACCTTAAATTCATTGATTCTTCAAAATATAAGTCAACCTTACTCCTCAATGAAAATACCGTAGTAATCTATTTACCTCGATCATATAGGGTCCTCAAAATAGTGAACTTCTTCCAAAATAATAATCATCTTTTAATCCCCTAATAATCTCTGTCATATTAATACGGCAATTGTAGCATTTCCTATCACATTGGTTGTTGGGACATGTTCTTCCATTTCCCGCCATTAAATAAGAAAAGAAGCTATAATTAGGGGCTTAAATACTTAGCCAATAATCATGAAAAGAAACTTAAAGCATATAAGGATAACTTATAGAAGAAAAGTATACCCTAACTTTCGATCCCCTAGGTTCCCATCTAGGTTATCCATGATCATATATTCTTATGTGAACCTTTATTTTATTTTATCTTTGTTCCTTTAACAATGGTTCATACTAAGCTTATGAATTTACCAAAGCATATCCCCCCGGAGTGTCGTAACAAAGAGTGCAGCAAGGCCCGTTGTTGTGTACCATTTTCCATTCGAGTCTAGCTCAAAGTGGTGTTTTCAGGTTTTACCCCTATGTACATCTGTGCCAGAGCCACCTCTACCTGCTCGTATCCATACAGGGATGTATTTGCTTGGAAACCCCTTACTCAATACTCACCAAAATACCAGGAAGATTTCCTATATTTAAAATTTTCTATAGGGTTCTTCCTAGAGTTTTCATATCCTAATTTTCACAAATAACTAAACCATCCTTTGATACCAACTATAGCATCCTGTCTTTTTATAACATAACTTTCATTTCATTACACAGAACTGATGATCTTTAAGGTTTAGTGTCTTGGAAACAAGGAACATAATACATGAAAAGAACAAAAAACACACTTCTTAAACACTTTAAAGGCTTCTCCTTAAGTTCATCCTAGGTTCATTACTGCATCTCATAACCTGGGGACATACATCAAAAGAAAGGGTGAGCAGAAAGCCCAGTAAGGTAAACAAGAGAAACATTTTACATGTGAACTTGAGATACTTCAATAAGGACATGAAAATAACTTTAAGGCATGAGAAAGAAATCATGACATACATCATAATAAAAATAACATTTTTCATAACTTGAAGATGTGGCTACGACATTTAATATTGAAAATCATTTCGTTTCACCAAGGTCCATCCCCAAGGTGTCGTTAAAAATTACCAAGGTTATTCACCAAGGCGTCGTTAAAATGGTCATCTCTAGAGATTAAGTCTTTACCCAATGCATTGGAGCGCTATCAGGGTGCACCCTTAATTTGTCTTTATTATCATGTGAGCCACATATATCATCATCAGACATTTAATAAATAACCCATATAGCATAAAATAAATGTGTTTCATTTCATAATCATAACGTTTTAAAAACTGCTTTAAAGACATGATCTTTACGTCACTTTAAACCCACGGAAGGGAAAGCGGGTCTCATGTCTGTAAATCCCAGAATTTAAAATAGAACATTTTGATATATATGTGAATACCCTTGTAGAAATAAAAGCTTTGAGTATTCACTTTATAACATAAAATAATTTTTAGAAAAGAGAGAGGCATTTTGAGACAAAAATTCTACAGCATAACGGCTATGTTACAAGGTTTTTAGAAAACATTGAAAAGAGAGGGGACATGGGTCAAACATTCATAAATGACCCATAAAACAGTATAGGGACAGAATATAAAGGATTTAAGAACATGGTAATGAAATTTGAAAATATACCATATGAAATGAAGAACATGAAAGGAAGACAAAAATAAGATTTCTCTTATGAAAATTCAGCAGCCTAACATTGTTACATAAACTTCAACCAAAAATGAATTGATGATGTCAAATAGGGTCTCTCATCATATGAACATAAAAGATCAGTATGATAGATATACATATAATACCCCAACATAATAAAAAGTAACTTGCAAGACTTGACATGGAATTAGAACTTTGAAAAGGAGAAGGGTGAAAGAATCCCTTAAAAATTCGGCAGTCTAACACCGTCACTTAAACTTCAACAAAAATGAATTGATGAGATCAAATAGGGTCTCTCATAATATGAACATAAGAGTCCAGCATGATAGATATAGATATAATACCCCAACATAACAAAAAGTAACTTGAAAGAACTGACATTAAAGTAGAACTTCAAAACGAGAAGGGTGAAGAACCACTTTAAAAATTCGGTAGCCTAACGGCGCCACTTAAAACTTCAAAATACTGAATTGAAGAGATCAAATGGGGTCTCTCATCATATGATCATAAAAGATCATTATGATAAATTTAGAGATCATAACCAAAAATAATAAAAAGGAACTTGAAATACTTTACATGAAAATAGATCTTGAAAAAAAATGAGAAGGGAGAAGGAATCCGTTACAAAAATTTCGGCAGCCTAACGGCGCCACTTAAAACATCATAAAACGAAATCATGAGAGTAAGAGGGGATCTATCATTATATGAAAATGAAAAGGGCAGTGAGATGAGTATAAAATACCATCCTTTAACATAAGAACATGGAGCATAAAATAAATGACATAAAAGAGATTTCTTGAAAAGAAAGAGAGAGGTCGGATCCCTTACCTTAAAACGTAACTCTTAAAACTCAAATGTTTGGACCTTGAGGGCTTGGGGGCACCTTTGGAGGACTCCTTGGGAGGTAAGGAGACCAGAAATTCGTTGGGGAAGAGTGGGGAGTCGAATGGATGAGAGGAGGGCTTGGTATTTATAGGGAAAGTGAGGTGACAAGGCATTAATGGCCAAGGGACACCTCACATGTGCTTTTCTCAAACCCATGTGCTCTCCCTTGGCATTTACCATGGAGTTAGGCCACATGGGGCCCCCAAAACAATAATTCAACACCCTTGGCCAGCCAACCCTTAACATATCTCATGACATCATCCTGACCCAGTTATGATGTCATTAAACATACCGAAACCCTAAAACTGCATTTTTACTATTCACTGAAAAATTCATCTTTTTCAGAAAAATCCCAAAATTTCACCTTAACTAAATATCGATGCTCTAATTACATTTATGAACTCCATTTTATAAAACTAATTTTCTAAATAATTTTAATTTAATTTTTAAATAAAAACACTATTCATCAAGAATTCATTTTTTTCAGAAAAATCCCCAAAAATTACCATAACATAATATCGATGCTCTGAGTTCAAAAATAAATTCCTTTTTATAAAAATAATTTTCTAATTATTTTTAATTAAATTTTTAATTAAAAAAACACTATTCACCTGAAAAAACTAATACTTGAATAATAATTTATGAAACCGTTATTTAACCATTTTATTGAATCACATTACTTAATCAAGGTGCCTAGATTATACTAATACTTTATTTAAGTGAGATTACTAATCCATTTGGACACATTACTAATCCTAATCATAAAATCACTATTCATAATTTACTATTCATCAAAAATCAAGTTGATCTTATTAGACTCTAAATTTCGTACTGAACAAAATTATAGAAAACCATTTTTTGCAAATCATTACACATTTTTAATTATTTAAGGTTTACAAAAACATTTTTAAAGTATATTTTTTCTAAAATTCATCAAAAATATGCATACTATATTTATCCGGTCATTTGAAAATTCATAAACATCATCATAAGAAGAAATCCCAATTTTTATTTAAAACAAAGGATTGCACAAGGTAGTTACGGTCTCCTTACATAGCCCTTATCACACCAGCATAGGACCTAAGTGTAAGGTGTGTTAAGGTGAGAGAATCTGAGGGAGGCTCAGCCAACATTGCACGAGTAGTAATTTCTATCAGTTTGAACTTCTCGTGAAGGCGATCCCATTCTAGCTTCACACGATGAAGTTCATCTTGGTTTTAGTCCAGAGCAAAGCCCAGTGGTGCTACCTCCTTCCCAAGTTCTATTAGATGGGCTTCGATCGATCCGAGACTACTGGGTGAGGCCATCAAATCTTATTTCTTTATTAATTAACCAAGATTACTTGTATTTAGAGACAATAATCAAAACGTTTAATTTCCAGCGGTCATATTGACCAATGGTCATATAACAGTCAAAAATCAATGGTCTCATTTTAATTATACTCATGTTATCAAATGAAACATTTTTGTTGAGTATAAAAATTAAATAAAATAACACATAAAATTAGGAAACAAGATTTATTCAAAATTTCGGGTTGTTACAGTAATATTTTACCATGACATTAAAAATAAATTAAAGTTATAAAATTTAAATATAATAAATATAAATCATAATATTTACCACTCCTAAGACCACACATCTATTTACATAGTTCACATGAAAAATCGAAGAAAAACATGATGATAACATAGATATAGTATCAAATTGAATTTATTGTAATAGGATTTGATATCACTATTGACACTGAAAAGGTGGCTTATCCATAATCAAGGATTCCCAAAATAAGTTGGGATATGTTTTGGTAAATTATGAAAAATTGAGGAAATTCCTACATATATGATCAGGAAACCACATTTATTGTCTTTCATAGCCACACAACACCATTTATTTAGCTCCATGACCATGCACCTCATTTCATAAATGTTTATGATTAAATTTTTATATATATAAATGAATTTATTAATTATATGGATTTTCCAAAAAAATTTAGAGATACTCTATGTGAAATAGAGAGTATTTGAATCACACACCCCATTGTGATATTTCTAATCCTCCCTTAGTAAATCCATACAAATAGGCATGGGGTCAGTTGTGTGATTTGTGTGACCGATATTTTTCTCTTGATATCAATTACATAAAAAACCATGTGGGTGGACCTTATGTTGAGGCCACTATATACCTATTAATTAGTGACCAACCTATACCATTCAAGAACTACAAAACCCCCTTTCATGGAAAAATGATATATTATTCAACGGAATCCCCTTCTTTCCAAGGTTTTTCATGATTAAAAAAACCTCAACATGACCATCCATGACAAAAAAAATGATAATCATGTTCTCATGAATACACACCCATCAAAATGACTATCCATAACTACACACCCATCAAAACTACCATCTATGACCAAACACAAAATAGTGATAATATTCATGGTTGTGCGCCCCTTGATGGGTAACTCCATGGATGTTGTGACACTAATTATGTAATTTTAAAGTATGAAATATATCAATTATTGATTATATCCTTATTTTAAGTTTTATATCAAATTATTTAATTTTTTTGAGGATTTACATTTTTCGCAGTTCCCTCATCACGAAAATTAATCATGTGACGTAGCACTATGATTCTATAAGTATTCACATGGTTAGTGAATAGTTTACTCAACAACACATCAACCATGAATCTTGTTAATGATTTTATTTTTCTTAGATCTTAAAATTTAAACTCTAGGGGGATTTCAAATCCACCCCACTCATTCTAAGAGCCTTGTTTGGTCATTCTCCTTATTGTTTCTCTATCTCTCAAACTTATCCTTTGGTTATTCATCAATGATATAATTGATTCCTGGTAGTAAATAGATTAAATAACCTTAAAATTATTCTTAATATTCCTATACCCTAGTCTCCTCCTTTTTATTCTCATTTTTACTCTCCTCTTATCCTTATATATCCAGGAAGACCTAGGGAAAATGTAAAACATGTATCATGTTGTAGGGTTATTGATGCTTTTGGTTACCTATTAAGGGTTTATTACCATTTCTTATAGTCTAGAAACATTATCGAACAATATATATTATCAATAAATTATAGGTTTTTATGTTATTATTTTTCATTTTGAACACTGAGTGATTATTGGTTTTTAAATTAGTAATGTTGTATAAAAATAGGTTTTTTATCATTATTTATGACTAAATAATCTTGATTGTATTGTTCTTATTCTTGGATAACATTTTAGGTTGGGATGTTTATTACGTAACATGTATACACCATGATAAAACAATAGTATTCTATAAATGCATTTTTAGTAATAATAAAGAGATATTTTAGAGGAATTAAATAGAATTTCGTTTTAGAAAAAATTATTATACCCCATAGGGAATTGCCATATGATTTTGTAGTGGATTATTAAAGATAAATAAATGCTTAACTTCACTCAATGAGTCTATTATTAATATTATTATTTTTATATGCTTGACCCTTCTAGAATAAAAATGTTTATGAATTTTATTGATTCATTAATATCATATGAAAATGTGTGAATTCACATTTGAGTTTAATTTAACATAAATCTTAGCCATCTTCATAGGAAAACCATTGCACACATAGGGGTATTAACATATATATTTACTCTTAATGTTATGATTACCCATGAAAATATCCCTTTGATAATATTAAACTTAGTTATATGAAGTTACCTTTATCTATATAGTTATGTGAATATAGATCCTTTATATGAAAATTCCCAAAGGTCATCATGCTCTAAAGGGGGATATTAGGTTCCCTACCATGGAAACATGGGTGAATAACCATGTTTCATGGTTTAGACATTATCATTAATTGTTCTTCTTATTTTATACATAGTTCTATTAGCAACATTTTACTTTTCATTCTTTCTTTATAATTTTATGTTAAACCAATGAAATCCTTGTAAATTGTTTTTATAAAGTAACTAAATATTATTATCATTATATGTATTTAAAACTAGAATGTTTTGGTATTACATTAAGAAAGTTTTAAAAAGATAAATTTGTGGTATCATACTAGAATTCTTATTCTCATTTCCAATATACACCCTTCATATGTCTGTAAACTAGGAATAAAAAATAGATAGGATAGTATTAAATGGGTTAAAATGCTTTCGTGTTTTTGTTGTTTTAGATCATTTTACATAGGTGAAAATTTTTTCAATCCCAAATTATATTTTATACATGATAGAAGATCCCATTTAATTATATTAATTATATAGTTAAATTTATTAATATTAATATAACGTAATTTTTTTTAAATAAAATGAAAAAATACATTTTTCAAAAGAATATTATGTAGAAAAAAAAGATGTATGGAAGAAAAATTTCATAAAAGCTTGACAAACATAAGAATTCATTAAATCATAATGAAAAAAATACCCACACCACCAAAAGAAATGAACATATAGTTTGAGAGAAATAAAACCAACACCAATATTATTATCAGAACAGAAACAGTCACGTGGAAGCCTACTAATCAATATGGGGATAATAAAAAATAACGGGTATAATCTTGGGTTTACTTATGTTAGGGGAGGTTTAGTATTGCGGATGTGAATGTATTTGGGGGTAGTAATGAAAAGTGAAAAATATATAGTAGGGGTGAATAAGGTAACACTGAGAATATGGGAAAGAAAGAACCTGGTGGTGGTCCACACCACAGAGTGTGAGTGGGGTGAGAAGGAAAATAGTTTAAAGGGGGATGAAAACTTTTTTTATAATATATATATTTATTCCCAGGGACAAATGGGGACTATTTGGGCCAGTCTACATGTGCACAAATATTTTTGAATAGCTCATTTAAGATAATTTATAATATAGGTATAATTTTCAATGTCTATTTTGTATATTTTTTACAGGATATCAGAAAACTATCATAGAACCCACAATGTTTTTTCAATCTTAAGGATGAATTTATTATTTATAACATAATAAATTACTTGACCTCATCATAATTTGATAGAATTTTTGGATCTCTCTTTTTTAGGTTAGTAGTGGTGACAAGTGATAAATGTGCACTTGTCAAAAGAAGGTGAGTTACTTGTTTCATTGTTGTCCTTTAATTTTTGGCCATGTATTTGTTAATACATTAGGTATATATCTGGACTGAATTATCATCCCATCATATTACACATATTTGTTTATGAATATTTCATATGTATATTTTTATAGACCTAGGATCATGATAATTATGTTTATTTGGTTTCTTTGATGTTTTTTTATTGATATGAGTTTTAACTTATTATATTCTAGGTATGGATTTCAATTTATTTTAATAATTATTATTTTATTTCATGACCTCCTTCCAATTGAATGTTTGTGTTGAGTTCTCAAGGAGAATCACTTTTATGATTTAACTGATTATCTAGAGAAATTATTTCCAATAGAGTTTCCTTAATTCTCTATCACTAGATTCAATATCATAATGACCACGAAAAAATTTAAAAATTATAATGGTCTAACTCAGTAATCAAGATGAGGTAGCCTATATTGGTTTTATATAACTGTGAACCCCTCAATTCAAACTAAATCCATATTGAATCCAACCGACCTTTTACCCCTATTATTATGCCTTTATGAACTCACTCTAACACATCTCATGCCCTCATTGCATGAGATCCACTTGAAGATCCTCAAAGGAAAAGAAAATAATATTACCCTTTGTTGGAACTATGTCTTATGAAGTTGGATTTTTTATCAATAAATATTTTCTAACAATTGGGTGTTGTTGGTTGTTTTGGGAGTGTTCGTGATGTTTAATACATTTTAAAAAGGTATGGAATTTCATTGTAAGAGTATGGATCATTTCAGGAGGAAAATATAGAATATAAAAATGACATTGTAGGTGGAATCTTGTTGATAGAAAAATCATTTTATACTAAATTATATCTTTATTGGATGAATGTGATCTATGTAAGAATCATCCAGGTATTCATAAGGTTGAATGCGATTTTCATAAGGATAATTGGTGACTTCGTATAGATGAAGTAATTTTTCATAAGTATAAGACATCGTATGTTTGGAAGACATTTCAAGTACTATAATTTGAATGGTTATTCATTATAAAGACCATTGTTTAGTTAAAACTCACAAGGTTGATAGAATTTTAAAACATTAATTTGTAAGGATGACCACTGTAAGGATAAATCATTGTAAGGATCATCCTAGGAATGAATTATTTAAGGATGGACACCATAAGTATAAAAATAAATAATTAATAAGGATTTCCAAAAAACATTGTAAGGATAAATCCTTCAAAAAATTTAGGGGTATGAAGGAATATCAAGGGGACTTTTTAAGGGTTATCTATACTACTATATAAAATGTTTCATTAACACATTAGCATACATTTGAGATAATTTTTGTTGACCATGTAGATTAAATTCCAAATTATTAATCACAATTAATTAAATGTAAATCAATCAAAATAAATTTTGGAAATACACTATGATAACTGAAATCATGTTGGAAATAAAGTTAGCAATTCGTACGATATTCCTAGATATTTAAATAATAAAATTATGTCATGGGTCTTTGTCACCTAATAATTCATGCATGAATATTTATTGGAAGTGAAAAATCAATATAATTTTATATTCAAGTTTCCTATTTTTCAAGAAGGAAGAATCATGGAGTTGAAGGGGGTATCACATATCAAAGTTAAATGTGTAATTTATTTCAATATTTGTTGTTTTTCAATATCAAAATATGTAAATCATTTAAGTAAATCATTAAAAATATAAAATATATGATTAAAATAAGATTAAATTGAAAAAAAATATGTGGGATCATGCTAATACATTAAAACTAATGGGATAGAATATACAATGTGGAGGAATGTGATAACACCCTTGATGGATTTGGTGTTCTTTTTTTTCTGAAAAATATTGTAAGAATATCATGAGTGGCATATTTTTATTTACTTCACTCAAGAAGTGTGCAAGAGATCAAGAATGAGGAGTGAACTTGGGAACAACAGTGAAACCTTGTCGAATATTTATAGAAACAATAATGGTGAGTATTACAATGTAGCACATTAATAACATGTCTACGTATTCTCTTGGGATTTTCCCTTAGTGGTGAACCAAGAAAAACAGTGTTTCCTTACTTTAATTTATAAAATTCAGTTTTCAAATGTTTGTGTGAAAAATAAACAAAATTTTTATGTTCTTTTTAACATGAAAATAAGATAAAAAAGTGATAGGAAAATCCCACCCTAATTCAAACCTCCCCACTCAAGGTTTTTTGGGATATGGTTATAACAAGTGGTGTTTGATCAATAGAGTTTAGGTGATGAATCCATCTTAAAAATATATATTTTCATAGAAAACTCAATTGATTTGAATGGAGTTCCATTATCCAAAAGGTTAAACTACAATGTTTGGAAGAATAGAATGAGATATCATTTAATATCTCCCAAATTTGATTCTTTATCAGTAGTTATTCATGAAGTACTATTTAGTGATCTTTTGAATTGTCTATGAACAAAAGAGGAAGGAATATTCTCGATACTGATTACAAAGCATAAAATTATTTATTTGATGCTTTATTAAATTAGATATTCAATAATGGTATTATTTTTTTATCTCAATGTCATTGTATGACAATTTTATTAATAACTATGAAGGTGACAGTAAGGTTAATTATACAAAGCTTCAAGTACAACACAATATGTTTTATGACTTAAATATTCTTCCTAATTAAAAATATTGTTGGGTCATTCAACCACAACATTAAGGTGGTCAGTGCCATGTGAGTTCCTAGTGAAGATATTAATGATAACGATATTGTGAATAAGATCATGGGGAGACTGATACCTCTCTAAAAACAAATTTTTTCATCTCTTGGAGAGAGAAATCTAGCCGAGTTATCACTGGATGCCCTATAGAAAATGCTGAATCCACTTTTGTGTGATATATATGTTGTAAGTTATTTTTAATGAATTATTAGTGTCAATATTGAATAATGAATAATTTATGTAAAGAAGGTTGTATAAATGTTTGTTTTTTTATGAAGAATGGATCTTGTGAATTTTGTAATCTATATTATGACCATGTTTGGTATGAATGTACAATTTTCAATGGAAATATAACAATAAAGGGAAATTTAAAGGTAATAAAAATAAAAATACATGTTTATAAGAGTAAAAAAATGACTGGTGAAGTTTCCTGATTAGTGAAGGATCCCTGGGATGGGGGTGGGGTGAATCCATTATCACATATATTTTTCAAATTCTTCTTATGATGTTTAACCTATAAAACTTGTAAGAGTTTTTAATCCACCCATATGATGTCACACAATATTAAATTGTATGTAGTAAAATAATGAGGGGGATCAACAAACAATATTTACAAGGTTTTACAGAAATACATACTCCTTATCATGATAGTTACCCCCAACACAGATTCTCTTACTAGATTCTTTTAAGATTACATAGTCATAGGAAAAATAGTTCTACATCCTAGTAATAATTCATATATCTAATAGTGGTTCCACCCTTATTATCAAATCTTATTACTCAATTGGCTATAACCCTTAACAATATTTCATGTATCCACTTTCTACATGACTATTTATATCCCCCATCTTCAAGCCTTTTCAAAAACTAGTTCTACACCCTAGATACAACTATTCCATCATATTTTCTGATCCTCTATAGAAATATATTATTTTCAGGTGTTTTTCCCCTAAAAGTAAGTTGGATCAAATTCACCTCTATACAATTTTCAATATCTTCAGCAACTCCCTTAAGATTCTATTCTCCTAAAAACATACCTCTAGTCCTATGAATACCTTGATAAACTCAATCTTATTTTTCCAAAAAAAATCTGGAAATTTACCTTAATAACATCCATCATGTAAAATTTTATCTAGTATTTCCTCAATTCTATGACCCATATACTCCCTCCGGTATGTATCCATTTAATTATACTCAAATAAATTAAAATCATTCTTTTCTAACATGATTTGATAGAACTACATCTAATTCACATTGTTTATCACATACACTTCCTTCAAAAAAGTATAATCTAAGTTAGAAACTCGCACTCTTCTTATTCCTTGACTAATGATACTCAGTTTGAGGAACATCCATCTTTACCTTTTGAAACTCATCTTGATAAATCATCTTCAACCATGTTTAACCATGGATAGATGCTAAAATTATGATCTCCTCTTAATCTGATGAAACTCTATCTGATTCTATTCATCTCAATGATCCTTGGTCTGATAATTCTTCTTCAACAAAGTAGAACCTTATTCAGATACTCATGGAAAAAATAATTCACCACTTCCTCTAGTATAATAATATGAATAGTGTTCCACTACCATATTATTTCAACCCATTATATAAGAACATATTGAGTATAAAGTGAAGGATCTAAAAATATTTTACCCACTCATTTGAAATTTTAAATTCAAACTTTCTTCTTAGTTGAATTCTATCAGACATTTATCAAATATTTGGGAATATTCTTGAGGTTTTCTAAAACATTTTAGGCATTTAAAAACTTCCCAAAAATTCCTTACCTAGATATTAAAAGACTTATTCAAACATCATAAAATCATGAAAATATGAAAAACACTAAAATAATAGCATAACATTATCATTGTTAAGGGTCATTAATTTTTTTAATGATTTTCAAAACACAATCCAATAAGAGTTTTATTAATTAATTCCTAAGTAAATCCTTTGATTTTCTTCGATCGATTACTCAATTTGGTGAAATCAACTCTTCTTTGATATGTGTTTTTCTTATTTATCCTATGACCTATAGACTATTCATAAGTTTATCTTGAAAATGTTAAATAATGTGATGGCATGTCTCTATCTAGTTCATGTCACACACTTCCTCTTTCTGATCATCTTCGATTGATGTACTACCTACTTCCCCATTTGGTAGGACTTAACATGACTCTCCATCTGATACAACTCAAATTAATCAATATACTTTTTGAATCTATTCTATATTCGAGAAAAATTATTATTTTTTCAATATATATCATAACAATGCTACATCCATTATATATTTCATGTGTCTGTCTGATGGAACCTCATCTAATGTAGCATCATAGGTATCTCTTTCCAGTTCTCAAAATGGGTTTTCTATTGTGATCCATACATTTCATAAATAAATACTACATCTTATTTGGTTAATATTTAATACATACCATTATGATCCAAGACATAATCATATTGGTATAGTGTCTTTGGTTATCAGGAAACATAAAATACTTTTTCATAATAGATCCACGTAATGACCCATGTATTTCTTCAAAAATATCACCCTTAATATATATATCATAGATAAAATATTTCACCATGTCTTAGGGAGTGTAAACATAATAATTTTTGAGCTCAGATGCTCAGTAAGGGTAAACAAGGGAGATATCTAGTATCCCTTTTGAATAACAGGAGCATCAGGTTATGATTACATGATCTTAACATTTGAAAAGAATAACTAATATTTCATATATCATAAACTTTAATCAATGAATAAACCATGGTACAAAAAAAAGACTTTTACCAACATAATTTTTTGGACATACAATATATATGTTGGTAAAAAGTGTCAATTCCAACATATAATAAGTTTTATTGGTATTAATTTGTAATACCAACATTTCTTTTTAGAAATAGATATATCTGTTGATATTAATCATTCAATAAAAACATATCACTTAAAAATAGTTGAATCTATTTCTTTATCATAATAATTCCAATATTTGTTTACTTACACATGAATATGTTATTAATAACTCTATTACAAGAAAATCGTTTGACCTCAATAAAACTGTTACAATAAATAATTCAATAAAAAGAGATATTACTAATAACAAATTTGGATAAACATATTATATATATATATATATTATTTTTATAACTACATTAAATTTTGATTTCTTAGAGTTTTATTAAAAACATCCCATAATTGATTCTAATTTTCAATTTTCTCAAAATATTATATATTTTATATTTTTCACTACCGTTTATTCAATTTTTTTTAAATATTAACCATTTTTATATTTTTCAATATTATTTATTTAATAAAAAATTAAATAATTTTTATAAAAAAACCCCTAACACCCTAATTGGGTAGAAAATGGCGATGAACACTAGGATTATGGATCCAACATAGTTTGTTATCAAAGATTTTATCATGGATCAATTCCAGCCTCTACATAAATCTCTCCAAATTTGAAGAGGCCTACTTTATCATGGTCCATTGAAAGCTCTTGGATGTGGATCATATGGGGATGGTTCTATTTGGAAAGGTAAACTGAGACACTAGGAGAAAGTATGAAATGATATAGAGTTAAAAACTCCTTCAATATGTCTTTAACAAACTCATGATTAACAATAATATTAATTTAAACAAGCTCATGAAAGGAAGACCACCTGATAATCTAGAGTTTATTTAGTGGATAAATAGATACTATGATTCAGTTGGTAGTGTAATTTCATAGGTTTACAACCCATTGGAGAGGTTAGAGGATTTGAAGGGTGGAAGAGATGTAAATATAAAATGTGCTCCATTAGTGAGGTCTGCAACAACTGTATCAAAAACTCATTGTTCTCACAATGTTTGAAATAACGATGCATCTGCTGTTAACACAACACATCATGATGTTAAGGTTTCTAGATCATCTTCTAGTGTAGGAACATCATATAATGAGAAAATCACTGAGTTTAAGTTGTCGATAGATACCCTCGAGAAGGAAAGATATTTTTACTTTTCAAAGTTGAGGGACATTGAGATCCTGTTCTAGAGTCGAGGGATTAAAACTTTATCTAGTATCATGGCAATAAAAAAATCATGTATGTGACATAGGATGATGAATAAATAGGAAGAGAGGCTCAATAAATTTATCCACTACATGATATGAATGTATAATAATTGAGACTATTATTTTCACTTTTGGATGAGAAACCCAATATAGATAATACTCCAAAGAGGAAAAGAAATGAGAATGCAGACGTTGATACAACTGCCTCTATTACATTGTCTCCAAGGTAGAGGATATCTGATGCTTCAGATGTTCATTATAGTGGATCACCACTAATTACCTTTTGACTTTACTCAAGAAGAACATTGTGTAATTTGTCTTTCTTGAAGTATAAATTTTTTGTTCTTCTACTACCTGATCTAGAACATTGGTGCACTATAGTGTTAGTAGTTGGTGATGCGTTCATCTATATAATGAGTTCCACCAAAAACTACTTGGATTATGTTACCTTCTTTTCATAAAAACTATTATTGGGACTCTATCGCCACCCCTTGTTTGTCTTTGACCTCACCATAACCCCGCCTCACACCCCTCCCTACTCCACCCCACCTTACCTTACATCGGCCTCACCCCCCCTTACATACCTCCACCCTTGCCTCTCATATTCTAGTCATTCACCCATTTTCCTACCCCAAAATATTGTAACCATTCAACCCCCTTCGGTTCATTTCCACACTATTCGTCTCCAACTGTATCTCTTTTCTTCAACTGTAATGTCATTACAAGTGGGAGGTAATTCTTTATTTCGTTGATCAATTTCTGAAATATTTGTTCTGATTTCCTAGTTTTGGGTTGTGGATGTGTGAAAACCTCTATTTTACTTTTCATCACTCATAGATAAAAGCAACATGATTTTCATCATAAAATTGATAAACCCATTATATTTATAGGTTATTAAAGAGTGATTTTGATATTTCTAATGCTAATATAGTGGTCACATTGAATATAACTTCACCTTTCTACTCATGAAAATTACTTTTTGTACACTATCATTGATTTTGAATAGGTATTATGGCCCCATGATGATGAATGGGTAATTAATTGAAATCTTTATTTTACCCTAAACATTTATAAGACTCATTCTAGATACAAATTACATCTTAATTGAACTAAAATGTTTTCATTCAATACATTATAGTAAAACCTACAATTTCCATACAAAAATTACACCATAAATCAGTGAAGATTGAATGTTTTACCTATCAATGAACCCTCAATCATCTTGTTAGATGAGGATTCATTATTAATTTTTTGAATAATGTATGTACAATTTTTATTTGGTTACAATTCATTTTTTGATTTAGTGTGTTAAATGCCTCAATGCTGTGTTTTTCTTGATTAATGTATGATTCCCATTCAGTGTGAGTAGTAAATAAAATATATTCATTTTATTACATCAATTTTTTGGTCTACTATTGAATTTGATATTGTGATTTTATAATTCACTGACTCTTTACAACTTTTTCCATTTTATTATAGATTTAATTTTTCAAAATATGCATAATTGCTGATATATATTTTCAATTTAATTTATATTTTCAACATGAAAATGATATATTTATGTGATTATAAACTAGTGGTGCTTCATGTTAACGAATCATACTTTATTTTAGTATTTAAAATGAATTTTCAAATATGTTATTTTAATGTTAGATTCTTTGGTAATATTCAATTATTCCCTTTATTAATTATTAAGAAATATTAAACTCATTATTGTTTAATTTACACTTATAAATTTTTATTAATTGTTGATAAATGTTGAACCATTTCTCACTAATAAGTTTCTACTCAACTTGGAAGTTTTATGGTGTCATTGATGTGAACATTTCTGAATATAAAATGGAAGGATCAATTTCTTTAACTTGATATGTGTTCAAGATGACATACTTAGAGGGTAAAACTCATTCTCACTCATAAACAATGTCACTTTTTAATCAATTTTTAGATTTTTATGGTACTTGTAATCCTCTTGTCAAGGTAGTGGCCTTAAATTTTTGGGTGTGCTCTAGATATTTTTGCAAGAACAATGACTACTAATTTGTATACTTCTGAATATTTTTTTTATTTTTGGGAATCAGTTTTTTAAGAAAAACAGTCACAGTAATTATTTACTAATTTTTTTAAAAAAGTCTATTTTCAATCATTTTTGAAAAATACCAAAGAAAACATCAACTCTACAAGGTATTTTGTAAATGGTTTTTGGTTTTTTGGGTGCCCCTATAACCCTAACATCATATGTGGCATACTTTGGTTTACCAAAACACTTCACAAAGAACAAGTTACTAAATTTATCTCAACCAAAGGTAACCCTAAATCTCTTTGTTCTGTATTTTTGGTCATATAAATGTTCAAAATATACATACATATCTCTATTTATCTTTCTATCTTAGCTATTATATAGCTACACTTGGAGAATTTCCCATTCCAATGGAAATAATGACATTATTTGTTTAATTATAAATAAATAACATATAAACATGTCAGGTTATATGTAGTAAATTTGCATAAGGTCAGTGTATATGTTGATATCTCAAATTGAGTTCAAGTTCCCTATTAGGGGGTGTAATAAAATAGAGTCAAGTAAGTAAATATATGATACTACTTCATCCCAGTCTTGAATCTCTTCTAAAACCATATTTAATAATGAATTCTATGATTGAGCTACACTAAAATTTTAAACTGAGTTAGTCAAGCTCACTTGATGAATCTTGATTCATAAATAATACATAAAAACATATAAAAAATTGTAAATACATTACAATAGTTATATAGTGAATATAAAAGAATTTCAACTAATAAATATGTTATATATAAATATATCAACTCATCCATTATGTTCATGACTTTCTCAATTATTTATGTTCAACGTGATGAATTTATAGAGTAGCTAAATCTCGAGCTCAAAAGAAATGGAGCCTAAAATTTTTCATGTCTGTTAAACTCAAGTAGCATGAGAGTATCTCTATATCCATTCACTTACCTTTTAAGAATTTGGTTGTGTTTAATTTTTACTAGTTATGTTATCTATCCATCTTGTGAAACTTTCGAGTTCAATTTCCATTTGTTAGAGGCTGTTATTACATTCTGGATACTAGATCATTCAATATGAAAAATCATATGTGGGTGTATGTGATGATATCTATGTCAGTGAGTTAGTATAAGGTGGGTGTATAAGTTGATATCTCAATCTTGGGATAACCGTGTGCCTCTGATTTTTCAAGAACTCTATCTTTGATAGTTTTCTTGTTTAGTCACTTATTATCATCCCTTATGTTTCATTTTCCTTTAATTTTTCATACCTCATTTTGTGTTTTAGAAATGGAATTTTGATAATTTTTATTTTGTTTTATTCCACAAACTGTTTGGTTTTAACCACTGCAACATTGTTTATATCATTTCATTTTTTTGAATCATAACTATTTTGATATTGTTTTTAGTATTGTCATGAATATTTTCATGAATTAAAAATTATGTGTTTAATTTTGGTTTTGAAACTATGAATTTATCTTTAATGTTTTTTTTTATTTGATACAACAACTAAATTATACTTATAGTATAGTATTTTATGGTTTTTTTAGCTTCTATGAAATGGAATATGTTATCAAAAAAAATTCAGATTATTTATTTTATGAATTTAAAAATGATCTTAATAAAAAAATTTAGATATTCCATATTTTTTATATTTATCGTATCGTTGTAATAATCATTATCTCTTGTTCATTGATTTATAACTTGAATAGATTAAGGATGTTTGATTAGGTTGGTTGTTTTATTTATTAGTATTTTTTGTTTCAGCTAGATTTTTAAAGATTTTTCGCCATGTTGTTTTTTGTTTACATTGATTTTTTGTGTTCTTCATGGTCACTCATCATCTATAGGTTTAAGGTTTGATCACTTACGTTGTGATATTTACTCGTGGGACTAGTAGTTTGGAAAAAATTTGGTTGTTTGTGGCCTCCATTTTCATTTACTAATTGTTGTGAACAATAGAGGGAATTTCCTTTGATAAATTACCAATGATGCACCTTTTAGATGTTTGTTTGTTTTTTTATTATTTGTGATAGGTTGTTTTTTCAATTCTTTTCTTGTTCTATTTCTGCATTGATGGATCATTTCAGGGTTTTCTAGGTAAACTTTGGCTTTTATGGACGGTTTTTAGTAGTGTGATATAGTGTTCATGGCAGGTCTCTAGCACTATATTTATAATTGTTTTTAAAGGGTGGGTGGTTATAGAGTTATGACTGTTATTTTGAGTGTTCATTAACGATGGGTTCGTTGTTATGGTGCAGTGTGGAAATAAGTGTGTTGGATTATAAATTCATGTGATGTTAGGGGAAAAGAAATGGAGAGTAATATGTTTTTTCTTCATGGCTATTGATGTTTGATTTTCTTTATAGCATGGAATCTAGAGGTGGATATGTAATTTTCCTACTCTAAGGGTTTCTTGGTGAAGGTATTGGTTTTCCGGGTTAATATTTCATTTGGACACACTATTAAACCCATTATTGTCATGAACTTGTGATCTTTTGACTTCTTTTAATTTCCTAGGTAAATTTAGCATGGTTTTTAGTATTCACCTTTATTTTATCTTCTTTATTTGAGCGACTAATCTTGAAGTTTCCTGAATCTATGTACCATCTTATCATCTTATATCATTTTGGTTTCAGTTTTGATCTCTTAGAGAGGGTTTAGGTGAGTTTCCGAGAATGTTTATTGTATTTTTTTAAATGTTTCTCTCGATGTTTTTGTAATTGATTTATGATATAAATCTATAAAGATATATGGTGGAGGATTGTTTGATAGCGTTGTGATGATAAGCATGGAACAAAGATATTGGAGGTCTAGTATGTTGTCCTTTTTGGGGGTTTTAAGTGATTCTATCACCGTGTTATGATGTACTAGAATTTGAATGTTTCAAGCTCCAATTTAATTCACTCGGCTAGGTTAACATTGCATTCTTTACGTCTATCATATTTTGTTATATGTCACATGGTTTTTGACATATTTTTCATTGTCAAAAATAATTTACATTCTAATGATTGTTTATCACTTGACAGAGTCAGTTTCACTTATAGGTATTGCAATAGTTACCAAAAAGTAAGTCTCCTTTCACACAAGCACCGACAATTTAAATTAAATGAAATTATATTTTGATTGAATACTGATATCTCATTGGTATATTGATGTTTTAGACTGGTAAGTGTGAAGGTAAAATTGATGGGTTCATGATAGGAATAGATTTCTTATGTCAGTCATATAGTGAGAGATGATGCTTGAAGATCATGGATGGATTCTAGTGGAGTATGAGATATAGATTGGGTTTCTATATTTTTTAACAGGTTGAGTTTTTTTGTTTTGAATGTATATCTTGAACTAATTATTGAGTTTCTATTTTTCTTTATTTTGTGATGTTTGGATTATAAGTTTGTGAAGTACTACTTTTTTCAGAATTATTACTGAATTAGGTTGATATTAGAAGACTATGGATTAATTCTAGTGGAGTATGATGAGAATCTTGGCACCCTGAGACTACACCAAAACCACCACTATTTCCAAAACCACCTCTATATCTAGTAATATTTAAATGTGCTTTTATCTTGAGCTGGTAACTCGATATAGAGGTTACTAGATGGCATGGATGGGGCACTATCATGGTTGGGTCTCTATAGTTGGAACTTACAAGAAGGCATGGATGGGTCACTCACATTGTTGGGGTGCTAGAGATGGAGCTGACTAGATTGCATGGATGGGTCTCCTGGCATGGATGGGTCGCCTATAGGTGTGGTGGACCCCATTGGGGGATCCAGCGTATGGGGAATTGGAAGATCAAGTATTTTGTATAAAATATTTCATTATTAATATTGGAGGACCCAAATTTATTAAAACATATTTCATTATTAATATAATTAATTTTTTTCTATTTTTGAACATTTGTTAAAATCATATTTTATGTATTATATATGATAAAATAATAAATATTATATGAAATTTTAATATCAATATAAATTTATAGTTTTTATTCAAATGTAATTTATAAACAAATATATATTAAATTTTGGTAATCTTATTACCAACAGATAAATTTGTACCTATAATTCGGTGTTAAACACTTTAACCAAAATATATATTATCTGTTGGTATAATTATGATTGCAACAAAACTATTTTATCTATCATAAAAACATTTATTGATAGAGTTTTTTCCAACAGTTTAGTGACATAAACATATATATTTGTAAAAAGTTTTACAAATAAAATGAACTTTTACCAACATATATTTTCACGTTGGAAAAAGTGAAATATTTTTTAGTGATATTTCATAAGTCATGATTCATAAAGGGATAAATTAACATAATCCATGAAAGAGTAACATTGTCATAAGATATATGTTTTTGGAATACATATAAGCATAGAAAATCAATTAATTATCAGAGAAGGATTATTTTTTACACAATATTATTGTATTTTTTCACTATCCAAACCATGATATCATTAGTCATGGTTCACTCCAAAGATAATCATAGTAGAAAAATTCCATTACAATATTGGGTACACTCCCCATTCAAGTCCTAATTATCTCATGAGATATCCATCTTTACCCAATGAAATAGAGTACTATATCATTCCAGGCCCACCCATCATATAATGAAAATCATACATATGTATTCCACAAGATCATAAATCATTCATCGTAGAATAAATCATTTAAGGAAAATAGGTTTCATAAATATCTTACCATAGCTTTCACAACCCATCCCTCGGGGCCCATGCCGTGACTACCCCTAGCCCGCCTTCCATATGCCAGGAGCTGGCGACTAGCACCGAAAGGCGTATTCCCTAAAACTGGGAAGGCATTGCCTTTATAACCTGTAATCTCACGTAACCAAGCACACAACAAGTTACAAACACAAGAAAAATGTATAAAAAAAGAGTGTTGAAAGTAAATGGGCCGAAATACAAGCCCAACTGTAAAGGTACAAGTACAACTGAAATACAATACAACTGAAGAAAAATAAAAGGCAGCTACTGGGTCATCCTATGAGGTTCCTACCCGAAGGGTAGGTAACTATCACCTCCACAACACTCCACATCCACCCATCACCTCTGCGTACCAACACATCATATGGTCCACCTCCGAGCATTGTCCAGTCCTGGTACTCTCAGCCTCAGTCAGCGTTGTCCGTCGTCTGCATCTCACACAACGAGGTACAGGAATTTCCCGTTCAGGGGTGAGTATAACAATACTCAGTAGGGACATCGATACCCTCAATGTATCACAAAATCCACCATAGATCAACCACAAATAGAGAAACAACTGATAACTATACTTAGGTATATGCACGTACATATACCTAAGTTATCAGGTAAACACATCTAAATCACGAGGAAAACATAGAGTCCAACTCCATGAAGGAAAGTACCACACAGGTACGCCACATGGAAGAATACCACCAAGGTATTACCACAAAGGAAAGTACCACACAGGTACAAACTCATCTCACACCAGGTATAACTTAAGTACAATAGTAGAGATGATTAGATGTAACAATTGAATCATCTTACTCTGTAATGAAGATGACCCACATAGGATCGCTAGGAGCTGACCCACACAGGATCACAAGGATATAACCCACACAGGATCGCTAGGTGCAGAACCACACATGATTGCAAGGTGATGACCCATACAGGATCACAAAGAGATGACCCACACAAGATCTCTAGGAGCTGAGCCACACATGATCACTTGTTACTGACCCACACAAGATCGCAAGGTGATGACCCCCATAGGATCTCAAAGAGATGACCCACATAGGATCGCTAGGAGCTGACCCACATAGGATCTATAGTACATCGTCAGACCCACACAGGATCCTAGTAAATCGTCACAGCCAGCTACTGGGTTCCCACACTTAGTCAGCTCATCTACAGAAGTTTCCTCTCCACAATCCACATGCAGATACTCCAAATACCATGGAATCCCATGATAAAGTATATCAAAGGTACACCATGTCATAGGGGTCTCAATGCAATAGACGACGTGTCAATCAGACGCTCGGTCTGTGAGTTATTAGTCTTTTAGTCTCAGGGGCCCGGTTGGATTCGTGCTCGATCAAACCTGACCATACATCAACATTACCTAAACCACCACTGGGGTATACTCAAAGGGACCATCTCGCTCTGATATTTCCAGTGCTGCTGACGGTTCATCAAACGGATGTCTGGTGCCAATGTTATGGCCCATGTAAAGTATAGGGTCATATCTGGTCCGAGTCCGGTCTGATCGGGTCAGACCGACCCGACCCAACCTGGCCTGGGTTGACCCGGTTCAGGTCATCCCATCCCGAACCGCTGGGTCCGGCCTGACCCACTGGGCTATTCGGCCTGCTGGTCGGCCCGACCCACTGGGTCCTACCAGGCCCGTGAGTTTCGAGATGGGCCACGGAGGCCACGAGGCGGCTCGGCTGCGGGATGACTAAGCCGCAGACAACATGAGGGAGCACGGGAGGGCTTGGCCACGGAGGTGTCGTGAGGGTGTGAGGCCGCGGGACTGCTCAGCCAGGGCAGATCGGTTGGGAGGGCGGAGACTGTGGGGGTTCGTCCATGGGCAGCGGCTCGGCCGCGGGGTAGTGCGGTGTCGCGGATGGCGGCGGTGGTCGTGGACGGTGCAGAGGCCGTTGGGTGGTGCTGTTGTGCCGTCACCTTCATCGCGGTCGGCGGTGGTGTCAGCTGCTGTTCTTGTACCCCAAACATGGATGGTTTCTATTCTCCTCCATCGCGAAGAACACCACAAGATTTGCAGAGGGGTCAGGCCATGTTTGTTTGGCCCATACCCTCCACATTAGGGTGGTAGTATATGTCTCAAAAAGAACATGAAAGAAGAACGTCAAGCTTTACAACCTCCTGCAATGAATTATTCCCAAACCTGAAAAATAAAATCAAGGGAAGATCATGGTTAAATATTCATACACAAATAAACACCTACCTTTGATAGTTTGATTCATAAAATATTGCTCATCGGGAAGGAGACAATGTTATTGGGGATAGACAAACATCAATGACATCGGTGTTTCCTCGAACGTCAGTTCGTTGATGTTGAAGACGTTCCTTGTCAACGAATGTCTCGTGGAAGAAGTTGGAGTCGAAGTTGGCGTTCTTCTTTGGTGTTCTTCGTTGGAGAGCTATCTCCCAAGGCTCCACCAAATAAAATGCCAAGTAGCCAATATAATAGATTATGTTGTCTATTTAGTTCATTGGAATAAATTCAATAAGGCTTAATTAATTAACTAGGTTGGAAAAATTAAAGAATGTGTGTTGGCATAATTAATGTGGGGGAAGTCAAGAGGCTCCTCCACATTAAGAAGGGAGTTTAGAGGTTTCCTCCCCCCATTAAGGGGAATTCGGGTGGTCCCCACCATCAAGCTTTGAATTGGGTGTTTACTAGCTCGGGTTGTCCCACCAATAGGCATTCAATTTGGAGGATAAAACTCCTATGGTCCACACCTTCACAATATCCACATGTGGGAGGTTTTAGTAGAAATAAAATAAAAGTTCATTTCAATTTATTTTTCATTTCCATGAAAAACCTCAAAAAATATCTTTCACCCTCGACCTACTGTGGTCGAGGTGAAGGTCTGCATAAGCGAATACCAGCGATGCACATTCAACGGTGTCCTATGTTTTCAATTCTGAGCACCAGTTCAAAAGTTAGAAAAACCCGCTCTCACGTTTACTAAACGTACCCGAACAAAAGTTCATAAATTCATTCTGGGCACACTGGGCCTCATAATCCCGTGCCATTGACTTTCACAGAATCGTAAAATTCCCATATATCTGAAAAAAAAAATTACATGGAAATTCTGGGTCTTTACAATAGCATCTTAGCATAACTCATAGAAGAGAAACATTCTTCATAGTGGTTTCCTCCTATCATAATTAACATGTGGGAAAGAAATGGGTTTCATGAAATCATCCTTAAATCATCCTCATCATGAGCCATCCAAAGAATGAAAGTAGATAGAATTATTGGATCATATACCGAGTAAATCATAATTAAAATAAAATTTTGTCATCTTAAATGAAAAAACAATTAAAATATATCTTAAATATTTTATGAGGAAAGTACCCTTTTCTTTTTGAAATCACTTCTTTAAAATATACTTTTTTTAAATATTATGGAAACCATTTCTCTTGAAAATAATCATAGAAAATTGAAAAGTATTATTCAAATCATTGATTTTGCATGATAGTGGTAAATTCCATTCATGTCATGTATTTTAAAACAAAGAATCATATCCCATTTCTAATAAAATTTTAATGTACAAAGTTCAAAAATTGAAATGAATATTCCTTTTATTTTTATTTTATAAACTTTAAAAAATTAGTAAAAAATGAATTTACAATTTCATAATAAAACAATAAAACATTGTTGAGAATATTTTTATTTCTAAAATATTCATATATAAGAGAAATATTCCTAATTGAATAGTAAAACATAGTCATATTTTCTTAGAACAAATTATTTCTATATCTCAAGTTCTTTATCTGAAGAAAAATAAAGTCAAAAATCTAATCTATAGAAATAAAAAAAGGATAAGGAAATTTAGGGGATTATTTAGAGATAGATTATGAAATTTCATCTTTGGAATCTTGATCATAAATAATACTGATAAACAATGATATTGTGACATAAAAACTATACCACTTTGGAATCAAAATACATATTAAAGAATAAAATTAAATGAAATACATAAATATCATTATAATAATTTTATTCATGATATTTAATTTAAAATGTTTTGTAAATACACCACATAATGTAAGATATGGGAAAAACATAACATATGTATGAAATAATATAATTTGAGATCATAAACTCTTACCTCGAGTTCAACTTTCATTGAAAGTGCTTTAACCTTCGATACAATAAATTTAAATTTATTATAATTATATAATATATAAATTTACCTTCTTATAATATCATATAAAATCCACTTATAATATTTCAACATCCATTCATTAATAATTCTATATTAAAATAATCGTTTATTGGTGTTAAAATTTTAGTTTTTCATGAGAATTTTTCTTTTACAATTTCAGACCCTATAATTTGATCATGGTTACATAATCTAAAAAATTTTAATCATGATTTAAATAATATATATATTAATTATATATATATATATAGATTAATCCATAATTAATAGAGACATAAAAATTAATTACATCATTCTTGGATATGGTAAGCCATACATAAGAATGAAAGTTGGTTTAACTTATTAAATGATCAAATTAAAGAAATTTAAATTATAATTAAGCTTTCTAGAATCATTATTATACCATAATTATCATAACAATTCATTAAATATATCATTATTACCATCCATGTAAATCATAAATGAAACAAATCACATCACTTCATGGATGTCGAAGTCAACATGTATACGAGACCAACATTATAATTTTTTAATGGTTTGGAAGGTCGGAATGTCGATATGACATTTTAATTATAGAATATTTTTTTTCATAAATATCATATATGAATATTAAAACTATCAATACCACCATCCCTGGATATGGTGATAGAAAATTAATTGTATGACTACATGGATGTTGTAGTTCATGTGTATGCATGAGGGATACCTTCACTTCCCATTTGATAGAATAGAGGGTGGAAATTGTTTCTTACATAATAATAATAACATTTAAGTGTATTTATGACTCTTAATTTATTATTTTAGGATTAATAATATATATTTTGATAATTTATAAGAATAAATAAATTGATAGAGGTTGTACAAGATGATTAACTCTTCATCGGTAGGCCTCCATTAGATCCTTTATTAAAGATCCTTGGAATTATATTTTAAGAAAACCAAACCCTATAATTCATGTATATAGAGGTTTAGAAGATAATTGGGTTGGGTTTTTTCAGGTTAAAATTCTCAATAATGTGTAAATAAGAGAAATAATGGGTCATTTTATAAGTGTGGGAGAGGAGACACTTGGAATTTCTTAATAGATTAAAATATTATAAAGTAATTCTCCATCAAAATTATTTAAAATGGAGAGATAAAAGAATTTCGGATAGTATTACATAAAAATAATGCATTAAAATAGGACTTATACAAATTTTAATTGAAAATATTACCCTTATCTTTTGATTTAACCCCCTCAGTAAAAATGTTTTATCCTAAAAGACAATGATGAATTTGTACTATTTTTAATATTCATAACGAACAATACTAAAAGTGTAATCATTAATAAATATGGAAATTATTATTAGAAATATTTAATTCATTTAATCACATTCAAATTTAATAATTGGTAAAAACTACATTTAAAATAATCTCACAACATGTGATGAAAAATGGTTTTCAAGAAAACAAATTCTTAAGCATAATTTTTTTTTACATCAAGATCCACATAAATTTATACAACAAATTTAGCATTATTATTCAAAATATAAATTAACTATATTTATTTTTAAAACCTTTTTAATTAAAATTAAACTTTGTAAATTCATTAAACAAAGAGAAAACTTTAAATAAAAATTTCAATTTTTCACAATTCAATGAAAAATTAAACATTTCTGAAAATTATAAAAAGTAAACTCTATGATAGTTTCGATATGTTGATTTAAAAAAAATAGTTCATTTTTTCACATAAATCTATAATTGTGTACACATGTAATTATATTATTTTCTCACAAAAAAATAAGATGAAAACTGTTTTTGAGGAAAAAAAATAATTTAAAATAAAATTGTGACTTTAATAAAAATATATTTTATTTATCTAAAACATATATTTTTTGTAAATGTGATAATACCTATTTATACAACAAATATAACAGCTATATTGTAATGGAAAATTATATTAAGGTTAATTTAGACTCAATGTTCTATGTGTCACACCATATTGAAGAAATAAAATTTATTTGAAATGAAATATATCATAAAATCATATGATGTTATATTGTAACCCCCATCAAATGAATTTATCACTAAATATTCTATCACTCTTATACAAAAAAATGAATATATCACTATTTCATCACAACACTAGGTTCCATTATAGCTTCATAAAATTTCTTATTCCTCTAGATAACTTTAACCTAGTGAGTTGTATTATTCTATAGAACTTTTTCTCTAAAATACAATATTTATACTGATTATCCTTCATAGGAAAGATCATTCTCAATTGTATGACCTTTAATTTCAATACATGTGAATGATTGGTTATGTATATCCTCAGGATAGATAAATGGAATACATCATGAACATGAGAAAGGTTTAGTGGAAACACCAAATGATAAGCTATTATCCTTTATTGATTCAGAATCTCAGAGGGGCCAATATACCCAAGGCTCACATTTCACTTATTTTTCATGTCATGTAACCTTATTCCATGTATAAATTCATAGAAATACCTTATCTCCAACATTTAATTATATATATCACCGATGATAGTTGTCATATATTTTCTACCAACTTTGAGCTGACATAATGTGTTACTGAATGGATCTGACTTTCACCTCCATTTCCTCAGCTAGATCAAGTCCCAAAAGATTTTTTTATCAAACCTCAAACTAGCATGTTGTAGTCCTACACTTCTTTCCTCATAATGTTTTATAAGGATCCATCTAAATGGTTGATTGAAATCTATTTTGGTAAGAATACTCGATGATAGGAAGGTATTGATCACAACCTTCTTTGAAATCCATAGAAAAAGGACTCATCATATCCATCATGGTTTCAATGGTTCTCTCAAACTGAACATCTACCTGAGGATGATAAACATTATTGAAACAAAACATAGAATCAAGATTTTATTGAAGGCTTTACCAAAACATTGAGTTAAAATATAGATCTGGATAAGATGAAATATAATATGGTAATCTATACAACATTAAAAGTTACATAATGTATATTCTAGAAAGATGATCAAGGGATAAATATTATCTGATTGAAATAAAGTTTTCTATCTTCAGAAAGTAATTGACAATAAAATACCTCTCTTAATTTTGGCCCCCTAGAATTACTATTTTATACATCTTAACATCTTCATACATCCAAGAAGATTAGTGAATAATGAACTATTAGCCTTATCCAATAGATCCTTCTTAAAATATGGTATGTGAACAGTCTGGAGGTCGTCATAGCCCTCAAAATTGCATTTATTACTCCTACAGTTGCATAGTGGTGCAGGGTCGATCCACAGAGAAGGTAGGTGAGTGAATTCTAAGGTTTTAAAACTAAAAACCTCACTATTGTCAGTAATGAGGTAAACATCTTTATATTTTTCTTTACTTTTCATTTTTTTTTGTATTTTTCTTTAAGAAAAGAGACTAAATCAATTAATAGTATACTGATGAACTAATAACTACAGAAAAACTAACATAAGAGAACAAAATACTAAAATCAAGCAGCAAGGTCGAGGGCACAGAACAAATATTATACTCGATAATTCCAATCTACTGGTTTAAAGGATACCTTCTCCACTACACTTTATTGAATCACACCTGAAGTAATAGAGGTGAAAAATATCCCTCTCTAGAAAATTATACACTCAGTAAAATTATTTTAGGAGTTTTCCACTCCAAATTCAGTTAAAATTCTTGAAAATTATAAAATGATAACATTTGGAAATAAACTCGTCGTAAATTTCCAGATGTAAAGATGTTAACTCTTCGAAAAAGTATTCAAGAACTATCTCACCAGTAGATCTTGTATTTATGAATTTTTAAAACTTTTAAGGTGTGAAACAACTAAACAGAGAATCATTATTCAATATCACAGATTGATTATGATTCTGAAAATTGTAAAGTGAATGAAGAAGTTTGGAATATTAACCAACAAATTTGAATTCTCGAGCTAAGACAATTCATCCTTTGATCATCTTGATTAAAAATGTGAAAAACACCCAAGAACAGAGTATAAAATTTGAGGAATAAGGGAAGAAGTACTCCCCAAATACTGCTCTTCTCTCAGGCTCCTTCGAATCCATGTCTTCTCTCTCATCTCCCAAGAATCTTTGCTCTCAAAAATGGTGTGGCGTGGAATCAACATGAGCCTCTTGATCTGATCTCGGATGGATGTGATCGTGGAATCCAAATAAAAATGAGAGCCTCCATCATTTCTGCTTGCAACCCTATTTTTATATCTTCTTTTTTCTGCTGCTTGTCACCGCACGTCTTCCACCGACATCAAAATTCCCTCACTTGGGCACTACACATGTGTGTTTGTTCATAACAAGCACATCACACTATCTTTTCTCATGTAACTAACTCCCGCTGAGTTAGTTAAGTGAATCTCAATGGAATCTCACTTCCTGTATGAACCAGCAATATAAATAATAAATACAATGAAAATAAATAAAATATTATTATTATTTTAAAGTTAAATTGAAAAGTTATTTAGAGTTAATTAATAATTACTTAAGTTGATAATTACTATTTACTAAAATAACTATTAGTATTATAGTTATTAATTTATTATTAAATATTTAATAAAATGAAATTATTATGTTCTTAATTTATTATCATTCATTAATTTATTTTATTAATATAAGTATTATTAATAACAAGTTAACATAACTTAATAAAATTCTTAAATTAAACTAATATCATTTACTTTATTTGGTAAGGAGCTAAATTAAATTACAAATTAATTTAATTAATTAATTTAATTTGTTTAATATTCAAGTTTTAGTTAGTTATTAATCATTAATTTATTATAATATCTTTTTATTAATTTATTATTTATTAAATTGTTTTTTTGTTATTTAGTTTAATTTATTATTATTTTATTTTTTAAAAACAATTATTATCCCCCCATAATTATCGGCGCACGGGGGAGGTCTTCTTCTTCCTCCTGAACCCGCCGCTACTCCCTACTACTGCGCATCAGCTCCCTTCTACCAGCTAGTGGCGTTAACCCAGTACAGTGTCAGCCTTGGATTGGTCTCGGTTCGGTAGTTATGGTGTCTCTTAGACTCCTTGAAACAGCGTGGCATCCTCTTCTCCATCTAGCGGTGTCTCTTTAACTCGGCCACCAGCTTCAGTGGCGTCGAACTCAGCTCCCCTATAAAGTGACACAACAATAGTTCCTTCCGCCCGGTTCCAGGTTATTCTCTAGATCTAATGGAGCGCAACGAGGATGAGTTGCAGAATTCTAATGCAGCTCTTGGCCACCATCAACATCGACCAGCTTTCACATCTTCTCTTGGGGACTCCACAAACCAACGGTGGTTCCCTCCTCAGACATGTGACTTGGTGGGCTTCATCTTCTTCTTCTTAGTGGTAGACTCTTCTCTCCAGCTTAGATGAAAAGAGATGGTGTGGCCCTCCAAAGCGACGCAGCAACGAATACCCTACTAGACTCTTCACATAGAGAACAACAGCACCACAATACAACATTCATAATCTATACAGCAACAGATCGATCATCCTCGTTTCTTTAGTTTGGTGCGGTGAAACTAACAACTTCCAAGATGGAATCACCCAACTCCAGTGGCCCATCCTCCAAGCAGCGCCTCAAGGTGGCATCGTGGTCTCAGGTAGGTGATGTATAAGATGTGGATGTGGGATGAGGTTTAGTGTTTACTATGAGAACATGAAAGAGGTTTCACAATGAGACTGTGTAAAAAAAAGGAAATGGTGTGTAGAAATTTACAATGGAACCGGTTTGCAAGGGATACAGAGGGACAGTGTTCAGAATCAGTGTGAGGAAATGGTGAGATGGTAAGGTAAGAAATGACATGCTGCCAAGGGAAACAGTGACTATGAGTCTGTGAGAAAGGAATTGTGATTCCACAACTGGTGGCACAAGACACCGTAAAAGAATACGATGAGATAGTTTGAGATACGGTGCATGGAGACACCATGACCGGGATGAAACCGTGAACCTGCAAAATGAACAGAGTAAATAAAATAAATTTAAAAAATTAAAAATGAACAAAATAAAAACTAAAATTTAATTAAAAAAATTGAAAATTAAAAGACACATAAACATTAATAAATTAATGAAACCTTTAAAATTTAAGTTAAATTATTATTATATTCCAAAATTAAAAGATTTAATTTAAGATAATGACAAAAAGAATTAAATTATATCTACTTTAACAAACTAAATTAATTAAAGTAGACAATTAATTTCCATATTATTGAATAATTTAATTAAGTTAAGTCTTACAACTATAAATTTTGAATACATTTATTTTGTTTTAAAACTTAAATTTGCAAATAATTGAATTTTTAAGTCATCTAACAATTATGTTATATTAAATTAATTAGTTTTTTTTAATACATGAAATGCTAGATTAAGAATAAATTATTTATGTGCGAAAGCAAACTAATTAATTAAATAATAAATTGTAAATCAATAAATATTCTAATAATGATACTAAAGTAAATAAAAGGTAATTATAATATTAAATTAGTGTATGGAATAAATTAATTACGTTAAATCCTAAAATACACGTTTAATTATAAAAATTGATTAAATATTAAAACTAATAATAAAAATAGAAAAGAGCCATTATTTATTAAAAAGAGTTAAAATTAATAATTAAATTGATAAAAATTAATTAAAAAGATGTGGAAAAACATGTGTTTTTAAGGCCACATCAAATTCTCCCACAATTAATCATTGTTTGTCCTAAAAAAATTCCATGTTTTATTATCTTTGAAAATATAAAAATGTTTTTAATTGAATTTCTCAAAATGTAACATGTCTAGAAAATTGAAACAAAGGACAGAAACATGTCATTAGGCTTAGAAAATAAATTTCTCAAATGAATCTTACTTAAAAAAATACTCAAAGGTAGTCAAGAGAGCAATGAATCAACAAGAAATGATAGTTTCATGCATAGTATGTGATACTGCTTAACGACTAACTTCAATCCATACATAAGTCCAAAAGTCTGAGGGTGACAAAAGGTAAAATTTATGTGGAATTAAGAACTTAACAGTAGGAACTTTATACTTTGACTCGTCACTAGCTTCCAAAAAATATTTTTTTTTTGTGAATCACCTCAATGATACATCCTAAATGACTCCCATATAAACCAGTTGACCCCTTCTTCATTTGGCATTCATTATTACCCTAACCTTAATGAACTCATTTTTGACCCTAGAGACTTTATTTTATTTTTCCCAAGCTATGTATCATGTGCCAAGAACTGTGCAATGCACTTATTGAAAGTGTACAGAGGGCTTACAGTAAACAGAAACGCACCCAGCATCTAGGGTCTCAGAGGCTCACTGTGTGATCGCAGATGCCCAAATTACTCTAGTTTCAAAAGATTTATATATAAATCATTTACATTGGCTCATTAAAATTATTACTTAAATAAATTAATGAAAATTGAGTCACCTATGATCAAAATCAAATTTACAATTCCAAGAGTTTTGATCATAATTCCATTAAAAGGGTACCCATATTACTCTCAAAATTAGACTCTAAACCATATTTCCACTAAATCACTAAGCAAGACCACTCAGCAATCATCCAACATCATTTATTTCAGATTAAAAACAAATCCTAACTACCAGAGAAATATTTTCCATAGGAAAAAACCATTTGGAAAAACAATGGAACGACTAAAATTGTGCAAGAATTTTGAAAAAAATTAACCATTTTTTTGAAAAAAAGTTGATGTTATAGTGGGAATTGATGAGCTTTCAATTAATCACAGTTTAGCATAGTCAATAATTGACCCCCTCCCCCACACTTAAAAACCAAATTTGTCCCAAAAGTTGACTTTCAAAGTGGAGAAGAACAATTAAACAATTAAAGTTCAAAACAAATTTTCAATTTAGTATATTTATGAAATGTATAAAGGTCACATTAAAGTTAAAAAAAAATCATGTTTTCCATAATGAATAAATTAATAGTAGGTTCATTGGAAAGTACACACATTAACATTTAAGTCTAATGACAAATATTTTCAATATATCTCAAAAGAAGAATATAAGGTGTGGGTTCATAGTTAATTGGGTGTAAAAACGTTTAGAAAAATTTATTCAGATAGATATTAAATAAAGTAGACAAAGTTCATGCTAAACACCCCAAAATTAATCAGATTTAAGAGACTAGCAGCATGTACTCCCCCACACATAGTTTCAAGAAGTGAAAAGATTTTAATAACAATGTAATTCAGTTTCCAACAGTGAAGTACAAGCAGTTTTTTTAATAAAAAATAGACTTTTGTAGTGGAAACAAACAAGCAACATAATTTTTTAGCAGAATTTATTTAAATCCACAACATATAGAGAAAAAAAATTCATGAATTTTTTTTGCAGATTTTAATACAGTTCAAATCATGCAACAGATTTTTCAATACACATATAGCATAATTTTCTAACAGAAGCATAATTATTCAGTGGGAAAAATTTTATTAGAAAAAAGAGGAGCAGAAATAAATGGAAAAAGTTGAAGTACTTCCCTGACTAGGATCTTGTCCAGATATGATCATAGGAATTCCACTACTTAAATGACATAACAACATCATCCTAGAAACATAGAGAAAATAAACCCAGAACAAAATTCTAGAAGAGATAGAGCATATGGAAGACAACAAAGTAGTACTTTATTCAACACAAAACAGTACAAAAATGAATACAAGGAAACAGCATGGGTTGACTCCCATGAAGCACTGATTTTTAAGTCTTCAGTTAGACTTTATTTAATTTCCAATTTTTATTTAATAACACGATAAAGACCATGGGTTGCCTCCCATGCAGTGCTAGGTTTATAGTCCCCGACCGGACTCACCTAGCAACTAACTATAATCACTAGGTGGATGTGGCATCCTTAATAGGAACCACCAAATGTGTTTGGCCAAATTATTTTTAATAGAATACTGAGATTTGTGGGGAACAATTTTCAACACATCAATAACTGAATTCTCATAGCCTAAAATAACCCCTAAGTAACACCCTTTAATAGTTGTGGGCATAGTTCTGTCTACTTCCAGAATAAGTTCAGACCTTTCAAGATTTGAGTCCACAAAAAGGGAAAACATAGTACTAGATGCTTCAAGGGGTGTGGCATTATTCTCATGGCCATATTTTTCAGCTTCATCCTTAACATATTCAACATCAAAGGTTCTTATGGGTGAGTTCTGATTAACTGGATCAAGGGGGAATTCAATTAAGTGCTGAATTGAATCATGGATAATAGAACACATGTGTGATTCCCCCTCTGGACTACCATCAGTATGATGAAAAAGCTCAGTACCTTTCACAGTTGAGGAAGTAAGTGACATACAGGGAAGAAAATTTATTTTATCACAAACAGATTCAGGTCTAACAATGTTGTAAATATCTTCCAAAAGGTCCTCATCTATTAACTCACATTGAACATCTACTGCTTCTATCAAATCAATTCTTCAACCACCATCTATTGTGTGTTCAACATCTCTTCCAAGTTCAAATTAAAAAATCTCACTCTCTAAAACCATGTCATTTGAGTGTTGCAATTAAATTTCAGGAGAATAATTGTGCAATTCAGTTTCAATAAATTTAGTTTCTAGGATGTTCAAATTAAGAAAATTCTCCTCAAGTTGGGAAACACTGATTTCCATTTCGTTGCACAAAGATTCAAAAAAGTGATTACTATGAGAATAAGGAAATGAAAACTCATCAGTTAGTATTTCTTGAAATATTATTCCCTTTTGCTCATCATCCAACAACATTTCATAATTTATTGTTTTTATAGGTTCAAAATATGATAGAGAAGTGTTCAATTCACGTTAAAAAATTTCAGATTCTATGTTAACCAACTTAAGGGTCTCTTCCAAAGTGTTCCCAATATTTTGTTCAGACTCATTATTAATAAATTCAGAAAAGTTGGGTGAAGAGTTTTTAACATTAAAATTGTCATTCTCAAAAAACTATTCTACCTGAATGAATTCCATTTCAAAACTCCTAAAACAATGATTTTTCTCCAATGTAGGGATTATAAAGAGAACTTGACATTCATTTTCAATCTGTTTCAATTCATCTTCAAAATTATCCAACTCAACATCATTAATGTTCTTTCTGGGGTCTTTATCAATGTGTTCTTGATTCAATGAGTTTGTTGTTTCCAGATTTAGTTCCACAGAATCAGAATTTTCAAAAAGAAAGTTTTATTTCCCAGTTTCACAGTCACTGTCTTCTTCAATATGATTTTCAAATCTTTTATAAAAATTTTATTTTCCATTTTCTTCAAATTCTTCTTGTTCTTTAACCCTTTTTTATAATTCCAAAAGCATGTTTTCTAATCTTGTTAGGGCCAATAGGGACCTATATATACCCTGAGAGGGGGGGGTGAATCAGGGTATGGATATTCTTTTTCAAAGTTCTTTCTGCCCCACTGGATCTTGACCTCTTTGTTACAAGGGTCACTTTGTTTGCACTTGTGTGGTTACTGTGATCAGTTGTCTCATTTACCTGATGATGATGCTTTGAATGCAATGCAGGAAAGTAAGCAGGCAGACACAGAGATTTTTACTTGGTTCACCGCTAAGGGCTACGTCCAAGGAGCATACGCCGACAAGTTGCCGGTTCGTACCAAATTCCACTAGGCTTCACTAGCTGTGGATTACAATGTTCGGGCTAGATCACTTCTATGCCCAGGCTCACTGCCTATACAAGGTTTAGGGTCAGCTCACTGCTTTCCCAAGGGTCACTCCCTGTTTCTCTCTCTCTGGCTCACTGCCGGTGGAGAGGATCACCTTCTTCCTCTTCCTAAGCTCACTGCTCTTGGAAGGGATTCACTCACAGTTTATAGACCTGTAGGTCTCTTCATTTCCATTAAGGAATGCATCTTTCTCTGTATGTAGATGCTTTGTTGAAGTCCAACTTTCACCCGCAGATGAATCTCACTTTGCACCGGATGTACCGGGCAACCTCAAGTTTTACGCGCAACCCTTACGGTGCCTTGCGCGCAATTTCTATGTTTTGCGCGAAATTCCTTTTTCGCGCAACTTCCAAATTTTACGCGCAGCCTGGAAACTGCCTTGCGCGCAATTCACTGCCTTTGCGCGAAATCCACTTTTCGCGCAACCTTCCTTTTACGCGCCAACTCAAACTTTCTGCGCAGCCTTTGCTTTTCGCGCAATCTGACTTTACGCGCAAACTTTAAGTTTACGCGCAACACCCTTTCAAACTTCAATTTCGCGCACCAGAGCTCGGGTATTTTCTATGTCTTGAACTCTACTGAATGGAGGAGGGTCACTTCATATTTATAGGCAAAATCGACCCCGCGCGAAAAACCCTCCTTGAGCGCGTAATCCGCTTTGATCGCGAAATACAAATCTTCCGCGCACAACCATTTTCCGCGCACTGCTCCATAATTTCGCGCACCTCATGCCTTTGCCATTTTACGAGCTTCGGACCTCGTAACACCTCTTGCGCGAAATACTTCATCCGCTATTTCGCGCGCCACTTCAATTTTCCGCGCACGCCTCCAAAATTTCGCGCGCCTCATGCCTTTACCGATTTTCAAGCTTTCGGCCTTGAAACATCTTTTGCGCGAAATACAATTTCGCGCAACCCGCTGTTTTGCGCGCCACACTTCAAGATTTCGCGCAACCCTCTAGTTTTGCGCGCCACGCTTGATTTTTCCGCACACCTTCTTCATTTCTCTCTCCTCAACCTTTGCCAACAACATATCACTCCATTTTCCATTGGCGATTTTCAGGCCCAAAAATTTGGCAAACACTGGAAAACGGCGCCACCTTGTACTGCTCTTTTGTACCGCCTCCAGATCGTCCTTTCCTTTGTCAAAGTTCTTTGTCAACATGGAATGTCAACAAATTCTCGGGAACTCGACAATTCTCCATGGAAACCTGCTTTGTCAACAAACACAATCAACCCAAAAATGCTGCAATGCTACCTTGAGGGATTTTTGCCCAACAATCTCCCCCTTTGGGTTTGTTGACAACTCTTCACAACTCTGCTCAGAAATATTTTCTGCACTTTGATACCTCACTGAGTCTTCTTCCAGCTGCTACCACCATTCGCCTCTTGCGATTATGATAGCGTTCAAGGATTCACTTAACATGTACTCTAAGCCCACATGAGCAATGCTCGGCGTGAGAAACAAGAGTAGTATGAAAAGTTCATCAATGAATCACTTCATGTCAGACCCCAATTGTCGATTCCACCCTGATACCAATTCTTAAAATAAAACCAGTTGTTGAACCACACTGATACCAATTGGTGAATTCTTAAGTTGATACCGATTGTTGATAGCTGGACACCGTCTCACACCATTCCAACACCACTGATCTGCCTTTATCACGATCCTCAGCTGTCGTGATTTCTATGATTTGATCGATCACTTCTAGCATCGTCAGATTTAAAAATCTCTCCCCCTTTCTCATTGCTCCCCCTTTCTGGCTGCTCCACCTGTCAGCTTCTCCCCGTATCAATTATGATTTATCAAATCTCCGCACTATTTTCTCTCTTGAACAAACACTTTTCTCCCCCTTTGTCAAGCACTTTTCAAGCACTTTTCTCCCCCTTTGTCAACGAACCCAAAGGTCACGCCTTTGTAGTCTGTAACATAGTAGAGAACACATATCAGTACATTAGGGAAAAACACACCATACCTCGGGGAGAGGGGGGGGGACCCACATCCACACTATTTCAAGTGCGGGGAATTGACTGAACTCCCAGAGCCAGTCGATGCCGCTCAAAATCTTCCTTGGGTAAGGCCTTTGTCAGAATGTCTGCAACCTGTAGTTCTGTAGGCACGTACTCCAACTTTACAATTCCCTGCTCAACCTTCTCCTTAATAAAATGATACTTAATCTCAATGTGCTTTGTCCTTGAATGATGGACGGGATTTTTGCTAAGATTTATAGCACTTGAGTTGTCACACTGGATTCCGATCGGAGACTTCACTTCAACTCCCATATCTTCAAGCTGCTGCTTCATCCACAATAACTGTGTGCAGGCTTGAGTGGCCGCAATATACTCAGCTTCTGCGGTGCTTAATGAAATGCAATCTTGCTTCTTGCTTAGCCAAGAAATACACAATCCACCAAGATAGAATGCACCACCTGACGTTGATTTTCTATCATCTACTGAACCGGCCCTGTCTGCATCAGTATATCCCAATAACTCTGTCTGAGATTTGTCATTGTAGGTCAAGCCGAAGTCCACCGTGCCCTTGATATACCGAAGTATTCTTTTCACTGCAAGCATGTGACTTTCCTTGGGATTACTCTGATATCTCGCTGCATGGCATGTGGCGAAAACAATATCAGGCCTTGTTGCGGTTAAGTACAACAGACTTCCAATGATTTGCCTGTATTCTGTGATATTAACTGCCTTGCCATCCTCATCTTTTGATAATTTCATCCGGGTAGCCACCAGAGTCTTCATCTCCTTGGAATTTTCCATTCCAAACCTTCTCAGGACCTCCTTGCCATATTTAGATTGAGAAATGAATGTTCCATTCCTTCCTTGTGTGACCTGTAGACCAAGGAAAAACGTTAGCTCTCCAATCATTGACATTTCAAACTCATTTTTCATGAATTCAGAAAACTGTCTGCACTGAGCTTCATCTGATCCACCAAATATTATGTCTTCTTCCTTGACCAGCCTCACCATCCTTTGATTACTATTGTTGTTGAAATAAAGATTTTAATCAAATCCCCCATACTGAAAACCAATCTTCTTCAAATACTGATATAGCCTTCAGTACCATTCTCTTGGGGTGTATGCTTTGCACACCAGTCGTGCTTTGTTTCGAATCATTGTGCCATCTTCGTTCATCTTGTCTAAATAGACCCATTTTGTCCTGATGACGTTTTTATCATCTGGCCTCGAGACAATTTCCCAGGTCTGATTCTTCTCAATTCTGACCTATCTCTTCATTCATGTCATGATCCCAGTTTTCATCTTCAGCTGCATCAGCAAAGCATTTTGACTCAACCTGAGATAGTAATGATGTCTGTTGTAGTGATTTCATTCTCTTTGTCTGAACTGGATCTCACTGATCACTGATGATAGTCTGCCTGTCAATTTCAGCTCGATTCTTTGTATTTTGTGCAGATAAGGATTTTACATCCTTGTACTCATCATCAGTATCTTATTCTGAGTCACTCTCATCCACTTCTTCTCCCCCTGTGTTGCTTTCTTCCTCAGCACTTTCGTCAGGAAATTGTTCACTGACTCATTTTTCAGTGGCTTCATTTCTTTCAGCTACTTTTCGCAGCTTCTTGGTATCCTGAAAAACAGTCAGCTGATACCACAATGTTAGATCAAAATAAATAAGCATGAAATGCTTGATCACTGCTGCTTCTCTCATAGTATGTCCTCTCTCGATAGACAACTCTTGAGCTGGGTCATCCAATTATTTCCTTGATGGATATGGCATCTGATTTTGTTGTTGAATGCTCCCCCTATGTTATGCAACTCTTCCAGTTGTTAGGCCCAACAGTTTAGACCCATAACACGTCTTTTCCTCCTGCATCATTTGTTCTCATCTTCCACTCAAATTTGAGCCATTAACAAAATCTCTAAGCCTACTGAGTTGGAACTCGGTGTAGGAAACAAGAGATAAAGCTAATAACACAATCACTTTTAATTGTGCTCAGTTGCATCTTTTCTTCTTCATCCCTAGTTCCTGATTTGAATCAATTGAACCTGTAGAGCATATCAGATCTCCACTTCGCATCCTTAGATGCCACTTCCCCTTGGATCGTATCTCCCTAAAACCTGAAACACATCAATCATCAGTTAATAGCATTTATATGCATAGGGAGAGGGGTTTCTTCTAGAATCCTCAACATGAGGATGATGGTTGATCCTGATGGGTCAACCCTTTGATTCTTTCTTGGAGCGCATCACACTCCTTTCTTGCTTCCTCCAACTGCCTGACCAACTTCAACTGTTCTGGCCATATGACTAGGCATTCTTTGCTCACATTCTGAGCCTTTTTCTGATATGAAGATTCTGCAGACTTGGCCTTTCTCACAATCTGGGGTTTAGACCAACTGGTACACATTTCGATCTTTGATGTTCTACCGAAATTCCATTTCCCTTGATTGTTTCTCGGTGCAGGAATCTCCTTTCTTGTCATCTTCCCTGTCTTCTTTGTCCATTGTAGGGATCTGCCTTTTTCTTCCACTTCTCGTTGCAAAACACGACATGTGGATTTTTCGATGCATTCTTTGCTTATCTGCCTTTTATCAGATTTATGAGTCACCGCCCTATTTTTCATTGGTGGTGGGTCCTCCATTGAACGTCCATTCTTCTTTATCACCACTGGAGTAGATCTCCCCTTAATCTTCCAGGTTTGCTCACATTCTCTCCTTGAGAGATGTTGTGAGTATGACATAGGAGGTGACTGATACACCTTTCGTTCAGCTCCACATGATTTCCCTGAGGCTCGAAGCCTATTCTTCTCCTTATCACTTTGTCTCCCAGTACAGGCTTCTTTCTTGTACACTTCCTGTGGTGGAGATCTATTTTCTTGTTCCTTTCCCTTTCCTGCTTTCTTCTTACTGCAATGTCTCGCCATGTGCCCATAGTGAGAACATATAAAACATTTTCCCTCAAAGGCATACCTCATTTCATCATCTCTCTGCTGAGATGTTGATGCACCTTGAGTTCTTCCTCTGATATTGTTCTCCCGAGCTTCCTGACACATGCTCATGGTGTGTCCCATTCTTCCGCAGTAATAGCATCTAATATATGCTTTCCTCTGAGAAGCTCTTCTTTCTAATTTCTCATGATGCTTCTTCCTGTTCTCAGATTTATTAATGTCTCTCTTTTCACAGCCTGAAATGTACTCCAGAGCCTCTGTACAGAAGCTTGATGTGTGGCCATGAACTCCGCAGAAATAGCACACATCATCACTCCTTGAAACTATCCTCATAGGCCTATCTCCAGCACCTACAGGATTTTTCTTACCTTTGTAAATTTTCACTGCATTTTTCTTATCATCCATAGGAGTGGAATTATCATATCCAATGCCAGCATTTCCAAAACTTGCTGGTCTTTGAGCTGAGAAAATATTATGTTGTTTCTCTTCAGAAACAGCATATCTGTTCTTCATTTTATCATCACTTGTCGAAGGATGATCAAATAGCAAGTGCAGTGCATCCTTCAACTTGGGCTTATCTTTGGATTTAGACTTCTCTATTTCCTTCTTGACTGATTCGAGCTCTTCTACCAACTTTTGAATCTTCATATCCCTTGATTCAAGTTGGACATCATGTTTTTCCTTGAGAAGCTTCCCTCTACTTACCTCATCTTCCAGTTCATGCTTCAGCTTATCAACCATGTCATTTTTCTCCTTTACCTTCAATTTTTCTTGAGCGACAGAGTCAGAGCAACATGCATTCTCTTGTTGTAGCCTTTGATTTTTCTGAACTTCTGCAGACAACTGTGCTGCTAGATCATTATTTCTGGCTTTAAGATTCTGTGCTTCATCTGACATTTGACTCTCTTCATAATCACCAGCCTTTTGTTTTCCTTTCATTCTGGCCATCTTCTGCAGCTCTTCAGCACGTGAATCATTCTTCTCTGTTAGGTCAGTAACTATATCAATAAGCCTTTGATTTAAACATTTTAGCTTGTTGACCTCAATCTCCAATCCCTTGATCCGGATATCTTTAGATTTGGCTTCTTCAGTGTTTCCAACGTCACTTGGAATATTCGGTTCTTCGATGCTTTTGAATTGATCTTTCACTTTTCTATTCAATCCATCGATCTCCCTTTTTTGTTCTTCAATCTTAAGCTTATACTCACTAACTGATTCTGAGTTCTCTGGTGCCGATAACTTGAGTTTCTCAATTTTATTTATCAACTCAGACTTCTCTTCTTCCTGCTGCTGCATATAGAGTTTGGCATCGCGAACAACTTTGTTAGCATTCTTGGTTTTGGCTCTCCAAACATCTATCTCTTCAAGAGCAGCCTCTAACTCAGCTCGCATATCTATTCTTCCTTCAATTTCTTCTTCTGTTTCAGTATCACTCTGATGCTCATGTACTTTACTCATTCCAACATCATGATTGAGTGAATCAATCTTTTCCCTTTCTGATTCATCCAAGCCTTCCTTCAGCAAGTTGTTTGATTCCTTTAGTTGAATCACACATTTTCCATATACACTTCCACACTGAGGAGTACCACCTGACTTCTGCTTGTTCTTGGATGTTTTTCCCTTTGCCATGGCTGATTGAGATAAGAGAAGACTGATTCTTTATGCACACAGATCGACTACACCAAGTTGGAGCAAACAAATCTGATAACAACAACCTTCGCTCTGATACCAATTGTTAGGGCCAATAGGGGCCTATATATACCCTGAGAGGGGGGGGTGAATCAGGGTATGGATATTCTTTTTCAAAGTTCTTTCTGCCCCACTGGATCTTGACCTCTTTGTTACAAGGGTCACTTTGTTTGCACTTGTGTGGTTACTGTGATCAGTTGTCTCATTTACCTGATGATGATGCTTTGAATGCAATGCAGGAAAGTAAGCAGGCAGACACAGAGATTTTTACTTGGTTCACCGCTAAGGGCTACGTCCAAGGAGCATACGCCGACAAGTTGCCGGTTCGTACCAAATTCCACTAGGCTTCACTAGCTGTGGATTACAATGTTCGGGCTAGATCACTTCTATGCCCAGGCTCACTGCCTATACAAGGTTTAGGGTCAGCTCACTGCTTTCCCAAGGGTCACTCCCTGTTTCTCTCTCTCTGGCTCACTGCCGGTGGAGAGGATCACCTTCTTCCTCTTCCTAAGCTCACTGCTCTTGGAAGGGATTCACTCACAGTTTATAGACCTGTAGGTCTCTTCATTTCCATTAAGGAATGCATCTTTCTCTGTATGTAGATGCTTTGTTGAAGTCCAACTTTCACCCGCAGATGAATCTCACTTTGCACCGGATGTACCGGGCAACCTCAAGTTTTACGCGCAACCCTTACGGTGCCTTGCGCGCAATTTCTATGTTTTGCGCGAAATTCCTTTTTCGCGCAACTTCCAAATTTTACGCGCAGCCTGGAAACTGCCTTGCGCGCAATTCACTGCCTTTGCGCGAAATCCACTTTTCGCGCAACCTTCCTTTTACGCGCCAACTCAAACTTTCTGCGCAGCCTTTGCTTTTCGCGCAATCTGACTTTACGCGCAAACTTTAAGTTTACGCGCAACACCCTTTCAAACTTCAATTTCGCGCACCAGAGCTCGGGTATTTTCTATGTCTTGAACTCTACTGAATGGAGGAGGGTCACTTCATATTTATAGGCAAAATCGACCCCGCGCGAAAAACCCTCCTTGAGCGCGTAATCCGCTTTGATCGCGAAATACAAATCTTCCGCGCACAACCATTTTCCGCGCACTGCTCCATAATTTCGCGCACCTCATGCCTTTGCCATTTTACGAGCTTCGGACCTCGTAACACCTCTTGCGCGAAATACTTCATCCGCTATTTCGCGCGCCACTTCAATTTTCCGCGCACGCCTCCAAAATTTCGCGCGCCTCATGCCTTTACCGATTTTCAAGCTTTCGGCCTTGAAACATCTTTTGCGCGAAATACAATTTCGCGCAACCCGCTGTTTTGCGCGCCACACTTCAAGATTTCGCGCAACCCTCTAGTTTTGCGCGCCACGCTTGATTTTTCCGCACACCTTCTTCATTTCTCTCTCCTCAACCTTTGCCAACAACATATCACTCCATTTTCCATTGGCGATTTTCAGGCCCAAAAATTTGGCAAACACTGGAAAACGGCGCCACCTTGTACTGCTCTTTTGTACCGCCTCCAGATCGTCCTTTCCTTTGTCAAAGTTCTTTGTCAACATGGAATGTCAACAAATTCTCGGGAACTCGACAATTCTCCATGGAAACCTGCTTTGTCAACAAACACAATCAACCCAAAAATGCTGCAATGCTACCTTGAGGGATTTTTGCCCAACAAATCTTTTCATTCTTTGATCTTGCTTTTGAGAAATTTTAAGTTGAATTTCATGGGTTTTAGTTAACCAATTGTTAATTAGTTCCACCCTACCATCAAATTTAGAATCAATTAGGTCAATTTTAGGTAGGGTGTTAGGAGAAGATTCAATGTTTTATTTTCTTCAATATAATCAATCTGTTGTGGTTGGTTATAGACACGCTGCCAAGCAGTGTTCCCATAATAGCCACAACACACACAATGTGGCCCCCGTTGATCCCAGGTTTCATTAACTTCCATTTTTAATCATAAAACAGGTGAGATTAAACACACAACAGTTTACAGGGAAGCAAATTTTTCAAAAACAACACAAACAGTAGGTTCTTGTTCAAAGTAGTTTTTTTTAAAATAGATTTTTTATATGATTTTTTATGTTATTATTATTTTTTTAAATTTTTTCTAAAACTTAGAACACTCAATGCATGCCTTCCCCAGAAACGACACCAAATTTTGAATAGGCTGGAGGTCTTCACAGCCCTCAAAATTAAATTTATTACTCCTACACTAGCACAGTGGTGCATGGTCGATCTACATAGAAGGCATGTGAAGGAATTCTATGGTTTTAAAACACTACTAGAAAAACAGGTATTTGCGATGGGTCATTTGCGACAGGATCCCGTCGCAAATGGCTTTTTGCGACGGGGGCCCGTCGCAAATGGCCCGTTGCTGAAAACGGTGTCGCAACAACAAGTATTTGCGATGGGCCCGTCGCTAAAGCCAGTTTTTGCAACGGGGAGAATCCCCGTCGCAAATAGTACTCCGTATATTTGTAAAAAACTTTTCAAATAGTAATTGCGACGGGCCCGGTCGCAAATACCTGTTGCGACGAGCCCGCCGCAAATAGTTTTTGCGACGGGCCCTGTCGCAAATACTTGTTGCGACGGGCCCACCGCAAATTGTTGTTGCGACGGGACCCATCGCAAAAACTATTTTTTTAAAAAAATAAAAAACTATAAATAGATTATTTTAATGCATATAATATTAATACTATTTGCGACGGGCATAGTATCCCATCGCAAATAATATAAAAAAATAAAAAAAAATTATTAATAAATTATTTTAATTAATATAATAATAATCCAATTATAATTCAAAAATAAAAAATAATAAAATATTAATAAATGATTTTAATTAATATAATAATAGAATTATAATTCACAAATAAAAATAATAAATTATTAATAAATTATTTTAATTAATATAATAATAATAGAATTATAATTCAAAAATAAAAAATAATAGAATATTAATAGATGATTTTAATTAATATAATAATAGAATTATAATTCACAAATAAAAATAATAAATTATTAATAAATTATTTTAATTAATATAATAATAATAGAATTATAATTCAAAAATAAAAAATAATAGAATATTAATAAATGATTTAACTAATATAATAATATTAGAATTATAATTCATAAATAAAAAAAATATTAATAAGTTATTTTAATTAATATAAAAATAATAGAATTATTTTACATTCAAATATTAAAATAATTCAAGTATTACAAAAAAATATAATTAAATTATAATATTATAAAATTTTAATATATATATAAAATTTAATATTATAAAATATAAATAATATTATTATTCATATTAATATTGTTATTTCAAAATATAATATTATTAATATTTTATAATGAGACAGAAACTACGAATAGAAAAAAATCATATTTTGATTTCACGATTTTTATAACATAAAAACGAACTCTAATCTGAAGGAGGGGGGGAGGGGGGATCTACAGATGGTGGTGGAGGAAACTCCATCCCTAAAGCATGAGTGAGTCGGCGCATGTACTCCATCTGCTCCTGATGCTGCTGCTGTCACCGACTTGTCTACTCCTCGTACAGCTGTTGTTGGCGTCGACGCTCCTCCTCATGCTGCTGACGCATCTGCTCCTGCTCCTGTCGGAGACTCTCTATCAGTGCAGTCTGAGATCGCAACTGATCCTCATACTGTGTAGCAGAAGAAGATGCATGAGCTCCTCTCGAGCTGGACGCCGACATCGTAGCACTGCCATAATAATCTCCGGGAGTCAATCGAGAGCTGATACCAACTACCCGGCCCTTCTCGAAGGCATACTGGGTGGCCTGCATCCATGTCGCCTCATCAAACTGACGGCCAGTGGTCTGATCTGATGACTCGGCCTGACTCTCAGGCCGGGTCTGTGACGCTGCGGCCTCATATGACTCCTGCAATTTAAAATTAAAATTGTGAATATATTATATGCAGTTAATTTTTAAACTTGAAAACAAATAATACTGACCACGATGTGATGCTGATGATCACATCTGAGCTCCCCAGTAGCAGGATCACTATACATCCTCCGATATACGTCGTACTCCGTAATATCGGGGTGTTCGACAGCCTATAAGAATAAAAAATAAGCTGTTAATATTTATAGTTATATAAAATATTTATAAATAATGTACGTACCAGATGCTGTCTATGAGTACTGAAAGAACGACTCCCAGCTCAATGAGTCACCTCCTGTCTCCCCCAATTCTGCCTCCCCACCGATGATATCCTCTTAAAGGCACCACTCAACCAGTGCTCACATAATCCATCCCATACATGGGATGAAATGTACTCTGGTCGGTGTGCTCTACATGACTCGTCAAAATCTGACACTCCTGCTTTCTTCATGGCAGCTTTTCTTAAATTGTGCAAAAACTGACGAAGGCGATCACGCATGGCCACCTCCCATGCCTCGTGGATGGCGTCACGCATGGTATCCTCGATCGGATACCATAAACCCTACAAATAAATCAAAATATCAAGTTAGAAATGAAATAATTTACAAAATAAAAATTATTTATTTACATACGTACCAACCAATGGCCGAACATGGCCTGCTGCACATCAATTGGAATATGCTCTTATGTGGTCCACGGCTGAGAGAAATAGTTGCGCAAAATAGCGCTTCCCTGTCCGACTGCTATATGCGGAAAACTGTAAAAATAATAAACATTTATTATGTGAATAGATTAATGAAATCTTAGTCAAATCCATAGGTTATCACATAGGTTATCACACCTCTGTGTGCGTGGATCAAACCCAAGATGTGGACATCGCTCGGGGACGGGGTCATGAATCATCAATCGTGCAAGACCGCACCCCCTCTGCGTACTCCCTGGAGCGCCTGCAGGCTGAGGGTCATCTGCCAGCAACTCATCTGCATCGAAAGGCAGGTCAGCATCCGCCAACTCACGAAATGTGGTGTCATCCATCTGAAACAGAAAATGTTAATGTTGTTAGCAAATAATTGATAATTACTATTATATATACATATATACATATTATTATTGTATATAAATACCATGGAATTCTATCAGTGTTCATCTTCATCATCATCTTCATATATGTCAATGTCATCTTCATATTCCTCCTCAACATCATCGATATCCATTCGAGTTACAGTTGCTTCATCTCTTACCATTTCAAATTCATATGTGACATCATTAACATCATCGTCATCACCGACTCTTAAATGTGGGGTGTCGTCATCGATACTCATGTCTCTTTGTAAAAAAGATTTATTTTGAGTACTCTCTTGAAAAACTTCAATTCTTTGCACATCAGTGAAAGCACGTTCACTTTGACTAAACTAATTGTCTCGAATTTTGATTTTTATTACACTCCACCAATCAGTCAAGTATCTTGATGTAGCACAGTACTTTGCGTAATAAACTTGATGTTCCTGTTGAGCCAATAAGAATGGTTCATTTACTGCGAGAACACTTTTACATTTAATATCGATGATTCCATGAGTCGGATGAACACGCACGCCTCTCTCTGTATCCAACCACCGACATTTGAACATGGTTATGTAATGTTGTCCAAGATAACAGAGTTCAATGATTTCATCAAGTATGCCATAAAAGTCAACTTCATTTTCTCGATCTCCACTGTTCGTTGTTTTTTTCGATTCCCCATATGCATGTGTGTGAAATCGAAATCCATTCACCACATATGCATTATAAGTTTTAACAATTTTGGAAGGTGGGTTACTCAATACACACAGCCGTTTGTCAATTTTATCAGCATGTCGAGACACTTGAAAATTTGTGAAATAATTATCAATATAGTAAACTATACATTGAATGAGTTGCTAAAAGATAAAGAATTTATGTTACCAGTTTTTGAAACCACTGAGAGAAATTTTTCAGTCGACGTTCTTCGAGAGCAGCAGCTGTAATTTGTGGAATTTGTTTCTTGATATGATTATCATACAACCTATAAAAACCAAAGTTATTTACTGTAAAATAAATGATAGAATAAGTGATATAAACACTTACAGTAAAACTGATGTCATCTCTTCACAGTTGAGCAGAACATACGTATGAGCTCTATGATGTTCATCATCTGAAAGCCAGCGTTCATAAAATCCACCAAAACCAAGCTCTGGCTGGTTGAAAACAGATAATTGATTGTCGAGTTCATCAATATTCCTCTTGTTCCGTCCCATTCGGTTTTGTTTTGAAGGATACTCAGATTCAAAATAATGGGAGCAGAAAAAAGATATTTCCTCTTGCAAATAAGCTTCTGCAATAGATCCTTCAACAGATACTTTGTTACGTACTTTTCTTTTCAATTTTTGCATGCATCTTTCAAATGGGTACATCCATCGAAACTGTACTGGACCTCCACATTTGGCTTAATATGGCAAATGTAACATCAAATGTTCCATTGAGTCGAAGAAAGACAGTGGAAATATTTTTTCCAGTTTACATATAATTACAACAACAACTTTTTCAAGTTTGCCTAGAGCATTATAATTTGTTGTAGCCGCATAAATTTCCTGAAAAAAATGAGACATGTCTGTTATGGAATCTCAAATCACAGAATTCAATAGACCTCTTAATCCAATGGGTAGAAGTCTTTCCATTATAACATGACAATCATGACTTTTTAATCCAGTAATATGACCATTCTTTACACATCTACCCAAATTGGAAGCACAACCATCTGGAAGTCTCAAATCTGCAATCCACTGACAAAATAATAAACGGTTTTCTTTAGAGAGTGTATAAGCTGCTTTTGGTTTCAGTAACCTTTCTGTTCTGACATTCTCAAACAGTTCCAATTCTGGACGCCTGCAAATTTGGGCAAGATCTAAACGTGCATTTACATTGTCTTTTCTCTTTCCTAACGTATCCAAAACTGTATGAAACAAATTATCAAAATAGTTCTTCTCAATATGCATGACACCTAACATGTGTCGGACCAACAAATCAGACCAATATGGCAAATCCCAAAATATGCTACGTTTAATCCAATTGTGTTCTTTCTCAAAACCAGAAATTTTTTGTTGGTTTATTGTGGGACCAAAAGTGATGGGAGGTAATGGAAATACAACTGATTTTAACTCCGAACCTGATAGCATTTTTGGAGGTCCATCCCTTTCAACTGTTCCTTTTCTGAAATGAGATCTGTTTCTGCGAAAAGGATGATCAGCTGGAAGAAATCTGCGATGACAGTCAAAATAACAAGGTTTCTTTCCATGAATGAGCATAAATGCTTTGTTCTCTCTCATACAGTAAGGACATGATTTCTGACCATGTGTACTCCAGCCAGATAACATCCCATAAGCCGGGAAGTCACTAATTGTCCACATCAATGCTGCTCTTAGTATGAAATTCTGTTTCGTTGCAACATCATATGTACTGACACCAGTACTCCACAATAAATTTAATTCATCAATCAATGGTTTCAAATAAACATCAATATCTTTCTTCGGATGTCCTGGAATTAGTAAAGTCAAAAAGATATATGGCTTCTTCATCAACATCCATGGAGGTAAATTGTACGGAGTTAAAAAAACAGGCCAACATGAATATTGACTACCATAAGATCCGAACGGATAGAAACCATCAGTGGAAAGGCCCAGTCGAACATTTCTAGCTTCTAAAGCAAAGGATGGATGCACTCTATCAAAATGTTTCCATGAATCACCATCGGCTGGATGATTTAAGCTTTTATCGGTTGAAATATTCTCTTTATGCCACGACATCATTGTTGTTGTATTCTTAGACATGAATAAACGCTGAAGTCTAGATGTAAGCGGAAAATATCTCAACTGTTTTACAGGAATCAAACCTGACTTCCCATGTTGTCCTTCTTTATATCTCAGTTGCCCACATGTGGGACAACTATCCAATGACTCATTTTCCCCAGAATATAAAATGCAGTCATTTGAACATGCATGAATCTTCTGACAAGTAAGTCCCAAATTTCGAACTAGCCTCTTACTCTCATAGTAATTTGCAGGCAAAACATTTCCTTCGGGTGACATTGTTTTAAGCAAAGAAAATATCTAGTCAAAACAGGTGTTTGACATTCCGTTATCTGATTTGATAGCCATAAATTTTGCAAATGCTTCTAATTTTTTCATCTTGCAGCCAGGATATAATGCATCCTCAGCAGACCTCAACAACTCATAAAATTCAGACAGTGCCAACTCAGGATTTGAAGCTATATCAGCCAGAGTTTCTGTATGTTGAACAGATGAACCTGCAACATCATGTACTAAATCTTGAAACTGGGATGGATCCGGAATCAAGTTGGTATCACCTACTCTGGAACTGCGTTCACCGTGTTGATACCAAAAAACATAATCTGGTTGAAAACCAAAACGCAAGAGATGTCCCCCCACTTTGTCAAACGTGTCAAACGTTCTCAATGCACATTTTCTGCAAGGGCATTTTATTTTGCCTTCTGAAACAAATTCTGGATTTGATGCCGCAAATGATAAAAAATTCTGCACACCCTCTACATATACGGGATTTAAACCAGAACCGTTTGGATTTCTACGTTGATTTATCCATATGCGGTCACCTAATAATGATTGTTGACGACCTCGTTGTTCCATATTTTTCTATAAAATATAAAAGCATTACTGGTTTTGAATAATTTGTTAAAAAAACACTCAAGCAAGGATAATTATAGAGTTTACATCATACACGGCTGACGCAAACTTTTTATTGAGATAGACCTAAAAATTGACCCTTTAAGAATTGAATATGTTGAGAATAAAGCAAAACCTGTTACAAATATTGATAATTTTAATATTATATAAATTTTTTATTATTTTCATAGTACTAATATTATTGGTAATTATTCCTAATTATTGGTAATTATTCCTAATTATTGGTAATTATTCCTAATTATTGGTAATTATTCCTAATTATTGGTAATTATTCACAATTATTGGTAATTATCGGTAATTATTGGTAATTATTGGTAATTATTATTAATTTTTGGTAATTAATACTAATTATTGGTAATTAATACTAATTATTAGTAATTACTATTAATTATTACTAATTATTACTAATTATTACTAATTATTTGTAATTATTACTAATTATTGGTAATTATCGGTAATTATTGCTAATTATTGGTAATTAATACTAATTATTGGTAATTATTATTAATTATTCCTAATTATTACTAATTATTCACAATTATTACTAATTATTGGTAATTATTACTAATTATTGGTAATTATTACTAATTATTGTTAATTATTCCTAATTATTGGTAATTATTCCTAATTATTGGTAATTATTCCTAATTATTAGTAATTATCAGTAATTATTGATAATTATTGGTAATTATTACTAATTATTGGTAATTATTGTTACTAATTATTACTAATTATTAGTAATTATTACTAATTATTACTAATTATTGGTAATTATTCCTAATTATTACTAATTATTACTAATTATTGGTAATTATTCCTAATTATTGGTAATTATCGGTAATTATTGGTAATTATTGGTAATTATTACTAATTATTGGTAATTAATACTAATTATTGGTAATTATTATTAAATATTACTAATTATTACTAATTATTTGTAATTATTACTAATTATTACTAATTATTGGTAATTATTCCTAATTATTACTAATTATTCCTAATTATTGGTAATTATTGGTAATTATTGGTAATTATTACTAATTATTGGTAATTATTACTAATTATTGGTAATTATTACTAATTATTGTTAATTATTACTAATTATTGGTAATTATTACTAATTATTACTAATTATTACTAATTATTGGTAATTATTCCTAATTATTGGTAATTATTCCTAATTATTGGTAATTATCGGTAATTATTGGTACTTATTGGTAATTATTACTAATTATTGGTAATTAATACTAATTATTGGTAATTGTTATTAATTATTACTAATTATTACTAATTATTGGTAAGTATTACTAATTATTACTAATTATTGGTAATTATTACTAATTATTGATAATTATCGGTAATTATTGCTAATTATTGGTAATTAATACTAATTATTGATAATTATTATTAATTATTCCTAATTATTACTAATTATTGGTAATTATTACTAATTATTGGTAATTATTACTAATTATTGGTAATTATTACTAATTATTGGTAATTATTGGTAATTAATACTAATTATTGGTAATTAATACTAATTATTGGTAATTATTATTAAATATTACTAATTATTACTAATTATTGGTAATTATTATTAATTATTACTAATTATTGGTAATTATTACTAATTATTACTAATTATTACTAATTATTACTAATTATTGGTAATTATTACTAATTATTGGTAATTATTACTATTTATTGGTAATTATTATTAAATATAACTAATTATTCCTAATTATTGGTAATTATTCCTAATTATTGCTAATTATTGGTAATTATTCCTAATTATTACTAATTATTGGTAATTATTCCTAATTATTACTAATTATTGGTAATTATTATTAATTATTCCTAATTATTACTAATTATTGGTAATTATTACTAATTATTGGTAATTATTACTAATTATTGGTAATTATTCCTAATTATTGGTAATTATTCCTAATTATTGGTAATTATTCCTAATTATTGGTAATTATCTGTAATTATTGATAATTATCGGTAATTATTACTAATTATGGGTAATTATTACTAATTATTGGTAATTATTACTAATTATTCCTAATTATTACTAATTATTCTTAATTATTACTAATTATTCCTAATTATTACTAATTATTACTAATTATTACTAATTATTGGTAATTATTACTAATTATTACTAATTATTGGTAATTATTCCTAATTATTACTAATTATTGGTAATTATTGGTAATTATTCCTAATTATTGGTAATTATCGGTAATTATTGGTAATTATCGGTAATTATTGGTAATTATTGGTAATTATTACTAATTATTGGTAATTATTATTAAATATAACTAATTATTACTAATTATTGGTAATTATTACTAATTATTACTAATTATTACTAATTATTGGTAATTATTACTAATTATTGGTAATTATTGGTAATTAATACTAATTATTGGTAATTAATACGAATTATTGGTAATTATTATTAAATATTACTAATTATTACTAATTATTGGTAATTATTACTAATTATTGGTAATTGTTACTAATTATTACTAATTATTACTAATTCTTACTAATTATTACTAATTATTACTAATTATTACTAATTATAATAATTATTTGTAATTATTCCTAGTTATTACTAATTATTACTAATTATCGATAATTATTGGTAATTATTGGTAATTATTACTAATTATTGGTAATTATTACTAATTATTGTTAATTATTACTAATTATTGTTAATTATTACTAATTATTGGTAATTATTACAAATTATTACTAATTATTACTAATTATCTGTAATTATTGGTAATTATTACTAATTATTGTTAATTATTACTAATTATTGGCAATTATGGGTAATTATTGATAATTATTACTAATTATTGTTAATTATTACTAATTATTAGGAATAATAACATTATTAGTATATTTTATTATTAATATTAAAATAATATAATTTTCTATATTATATACAATTCTCCTCTTATCTGTGTATTTTCTGTCTCCACATACAAATATTACATGTGGAGACAGAAAACACACAGATGAAAGGAGAATTGTATATAATATAAAAAATTATATTATTTTAATATTAATAATAAAATATACTAATAATGTAATAATGTTATTATTCCTAATTATTGGTATTTATTAATAATTATTAGTATTTATTCTTAATTATTGAAAATTATTACTAATTATTCCTAATTACCATTAACTATGAACAATACTAATAATTTAAATTTATTAAGTAACAAAAAAATGTAAACATAATTAAATTACAACTAATTAAGAATAATTGAAACTAATAAAAAATTTAAAATAAATATTAAAATAAAATGAAAATAAATACTTTTAAAATTGATCTGAGGTTGATCTCTGATCGTTCTTGAAAACTTCAATATCAACTCCGAAGAAAAAAATTAAACTTAAGAAACGATGAACTCTAGAAATAGAATTTTGAGAGAAGGAGAAGATGGAGTTTGAGAATGAATTGAAAAAAACGGATGGGGGTATTTATAGGTTAGATTATTTGCGACGGGTCCATTTGCGACGGGATACCCGTCGCAAATACCTTAGCAATCATTTATTACGGTCAACGGATAAATAGTTATTTGCGACGGGTCCCGTCGCAAATAACCACCTGCCGACATACTATTTGCGACGGGGGAATATTCCCGTCGCAAATACCTTTTACCGCCGCCGGTTATTTGCGACGGGCAATAACCGCCTGTCGCAAATACGTTTCCCGCGGTTCTTTTGCGATGGGGAAAGCTAACCCGTCGCAAAAGACTACTTATTTGCGACGGGAAAATACCCCCGTTGCAAATATGTTTTTAACGGGGCTTTTTGCGATGGGAATAAATCCAGTCGCAAATAACCCGTCGCAAATACCCATTTTTCCCGTAATGAAACTAAAAACCTCACTGATGTTAGCAATGAGGTAAACATATTTATAGTTTTCTTTACTTTTCAATTTTTTGTGCTTTTATTTAAACAAAGAGACTAAATCAATTATTAGTATATTGATGAACTAAGAACTACAGTAAACCTAACATAAGAGAACAAAGTACTACAATAATGCAGCAAGGTCGAAGGCATAGAACAAATTTAATACTCGAGAATTCCAATCTACTGGTTTAAATGAAACCTTCTCCACTACACTTTATTGAATCACACATCAAGTAATAAAGGTGAAAAATCTCCCTCGCCAAGAAACTCAACACTAAATAAACTGATTTTAGGAGTTCACCACTCTAAATTCAGTTAAACTGCTTGACAATTATAAAATAAAAACATTCAAAAATAAACTCGCTGTAAATTTCTAGATGTAAAGACGTTAATGCTTCGAAAAAGTATTAAAAAACTACATCGCCGGTAGATATTGAATTTATGAATTTTTAAAACATTTAAGGTGTAAAAAAACTAAATATAGAATCATTATTCAATATCTCCAATTGATTATGATTATAAAAATTGAAAATGGAATGAAGAAGTTTGGATGATTAACCAACAGATTTTAATTCTCGAGCTAATACAATTCATCCTTTTATCATCTTGATTAAAGAAGTGAAAAACACCAAAGAACAAAGTATAAAATTTAAGGATGAAGGGAAGAAGTACTCCCCAAATATTGCTATGCTCTTGGGCTCATTTTCATCCATGTCTGCTCTCTCATCTCCTGGGAGTCTTCGCTGTAAAAAATGGTATGACGTGGAATCAAGATGAGCCTCTTGATCTGCTCTCGGATGGATGTGATCATGAAATCTGAATAAAAATGAGATCCTCATTCATCGCTGTTTGCAACTCTGTTTTTATATCTACTGTTTTCTGATGCTTGTCACCGCATGTCTTTCGCCGACTTCAAAATTCCCTCACTTGTGCACTGCACATGTGTGTTTGTTCGCGACAAGCACGTCGCACTATCTTTTCTCATGCAACTAAATCCCGCTAAGTTAGTTAAATGAATCTGGACAGAATCTCACTTCCCGTATGAACCTGCAATAAAAATAATAAATACAAAGAAAATAAATAAAAATATTATAGTTATTTTAAAGTTAAATTAAAAAATTATTTAAAGTTAATTAATAATTAATTAAGATGATAAATACTATTTACTAAAATAACTATTAGTATTATAGTTATTAATTTATTATTAAATCTTTAATAAATTGAAATCATTAAGTTCTTAATTTATTATCATTCGTTATTTTATTTTATTAATATAAGTATTATTAATAATTAGTTAACATAACTTAATTAAATTCTTAAATTAAACTAATATAAATTACTTTATTTAATGAGTTAAATTAAATTACAAATTAATTTAATTAGTTAATTTAATTAGTTTAATATTCATGTTTTAATTAATTATTAATCATTAATTTATTATAATAACTTTTTATTAATTTATTATTTATTAAATTTTTTTGTTTGTTAATTAGATGAATTTATTATTACTTAATTTTTTTCAAACCAATCTTATCCGTCCCCCCCTAATTATCGGCATAAGGGTGAGGTCTTCTTCTTCCTCCTGAAGCCGTCGCTACTCCCTGCTACTGCGCATCAGCTCCCTTCTACCAGTTAGCGGCATCATCCCAGCGCAGTGTCGGCCTTGGTTTGGCCTCGGTTCGGCAGGCATGGTGTGGCCTCAACTCCTCGAAACAGCGTGGCGTCCTCTTCTCCAGCTAGCAGCGTCTCTTCAACTCGGCCTCTAGCTTCAGTGGCGTCGACCTCGACTCCCCTCTAAAGCGACGCAGCATCGGTTTCTTCCACCTGGTTCCAGGTTCTTCTCTAGTTCTGATAGAATGCAACGAGGATGAGTTGTGGAGTTCTAATACAGTGCTCGGCCTCTATCACCATCGACCAACTTGCACATCTTCCCCTGGTGACTCCACAAACCAACAACAGTTCCCTCCTCGGACGTGTGACTCAGTGGGCTTCCTCTTCTTCTTCTTTGTGGTAAACTCTTCTATCCAACTTAGATGAAAAGCGGTGGTGCGGTTCTCCAATGCGACGCAACAACAACTACCCTACTATACTCCTCACCTAGATAACACGACATTCATAATCTCCGCAGCAATAGATCACGCATCCTCCTTTCTTCAGTTTGGTATGGTGAAACTAACAACTTCCAAGATGGAATCACCCAACTCCAGCAGCCCACCCTCCAAGCAGCGCCTCAAGGTGGCATCGTGGTCTCAGGTAGGTGATGGATAAGATGTGGATGAGGGATGAGGTTTAGAGTTTACAGAGAGACCATGAACGATGTTTCACGGTGAGACCATGTAAAAGAAAGGAAACGGTGTGTAGAAATTTACAGTTGCATCGGTTTGCAAGGGATACTGTGAGACAGTGTTTACAATCAGTGTGAGGAAAGAAATGACACAATGCCAAGGGAAACCGTGATTGTGAGTCCATGAGAAAGGAACCGTGATGCCACAATCGGTGGCACAAGACACCATAAAGGAATACAGTGAGACAGTTTGAGATACAGTGCGTGGAGACATCGTGACCAGGATGAAACCGTGAACCTGCAAAATGAACAGAGTAGATAAAATAAGTTTAAAAAATTAAAAATGATCAAAATAAAAACTAAAACTTAATTAAAACAATTGAAAATTTAAATACACATAAACATTAATAAATCAATGAAACCTATAAAATTTAAGTCAAATTATTATTATCTCCTAAAATAAAATGATTTAATTTAAGTTAATTACAAAAAAAATTAAATTATATCTACTTTAACAAACTAAATTAATTAAAGTAGACAATTAATTGTCATCTTATTAAATAATTGAAATAAGTCAAGTCTTACGATTATAAAGTTTGAATAAATTTAGTTTATTTTAAAACTAAAATTTGTAAATAATTAATTATTAAAAGTAATCAAATAATTATGTTAAATTAAATTAATTAGTTTTTTAATACATGAAATGTTAGATTAAGAATAAATTATTTATGTGCGAAAGCAAACTAATTAATTGAATAATAAATGGTAAATCAATAAATAAGAAAACAATGATACTAAATTAAATAAAAAGTAATTATACTATTAAATTAATGTAAGGAATAAATTAATTACATTAAAGCTTAAAATAATCGTTTAATTATAAAAACTGATTAAATATTTAAATGAATTATAAAAATACAAAAGAGCCATTATTTATTAAAAAGAGTTAAAATAAATAACTAAATTGATAAAAAATAATTAAAAATATGTGGCAAAACATGTGTTTTTAAGGCCACATCAGTATGGATAGAACAAAAATAGGGTTCCTAAAATATATAATTTATTCAAAAGATAGGTTTCACTCATGAACACATCATACCTTCTTTGAAACTCTATATCTCCCATTCGAACCATTTCATTATTTACCTTAATAGATACCCATACAACCATTTGAGAAAGAAATTATTTCACCCATTCCTTCTAGTTTTCCATATCCATCCTTTAAAAATTCAGAAGTAATGGATTTTTGTGATCCTCATCATAGAAAATATTGTATGATCCTTTCGACTCAATGCATCATCCTCCTTGTTTTCTTTCCTAGGGTTATAATATATTGAAAATTTATAATCATCAATCAACTCCAAACATCTTCTATAGAGCATATTAATCTCTTTTTGACGGAACATATACTTTAAACATTTATGATCCCTATATATGTCAAACCTCTCTCCATAAAGATAGTTCCTCAATATCTTTAATGTAAAATTACCATAGATAACTCCAAATCATGTGTTGGGTGATTTTGGTCATAAATATTTAATTTATATAAGGCATAATCTATAACCATATCATTATGCATGAGGATTTAACTAAGACCCTTCCATGGTGCATTAATATAGATCATAAACCCTTCTATATTATAGTGTAATGTAAAGAGAAGTGCACTGACTAACATTATCTTTAGTTCCATGAAATATCCACTATATATACTAAAGTTGGGTTACTCCTTGCTGACGTGTCGACTCCACATGCAGCCACACCTCCAAACTAAACAATTTCTTCCACATATACCCCCAGCCTATTGGGCTGATCTTGCCAGATTATTTCTCCAAGCTCCATGCCGACCTCCCACGTCGCTCGATTTACCTCCTCCTCCGTCCGGGCTTAGGGTTTCGACTCAATGACGTTCATTCGCGTCCTTCATCCTCATTCATCTACACGAGCTCGATGCCTTCCTTTTAGCTCACTTTCCATCGGTGGTTACGGTATCCACTATTCTCAGTTCAATACACCATTGTTTGATTCCTCTAATCTCCCCCTGCATATCGCCTGCCGATTCGTCTCCAATACGATACGATACCTCGTCGCCCGTTCTATCAATCACTTCTACCCGCTCGAGGCATTCGTAGCGGATTGATGTCTATACCAACTTGTCAGGGTGCGATTAGGGTTTCACAGAAGCACCAATCAGTACACCACTTTACGATTTTGGTCATCTCCTCCAGCATATCGTCCCCAGAAGCATCGTTGTTGCCATCATCGGCCTGGAAAATGACCTCAGGCATACCATCATAGACATCCCAAACCTCTATTTCATCGCCGACCTCACGAGCATGGTTTCTATTTATTCCATACGGATCCGTGGTCTAATATCAATGTAACGTATTATCTATCACTCCGCACTGCATCTTTTACATGTTTATTGTGATTTTAATAAGAGTATATCCGTTTTCAACTACCATTGGGTCTCTATTTTTTAGCCCAGTTATGGATTTCTGCAACCTAATCAGCACATGACCTCTTCATTCTGCAATATATAACAACACATACCAACATCTAACATTTTGACACTTGTATGGTAGCTACTATGAAATAGTTCTTTATTTATTAAGCACCCACCATTCTTGACGTACTTATTTTCTTCCCAAGTATATCGAAATAGCAATCCCACGTGACATTGACAGTTAAATTTCTTAGATAGATATTTGTTTTTTTTGCATAACCGTTAACTAATATTCCTTCCACGTATAATATTTTTTTATATGTGACAAATTTGATTGCTCCATTCCATCGTTAATACATAACACATATAGCTGCAGTCTTGTCGGTGATAATATACGACTACTTTGACAACAACCTTTTGCATCTTTCATCTGAGGGGCATCAAATTGTTTCACAAAGGTATCGCTTCATAAATGTGCTTTAAAACCAATATTTGTACATTATGTTTACCATAACTTGGACATTATATTAAATACTTGTATTTTAATTTATAGTAGCTCCATTAAACATTTTCATGTCTACTGTGTAAATATTAATCATTAAAACTGATCTTCAAATTTAAATAGTAAAATTATTGTCTGCCTATTTATAATCATTTTATATTCAATTAACAACTGTTCTTAATATTTTTTTTCATGCAAACTAGACAGTTTTGTACAATGAAAACCAACAGAACCATGCATACCCCTTCCCACTCTAGAGAATCAAGGATCCACAGAATACTACTCATGCAGCAATGTCAAGAAAATCGTGAGTACTGTATTAGTTTTAGAATAACTTGATTACTAACTCTTCTTATATCAATATATGAGTTTCATGTCAATAAATTTAGTAACAATACTGTTCTGTACTATAGGTTCTCCAATGCTTTCTACCGTGTCCACCGACAGTCCAATTATTCAGCCAGTATTAGGAAATGGCGTCAGACATACAGTCCGAAGATTACCATTGTCACCTCTATGTGTTAATGGTATGTTCTTTTGAAAAATTCTATGAAAAGCTTATTGTTTCCAACTATGAAAGACCACTCATCATTTTTTACTTATTTTTTCATAGTACCAAGTGCAAGTCGTACGGAGTCAATAATGATTGCCGGAAAAAACAAACGAAAACATATACATCACACTCTCTCTCTTGTACCTTTTAGTAATTCTGCTGTCTATGAACTTTTATGAACATAATATAGGTCAAACATTTAATTACGGACCATCTAACACTTCTGTCGCTTTTTTTCTTTAGGTCTACTGAATGAGGACAACAATCTCACTGAATCTGTAGTAATCAACTCAACAGAGTATGAATGACTAATACACTTAAATATGACATGTCAATTAAATTTCAGTTCTTACTCTATCCTATGTGTACAAATTAAGTCTTCCAAATATTGATGTACCACATTACACTACTGCATAATTGACATGTATGTTATAAGTTTTTTACGCATTAATATATATTTATTCATTTGTTTATCGTAACTACATAAAGTTTCTATAATGTGATATTCTATTCAACAATATTTTCCTTCACATATTTCAGTAACGTCTTCAAAAAATACAGATTTCGTCAGCACAACTGCACACTCCATAGGTTTGTTGACTAACCAATTCATCTTCAAATATTATTACATTCTATACAGGATATCACACACAGTATTTACATTTCATCGAATTCTACAGGATACTCATTAGAAATTGACATTGTGGAGAACACAGGTTATTGATTTTAGTACCTGACATTATTAATATCATAAATCAAATACTATTAGAGTACAGTCTCGACAAATTTAATATTTTTTTAAATAATCTTTTCCCCAATGTTTAGGATACTCAGATATCAGACACCCCACATATGTATGCCAGTACTATCACTCTAATATGTGGTATGATGAGAGAAATAGGAAATGAAGCAACCAAAAAACCTAATGATTTGCTCTATGCTGCTCTATGGGAAAGATTTGTTTGGATTTTCTCCCGTCACCTCCTCCATACCTACAGATGTTGGTTTTCAATCGAACTTCTTTACAAGAATGAGATTTCCAAGAGCATATAAATCTTTATAATTCTATGTTTTCATTCATGTCTATGGGTGGGAAGGTTGATAGGTCTTTGAACAACGGTAGATCCCCAAATATATTCAGACTAAATGGACAGAACTACCATCACATAGGTAGTTTTTGTCTGGTAGAAGGACAACCACCAAGGTTTTCCCAACTATATGTGTTTGACACAGAACATGAGTGCCAGAATAGAGTTAGTAGTATGAGTTATTTCTGAAATTCATTGCTATGAATATCAATCTGATGCATTTCATTGTATTTTTCTGACACAAATATCTCTTCCAGCTCTGATGGAAGAAATATTCAATCAGTTATTAACTTCGATATTGTTGAGAAGTTGCAACATATTCTACATGAGATCAATGCTTTAGCTCAATAGTTCATATCAGAAAAAGATGTCATGAATCGTGAAGATGTTCCAAACATAAAGCTACGCCTGCTTAAGAAAAGACATACCCATGAGGCAACACATAACTTACCAACAACATCTGAAATTTCCATTCTTATTGTCGGAGATGTTGAAGATCTAAACCAAGAACGTGACATCCCCATTTAAACCAAATGTGGTGCATTGCAATGAATTGATGAGATTCACCCTTTGTATCTTCCATTACGGTATCCATTGATTTTACCTGGTGTCCAAGATAGATATGTTGACAACGTAATGCATCGTGCTACTACGTTCACTACCAGTGCTAATCTAAGAAAGGTTACAATGAGAGAATATTTCTCTTTTCACCTGAAATTCCATAACATTTAACCATCCACTTTGATACATTCCAGAAGACTACTGCAACAATTTGTCGTCGATGATTAAACAATGATTGAGTCTTAGAGACTATCGTATATTCTTTTCAACTAGAAGCAGATGCGGGTTGACCTATACAATGGATTTAAAGATGCATTCATTCAAGGTGACCGAGAAGGGTCCTCTTGTGGGAAGCACATCATTTTTCCCTATTCATTTACTAGTGGTCTGAGATATATGATTCAAAATTATCAAGACGCAATGTCAATTTGTAATTGGGAAGGGTATCCAAATTTGTTCCTTACATTTACGTGTAACCCAATGTGGCCAGAAATCAGTAGATTTGTTACAGAAAAGAATCTTCGTCCAGCTGACTATCCACAATTACTATCTCAAGTATTCAATATAAAGGTCGATCATCTTCTAAAATATTTAAGAGAATATTGTATATTTGGAAAATCAAGGGCAGGTAAGATCATTTTTAACAGTTCATTATGTTTAACTAATAAGATATATTATTAGTGTTTATTATTTTCAGCTTATTATTTCTTATTACATCACCTAATACTAACCAGAAAAAATCTTTTTCTGTTTTTCCATTATAGTTGTTCGAACCATTGAATTCCAAAAATGAGGTTTGCCGCATGTCCACATTTTATTGTTTCTTTTTCATGAAAACAAACTTATCACTCCATCAGATGTTAACAGAGTTGTGTCTAATGACATTCCAGAAAAAAATTTCCTACCCAACACTACATGAAGCTGTAAAAAACTATATGCTCCACGACCCTTGTGGACATGCAGAATGATCTTCTCCTTGTACGAAAAATGGAAAATTCTTTAAGTTTTTTCCTAATTTTTTTTGGAGAAACAACGGTAGATGATGACGGCCAAGTGATATATCATAGAAGGGATAACAGCAGATCAATCCATAAAAATGTTGTTCAGTTGGATGATCGTTTCGTGGTACCATACAATCTAGTTTTTCTACTCAGGTATCAAGCACATCTAAATATTGAGGTTTGCAACCAGTCATCTTCTATCAACAATCTCTTTAAATATATAAGCAAGGCAAATGATCGTGTAACGACAGCACTATATGAAACCAACAACAAAACTAGAGTAGACAACACTATTGATGAAATAAATATGTATTATGAGTGTCGCTACATATCACATTGTGAGGCGTCCTAGCGGATCTTCTCTTATGATATACATTACAGATATCCACCTGTCGACATGCTGCATTATCATTTACTGGGGAAACATACTGTGACATATAGAGACAATGAAAGAATTGAAGATGTCCTAACTGTCATAAATTTTTCTAAAACAATGTTCACCTCTTGGTTTAAATCAAATTTGGAATTCCCAGAAGGTAGATGTTTAACTTTTACAAAATACCCAACTATGATCATCTTCCATAGTCAAGAAAAAAATTGGCATCCCTGAAAACAAGGTTTCAGTATTGGTCGACTCTACTATGTGCCTTCTACCTCTGGAGAGCTATACTACCTGCGGATCCTTCTAACAAAAATCAGAGGTTCCACATCATATGAAGATTTGAAAACTGTCAATGGCATTATTTATGGGACTTTTAGGGAGGAATGTTCTCCTATGGGTCTACTAGAGGATGACCGAGAATTCATTGATGATATTAAAGAGGCCTTAGCATGGGGAATGAGCCACTGTCTACACAGACTATTTTCAAGCATGCTAATCTGAAATAACATTTATTGGCCGGATATAGTTTGGAATTAAACTTGCAATATTCTCTATGAAGATATCGTATATTTTGTAAGAAAAAGGCTTCAAATGTAAGGTATGTTTCAAATTATCAACCACCTTTTCCAACTACACCATTACATTAGTGTTTTGTTTCTGTATTTTATACAAATCTATTTACTCTTCCAGTAACCTATTAACAGCACTAACACTATTATTGCATCTGCGAGCTGTTAGTTTAAAGAATCCATGTAGCTATTGCTGTAACAATATTTATACTGTTAACTACATCTATCTTTGAAAAATCTGTCCTGGGTGAACAAATATCAAATGGTAGACACTTTCGTATACTTTTATTTAACATGGTTATAGCTGGATTATATAATTACACTCAATTTTTCCGTGTAGTATCTGTCATTTTTTAATTAGTTCATTGTATCTAGAATCTGTAATCCTTTGATATGTACTCATACTCTACCATTTACATATGGATACTGAAAAGATATCAATACAGTCTACCAAAGACATTATTATACATTAAAGAACTGCATGTATTTGCAAAAATCTAAATGACATGGTTTTGCATGCATGTTTCTGCACACTTCATTGAATTTTTCATTAGTCCATGTTATGTTTTGTACATGTTTCTGCATAGTTATATGAAAAAACTCTATGTCTATCATGCATTTTTAGTAGTCCTTGTCACGTAAAATCAATGATTCTGCGCATTTCTATATTATAACCGAAGGGTTTAGCTGATTTTGTATTTATATTGTTCTATATATGTATACATAGTTCTATGATTGATTTAAAAGTGTTATTTAGTGTATGTAATGCAGTTAGAACTAATGTCTATATTATTACTGCAAATTTTAATAATAGTGTCGGTCAAAAAATATGTGACTTCTTTCTTTCATACTATTGAGAAGCCATCCTGCAATCTAATTCTAAACAGTTTATTGACATATTTGGAAGGTACTAAACATTAATTCTCCAAATTGAATTAACCTTATCATTTCATGCTATTCCGTAATGGTATTTATTTATAGAACTTTTTGTAATTCAGTTTTTGCTACTTTATTCGGACATCTCTTTAAATGTTTCAAATTTTCTATAGATCTCACTCTCACTAATGAAAAGAGGCACATGATTGCTCTTCAAGAAATAGAAGATATTTTACAAAGCAATAGTTGGTCTCTTTAGAGCATTCCCCCTATGCCTATTCCAGATTTTGTAATTGACACTGTTACAAATCGTTCAATTGTGGAGGAACTGAACTACAACAGAGAGGGTCTTCGAAATGATTACATTAATTTAGAGGGTATGCTTACCAAGGAACAAAAAAATGTGATCGATGTCATTTTGTCTAAAATATCAGCAGTGTGTGGGGGTTTCTTCTTCTTGCATGGATACGGAGGGACCGATAAAACATTTATTTGGAGAGTACTCACATATTTGCTGTGATCAAAGGGCAATATTGTTCTGGCAGTAGCTTCAAGTGGAATAGCATCACTACAACTTCCGGGTGGAAGGACGGTGCATTCTAAATTTCGTATTCAAATCTCTGTTAATGAGCAATCTGTTTGCAATATTCATCAAGGGACTGACTTAGCCAAGCTATTACATGTTACAGAACTAATTATTTGGGATGTGGAATCCATAGTTCACAAGTACTGTTTTGAGGCTTTGGACCGTACTCTGAGAGATATAATGACAACTAAAAATCTCAATGCTGTATCTTTACTGTTTGGAGGAATCACAATTGTATTGGGTGGAGATTTCCATCAAATATTACCGGTTTTTCAAGGTGGCAACAAAAATGATGTTGTTCTTGCAAGTATTAAATCATCGTATCATTGGCAACAATGTAGAGCCTTAACTCTAACAAAAAACATGTGACTGCAATGTGGGACTGCCAATACTGATTCTAATGACATAAAAACCTTTTCAAAGTGGGTGTTAGATATTGGTGATGGTAATACAGGATAGCCTGATGATGGTGAATCGGTAATTCATATACCAAAAAAATTTCTTCTGAAATCAACCAATAATGCATTGGACGAAATGGTTGACTTCACATATCCTACTTTCACAGACCATTTCCCTGATGTATTCTATCTAAAGGACAAAGCGATTCTAGCTCCAACACATGATGTTGTTCAAGAAATCAATGACTACATGCTATCTCTCACAAATGTAGAAAGCAGAGACTACTTCAGCTTTGACAGTGTTTGAAATGCTAGTTTTGATTCAGATAGGCCTGAAAATATATACACATCTGAGTTTTTAAATGGAATTAATATCTATGGATTAGCAGCGCATAAAATTTTTCTGAAGATTGGTGTTCCTGTCATGTTGTTAAGAAATGAGGATCAATCAGTTGGTCTGTGTAATGGCACTCGTATGATTGTTACACACTTGGGAGACCATGTCATCAGTGCAAAAATTCTAATTGGCTATCATTCGGGGTACTGTGCATTCATTCCAAGACTAACTATGACACAATATGATGTTAGATGGCCTTTCAAATTACAAAGGCGACAATATCCTTTGATATTTTATTATGATATAACAATTAAAAAGAGTCAAGGAAAATCTTTCTCTTCAATTGGGTTATTTCTACGCAGGCATGTGTTCTCACATGGTTAATTATATGTGGCTATTTCTAGGGTCACTTCAACGAATGGTTTGAAAATAATAGTTGAAGATAGCTATAACATAGCTGCTGATTTCTCACACAATATTGTCTATAAAAAAATATTTGATAACCTGTCTTAGGTATCACTTAAATTTATCTATTCATATTTTAATTTTTCTATATAATGTGATCTCTGTAAACTCTGTTGCTTCTTTATCTTATGATTTAGTTATATTTCTATACTAATTGTGAATGTACAAAATAACAAACTGATGTCCAGATCAATAACCCCATTGTGCGAGATTTCTCCAGAGTCAAATGAAACTCTAAAGATACATGTACGTGTGTTGAAAATCTGGTTCAATTATTCATCTAAAAACTCCAACAATGTTTTTTCTATCGATTTTGTACTTGGAGATACACAGACCCGTGTTTCAAAGAAAAACACCTTATTTTTGTTATCTTACTATATTGCAATAAGTTCATTAATATCTATGTCTTCTGTCAAATATTATATCTCTATTACAACTGATGTTATTCATTTATTAATATCATTTTATATACTCCCTTTACTGATTTTCAATTAAATGTGCATAACTTATGTGAAATACTCATGCTTTAATATTAAATATTATTTTGGAGTATTGTTTCGAATAATACAGATTCATGTCTGTTTAGTATTTTAAATATAACTCTCACCCTACTAATCCAAATTGTGTTATTCTTGTCCTGTAGGGTTCTAAATTCAATTTCCTACAAATCACTCAACTGGAGCATTGGCTAATTCGGCCATTTGAAGGGCCATATGGACCACACAAGATGACCCACCGGATCTGCCTAATTTCTGGACCAGCCATGAAGATTTCATTACTGGGCTCAATCTACCAGCCCAAATGAGTTTATATTCTTTTTCAAGCTCGGTAATTTCCTAAGGAGTCATGGATAAAAATTTAAAGGCCCAACTCTACCATTTTGGGGCCCAATGGATCCATTGAAATCAAGCCCACCATTCTGTCCGGGATTTTAAATCAGCCCACAATTCTTGACTTTTCAACTTATCCACTTGTCCAAAGAAGCTCATATTTTGTGGTGTTAAAGCTAAGATATGGAGGATCAACTTTACAGAAGAAATGGTTCGGATTTGAAGGCATCTACATAGCCATAAGTGCATTCACATTTAGGCCATGGAAACTTTCTGGATAAAATTGGACAGTAGAAATGGTTTTAGTAATCCGGCCATAACTTTGGATACAAAAGTCACATGACATCCAAATTTTGAGGGTGACTAGTCCACATCCATATCTACAATATTGAAGAAGGATATCTCTCGAGATTCAGCTGTCTGAAAGGTCATATTGGCGGGCCAACTTGAGGGGCAGTTTGGGAATGAAAACAGTCCACTACCTTTGGCTATAAATTCACTCCCCTCTTCTCCTTGCAAGAGGTTGGCATTTCAGAAGAGAGGAGATCACATTGGCACGACCAAAGCTTTTCCAAAGGCTTGGGAGGACCTTCCATACTCAAGTTTACACTTGAGAGACCTTTCCTCCTCTCTTTCTTTTCACTTACTTTTGTGTTCTTCATTTTTGTAATCTTGTAATTCTCTTTCTTTGTAATTCTGTTTTAATGCAAGTTACTTCTTCAATATATCTTATTCTCTTCCACCTTCTGTATTTTAATATTAATGTTCTTAAAATAGTTTAAATTCAGTTCAATCCCCTTCCCTTCTTAAGCTTCCTCATTCAATCGAAATTCTATTTTTGATTCTTAAATTATTTCGTGTGTGTGTTCGGCACACTACTCTTATCTTGTCCCTTTCTTTTTCTTCTCTTTATAATTCATCACCATAAACATATATTACCAGATTATTAAACATCCAAATGGCTGAGTAAATCTCTCATTGGGGTGAGTTATAATTTGGGGATGTTAATTGATTGAGAGTTTTGCTCGATGAGTATTCTTTAAATTAATATTGTGTATGTTAAACTTAATATGTCATGGATTAATGATATGTTTTGTTTAACAAGTGGTTTCCATGGATTATTGGAACCATAAATACACTACCATAAATAAGTTTTGATAGAGATTAGAACCCTAAGTTAAGTTAAGGCTTGGATTAAAGCCTTCACACTTAGGAATTCCAATCAACGTCAACTTATGACATGGGTGTTAATTTAATGCAATACAAAGTAAGGCTCAAGGATATCACATGCTTAACTCCCCAATGATGAACTCACCCCAATCTTTATCAATTTGGTAAATCAAACATCATCCATAAATCATTTCAATTAAGCTCTGCAAACAAACCCCCCTAATCAAAATACAATCAACTAAAAACAAACGACTACTACAAAGTATCATCGCCGAGGATTCGACCCGAGTGCTGCTATACACATTAGCAGAGCACCGGAACCTTGAACGGTCGATAGGCGACAATCGGCCGCACTTTCAAATGGCGCCGTTGCCGGGGATGGTGCTTTAAGTAGTCATTAGTTTCTGGTTATTGTCAAGAAAACACAAAAAAAAAACAAATTTTTTAAAAAAAAAATTGAAAAAAAAATACAAAGAAAAACCCGTCTTCCTCTTTCTTCCAAAATCTCTCTGAATGCCCCATAGCCTTCCAAACAATCCCTCGGATTTGTTTGACCCTGAAATTGAGCGAACACTTCGCCAACTTAGGAGGAACATAAGAGATACTCAAATAATTCAAGAACCAGTCCTCATTCAACCAATTGAATTAGATATGGCCAATCCTAGGGAAAAAACATTGAAAGAACTTGCTGCCCCTGATATGAATTACCAACCTCTTGGTATTCAATATCCAAACATAGAGGCTGAATTCGAACTCAAGTCGGGTTTGATTCATCTTCTTCCTCATTTCCATGGTCTAGCTGGTGAGGATCCTCATCTTCACCTCAAAGAGTTCCAAGTGGTCTGCTCAACCATGAAACCTCAAGGGGTTTCTGAAGAACAAATCAAGCTTAGAGCTTTCCCCTTTTCCCTAGCGGATTCTGCCAAGTCTTGGCTCTACTACCTCCCACCTGGTTCCATAAACTCATGGGTTGACATGAAGAGACTTTTCCTTGAGAAGTTCTTTCCCGCTTCCCGAACAGCTTCTATCCGAAAGGAAATAAGCGGCATCCGTCAATTCCCTAATGAATCACTCCATGAGTATTGGGAGAGGTTCAAAAAGCTTGTGGCAACTTGTCCACACCATCAAATCCCTGACCAACTCCTGATCCAATACTTCTATGAGGGGTTATTGGCTATGGAACGAACTCTCATTGATGCCGCAAGTGGCGGTGCTCTTGTTGACAAAACTCCTGCAGCTGCACGAGAACTCATAAGCAACATGGCTGCAAACACGCAGCAATTCCATACTCGAGCACATGCTCAAGTGAAACAAGCCCAAGAGAATCAATCCATAGAGCCCAACAAGATGACTGAGTGGATGAGTGAACTTACAGGTCTTGTGCGTCAACTAGCGGTGGCTACCAAAGCCCCAACCTCATCTTCTCCACAGTCACTATTCCCTGGACCTATCAAGAATTGTGGAATCTGCAACTCTCCATCTCATCCGACTGACACATGTCCACAACTTCAAGATGATCCATCTGATTCATCTAGTCCAATGGAGCTCAATGCGGCATATGCTCAGCGAAACTTCAACCCTCAACAATTAGGTCAGTTTGTTAGAAACTTCAACCAACCCCACTCTGAGCCCTTCTCTTCTACCTTTAACCCACCTCTGAGGTATGGTAATCCCATTTCTCATCCTCCTCAATTCCCTTCTCAAAACCCAAACCAATTCCAATATGGTCAAGGTGGTGGTAAATTCCATCAACCTTATCCTTTTGTTCCTCAACCTCAAAGGAACAATCCTCCTCCTGGATTCCACTATCCTAACGAGCCTTCCCAATTCCCCACCCAATACAATCGCTTTCCCAAGAACCAAAATCAAGGCCAACCCAATTTGGGACATGCCTCTTCTTCTAAACAACCATGGGAAAGTGCTGTAGAAGATCTTGCTTCCTTCACCCGTTCTAGTCTAAAGAACATTGAAACCCAAATAGGTCAACTTGCATCCCACCTTAGCCAGCAACAACCATCCAATTCATCCCAACTCCCAGCTCAACCATTACCCAACCCCAAGGGTAATGTAAGTGCAATTGCACTTAGATCAGGAAAGCAACTTGCTATGCCTCAAGATAAATCCTCAAACCCCCCTTTCGATGTTGATCTAGAAAATGAAAAGAACAAAAAGCTGGAAAAGGAACTTGAATCCACTCCTTCACCTTCTTCCATTCCACTAAGGAACCCAATTCCTTTTCCTCAAGCCATCTCCAAGCCTAAGAAGTCCTTTGAACCTGATCCTGAAATGCTTGACATGTTTAGACGTGTTGAAGTGAACATCCCCCTCTTAGATGCCATCAAACAAATCCCTAAGTATGCCAAGTTTCTTAAGGAATTGTGCACCCATAAGAGGCAACTTAGGAACATTCAAAATGTTTCAACTCAACAGTCCATTCCCATGAAGTGCAAAGATCCAGGGACCTTCACGGTTCCATGTCAAATAGGGAGTTCCAACTTTGATGATGCACTCATAGACCTAGGAGCCTCAATTAATGTCATGCCCAAATCCATTTTCTCCAACCTTGGTCTAGGTCCCTTGCACCCAACGGGTATTGTCATTCAATTAGCCAATCGAAGCACTGCCAGTCCTGAGGGGATAATTGAGTATGTTCTTGTTCGGGTCAATGATCTTATCTTCCCAGCTGATTTCTATGTCCTTGACATGGAAGGTGAGACGACCTCTTCTCGATCTCCCCTAATTCTAGGAAGACCATTCCTCATGACTGCGAGAACCAAGATTGATGTCCACTCAGGCATCTTATCCATAGAATTCGGTGACCAACTGGTCAAGTTCAACATTTTCCAAGCCATGCGATACCCATCTGAGGATCACTCTGCATTCTCAATCCATGCTTTTGAGGACACTTCTAAGATTCAATCGAACCCCAATCCACCATGTTCTTCATGTTCTAATGATAAAGGATCTTGTGAAATCTGCACCATGATTAACAAAGTCATAAATGGTGAAGTTGATGTGGACCTCTCATTCATAGACTCCATCAATCTAGAGGAACTTGAAAACTCTCTTGAATCCCACATCAACTCTGATCTCTACTGCTCCACCTTGGACAGTGTTGAGGAAAATGATCCAAAACCATCTAGAATCCCTTCTCCTACTCCTAACTTGTCTAGCTCTCCAATCAAGGCTGAAACTGATCTAAAACCACTTCCTTCACACCTCAAGTATGCATTCCTTTTCCATGATCCCTCCTACCCTGTCATTATCTCTGCTTCACTTCCTGAAACTGAGGAGTCCCAACTTGTTCAAGTGTTAGAGAAAAACAAAAATGCCTTAGGTTGGACCCTAGAGGACATTCCAGGAATCAACCCTGCCCTTTGCATGCATCACATCCATCTAGAGGAATCATCCAAACCAATTAGGCAACCTCAAAGAAGACTCAATCCACTCATACTTGAGGTAGTTAGGGAAGAGATTACCAAGCTTCTTCAAGCTGGTATTATCTACCCAATTTCTGATAGTGAATGGGTTAGTCCAATTCAAGTCGTTCCTAAGAAGGGCGGGATAACAGTTGTCACAAATGAACATGGAGAAGTGGTCACAACTCGAGTGAAAAACAAATGGCGTGTGTGCATCGATTATCGCAAATTGAATGCTGAAACACGAAAAGATCACTACCCACTTCCTTTCCTTGACCAAATGCTTGAGAGATTGGCCGGAAAGTCACACTATTGCTTTCTTGATGGTTACACCGGCTACTTCCAAATTCCAATCGCACCTCAAGACCAAGAAAAGACCACATTCACTTGCCCCTTTGGAACCTATGCCTATAGGCGAATGCCTTTTGGCCTTTGTAATGCTCCTGCAACATTCCAGCGGTGTATGATGAGTATCTTTTCTGAATTCATTGAGAATTGCATGGAGGTCTTCATGGATGACTTTACCATTTATGGCGAGTCATTTGAATCTTGCTTACATTCACTCTCTTTGGTCCTTCAAAAGTGTGTTAAGTGCAACCTTGTGCTGAATTTTGAAAAATGTCACTTCATGGTTTCAAATGGGATTGTTCTAGGGCACATAATTTCTCAAGAGGGTATCCAAGTTGATCCAGCCAAAATTGAGGTGATCCAATCACTTCCTGAACCCAAATCAGTTCGAGACATTCGGTCCTTCCTTGGTCATGCCGGTTTCTATCGGCGATTCATTCAGAACTTCAGCAAGATTTCCATCCCACTCACTCGTTTACTTCAAAATGATGTCACATTCAATTTTGATGAGGCTTGCAAGAGAGCCTTCATTGAACTCAAATCTGCTCTCACATCTGCTCCAATAATCCAACCCCCAGATTGGTCCTTACCATTTGAATTGATGTGTGATGCTTCTGATAGGGCCATTGGGGCTGTTCTTGGTCAAAGAAGAGAAAACATTCCTCATGTCATCTTTTATGCCTCAAAAACATTGGATGAAACTCAATCACACTACACTGTGACTGAAAAAGAACTTTTAGCTGTGGTTTTTGCCTTGGATAAATTCCGGCCCTATCTCTTAGGTGCCAAAATCATCATCTTCACGGACCACTCAGCATTAAAGTTCTTACTTAAGAAAAGTGATTCCAAACCAAGGCTAATAAGATGGATTTTAATGCTCCAAGAGTTTGACCTTGTGATAAAAGATAAACCTGGAAAAGAAAACCCTGTGGCTGACCACCTGAGTAGAATTTCTAATTCTTCTCATTCTGAAATAATTGATCCTGAATTTCCAACTGAACACCTCTCATCTCTCACTCCAAAGTTACCATGGTATGCCCCAATTGTCAATTACTTGGTTTCCGGTGTTTTCCCTGAATATTTTTCAAAAGAACAAAAAGAAAAGATGAAAAGTGACTCAAAGCATTATTTTTGGGAAGATAATAAACTTTGGAAAACTGGGGCTGACATGGTAATTAGGAGATGTGTTGATGAAACTGAACAATCCTCCATCTTGGAATTCTGCCACTCAATGCCTGGAGGTGGCCACTTTGGACCACAAAGGACTTCTCGAAAGGTCCTAGATTCTGGATTCTTTTGGCCTTCACTCTTCAAGGACTCACACGAGTTCTGTCAATCATGTCCCACTTGCCAAAAATTTGGCACAATTTCTAAAAGAAACGAAATGCCTCAAAAGCCATTAATCTTCTGTGAGCTTTTCGATGTTTGGGGCATCGATTTCATGGGACCTTTTCCCCCTTCCAATGGATTATCCTACATTCTCCTTGCCGTTGACTATGTTTCTAGGTGGGTCGAGGCCAAACCCACTAGGAAAGATGATGCTCAAACTGTGAGTGAGTTCCTCAAAACCCATATCTTCCATCGATTCGGAACACCACGTGCTTTGATAAGTGACTTAGGAACTCATTTCTGTAATAGAACCATGGAGTCACTTTTGCAAAAGAATGGGGTTGTACATAAAACATCCACTGCATATCACCCTCAAACAAATGGAATGGCTGAACTTTCTAACAGAGAAGTGAAAAGAGTGCTTGAAAGAATTGTTAAGCCCACAAGAAAAGACTGGCCCGATAGACTTGGTGAAGCACTTTGGGCCTATCGAACAGCCTATAAGACACCCATTGGGATGTCTCCATTTAGGCTAGTTTTTGGTAAAGCCTGTCATTTACCAGTTGAAATCCAACATAAGTCATTTTGGGCTGTCAAAACTTGTAATTTTGATTGTGAAAAATCTGGTGAAGAAAGATTGTTGCAGTTGACTGAATTGGAGGAGCTTCGACTCGATTCGTATGAGAACTCCATTCTCTACAAAGAAAAGTCAAAGTCACTCCATGACAAGCACATTCTTCGAAAGGTATTTCATGAAGGTGAAAAGGTAATGCTCTTCAATTCTCGATTTCGACTTCACCCAGGTAAGCTCAATTCTCGTTGGGATGGACCTTTTATTATTACTAATGTTTACCCATTTGGTGCAGTGCAAGTCCAAGACCCTTCTTCAAAAAGAACATTCACGGTTAACGGACATCGGTTAAAGCATCACCATGAGAGGTCTCACAATCCAGGAACCACGTCGACTTCCATCGAAACCCCATCTACTTCAATAGAACCACCACTGGATGGAGACCCGCCAAATCCAAACCAGGGGGCACCTCTTTCCCTTTAACTCTCTCTTTCCTCAAACTCTCTTCCCTCTCTTCTTCTCTCTATTTCTTATTCTTCCTCTCTCCCTCTCAATTTTTTTTTACAACATTCTTCCACAACCTTTTTTCTATTTTCTCTTTTGTGTGGATGTGTCATTAAAAATAAAATAAAAAAAATTTAAAAAAAATTAATTAAAAAAATGAAAATTACAAAAAAAAAGGGTGTCATAATTACTCATCATCCAATATTGAAATTCTGTCCAACCATTTTGGGGAGTCAAAAGGCTTGTTTTAAACTCAAATATATTGAATTTTTATCTCAAACTTGGGTAAACAATTTTGTGTCAATAACAAACATTTTGAATGAACAATTTTTGGTGGAAAATGATTCTCCCCTACCGTGAGGAATAACATTATCCTTCATGCCAAGGTCATATATGGCCATCTTTTTCATTGTGTGTCTTCACCACTGATTGTGAGTCTTGAGTTTGTGGACCTTCGAGCTGAATTTCCATCTTTTGTGTGCATTAATATGATAGAGGCATTTTCTAAGCCACATGAGAATCAGAATAGCCAAATAGCCTCCCGTTACCCTTACATTGATCCTACTTTTGAAAGCCCCTTTGAGCCTATGAAAACCTTTCTTTTGATAGCCACATTACAAGCCTAATACCTTGTCCCACCCAACATCTTCATGGATTTTCATTGTACAATTTATTGAAATTTCAGTGTGGGGGGAATGGACTTCATTTTTGGGCGTCCTTTCATTGATTTCCAATGTGTCATCATATGCTTGAGGGCAAGCATCCATTCAAGTGTGGGGGAGAGGTTGTAATTATGTGAGCTTTGGGGTGTATATTTGTAATTGTCATTTGTACAAAAGTCATTGAAAAGTGTTCAAAAAAAAATGAAAAAAAAATGAAAAAAAAATGAAAAAAAAAATATAAAAAAAAAGGAATGGGTTGTGTCTTGGGTGGGTCAAAAATCATTCATCATCAACCTTTGATCATGTTATAACTACTAAAATTAGTTCCATGAGAAGATCAAACATGGGTTGGGAGATGACTGTGAGACTTGTTTCAAGCACAACTTTCGAAAAAAAAGAGCAAAAAGAAAAAGAAAAAAAAAGAACACTTGAATCTTTTTGTATTGTGTCATTATTGGAAGTCTTCCATGTTGTACATATTCCATCATCTCACCCTATTCCATTTTCTATCTCCCTCACTTTTCATTCATCACACATTCATGCCCTTGTAAATATGTGTTTCTATTTCCTTTCAAATCAAATTTCAAAAAAAATGTGCATTGATTTTTCCATGTTGGTGTTTTTAACCCCTCTTTTCCTTTGGACATTATATACCTACCGTCCCATAGCCACTGAAAAACCCCTTAAAAGACCTCTTGATTCTTATACACATTAGATTTGGGAATGGAATCTGAGAGCTCTTACAAACTTTTGATTTTCACTTTTTTTTGGTGAATGAGTGAACCTCCTAAAATACATTTTTATCATCTTGAGAGGAGTAAGTTTTGAGTGCCTACATTTTCCAATTCAAACCTTGAACATGAAAAAATGAATTGTTTCTGATGCATTATTGTGAACCAAATTTGTGATGGAATTCAATATGGATGAGTGAAATAGTCTAAACCTCCCCTGATTGGTGAAAACAAAATTTTAATATTTGTTGGTGAATGAATATGGTTTTGTTTTGATTTTCTTTTGTGTTTGTTGTACATGAGGACATGCACAATATTAAGTGTGGGGGAGTTGATGTTATTCATTTATTAATATCATTTTATATACTCCCTTTACTGATTTTCAATTAAATGTGCATAACTTATGTGAAATACTCATGCTTTAATATTAAATATTATTTTGGAGTATTGTTTCGAATAATACAGATTCATGTCTGTTTAGTATTTTAAATATAACTCTCACCCTACTAATCCAAATTGTGTTATTCTTGTCCTGTAGGGTTCTAAATTCAATTTCCTACAAATCACTCAACTGGAGCATTGGCTAATTCGGCCATTTGAAGGGCCATATGGACCACACAAGATGACCCACCGGATCTGCCTAATTTCTGGACCAGCCATGAAGATTTCATTACTGGGCTCAATCTACCAGCCCAAATGAATTTATATTCTTTTTTAAGCTCGGTAATTTCCTAAGGAGTCATGGATAAAAATTTAAAGGCCCAACTCTACCATTTTGGGGCCCAATGGATCCATTGAAATCAAGCCCACCATTCTGTCCGGGATTTTAAATCAGCCCACAATTCTTGACTTTTCAACTTATCCACTTGTCCAAAGAAGCTCATATTTTGTGGTGTGAAAGCTAAGATATGGAGGATCAACTTTACAGAAGAAATGGTTCGGATTTGAAGGCATCTACATAGCCATAAGTGCATTCAAATTTAGGCCATGGAAACTTTCTGGATAAAATTGGACAGTAGAAATGGTTTTAGTAATACGGCCATAACTTTGGATACAAAAGTCAAATGACATCCAAAGTTTTAGGGTGACTAGTCCACATCCATATCTACAATATTGAAGAAGGATATCTCTCGAGATTCAGCTGTCCGAAAGGTCATATTGGCGGGACAACTTGAGGGGCAGTTTGGGAATGAAAACAGTCCACTACCTTTGGCTATAAATTCACTCCCCTCTTCTCCTTGCAAGAGGTTGGCATTTCAGAAGAGAGGAGATAACATTGGCACGACCAAAGCTTTTCCAAAGGCTTGGGAGGACCTGCCATACTCAAGTTTACACTTGAGAGACCTTTCCTCCTCTCTTTCTTTTCACTTACTTTTGTGTTCTTCATTTTTGTAATCTTGTAATTCTCTTTCTTTGTAATTCTGTTTTAATGCAAGTTACTTCTTCAATATCTCTTATTCTCTTCCACCTTCTGTATTTTAATATTAATGTTCTTAAAATAGTTTAAATTCAGTTCAATCCCCTTCCCTTCTTAAGCTTCCTCATTCAATCGAAATTCTATTTTTGATTCTTAAATTATTTCGTGTGTGTGTTCGGCACACTACTCTTATCTTGTCCCTTTCTTTTTCTTCTCTTTATAATTCATCACCATAAACATATATTACCAGATTATTAAACATCCAAATGGCTGAGTAAATCTCTCATTGGGGTGAGTTATAATTTGGGGATGTTAATTGATTGAGAGTTTTGCTCGATGAGTATTCTTTAAATTAATATTGTGTATGTTAAACTTAATATGTCATGGATTAATGATATGTTTTGTTTAACAAGTGGTTTCCATGGATTATTGGAACCATAAATACACTACCATAAATAAGTTTTGATAGAGATTAGAACCCTAAGTTAAGTTAAGGCTTGGATTAAAGCCTTCACACTTAGGAATTCCAATCAACGTCAACTTATGACATGGGTGTTAATTTAATGCAATACAAAGTAAGGCTCAAGGATATCACATGCTTAACTCCCCAATGATGAACTCACCCCAATCTTTATCAATTTGGTAAATCAAACATCATCCATAAATCATTTCAATTAAGCTCTGCAAACAAACCCCCCTAATCAAAATACAATCAACTAAAAACAAACGACTACTACAAAGTATCATCGCCGAGGATTCGACCCGAGTGCTGCTATACACATTAGCAGAGCACCGGAACCTTGAACGGTCGATAGGCGACAATCGGCCGCACTTTCAACAACCAACAATATATTGACTGTTTTCAGGGAACGAAGGTACAATGTTCAATTACTAACCGTCAGCTTATCTGTAAGTTCAAAGATCCCGTGCGTGAGGGATTCTGCTATTACATTCAAAACTTTCAAATTACTCCAAATCAAGGATGTTACTTGGAAACTTGACATGCATGCTGATTTCTATTCACATCAACAACGTTTCTTCATCCTTCTGATGCCCAAATCCCTCTGTTCAGTTTTAATTTCACTTCATTTACTGACATTTCTCAAAGGTCTGTACCGGAAGATAATCTAATAGGTATACTTCCATTACAGTGCATTGATATAGTTCTTTATTCAATGTTTTCATAGTCATCAAGATAGTCTTTTACAAAACAATCTAATTCCCTTTCATTGTTTTTGTTTCTACGTTTTATGGTTTAGAAATCATTGGGCTTCTATGATACTCTCATCCAGTGCAATCAATGGGCAATTCGAGCCTTAGGATACAAATTATTCATGAGGATGACAAGTGCTTCAAAAATTATATTACTGTGACATGGAAAATTTATATGAAATTTAAAAATAATGAAAAAAATTTCCTTACAGAGGTTTGCATGTTCACTAAAGCTTAGGGGAAATTATGCTACTAAAATGTAAGCTTATTTGGATCAACAGAAGGACTCACCTAACATTCTGATCTTACAACTCATCCGGGTTAAAAAATTAAGTAGTATAGTATCTGTCCAAAATTAACCTGTTTTTTTAGTACATATATTTTTTTATATGATTTTTCAACCATTGGTTGACTAAAATTGTTTTCATATAATTTAAAGGAGTTGTTATTGTGACAAATACTATTCAAGAAACAAAGATTTTGTATAACCTGGACATTGAAGAAGTTGAGAATTTTAGAAATAGGTTTAGTATGTATTGTAATATTTCAATATATTTAGTTCTCTGTTATTTGTTGTTCATTACTATAATAAATTATATGATGCCTATTTATTTTTTCCCAATTATGGATGTCTGTAGGTTTGGGTTCATATTGTCATCCCAGTTACACAGTTCACCATCAACGAATCCCGACCCTCTACAAAAGTAAAATATTGGAGTAACAAAAAGTACATTGCTGATGTAAAAAACATTGAATATGTAAGTACTATGTTCTTATCATATTTCAATCTTCATTTACTTTTACATACAACTTCTTCTTTGTTTCATTAAATATTGTTTAATGTACCCAATCTACTATAGCCTACAAGATGCTTAATTTCCACAACAGTACAAAAAATTCAAAGCACCCACAGCTAGTTTTATGAGTCCTATGACTCTTGCATGAAAAGGTTCATAGTTTAGATGGAACATTATGTTTCCACAAATGAAAAATATCTCCAAATAGTACCACTTCCAGACCAGCAACTATTTGGTTTTAAAATATTCTAAAATTAAAACTCAGTGCTACTGATGGGATACACTTTAATCCACTCATTATGAAATCATAATAATATACTGAACAGATTTAGGGTACATATCATGGTTATAGATAATAAAGGATCATTTTCAGTTGTTATGTTTGAAAAACACGTTATGTAGTTCATACATGAAACATCTGCAAATTTAAGAGCTGCTCTGATACAGGTAACAACATCTTATTATAACATGTAATCTTATTTCTACTATCTGATAACTGACATTTGTTATCTTTTTTGAATTAGGATGATGATGAGTATGGTTTCCCTCAACAGTTGGAAGTATTCAAGTCAACAAATTATTTATTCTCAATTGATGTAACTACTTTTAATATTCACAACCGTTATCATTTGTTTGAACAAAATAGCTACAAAGTACTTTCTACCAGTGATAATGAGATGTACATTCGTAGCTTTAGTGACACCTTTGAGAAAAAAGAGGTAAAAACTTATAACACTCTCGAAATACTATACCACTGATTATATACAACTAATTTGTTCTGTTTGTGACAACACAGACACATCAGAGAAGTGGATCTTTAGAGTTGGGTAGTGGGATTGAAAATATCATGGTGATTTTCATTTAAATTTATTCAATTTATATAAACCAAAACATGAAACACCATCGTCTAATACTCTTTTCTGCTTCCACTTATAGCAACATCATGATGATGGGTGTTCTACTTCTTACGGTAGCTCAGGAATAGCTGTATCGGGGTCAGATATGTCATCTACTCAAGTAAAATAATCTTACCTAGAATAACTATTATAATATTTAAAGAATGATGGATTGAAAATAATTCTTATTAGAAACTTTTTACATCTGTTTCACCAATTACACATCTCTATAAATGTTACCTACATATTAATGTCCAATTATTATACATGTAGAAAAACCTCCTGTCTGATTTTGAAAATGAAGAAAAGATTCAACATAATTTGAAGAGATGTGAAGACAACCAGGGAACATGAAGTTGTTGTACTCACCTCGACTTTCAATTAACCTGCCATCATTCTGTAGACGTCAGACTTTCAGTTCGTTTGATGAAATTGAATTTATTTTATGTAACCTGTATATTGTTTTGTTAGCATATCTCTTAGTTAATGTTTATTTTACTTCAACTATTTATATTTGCTATTTCTGTATTTATTTATTTTAAAGACAATGTTAAATTCTTCTTGTGTAGTTTAACTTTTTTATGGAATAAAGATAGAGGAAAATAGTTGCACTTTTCCGGGTACATTGGAGCTTCCCCAATACTTTGATATATGTACATGGATCCTCATTGATGATGTGATGTCTAGAACGTTTTCTAGCATTTTTTCTGGAACTGTAACTTCTCCCATTGATGGGATGAATATCACATTCAAGGTAAGACTTTATTTCCATGAATTTCAATTTTCAAACAACTGCATTCCAGTGATTAGCTAGTCTGCTATGATAACAATAATATCAATGTCATTGTCTTATTTAACTTTTCATGAGAAAATCATACATATGAGCATTTTATATTACACTTTATGTTGCACTTAAAACTAGAACTGCATTCTATATTACATTATACTTCCATTTATATTGTATTTTATATTGCACTTTATATTAGTTCATGATGTACTGAAATTACAGTTTACATTTCTGTTTTTATAGCTGTTTCAATATAACTTAATATTGTAGTTTATGTTGGTGTTCATATTGAATTATCATGTACTGAGATTGCATTTATCTTTTATATTATATTATCATGCCTAGAGAATAAAATTTCTTTATGACAGCTTGCATTATCATGCATGATCATTTGTGACTTTGCTTGTAGGTCTTCACCATGAAGTTCAAACATTTCCACAGGATTTTCTACTTCTACCTAAGATATATCATCTACTCAGGTATGTACAATTCTTCAAATCTATAACATTATACTATTAACTATATGATATGTGCTTCTTCCATTTCAACTGCAATAATTACATTCAAATTCTTGTAACTATATTATCTACTTATTTGGGAAAATGCATGGCGGTAGGACAACTATGGTTTGGTGGTACTGGGGTTCAACGCGTCTTTTGGTGCTGAGTCTTCTCTTGAGGTAACAGACCATGTCAATTAATTTATTTGACATAACAGTTCAGTGCACTTACATTAATACGACACTAAAACATGTTTAATTGCTTAAAGTTGCTGAAACATAACTGAATGACTGATCAAATAAATGGATATTTCATGATGTAATTGCATGGTAATTAATAATCTAGCATTGTTGAGTTATTTTCAACATTGTTTCTTAATTTTCCTTTCCTCTATAGTATATACTGATAAATTTACTCTCTGCCACCCGCTGCCTCACCCGACCATGGATGAGTTCTGGTCAAAGTTCCAGCCCCTCTCCATCTGTGCTCTATTCATCCATGGATTAGCTTCATCTCCAATAGCACCCTTCTACGACCGCCTCAGACAGCTCTCAACCCAGCAGCCAGCCTGCCTCTACATCCTCCTCAACAACACCATGGATTCCACCTTCCCATTCAACCACACACTCACCCTCCAGCTCCCATACCTCTTCAACACTTCGGCCAACATCTCCACCTATTATGGTACTTTTCTACATTTCGGTGATATGTACTTGATAGCAGGCCATTCATATTTATTTCTATGGGGTTTTTATGAGCAGGAATTTCAGTGTGTCCTCCTGGTACTGCACACAATTCTCAGGCTGCCGAAGCCATGACCACCGGTTCCTGGTCGCCTACTGGTATGGTTTCGTCTCATCAGCATGAAATACAGGTACCTGAACCAACTGTATATGTTTTAATATTAATTTCATTATTGGAAATATCAGCTCCCCACTTGGGTCAAGCGGCACCAGGACACAACACCATATGACTTCATTTTGGCAGGAGCTCTAGCACAGGTTTAATGAAGGCTGGAAAACCAGAAGTGGCAGTGACAACAACTTATCTTTTCATATCAATATTGTATCGAAAGTTTATTTCATATTGGATTGGGATGGTGTTTATATTATTAATTGGTTTTAATCCACCAACAGCTGGGATTACTAATTTATGAAACTGAAATAATGATGTAATTGCATTGTAATTGATAATCAAGCATTATTCAGTTATTTTCATCATTGTTTCTTAGTTTTCCTTTCCTCTATAGTATATATTGTTAATAGATTATGCAGATATTCTTAACATGTTTTATTCACATTTTTTTTAAACTGTTGTTCCTTTCAATTAATTATTTCCACTTAATTCAGGTTACTAATTACTAGCGATTGTACATTTAACAACTTTCCCAGTTTCTTTTATTTTTCCAAAATATTATATTGTCTCTATAAAAGTAGTGAACTATATCATCATGAGAATGCATGAACTAAGAATTATGTTTTATCACCGTGCAAATGCATGGGCAATTACTAGTTCTTTATATTCATCTATCCAAAGGAACATGGATCCCATCCAAGTTACATGGTCAATGTATTAGAATGTAGTTATAAATTCCCCACAAAGAATCAATAATATCCATACAAACCAAGAAAATTATGGATCTTAGCCATAGTGGTTGGTATGGATCAATGTTCAATAACTTCCATCATGTATGTATCCATTGATATACCCTTTCATGAGATTATATTACCCCAAAATGAAAATTTTAATTGTTAAAATTCAAAGTATTTAAATTTTACATAAAAATCATCCTTCATTAATGCCTTTATTACAATCCTAAAGTGTTCTTGATGATCTTATTTTATCTTTGAATATATTATAATATAATCTATAAATAATACCAAAAACTCATCAAGGTAATATATAAAGATGCTATCCATTAAATCCATGAACATAGCTGGGGCATGGGTAAAACCAAATTGAATATATATATATATATATATATATATTCATAATCTCCATACCTCTTATAGAATGTTGTTTTGGGTATGTATCCATTTTTTACCCTCAATATATAATATTTATATCAAAGATCAATATTGAAAAAAATATTAATGTCCTTGTAATTGATTGAACAAATCATCAATATGAGGTCAGGGATTCTTATTCCAGATTGTGATCTTTTTAAGTTCCCAATAATCAATGATGTGCCGAGTAGATCAAAATTTCTTCTTAACAAAAATAATTGATGCACCCCAAGGTTACCCACATGGCTAAATGAATCCATTATCAATATTATCCCAAATTTGTTTCTTTAATTATGGAAACTGAATAGGAGATATTTTATATGGATTCTTTGAAATATGTGCAACACCAGTCATGAGATCTTTTAGCATCCCAGGTAATGATAGAATAATAATTTTTCGTATTTATTAATATTTATGAATTATATTTTAATTTTACCTTAAAAGGGACATTATGAACAATAGCTTTCTAGACATGAAAAAATTAGTTTCTCTGAAATGTTTCATTGTACTTAAGACCGAGTTATACTAAATAATAATATAACATTAATATTATTATTAAATATGGATGTTTTTCTGCCTTTTAATGGATGACTTAAATGAGAACTAAATATTGACACAATTATAATATTTATATGAAAAATTAACTATATTTTTTGAAATAAAAAATAGTAAAATTTACTTTGTATGAATTCTTTGTATTTTTATGAGAACTCGTTTTTTGATGAATTGTGAACAATACTGAAATTTAGTTCAAAACATTATTTTCATACAATTTATTTATATGGTTAAATAATGATTTTAGTTGGTTTTAAAGTATAATTATATCAATTTTATAACATTTAAACAAAAATATGTCACTGGAAACAATTTCACATTAAATTTTGACAAAACAAATGTGCAAACCTTTGATCATTTTTACTTTAAAAACCTGCTATGTTCTATAGTTTTAAGGATTAATTTTAAATTAATTTTTGCCTCATATGTGACTAGAAATTAGTAAAATGGATTCCATATTTTTAATAATAATAATTAATAATGTCAAATAAGGTGAATAAAATTAGAAAAAAATATTAGTGAACGTAATTACAATTAATTACAGCGATCAAGGTTACTTAGGGATTAATCTTTAATATTAAGTGTCTAAAATACCTACACACTTGTAAAAAACAATTTTCAGGACATGATTAGACCATAAAAACTCTTTTATCAAATTTTAATCATTATATTATGTAGATATCCTATGGGAGACCTCTCAATAGTGTTTACATTTTTATAATTATAAGATTGAAACTTCCCCTCCACTATAAAAAATAATTCAACCTACTCCCTTATTCACACCTATCAACAACTTTTTCACAACCAAAACCTACCAAATAAGCTTCCAAAATTCCTCCATTGACCCTAGAGACCTCAATTTGGGATGAAATTCAACTAATAAATCTCTTTGGTACAAACCAAAAGGAGTTATCTAAAAAATAGAAATCAATCTTCAATGTGAATTTATATTTTATTTCGTTATCCAAAAATTCATTTCTTATTATTACATACATATATAATAACCTAAGTATCCTAAATATACTGATATTTTTTTGTGTTATTTTTTCATCCAACGCCTACACACACATATACTAAATGGGTAACGAACATACCATTTGTATGAATAGCGAACTACCTCCTTACAAAATGAGATCAATCTTTTTTCCTTTACTATCGACCGGGGTTTGGAATTATGATGGACATGCTATTTTTATGTGATATATATGATATTTATGATGCATTAATACATATTTAATTTTTATATATCATTTAATATTAATCTTTCAATTTTTTATAGTTATGATAAAATCATTTTTGGATGTCTGGACTACTGGCTCCTCAAAGAGATGTGATACGTTCACACATTACAAGGAACTTATTAAGGATGGGTTGACTTATACATATTTTACATAAATAACATCTATATGATTTTCATGACATAATTAACATTCTAGAAATATAATTTATCATTTTCATTACCACCCTTTCACACACTAAAATAGTGATAATGTCATTCGTGGACGTATGGACTACCGCCTCCTCGACTCGTTGTGATTCCTTTTACATCACAATAATTCTATATATAAGTATATATGATTAAGTTAAATGGTTTTAAAAGTGATATATAATTCTATAAAGATAAATGTTACTTACCTTCTTTCCATAATGACGGTTAAAAAATGAGAATGATACTCATGCATAGGTATGGCCTACAGTCTCCATGATTGTAATGTTGGTTCATTTTTCAGAACCATATTTCATGATTTGTTTTAAAATTTTAATTGAAATATAAAAATGATATTTATTTCATGATTATTATCCTTTATATGTTTATATAATAACCCCTTTGAACATATTTGACTTACCAAAGTCATTTTTGACACATAAACCGAATACAGTCAAAACACACAACGTTAAATTAATTATTTATGCAGTTGTTTATTACATTATAATAATTGAAAAATAAGAAATAATAAACATGAAAAATTTTCTAATTCAAGTAAATAATTAAAATTATTTTATTATTCGGGAATATAACATCACATGTTAGAAGTCGGACTCAAGGTAAGGTTTTTTCCCGATCTCCTTTCATTGAGGAATTTCTTAATGATATGCACCATTATCCTTTTATATGGTGTATATATGGGACCTTCAACATTATATATCCATATTTTATCTGTCATAATGTTATTTAATGTTATATTAAATTTCATTCTTTCATAGTTCTTATGATTTAAATGTTCTTACTGGTATGGGGAACTTTGAATATTTAAATATTTCATTTCAAAATATATTCACCGTGTAAATGTTGGTGATACCATTTTACATATTTATTTATGTGGATATAATGGGTTATAAAGGGAATTTTATGTCTATTATTAATTTCATTCTAATTTTTTCAAAAAGGAATCATTTAAAGGTTTTTACATGAAATGTTTTGAGAAATGATGAAAGGAATGTTGTATTCTTAACGTACATAGCAAGAATGTATTTTCTGACATCATGGACAATATTTTATTTTTGGATTCATTTTAAATATTTAATGTTTTATTAAATGGGAAAACCATATATTTTTTTTGGGTATTTTGGTATTGAAAATGGATTTTCAAAAGAAATGTGTATTTTGTATTGAAAATATGATTTTTAAATTAAATAATATTGTAATGTTATTTTCATACGAGTTTAAAATAGTTTTTAAAATGATGAAATGTTTTATTTCATGTTGTTGTTATTGGAAATTAAAAAAGATGGGTGAGCCTAGGTAGCACCGGGTGATCCTGTTATATCTAAAATGATGGGTGTGCCAATATAACACTCAAATGCATTGGGTAATGATTATATTATCCAAATAATTATACTGGAAGATTTCTTTATGGTTATTCTATTATGTAAGGGTTTTGTATGGGGTCAATGTGATGATGCCAAAGGTACTACATGAATTATCTATGTTTCTTATTGAGTTTTCAGGGAAATAAATTGTTTTCAAAATGTATAATAAATTATATTTATTAAAGAATGATATTTCCCTTTTGGGTAAAATTTTATTATTTTAGGAAATGATTTTTCATGAGTTTTAAGGTTTATCAATGGACTAAACTTTTCCTTATATATATATATATCCCTCACTGATCTTTTTATGATCATCCCAAAATTTTAATTTTTTTCACTAGATTTTATGATGATTAAGGTATTAAAAGAGGACCATTTGAAAGTTTTTAAGTGTTTTCATTAAAGATATCATGCCTTATTTTTTAAAAGTTTTATATGGTGGAAAAATGGATACTATTTTTAAGTGTCCACTTTGTATTATATTTTTTTATGTATGAGATATGGACTAATTATCCAATAATCTAAACCTCAAAATATCCTAAATGTAAAATAATGTAATTTCATGACTAAAACTCAAGATTATGTAATATTTAAGGGTGGGGTTTGGTAGTAGGAATGAAAGGTAATTTTTATAACATTAAAATTTAGGGTAATATTAATAATTCACCCTTGAATGATTTTACCTTATGGTCAAGTTAAAATGTTATAGCCTTTGAAGATTACCATGTCACTTCATCTAAAATATGTCTGTTCAAAATGATTTTCCATAGAGGAAATAGGCAGGCAGTAGTGGGAAGGAATTGATAGTAAGATAACCTTAAAAATAAAAATCTCATGATAATTTGAATCAGAAAATAATAGTTTCTCATAGTGATGGCTTAGTTGAATTAGGTGATAAATAGTGGTGGTATCCATGCAAGAGAGGAACTTGATCTACCAAGAAATAACATGTCTTTTACGGATCATTTCATGAGGCGACATCCCCTATCATTTTGTGGATCATCTGACCTAGTGGTAGCTGAATGATGGATCAATTATATACAAAATATATGTCATTCCATGGGATGTTTTAAAATTCAAAAGGTGACCCTTTTCATTTATCATTTTGAAGGTGAAGCTGATTAATGATTGTCTTTGGTTGTGAATTATAGAGAGAAATATGATCATGATGACATGGAATGGGAAACAATCAAGGAATATTTCCTTGATAAATATTTATATAAGGTTGTTCGAATACAACTGCAAAAAATATCATGGAATTGAGGTAAAAGATAAATATTATGAATATTTAAGTGAAGGAAATATAAAAATATTGGTTATGTATATGCAAAATTTTATTTAGGGAACTGCTAGAAAAATTAATTTGTTTTACTCAGGATTAAAACCAATTCTGCGAATATCATTGGTTGCACGAGAATTTAAAAGTTGTGGGAATGTTTTTAATTGTTTTGAAAATGTTGGGATGTAGTTTTATGACCCTTAGGCGCCTCATGATAATTAATAAAATAAGATTTTATGATGGTAGGTGATGGAGAAGCATGAAAAAAATATCTTGAGGCAAGAAAATAAAGTTTCAATCTAGTAGTAATTGTGGAAAAAAGAACCCTGGAGAATTTATAATGAATACATGGATGTTTTATCAATGTGTAATGTTTGGTTTATGTCTTGTGAATGCAAGGAAAATAATCTTAAGGAATCCAAAATAAGGTAACTGATTTCCATCGAATAGTATGATTTTTTAGCTATAATGAGATGGGTCATTATACTAATTCATGTCCAAAGATAGTTTTAGAGGATGGAAATCTACATGATCAAAAACAAAAATGTATAGATATGTAATTTTTGATAACTACAATTGATGTTATGTTATCAAATGAAGTTGTTACAGTTATGTTTCTTTTGTATTCAAATTATATTAATACCCTGTTTGACACATGATCTTCTCATTCTTTCATTTTTGAGAAATTTTCACGTAAATTCAAAAATACCACCTAATGATAGTATGATATAAATTTTGGTAAAAACTCTAGATGGAAGTATCAAGGAAACAAATACTTATAAGAATATTTCTATTGTCATCAGTGGGATGGTTTTTATTGAAAATATTATTTAACTAGTCATAGTATAATTTGATATCATTAATAGTATGGATTGGATTATGTTTTATCATGATAATACAAATGTAAGTTCTATGAAAGTTGTGTTTAATGATTTCATGCCTTTGATAACTTACTAAGAAGAATAGAAATTTATTAGAGATAGTAATGAAATATACCTAGATAATATTGTTGAAAATAAAAAAAAATCAAATTAGTGTTGTTCCAAAAGTCAATAAATACATAGATGATTTTACAAATGATTTTCTTAGTGTTATTCCAGATCGAGAGGTTGAGATTACTTTTGGATTAGTACCAAATGATTAAACTATTATAAAAAACTTATTAAATGGATCAAGTGAAACTTTTAGAGTTAGAAAATTAACTATAAGAGTTATTTGATAAAGGTTTCATCTGACCTATAACTTCACCATCAGGTACTACATTCTTATTTGTAAAAAATAAACATAAGTAAATGAGACTTTGAATTGATTATATATCCTTGAATAACATCAAATTTAATAAAAAGTATCATTTTAATCATATCCATGATTTGTTTGATCATCTACAGGGAGTGCCATATTTTTCAAAGTTTGGCATGGGGTTGTGGTAACATTAGTTGAAATTGAAGGAATATCAAATTATGAAGTTTTCATTTTGAACTAAATATGGCCATAATGAATTTTTAGTTATGTCATTTGGGTTATCTAATTCACCTACTATATTCATTATTATTATGAATATAATTTTTCATGAGTTATTGGATAAGTTTTTTATTGTGTTTGTACATAATAATTTAGTATTTTATACAATTCCAGAGTAATATGAAAGGAATCTAAGGGTTGTTTTTCAAACCATAAAATAAAATAAAATGTATGGTAATTGTATCAAGTGTGAATTTTAGTTTAAAAATTTTTCATTTCATGTTCACATTTTTTCTAATGATGGAATAACTATTGACCCTTCTAAAACGATTGTTGTTAAAGAATGGTCAAGACCCAAAAATGCCACCTAGAATCATATTTTTCTTTGATTATTGGGTTACTAATGGTGGTTTGATGAAAAAATTCTCAATTTTCTAGAACACTAACTATGTTATCATGAAAAGTAGTTAAGATCATCTCAACAAAATAATGTGATGATTGTTTTCCAGAATTGGAAAAGAAGATTGGTGAATACTTCGGTTTTGGCCTTGCCTTCCAAAAAAATAGTGAATTGAACATCTACAGTGATGCTTTATTGAAAGGAATTGGTTATGTCATAATGAAGAAAGATTAAGTGATTGATTATGATCCAAGTCAGTTAAAACATCATGAGTGGAATTACCCTATGCATGATTTGGAATTATCTTCTGATGTTTTTTGCTTTAAAATTTTGGAGGCATCATTTGTATGATGTAATGTGTAAAATATATACTAATATTTTTTTTAAGTATATATTCACTCAAAAATAATTAATATGAGATATATAATATGGATGGAACTAATCAAGGATTATAATTTCACGATTCATTATCATCCTAGAAAAGTGAATAAGGATGTCAAGGCTTTGAATAGAAAAGTAATGCTACATTAACCATGTGACATTTACAACGCATCACTTTGGTTAAGGAATTGATGAATTTTTTCTAGAAATTGTGGATGATGGGACATCATATGTTTTGTTTCAAGTTTCAGTGTAGTTGAAATTGTCAGAAATAATTAAGGGGTCTTGAGATTTGGATCAATATTTAAAATAAAACGTTAAATCCATTAAGAATGGTAAGTTTCTTGATTTTAATATTGATGAATATTATTTTTGAAGAACTATAAAAATATTATTTGAGCTTTTTTATTCATATTTGGGGAAATATTTGTTGACTGAATATCATATATATATATTTTCCATTCATCTTAGAAGAACAAATATATACATATACCTTCATGTGTATTACTAGAGGGATTTAATGTAAAGAGACATTTATAACATTGCCATGAAATATATTAGTTTTCAACAGGTCAAAGCATTATGACAGTTACTGAAGGGGATGGTTCAACCATTGTCAGTGATGAAGTGGGAATAGGATAATATATCAATGGATTTCATAGTAATATTTCCAAATAAATCTAAATTTATTAATTCTATTTGAGTTATTGTTGATGTATTAACTAAATATTCAAATTTTATTCTCATTTCAGAGAATATGTCTTTAGATAATCTTCTTAGACTATAAGTAAAATAGATTATCAGGCTATATGGAGTGCCTATCTCCATTGAATCATACCATGATTCCATGTTCTCATCCAATTTTTGTAAAGGACATCATATGTCTTTGGGTACTGAAGTACAATTTTTTATCCTCAATCTGATGGATAGTCTAAGCTGACCATTCAGAGTCTGGAATACATGCTTCATTCTTTCCAAAGGGATTACCAGGGAAGTTTGGATCAACATATTTCATTGGTTTATTTGTCTTATAAAAATAGTTTTAATTATAGTATATAGATGTAAACATTTAAGGCATTATACAAAAATCAATGTTGAACACTATATTTTTGGGATAATATAGGATACAATAATTTGATGGTATTGGATTTGGTAGAGAAAACGACAGAGATAGGTCAGATGATCCAGTGAAACATGAGGGAATCTTAGAGCAGGCACAAAAGTTATGTTGATAACTGAAGGAAGGAAATTTATTTCAGGGTAGGTGATCATGAATTTACCAAATTTTCTCCATGAAAAATTGTGATACATTTTGGTAATAAGGGGAATATGAGTCCATGGTTCATTAGATCAAATGAAACACATTAGAAATTTGGATCAGTTGACTACCTGGTATATTTACGTTCATGTTTATTCTTAGTACACAATGTATTTAATGTTTCAATGTTTAGGATGTATATACCATACTCATATTATGTTTTTATCCCTGAATTAGTTCAGCTGTAATAGAATCTTTTTTATTTGGAACAACTAGTTCAGGTTCTTGACTTCAGAGAAAAAGGGTTTCAGAATAACGTGATTCATCAGATTAAGGTTTTATTATAAAACCTTATGATTGAATAGAAAACATGAGAATATGAAAAGGATATGAGGAAATAATATCCCTACTTGTTTGATAAGTGAATAAAATTGTGATGATATAATTTCAAAAGGTGGAAGATGTAACATCCCAAGTAATGATAGAATAATACTTTTTCATATTTATTTATATTAATGAATTAAATAGAAATTTTAATCTAAAATCCAAGATATTTCTAATACAACTCATAAAACATAACAATGATTTTATATGAATTATAATTTTTTTTCACTCATGACTAAGTTGTATGGAACAATAATATACTATTAATATAATTATTTAATATGGTGGTTTTTCCAACTTTTCAAGGTAGAATTAATTTAAAACCAACTTTTAACAATTTTATAATTTTTATTTTTTAATATAAACTTATTTTTTAAAATATAAATATAAATTTTTTCTTTGGATGAATTTTCGGTATTTTTATGAGAACTTTCATATCTTGATGAATAGTGAATAATGCTGAATTTTAGTTCAATACAGTATTTTTGTCTAATTTATTTGTATAGTTAAATAATGTTATTAATTGGTTTTAAAGTTTAATTGTATCAATTTTATATAATTAAAACCAATTTATTTCATTGGAAACATTTTCACATTGTATTTAGATATAAAAACATAGAAAACTTTTGAATATTTTTATATTAAAAACTGGATTTATCTTCCCTTCTGTGGGACTAAATTTATATTAATTTCTACTAGTTCTGTGATTTGAATTTTAAAAATGGTATTCCATATTTTCAATATGAATAATTTAAAATTTTTAATATGTTTAACTTATTTTTTACTAAAAATATTAGTGAGTGTAATTACAATTTATTACATCTATTAAGGTAAACATGTGGTTACTTAGTGGATAAATATGAATCATAAGTGTCTAAATGACCTATAAAATTGTCCAAAACCCATTTTATGGATATTATTAGACCATATAGCCTCTTTTATGTAATTGGAATCATTATTTGATCTAAATTATTTAAGTAATACCTTTCAATATTTTTTACCCTTTAATATTTACATAGATGATACTCCCCTCCACTATAAAAAGGCATTCACCCTCTTCACTTATTCACACCTATCAATCCATTTTTAATATCCCACCCATTTCCAGTTAATACCCCAAAATATTTACCTTCACCCTAGAGATATCAATTTGGGTAGAAATCCAACCAATCTATCCATTTGGTGCAAACCAAAAGGAGTTACCTGAAAAAGAGGTAACATTCTTCAATGTGCATTTAGGTTTTATTTATTTCTCAACCACTAAATTTATTATTATTACATAATTATATAATAAATAAATTATCCTAAATATAATGATATTTTTATTTAGTTTTTTTATCTAAACCAACACACACTTCCATCAAATGGTTAACGAAATTGTCATTTTTGTGTATGACAAACTACTGACTCATGAAACGACGTCGTTCATTTTTCCTTTAACACCTATAATGGTTGGGAATTATGAAGAAAAAATAGTTTTTTATGATATATATTATATTTAATTAGTTTAAATACTTATTTAATTTTTATATAACACATACCTTTGTGCTTTCCATTTTTTTGTAAATAAGATAACATCGTTTGGGCTTGTGTGAACTACCGCCTCCTACAAGCAATGTGATACATTTACACAATACATAGAATGTATTAAGGATAGAAATAACTAAAAATATTTCACATAAATAACATCTATATTATATTCATTAATTAATTTCATTTCTAAAAATATAACATTCATTTTCTTTAACACCCATTCACACACTACAAAAGTGATAACGTCGTTCGTGGACGTGTGAACTACCGCCACCTAGACATGAAGTGGTTCCTTTTACATCACAATAATTTTATAAATAACTATATATGATTAAATAAAATTTTATTTATGATATAATCACTATTTTTGGAAAGGAAAAACTTACTTACCTTCTTTCCATAATGATCATTGAAAAATGGGAATGTTACACATGTGTGTGTTCAGCCAACTGTCTCCATGATTGTAATGTTCGTTCATTTTTCATAAAAACCATTTCTGATTGGTTTTTAAGTCTAATTGATGCATAAATATGATAATTATTTCATTTTTATTATTCTGGATATATTTATATGTTGACCTTTTTTACCATAGTTGACTAACCGATGTCATTTTTGACACATAAACCGAATATGTTCCAAACACCCAATGAAAACATAATTTCTTAAGTAGTTGTTTACAAAATTATATTAAGTAAAATAAAAGTAATGATAAAATTGAAAAATGTTCTAATTAAACTGAATAATTAATATATATTTATTATTTTGGAAGATAAAGGCACACTTGATAAGTCAAATTTAAGCTAATGGATTTTCCCCCAATCTCCTTTCATTGAGGAATTTATTGATGATATGCACCATTATTCTTTTATAAGGTGTATATAAATACCATTTGACATTGTATATAAATTTTTTATCTACCATCATGTTATTTATTATTTTGTTAAATGTTATTAATTAATGGTGTTTTTTATTTAAATGTTTAAATTGGTATGAGACACTTTGAATTATTAGTGATTTAATTGAAAAATATTTTATCCATGTCAATATTATTGATATTGTTTTACATATTTATTTATATGGATACAAATGGTTATAAAGGAACATTTTATTCCTATTTTTAATTTTATTAAAATGAATACAAAATAACTCTTTTTATGTGTTTTATATGTAATTTTTTATAAATGGAAAAAATTAATATTATATTCTTAACATACACGATGACTTTGACTTTTATTTTGTCATGGCCATTATTTTATTTTTGGATTCCTTTACAAGATTTCATGTTTTCTTAAATGAGAAAACATTATTTATTTTATTGGATATTCTTGTATTGATTGTTTTTTGAAAATAAAGGTTTATTTTTTATTGAAAATTTAATTTTGAAAGAAAATTTTATTTTAAAGTGTTTTTCATACTATTTTAAAAGGGTTTTTCAAATGATGAAATTATTTATTTCATGTTTTGTTTTGGGGGAATTATAAATGATGGCACACCTAGATAGAACCAGTTTAGACAGTTATATCATAAATTATGGGTGGTCCTAGAGAGTTCTCCAATGCATCGGGTAATGATTATATTATCCGGATAATTATATAAGATGTTGGTCGTATGGTTATTTTAATTGGTAAGGGTTCTTTAAGGGTTCATTGTGATGATGTAACAAGGTTTTTAAATTAATTTTCTATTTTTTCTAATGATTTTTCATTGAAATAATTTGTTTTAGAAAGGTAAAATAAATTTTATTTATTAAAGGATGATATTTCCGTTTTGGGTAGAATGTTATGATTTTAGGAAAGGGGTTTTCATGAGTTTTAATTTTTATCAATGGATAAATGGTTTCATTTTTTTATATCCCTAATTGATATTTTTATGCTCATCCCAAGATTTTAAAAGTTATTCAAAGGAATTAATAATGATTAAGGGATTCGAAATGGTTCGGTTGGAAGTTGTGAAGAGTTTTCATTAAGGGGATCATGATTTTTTTAAAGAATTATATGGTGGAAAAATGGTTACTATTCAAAATTGTACACTTTATATTATATGGGTTTTTTTATGTATGACATATGTCATAATTATCTAACACTATAAACCTAAAAAGATCCTCAATGTCAAAGAAGGTATTTTCTTGACAAAAATTCAAGATTATGTAATTTTTATGGTTGTGTCCTTATTGTTATATTTAAAATTCAACATAAAAATATGATATAATAATAGGGAACTCTTCTAGAAAGACATAAAGAATTTTCTATTCAATAGGCATGTCTTGGATTTTGAGTTTCTCTCCAATCAATAGAGATAAAAACACTTTTTTAATAGTAATAAAGGCCCAAAATTCTTTTAATTTCAATTGGATGTTCATATTTATAGATGAACTAATATGTGGTCATAGTTTGGTTTATAATATCAAACCTGAATTTTCTTCGATGGAAATTGATGTTGGATTTATTTAAAGAAAAACAATCCATGCCTTATATAACATCAAATTCAACTCGAGGGAGAATAAAAATATTTTTAGGAATCAAATTCCAATAAACCTCAATTAGAGAATAATCATAGACTTGAGATGTGATCATCATACCATCATTGTCATGAACCGAATCTGATCACCACCAAAACTGGCACCAAAACCGACCCGTGACAAGGCCCGAAGGGTGTTCGTGATCCCCATGGGATGACATAAGTTTCAGGGTATCATTAAATGAGAATTGGGAACAATTTACCCAAGTTTATAAACATGAAACAACAAATGAATCCAATAAAACGAATCTGTATTTTTCAACCCAAACAATGTTTTACAAAAATTAATAACTGAATTAAATAGTCTCAAACAACTTACCAGGACTATAACAAAGGTAAAAAAACCAGAAATTAATATCCCAAGAACCTCAACATGGCATGAGGCATCGCCCTCAAGCCATCTCCACAACACCACATCATGAATGACCGGTGAAAACCCGAACTGTTAGCATAAAAGTTGTACCTAAACTTGTGACAACAAAAATAACCAAGTCTACTTACACAAAAGGGTGTAAGTATGGTGTGATAAAAAGCCAAGTAGGAAACCACCACAAAGAGATTCCATGTTATAAACATTCAAAGATGAAAAGCATGCATGTTTTGAAAAACATGTAATTTCTAGTTACAGTTTCTAAAAGATGCAACTAAAAAATCAGTTTTCAAGTGGGCTAATTTAAAGTATCAACCCTTATAAAATAAATTAAAAAGCTATTGAATTTTTCCAGCTAAATATACTGTATGCCAACGGTAAGTATAAAGGATCTAATGAGAAAAATAAATAGGAAATAACCCCTAGGAACTAGCAAGTTGTGGGTCCCAGGTACCTTGTATCTCGGTGAGAGTAACCACAAAAAAAATATATGTTCTCATGCACGGGCCACTAGTAGGGAAAATACCCATATCATAGTGGTCCTCAATCATCATCATCATAGTTTAGTTAGAGTTGTAAGCGTCAATCTTGTAATGTGAAACTGAGGCCAAACCCCACGAATTCACTAGCATATTAGTACACGTCCACCCACCTAGATACCCGAGTTTTCCCTTTGTGCTCAAACAAGTTCAACAATACAAAAAATATAGTTTTCACATTCAAATATCACTTCCACATCACACATTATCCAAACATCCCCATGTACATCACACAAGTCACAAATTCCACTTTTCATTAAAAGGCATTTTGAAATCAAACTCACACCAAAATATCCCACAACACTTTTCGCATAAATTTCACAATCCAACACATCCTTTAAAAAATTTATAGTCCCTCAAAATATGCTAAACATAACATAAAATCCCACTCACATGTTTCATAACACCATTTTTATAAACAAAATCCATTTTTCACATCACACTCACACAAACAGCCCACATCACATTCACACCTCTTTCACATTTGAGTAAATCCATTAAACATTTTTATAAAACATTTCCAAGAGGATACACATCACATGACCGACCTATTCACATTTAAAATGGTCCATTTAAAAGTATAAACAATCCAAATCAGTTTTCCAATATGGTTTCACCTTACATAAATCATTAAACCATTCAAAACTTTTATAAATCAATTCTAAAGAGTGTACCAAAGCTATTAACATAAAACCCATTTCAAATCTGTATTTCAAGGATAAAATCACACAAATGAAAATTCAAAACATAATCGGATTCCCCAAAAAAAATTTATTAAACTACCCCCAAGTGTTATATAAACACCTCAAATAATACCACAAAAGATTCACATGAAAAGAACACGTTTTCAAAATCACTTTCAAGTACAATAAGGTTTTTCACCTTAAACCCATAAAAAACATCTATAAAACCTAATGGCAGTCCAATAACCTAACAAATAATAATTTTCAGCTCAGAAAAGATTTATTAAACCAATTTCATATGTTATAAAACACACCCAAACAATACCCAAAGGGTTACATATGAAAACACCCAATTTTAAGCTAAAATGATACTATAAAAATAAATGCTTAACAAAATCCAACATAAAGAATTTTTTCACCACACACAACATATTAGGAAGATGAATAATAAGTAACTCAAGAAAAATAAATCATCTAGAATTGATTACACATGGAATCACCTAACTTTTATGTTGAAACCCTCAAAACATGGTGCGAAACATCAACCACACCACCGCCGCACCTCAAGGAAGATAAATCCAGACCTAGACCACAATATTTGACCCCAAAGACACCAAATCAAACCCTAGGTTCGAACCACAACTTCTAGACATGAAGAACTTCAAGAAAGGGTGAATGAAACTCTAAGGAAGGGGAAGAAATCAATGAAAGAAACACTTACATGAAACATCTTGAATAAAACGAACCAAATACACCACATTTTGAATCTCCATGCAACCAAACCTGATATTGAGGCTCTAATGGGGATGAGAAGGTCATGTGTGGACTTAAATGGGGGAAAAAGAGTGAAAATTAAAAGATTTACGAAATAATTAACTTACCTTCTCAAATCTGGACAATTTGAGAAACCCTAATAAGTGATTCCCTACTCCGTGAGGGAAATGAGGTTAAAAGTGAAAAAATGAATAATGGGGATGAGGCTCGGGATTTTGGATTCAGGTGGGAGGTGTAAGCACTAGAATACAGTAAAAAATGAGTATTTTATTAAAGAATTAAAAAACAATTTAAAACTGGAAATGGCTCACGGGTTGGCCCAATTCCAAATTAATTCACTCAAACCCAAAATTCTAATGGGTTCAAAAAGGGTTCAAATGGACATGGTTATTTGGATAGGTCATTGGAGGAAAAGTGGGAAGTGGAATGGATGAAATATGTTAACAAATGATAAAGTTATAAAAGATATAAAATTTATTTTTAAATCTGGAATTGGGCTCACGGTTTGGCCCAAATTTTGAAAACCCTCCATTTCCACCAAAATTAATGAAAAACCCACAAAAAAAAGAAATAATGGAAATGAAATGAAAAATTCATTTAAAATACGTCATGGATGTGACAATTCTCCAAACCATTAAACTTTTCGTCCCCGGAAAGCCACATCAAGGCCAAATACAAAAAACAAACCTAACTGATAAACCAAGAAGTAATTCTTTGCCAAGATTCAACCCAAAGGCCAAAACACCTCCAGTGATCATTTGAGGAAATATTAATCTCACAACCAAAAATTACACCACTTTCCTAAAACAATCAACCACATTTAGGCTTTATCCCAAATAAAAACTCCGCAAACACAATTTGAACAATACTCAATCAATTTACCTAAACAAACAACAACATCGAACAAAGTTACACTTACCCTACTATAAATAAACCATTGGGAACTCTCCAATCTCAATTTTTAACCAAGGAAGATGTAGGTAGTTTGATATCTCTGAATAATAATACCTACTTCCAAGTCAAGACCAGGGAAAAAAAATAAGAGTTACTCGTATGAAGAGACACAAATGGGGTCCCCACCATAAGAGAGAACTTAAATTTTTTCCCGAGACAGAATTAGGACACTAACAAGGGGAGGCCCGAACATACTCCCTAGTACAATGGGTATAAATAAATTATAAATTTCCAAAAGAATATTCATGATACCCATGGTGGGTCTCCCCACCACAAGAACCAACCATCTTAACCGACCGGCGTGGGCCGACACAAAAATACCCCAAAAATTTAATGATTTGGGAAGGCTTCACAGTTAGTCCACACAGTTTGGGAAACCGTGCACTAACTGTGCAGATCATTCTTTCCACATGGCTTCCTGGAACATGGTCACTACTAATCGTGCACAAACCGCATGCTTATCCTGTATATCCAAATTTCAATCCATTCTCCAAAGACTCAATGGAAACCAAAGGGGGGGAGGGAAAGATATTGGGTGATGACATGGGTACAAGGCCCTCCACCTATTCCCACCAAACGAGAACAACAGAAGAAAGATGATGACACCATAGGTTTAAAATCTTCCTATCTTTCATACTAAGGATAGGACATTGTATAAGGGTTTAAAAGACACTGGGGTTTCCCCTGACTACGTTCCAGTTTCTCTCTGGGACCTATGTCTAGAGCTCGAAATATTGAAGCATCTTCAGCCTCGCAGTTAGGCTGTAGAAACCCCTGTGTGGAACTTCTTCTTTCGGTGCCACAAACCACTACAATGCATACCCCGATGGGTTCACCAAGACATAACACACTCTATAACTTACTTTACTAAAACCTGACATTTCACTGAAACAAGGGATTAGATGATGCACAAATATCGCACCTTGTTTCTTTGGGTGAGAAACAATAGAAGGGTAGGACATGTATAAACACCTTCCTCTAAGATAAAGGATTTGATGTTTTTTCCAAGGTATACATACTCCCAACATAACAGAGAACCTCAGTGGATTGCGCAACCTTCACCTTTACAGTCAAATGAGAACACAACATCACAATGTGTCACCGAACCTGACCTTTGCGATTGATGGAAACAATACATGGAATGACACCTTATGCCAAGTCCCTAAACAATAGACAAGTCCAAAAAGTAGACAAAATAACCTCTCATGACCAAAATCCTAGAATTGGTGGTTTAAAAATAACTCTTGCTTCAAAGAAACATTGAAGATCCCAGAGGCCCTCTTAGACACCATCGAGACACTCATCCACACTAACAACCCCAGAACACTTCCACCTTCGATAAATCAGGAAACTTAAGAAACTAAGGTCTCTTTCAACCTTCCATAAGAACTATCCCACTAAAAGAGGATCCAAAAATCAATGAAATGAATGGGTGTAGACTCAATCAACAAATATGGATAAAATATTATTTATATTGATCAACTGGAGGATTTTCCAATGGCGAAACAATAAAGGATGCACTTCAGTTGTGCATTAACCCTTAATCGGGGCATACCTTATCCAATGAGAGAACCCAAAGACCCAACCAAGCTGGTCCATTTGTCAAAACATGACACAAAATAGATTCAAACACATGTAGGGAACCACCATGAAGGTGTCCCAAAACATATCTCAGAATAGAGTACTAACCGGTCCTTCTACCCAACATGTCTTCCAAACACAAACATGAAACACGGTTCGAACAAGCGGGGTTCATGGACTCAAAACATCCCACGACATCAACATTTTCCAGAAACACATAATATAAACTATCCCAAACAATTCAACAAGACATCATGTTTTTCTTTAAAAACATCTCTTTTAAAACAAACGGTTCAGCGGTTAGCATATCCACCAATGGTACCCCATGGGCCTCACACATGCATGTTTCTGTGCCACACCGATCACTCTCCTCATATCCATCCTGGAACTCATCCAGTCATGCCATCAACCATCCATCATCCCATGTAACCCCATGCATGTGGTCTCTCATGAAAATACCAAAGGTTAAAATAAAAATTCATTCCACTTTTCAAAACCAAAACGGTTAACCAACACATCCTTTTTCTCAAAACCACTAACCACAATATCAAAATACCAATTAAAATTTTACAAAACATTTTAGAAAGACACAAAAATTTAGAAAAGAACTCACTTTAATGTTATTCACATAAATTTCAAAACATCTCATCCCATTAAAACACCCTTTTATTGTTTAGAAAACACTATTGGAAACACTTTTCAAAACCAACTTCAATATAGTTCATGATTTCAAATGAGTTATAAGCACACCATTTTTAATTTCAAAATAATTCTGAAAATTCAGTACCACCATTTCATAAATCCATACAATCCCTCTTTATTTGAAAATCATTTCACAAAAACTTTTTTCTTCTTAATACCAAGTCACTTTAAAACCGAAGTTCTAAGATTTCCAAACTAAAGAATAGAAGACAATGCGAGAGGAAACTAGTTTCAGTGGGTGACTTGGACATATGGTTGGTGGACATATTCTAATAACTTCACTATCATAGAGAGTGTTCTAGAGAATATCCCCGGCTCTACATGGATTTCTAGGCCCTGCGAGCTCACGAAGACCATTAACCCAACTCTCTTTTAATTTCCTTTAATCATAATTAAACCTAGAAAACCAAAGGACTCTGAAAGGTCCCGACTTCCCCTATAGACTTGAATCCCTTCAAGAGGTGTGGTGATCAACCACACTACTCATAACCGAAATTCCACGTCCCAACAATCCTAACTCCATACTATCCTGACTGTTCCCCAAATAACATGACCCAAATAGAGCGAACCTGCTCTGATACCATTTTGTCACGAACCGAATCTGATCACCACCGAAACTGGAACTAAACCCGGCCCAAGACAAGGGAAAAAGGGCGTTCCAGATTGACATGGGATGGAAAAAGTGCCAGGGTATCATAAAATGAGAATTGGGAATGATTTACTGATGTTTATAAACATGAAACAACAAATGAATCCAATAAAACGAATCTGTATTTTTCAAACCCAACAATGTTTTAAAAAAATTCAGAATTGAATTACATAGTCTAAAAAAACTCACCAGGACTATAGAAAAGGTAAAAAAATCAGAAATGAACAGCCCAAGAACCTCAACATGGAAAGAGGAATCACCCTCAAGCCATCTCCACAACACCACACCATGAATGGCTGGTGAATACCCGAACTGTTGGCACAAAAGTTGCACGCAAACATGCGACAACAAAAATAACCAAGTCCACATACACCCAAGGGTGTAAGTAGGGGGAGAGACAAAGCCCAGTAGGATACCACCACTAAGAGATTCCATGTGAGAAACATTCAAAGATGAAAATCATGCAAGTTTTCAAAAACATGTAATTTCTAGTTATAATTTCTAAAAGATGAAACTAAAAAAATCAGTTTTCAAGTGGGCTAATTTAAAGTATAATTTTTTTTAAAATATATTCAAAAGATACTGAATTTTTCCATCCAAATATAGCGTATTCCAACGGTAAGTATAAAGGATCTAATGAGCACATGTAATAGGAAATAACCCCTAGGCACAAGCTAGCTGTGGGTCCCATGTACCTTGTATCTCGGTGAGAGTAACCACAAAGAAAATATATGTACTCATACGCGAGCCACTAGTAGGGAACATACCCATAACCTAGTGGTCCTCAATCATCATCATCATCATAGTTTAGTTAGATTTGTAAGTGTCAATCTTGCTAAGTGAAATTGAGGCCAAACCCCACATATTCACTAGCATACTAGTACACGTCCACCCACATAGATACCCGGGTTTTCCCTTTGTTCTCAACCAAGATCAACAAGCCAAGAAATATAGTTTTCACATTAAAATATCACTACCACATCACAAATTAAACAAACAGCCCCATGTACATCACACAATTCACAAATTCCACTTTTCATTCAAATGCATTTTGAAATCAAACTCGCACCAAAATAGCCCACAACACATTTTGCATAAATTTCACAATCCAACACATACTTTAACAATTTTATAAAGTCCCTCAAAATATGATAAACATAACATAATATCCTAATCACATGTTTCATAAAACCCTTTTCATAAATAAAATCTATTTTTCACATCGCACTCACACAAACATCCCACATCACGTTCACACCTCTTGCACATTTCAGTAAATCCATTAAACATTTTTATAAAACATTTCCAATAGTATACACATCACCTGAATGAACTATTCACAATTTAAATGGTCCATTTGAACATATAAAAAATCCAAAACAATTTTCCAAAATGGTTTCACCTATTACATAAATCAATAAACCATTCAAAACATTCATAAAACAATTCTATAGAGTGTACCAAATCTATTCTCATAAAACCCATTTCAAAACCATATTTCAAGGAAAAAATCACAGCAATGCAAATTCAAAACATAATTTGAAGTCCCAAAAACATTTATTAAACTACCCCAAGTGTTATACAAACACCTTAAACAATACCACAAAAGATCCACATGAAAACAACACGTTTTCAAAATCACTTTCAAGCACAATAAGGCTTTACACCTTAAACCCATAAAAAACATATTTAAAACCTTATGGCACACTAATACCCTAAAAAATCCGAATTTTCATCCCAAAGAAGATTTATTAAACCAATTTCATATGTTATAAATCACACCCAGACAATACCCAAAGGGTTACACATGAAAAAAACCCAATTTTAAAATAAAATGAAACTATAAAAATAAATGCTTAACCAAATCCAACATAAAAAATTTTCACACCACACACAGCATATTAGGAACATGCATAATAAGTAATTCAAACAAACTAACTCATATAGAAATGATTACACATGTAATCACCTACCTTTTATGTCTAAACCCTCAAAACATGGCGTGAAACATCAACCGCACCACCACCGCACCTCAAGGAAGATAAATACAGCCTTAGACTACAATATTTGACCACAAAGACACCAAATCAAACCTTATATTCGAACCACAACTACTGTACATTTTAAACTTCAAGAAAGGGTGAAAGAAACCCTAAGGAAGGGTAAGAAAGGAAGGAAAGAAACACTTACTTGAAATATCTTGAATAAAAAGAACCAAATACACCTACATTTGAATCTCCAAGCAACCAAACCTGATATGAAGGCTCTATTGGGGATGAGAAGGTCATGTGGGGACTAAAATGGGGGGAAATAGTGAACAATAAAATATTTATGAAAGAATCAACTTACCTTCTCTAATCTGGACGATTTGAGGAACCCTAATAAGTTTTTCCCTACTCCGTGAGGCAAATGAGGTCCAAAGTGAAAAAATGAATAATAGGGATGAGGCTCGGGATTTTGGATTCAGGTGGGAGATATAATCATAGGAATATAGTAAGAAATGAGTATGTTATTAAAGAATAAAAAAACAATTTAAATTTGGAAATGGCTCATGGGTTGTCCCAATTCTAAATTAATTCACTCAAACCCAAAATGATAATGGGTTAAAAAAGGGTCCAAATGGAGATTGTGATTTGTATAGGTCATTGGAGGAAAAGTGGGAAGTGGATTGGATGAAAATTTTTAACAAATGAATGAGTTATAAAAGAAATAAAATTTATTTTTAAATCTGGAATTGGGATCATGGTTTGGCCTACATTTTAAAAACCCTCCATTCCCACCAAAATTAATGAAAAACCCCCAAAACAAAGAAATAATCAAAATGAAATGAAAAATGAATTTAAAAGAATTCATGTATGTAATAATAATGGGTTTTTAAAGCTAATTTAACATCTCATCCTTGAAGATACAAATTTAAAATCCATGAGAATTTTCCTGATATATAGAAATTCATAAAACTATACTCAAAATGGGTACATCAGTATTTGATATTACCATTTTCCACCACAAAATTATATTTCTATTTTCTAACCCTTAGTAAAACCAAAATGGCTAGAATGACCATTTAGAATCTTTGATCATAGTGATAAATAATGAAAATTTATTCAAAGGATGTCTAAATCTTGACACCTTCTTTTCTAATTATGAATTCTTAGGTTTATCAATGGTCATCCATGATCACAATCTATTCAAATACTTCATAATGGTTCATAAAGATAATGTGAGCTAACCTAACCATATACCTTTAGAGTGTTAAAATATGTGTAAAGTAAGTGAATAATCACCACACACCGAAATGATGGTTAATATATACTTGGACATATCTTTTCAGCGATATTAAACCTAGATAGATCTATGATAAAACCTTTCCCACTATTAGTATCTAGACATAGATGTTTTTATATGAAAAACACACTCTTTTATTGTCCATAACACAAGATGTTCTCTAATATATTGTATTACCATAAGGGTTAACACAAAAATATCTTTCATACTATTCTCCAATGGTATCTAAATCTTTCTATGATAACAACTATAACACCCCATAATTTCCATATATAAATATTCCATATTTTTATAAGAATATTCAATATATAACATTATGATTCAGACCTAAATAATATAGTTTTTTTATCATTAGAAACATGGATATATAACTACTTTTTCATAATATATCTATAATTTCACGCACTTAGTTATTCATAATAGGAACCCTTTCTAGACATATCATACATAAAATTATTCACCATATCTGGGGGAAAGGAAACAAAATAAAGGGTGAAAAAATATTATTGGTATGGGTGAAAATGGAGATAATAATTATTACTTAATATTAACATCGGAATAAGGGAATGGGGAAGGTAATATAAAATTTGAATACCATACCTAACATATCAAATACAATAAAAATTAATCATGGAATAAATAATGGTAGTTCATAAGTCATGAATCATAAATGGATCAAAAAACATGATCTATGAGATCACAACATTGGTATAAACATAAGTTTTTACATACACATAATAATTGAAAATAATTTCCTTTGTAAGTAATAGTCACTTCCAAGACTATCATAGTAGATTACGTTCACTCCCTAATCCAACATGCCCAATGTTAGGGTTTAATCCTAGTACAATCATTATAGTCACCCATGCTTTTCATACAAGGAAATTACATTACTTTTCAGAATAATAAATATATTACACAAACAAACAACAAAAGAACATATTATTTTAGTGGGTTTAGAAACTTGGAACACATTATTATAAATTGGTGAAATATGTTCATCATATCCCATAAAAATATTTCCTTTTAGTACCCCTAACCAAATTTTTTTTATAACATGGGGAAAAGAGATCATAAGAAAAAGAAAGAGCTTAGATGCTCAGTAAGGGTATACAAGGGAGACATGTAAACATAATCATGAGAATTAAGGTATGTGAACATGATCATGAAAATATATGATCATACCTTGCATATAAAATATCATAAACAAGAATCATGTAATAAATATTGGTAGTTCATAGGACATGAATCATAAAGAAATATTGAATATGATCCATGAAAGAATGACATAGGAATAAAACATGGAACTGTGGAAGACACATAATGATAAAATAATGAAATCTATTGTAGTTAAGTAATTTCATCCAATACTATCTTGGTAGTATCAATTCACTTCAAATACAATATTAGTAGTCATGGTTCACTTCCTTAACCATTTTAGTAGTTATGGTTCACTTCCATAACCTTCTTGGTAGTCATGGTTTACTTCCATAACCATCTTGGTAGTCATAGTTCACTCCAAAGTACATATTAGTAGTAAATGATCACTTCCAAGACCATTTTAGTCTACCTCATTAGATATAAATCTTTACCTAATGCATTATAGGGAGATATAGGTCCCACCCATCTCATAATGAACTCATACATACATTTACCACAATATCATAAAAAATAATATCATAACCAATGTAATGGAATAGATGTCATAATCATGTAATCATATCATAATCTATGGAAATAATACATGTTTCATAATTATTTAATCAAAATAATAACTCATGAAAATAAGTGGTATTTATATAAATCATTCTATAAAACATAAACCATTCGGGGAAAGAAAATTAATTGTATTCTTGAACCATAACAAAGTATGTCGTCTTAGATAGGGAATTTTTTTGAAAGATTCTGTTTCCGACTCTTTCTTCGGGGCGTGTGCACCCGTCTGTGAGGACGTGCTGCTGTTGCCCCGCATTCCCGCTTTCCAAAGGCGAGCGACATTCACTCCTTATTCGGGGACGTCTGCTCCTTGATTGAAACCAGGATGATGGGATGTCGGTTCTTCCTTTTGTGGATTCCTCCTCGGAACTCATCACCCAGTCTGGGTCTCCCTCATAGATTTAATACGTTGTTTATGAAACTCTTCCCAGTGCCATGTTTCCATGGATGTCGATTAATTACACTGCTTCTGTCAGGAAATTCCTAAGGTTCCGGTCAGGGCAGCAACCTCCAGTCGGGGGAGTAGTCACGTCGAGGCATCAGTAGCGTGTATAAATGCTGGGGAATTGGTGTGTCTGTCTTTTTGTCCCTTGTCATGGGGCTTCTCGAGGGCATGGAATCCCGAGGCATCCCACATAGAGCGCGGGGAATCATATGCCATAGGCATGTATCTGAGGTTTTCCTCAGCTTCCTATGTTTAACACAGGGTATGCCGCAGGTTTAACGTCTAGCAGAGATGGAATGAGGGTGATCAGAACATCCCATAGAGACGGATCAGATGTGGTGTGTCCCATAGAGGAAAGATTTCACACCGTGAAAGCAGATCTGGACACCACTGAGGGCAGATCAAGGAGTGTGCACCCGAGAATGGGGAAACACCAAGGTTTTCCATTGGATGGGATTGAACATCAGGGAGGTTTCCTACGTACCCTGTATAGACAACTGGGATCAAAACCCACGTAGTTTGAAGGGGTGATGAATCGGCGTGTACACAAGGGACAACGACCTGGAGACATGATGTGGCTTACGCGGGGATAGCGGCCCATGTACTGCTAGGATCAGCGAGGAGGTGGATGGCATGACCCCACTGGGATGTGGCGGCCCAGGTGAGAATCATGATGGATGATGGGGAGTTGAATGAATTGGAGGGGGAATGAAATGGGACCATCGTAAGGGCGACAATGAAGTTGGGCTTGAGCCTCGAAGAGACCTCCTACGTATCCCCATGGTATGGAATCAATGTCCACATAGTTCGGGATGGTGCCGGTGAACCATCGTGAAGGTGGACCTTGGTCCGATGGTTGATGGGATTGAACCTCAGGGAGGATTCCTACATACCATTCCTTGACATGGATCAAAGACCTCTTAGTTCAAAGGGGATATGGGATACAGTTTAACGTCATGCGGGACGGCGGTGAACTGACGTGAGTGAGGTCAGAACGACCGAGTGATGGGCTTGAACCTTATAGAGTCTTCCTACGTACCATGCCTTGACATGGATCAAAGACCCGTAGTTCATAATGGTGTGTCGGTGAACCGACGCGAGCGAGGACCATGGTCCAGATGGTGTGGAGCTTATACACTAGGCTGCCCAGGTGTTGGTGAACTAACGTGAAGAGGGTCAGAGTGACCAACAGGTGGTGGGCTTGAACCTCTATGAGGATTTCTACGTACCACGTCGTGACATGGATCAAAGACCTCGTAGTTCAAAGGGATTCATCGGTGAACCATCGTGAAGGTGAACCTGGTGGTCCACTAGTGGTGGGATTGAACCTCGTGAGGCTTCCTGCATACCATGCCTTGACATGGATCAGAGTCCTCGTAGTTCAGGATGGTCACAACGGATTACCGTCAGACTGGAATGCAGTTTAACGTCATGCAGGATGAAGGTGTAACCTGATGTGAATAAATGATGGGTGGGCTTGAACCTCGTGAAGGCTTCCTACGTACCAAGACTTGGCATGGATCAAAGACCTCGTAGTTCAAATGGATGTGCAGTTTAACATCATGCTGGACGAGGCATACAGTTTAACGTCATGATGGACGAGGGTATACAGTTTAACATCATTCTAGATGATGGCATACAGTTTAACGTCATGCTGGAAGAGGTCATACAGTTTAACATCATGCTAGACAAGGGAATACAATTTAACGTCATGCTGGATGAGGGCATACAGTTTAATGTCATGCTGGACGAGGACATTTCCATGGTCGATGCTTACTCTAAGCCCACCCGAGTCATTCTCGGTGTGAGAAACAAGAGGCAGCAAAGACCTGACGATCATGTCGCGAAGGGTGAATCCGTCAGAAGCGAAGAGGGGATTACGCATTAGGCGGCCCATGGTGCTGGGACTTACTCCAGGATGGAGGCCCATAGTGCGGAAAAGCGCAGTGAGAGAGGGATTTTGGACCAAAGATGAAAGGGGCCTCATTCCCTATCACGCGCTCCACTGGCCTTGGCAGTGGGGAAGTACGGAGGTGCATGGGTGCTACCCTCCTCAAGAGAGGCTTGGGGGCTTATACCAGGGTGGTTACCCCTCTCCCATGGACATACGCTGCTCTGATAAGGAGGATATCATCCCCTGTGGAGGGGGTTATCTCATCTCTGTGGAGACAAGCATCGTAAAGAATGTCCGAGATGGGGGGACCCTGCGTGTGAGGCACGGGGTCAGATCACAGTTTAACGTCATTTATTGAGGACGAGGTGCTTGGGAGTTTAACTTCCTATAGCTCGGACAAAGTGGGTTTACTATGCACCCCTAAGACTTACATGACCGGTACCCTCTTCTCCTTGGGGGAGGGAAGGTACCGGCAAATCCATAGTCAAGGGGGGTCACAGAGCGAACCATCAAGGGGTCCACGTTAGCGTAGCTAGGAGAAGGAGAAATAGTCATTAGCGTTCCTATGCAAAGAAGCATTAGGCGAAGCAATGCTACGAGTGGTGTTGTTTGTGGGACTTTGAAATCACATCGTGCAAACCTAGAGGGTCGCACGGGAAGGGGAATTTCCAAGCCAAGGGGTGTGCTTCGCGAAGTGGAGTGCCTTGGCCTTAGCATGGGGCAGGGGTGTGAATGGGAGGTTCTTCGTGAAGTGGAATAGTGTTCGCAGAGCACTGCCTCACGAAGCAGAGGTGCCTCGCGAAGCAAGGTGCTATGAAGCAGTGTGCTTCGCGATGTACAATGACCCTGCCTTGGCATGTTGATCACTAGTACAGGATGGGTGTTTCGCGAAGCATAAGTGCTCCACAGCTGCCCGGGTTCTCTTGGGAATCCCCGTCCTTCGCGAATTCCCTTAGGCTTCACAAAGGGCATCCCTCTCAGAAGAGGGGCTCAAAACGAGACAAGGCGAAGGCATATCGTGAAGCAAAAATACCTCGCGGAGCACATGATTCCTGGGGAAAAGGCTGCTTCGCGATTCAGAAGTTGGGAAGCCGAAAGGTCGGATTTTCCGTCCCCCGGACTCAGGGGGAGCCCAGTATTTATAGGCAAGGGGCACCGCGAAGCAGAGCTCACACGGTTCGAAGGGGCTACAGGTGATTCGCTGTGGGCTCGAAAACGCCAGGGCGTTCACAGAGTGTTACCGCCTCAGGGATTTTGTGGTGGTCTCGCGAATGTCAGGGCATTCGTGGAGCGTTCCCGCCTCCTGTGCTTCGCGGTGGCTGCGGTGTTCGGTGGCGCTCCGTGTCGGGGCTTTGCGAGGCCGCGTGTGGGCTTCTTTCTCTTCCCTTCCTTTCGTTCAATATTTTGGCGCCCACAAATGCCCCCCCCCAGACTTGGAGCTACGGTGGGATGAAGGGTCGAAGTCTGAGGGAAAATCGCCAAAATTATCGGTGGTTCGCGATGCAGCCTCGTGAAGGGGCGTGCGGTGTTGACAGAGGTTGCGCGGTCCGGACGCGCCGTGATGCTCCGCGTGGGCGGGATGTTCCACGAAGCTTTGGGGTCGCTGCCTATAAATAGGGGGCTGACCTCTCTTTTGTCCTCTCACGACTTTTGTCATTTTGCGCTCTCGACTTCGTGAAGCTCCGCGTACACTGCATCTGCTCTCCACGAATCGAGCTTCGCGGTGAACTACGAGTCTCTGAATCCACAACCTCGCCAAGAGAACTTCTGTTTGCTGGCCTAGGCCAGGCTCCACGGCTTTGTTTTGCACTCGAGCTTCGCGAGAGATCTTCGCAAGCAACCTTCGCGACCCGACCAGAAAATTTTTGGAGTTCTGAAACTGAAATGGCCCATCGAGAAGCTGTATTGGGGTTTCTTGTAGACGCCGCCCAGAGGGATGAGATGGCAAACTGTCTGGGCCTTGGGAAGATGGTCTGAATCCACTCGGACCATAATTCTTTAATAGAACTACTATCAGAGGGTCAGAAGAACTATCCGAAGTGCAAGAAGCTGCCCTTGTATGGTATCGGGCTGAGGGATGATGTCTTCACCCCTGAGGGAAGTAGGGACGAACCAGCTTGCTGGTTCATGAGCACACCATGCCAGCGCCAGTGGTTCAAGGCGGCTGATGGCCATGCGTGGTAGGACTTCACACCCATCACCGATGACTGTCTCTACAACCGTGTGAACAATATTGACGGGAATCCACTGCAACCGGAGACGTCCCCTCTGTATCGCACCATGCTGAAGGCGGCTTTGCAGGATTTGAAGAAGGGGTGGTCTGATGAGTGGGACCTGTGCCAGGGCGGCAACTTCACTAATGACGGGGCATGACCCTACTGGGTAGGTGCCTCATGCGAGGAGTTTGGGACCGAGCTGAGGAGAGTGGGTTTGTATGAGGCGGCATGGGCCTCCCAATTCCACATTTACCAACAGAAACAGCTAATGTCAGAGCTGCTGAGAAGATGGTCGTCTAGGACCAATAATTTTCAACTGCACCATGAGGAGGTGGGAATCAGTCTGTGGGATGTCCATCAGATTTCGGGGGTCCCGATCTTGGGGGACATGTATGATGAGTTCCTCCCCGTCATGAGCACGTGGGAGGATACAGAGCAGATGCCGCGACTGGCGTCGGTACTGATGGCATTGGTCCCCGGAGAGTACAAGGAATCGTTGAGAGATGTCCACTTTAAGAAGTGGTTCGAGCGGTTCCTAAATATCCCGGATAATCTAGAGTTCCCTCCGAGGCCTCGAAATTGTCCTAAGGAGGCTCAATGGGGCAAGGAGCACTCATATTGGCGGGTCTTGGAGGACAGCCAATGGAAGACTTGGGGTTTTAGTGTCAGCACTGAACAACAGCTGATAGTCAGGCTGGCGTCATTCATCATGGCCCTTATCTGCGGTTGGATCCTACCGGAGAGGGATACCAGCATGGGGGTGCGGCCCAACTCATTTATCATGGTGTCCATGCTGGCCATGGGGCAGCGGGTCAATTTTGGGATTCCAATGCTCACCAAGATGTACAAGATTCTGTGGCACGTTAGTGAGGGCAAGAAGCTTCCAAGGATATGCGGGCCCTTCCACCTTCTATATGGGTGGATTGTGGCGCACAATAGGGGGATTTATGAGTATCCAAACCATATCTCGTCACCGGGATCATACTTCTGCCCCTCCATACTGAATGCGTCCGGGAGCTTCCCATTCAAACTAACAATACCGATGGTGCTGAACCCATTGTGGAGGGTGGATGATTTTAACTTACACCCATTTCCATTGCCGACGGGGGTACTCACTAATGACGGGCAGGGAACGGAAGAGCATCAGGCTTATCTCTTGGCCTTTCGAGGTGGAGTTTTGGTGGCACGAGTGGATCGTGAGCCGCTTTGTGAACCGTACACCCCGCATCGGTTTGTGAGGCAGTTCTGGTGCCTCCAGCGGCTGACCCCACAGGTCTACTGGGAGGTGCGTCACGAGGAGCACCCATGTGTGATGAGGCAGTTGTGGTTCATTTTTACACGAGAAGATGGGAAGATGCGAATTACATTTCCTCCATCCACCGCCGCTTTCAGATTGGTGAGGGAGTATGCCATCAGCCGGGAGGCTTCTTATCCGGGAGAGATGCTGAGGCATCCAACCATTCGGGTTGGTGACGGCGGGCCTCCCCTATCCCGAGGTCGGGGTCAGAGGGCAGTAAGGGCCTCTCACGGTGGCGAGGCTGCCATGGCGGCGAGACTCGCACCGCCCGAGGGTGTGGTAGTAGCGGCGGATCCGGTGATTCCAGAAGAGCAGGGTCATCCGGAGGGCGGCTGCCGAGGGGATTCCACAGGATATCCGATCAGGCTCCAGGGAAGCGGCTGTGTCATATTGACATGCCAGAGGATGCCATCTTCCCGGAGGTCTGGGACATTTGGGATGTCAACTGGAAACACCTCAGTCTGCCCGAGGTGTGGGAACTCCTGAACCATCGTGGGATGGTTCTACCAAGTATAGGCCCTGTCCGGGCTGGTTTTGCAGCGTCTCCAGTGGAGGCGGAGCAATATTTGGTCGAGCTAGTGGACTACGTTCACTCCAGTGGTGTCCCACACCCAATGAAAGACCGGGTGAGGGTACTGCTGGATCGGACGGTTTCGCCACAGCTGTCAGCCGCCGATCTATGGGAGCGCTTCCCCCCTTCTAGAAGAATTAGAGGACTCCTCTCGTGATGATGAGGCTGGAGGAGGGAGCCCATTGGAGGAGGGAGTAGTCGTAGACCAAGAATCAGATTTTGATAATTTCACAGAGGTTATCGAGGTAGCATTCTGAGCTTCTTTCCTCATGGTACGTTCTCAAGCCATTATGGATTTCTTACCGATGTTTGAACCATGCATGAGGAACTTGTACGCAGGCTTTGCTCTTGCTCCTTGGTGGGTGATGATGCAGGACCTTCATAACCCGCGCCTACGGCTGCATCCAGTTCTGTGTCTGGTGGGGTCAGAGCGCCTGATGTGGCTCCCCCATAATCTTTAGACCTTCCAACAGTATACAGAGGGCCACACCTTGGGGTCCCATCAGCATCGACTCAAGAGCAGCACCAGGAGATCAATCTCCGTAAGTTTCCTCTACTGGATTCATTGCTGTCATATGTAGATTGTTCCAACTAACATTTATGTCCCTCTCTGTCATACAGTTCTTTGACTGACATGGGCTGATGTAGCAAGGCTGGTTGGGATGTCTGGCGGCATCCCTCCTAGGGGCATACCGGTGATGGTGGATATAGTTCCCCCATCTCCTCGAGCTGCAACACACACTATCATCGACGAGACCACCAGCAGGGTCATGCCTGAGGTTATTGAGGTGTAGTCCGATGATGAGGATCAATCGGCCGACCCAAGTCCCATCACTCCTGCTCCAGCGCCAGATGTCGCACCCGATTCAACGCCAGATGCAGATCCTGTCGAGGACTTCCTACGGGTGTATCTTGCGTACGAGCCTTCTAATCGCGCAGATTGGGATGAAACAGCCTCCGACGAGGAAGACAGTAGCATAGTCTGTTGCCGATCATGGAAGCTAATCACGTGCTTCATCAAGGACATCCCCAAGCGCTATGGCTGAACGAAATGGACAGAATTCACTCACGGCTGCGCGAACTATGTGCTGGGGGAGTGGATGCCCAACGTCATCATGCGCACATCCGAGATCTCATGGCTAAGAAGACCCGGGAGTATGATCACGGGCTCAGCGTGGGCTGGTAGCGGAGGAAGGCGAAAAACATCAAGAAGCTCCAAGAGGCTGAAAGTGAGGTCCACTAGCTGCAGGCCCAGGCGGATGAGCACTCAGCCTCTCTTAATACACAATCTGAGCTGATATCATGGTTGAAGGCCTAGCTGGCAGAGACAGAAGAGCAAATGAGGTAGGCTTCTGGAAAGATGGCTGCCATTTAGGCTAGCATAGAGAGGGCTAGGGCCAAGGCTGACAAACTGCGCCCTGCTGCTGCTAAGGAGGAGTGGGAGCTGAGTCAGCAACAACAATTACTGGATGCCACAAGTTGAAGGGTGGAAGAGATATAACGCTCTTTTGACGGGGTCAATCCGTCCATGGGGGTAGTCGACCCCTGGGTACTGTAACAACTACAAAATTTTTAATGGTACTTTCGTGCTTAAATTTTTTTTCTTCTTTGTTTTGAATGCTATATCATGCATGATTTCCACTGTTTTCATCAGTTCATTACATCCCTATAATGTTTGCGGGACGTCCGACAACAATTCCCCAAGCTCACGTGGGTGAAGCCCGATGTGAGAAATAGGAGATAGTTGCCTCATCGTCCTACCCAACATAAGAGTGGAAACCATGCTTCCGGTATTTGGGGTTTGGATAACCAGTCCAGATTTTTGGAAGAAATAGGAGAGACCTGGCCGGAGAAGGGAGTTCTCAAAAAATCCAAATTACCGTTTCTTCAGCGTGCTCTTATGCACGAATGGTGCAATGCCAGGGGCGCTGAAACTGGTCCGAACGGATGGAAATGGGAAGTATAAATTACGATACCCAAGATTTGGAACACTGTGGCGATGGTGTGACAATAAAGGACAATTGTTAACCATGTAAGAGAAACGGTATCCTTATTACGTTAGCCTGAAATGGGGAAAAAAAATGAGGGTCGACCGTTGACCATGTTCGAAACACAGGACCAGATCACAAATTTTGTTGATCAATCCTTCGAGACGTTGGCCCAGGACAATAGGTGGACCCTAGGTCGAACATCCATACTATTAGGGGGTCCTTCCAAACATGACCAGTTTTTCGGAACGTTGGCCCAGGACGGTAGGTGAGCCGATGTGGCATGAGACCTGGCCATTAGGGGGTCCCTTCAGACATGAAAGGGGAAGAGGGTCCGAATATGGGGCACGCAAAGCGTGGAATATGGAATGATGGTTTGTCCGAATAGAATCCAAAACTCATGTAATTACACCACCGTGGTGGGAGTACGCCGGATGGGCGCATCAGTTTGATTATGGATCCTTCCTTCTTTGGGACAGGGACTCTCTGGCGAGGGGTCCGGCCAGGGGGCCAGAAAGGGGAAGGATATGATTAATGATTCCTATGGGCTGGGACCTAAGAACAATACCAGGGTGTCTCTACGTATCCCACGAGGGTGGGAATCAAGCCACATGTAGTTCTAGAAGCACAATGTAACGTCATAGACCAACACCGGCAGGTGAAATCCTCTCTAACAGAGGCTATGGTGCATCCCATGATTAACATGGGGCATCCTGAACTTTTTCAGGGTAGAACCACAGTTTAGTGTCATGTGTTGAGGACATATGGACTCATGTAGTTTAACATCTTATGATAGGACATGGAATGAAAGGGAATATATCAGGGAGCATGTGGTGTGTTGGGTATGAAACCAACGTGAATGAGGACTTGGAGTCCAAATCACACCACGTACCCTCAGAGGAAACTCTTCAGGTTGAGGGACCAAGAGTGAGAATTAGTCTGGGTCCAAAGCAGAGTGGTCGGGCATTCCTACGTACCCCATGAGTATGGGAATCAATCCATACATAGTTCTGAAAAGCGCAATTTAACGTCATGCAGGACGATGAGAAGCCTGGCTGTGTTGGTACACATCCTACCAAAACTAATAAGCCCACGCGAGTCTTGCTCAGTGTGGGAAACAAGAAGTAGTGGTGGGACTTTCCCGACACAGAAAGGGGCAGGTTAGGGTGAAGGGAAGCTTGGTGAATACTGGCCCCATAATACTAACACGACCATGTGGCACACCTATATGTGTGAAGAGATAGAGCCGAGTATGTTGGAATCCCACTTGAACATGAGGAAGTGGAAATGTGTGAATCATGACACTCGATATTTGGATCGCAATGACGACGACGTGATGATAGAGGATAACTGTTTATCGTGGTGTAAATGAAGCATCCATATCGCGTTATCCTAGAATGGGGATAGAAAAATGAGGGTTGACCGTTGACCATGTTCGAAACATGGGACCATGTCACAAATGTTGTCAGAGATCCATAAGGACGTTGTCCCGAAATGATCGGAGGGCCCTTAGGTTCAACATTCATGGGGAGACCTTAAGCCTAGAATCCATGTCATCCAAGGGTCCTTTTGGATGTGGAATCCAATGAGGATCCAAACAGCGAGTGCACAAATCTTGATCATGGGACGAGGGGAATGTCCCCATGAAAATCCCACACTTCGGGCTCTTTGTCAAAACACATGAAAACCCGATGTGGATGAGGGAAAAAGCCCTACTCACCATGCATTCTCTGGGGAGTACTCACGTCGAGGGACCGAACACGAAAGTTAGGCTGGGCCCACGGGGAAGTGCCCGAGCGCTCCTACGTATCCCATAAGGATGGGAATCAATCCATACATAGTTCTGAAGGGTGGCACAGTAAGGTACTAGTGCCAGGGAAAAAGGGGAGTGCGGGCGTGGCCTTTGCACTAAAAGAAGCAGAATTTGATAAATCTTGATTGTCCTTTAAGATGAGTGGTTTTTTTTGTGAAGCAATAGGACTAGGGTAGCAAGCCCTGGTGTCGCCACAAGAATCAAGCCATGATAGGCGTTGAAAAATGGAATGGTACGTGACCAATACCCAACGTGATGTCCTCTACAACGAGGTCATCACAATGCAGTGCCGTTTTTCATCGTGCGGCCAGGACGATAATGTCACAGTTTAGGGTCATATGATGCCGTATGACACAACTAACGTGAATGAGGACATAATCCCACACCACACCATAGAATCCCGTAGTCAGGGTCCAGAAGGCAGGACGCTGAACTCAAGTTGGACCCAAAGACAAGAGGTTTGGGCGTTCCGGGAATCAAGCGAGACGTAGTTCATGGGAGATCTTAGTTTATGGTCTTTAGAGCTTGGACTAGGGGTGGATGAAAACTTTCCAGGTAAGCGCAGACCTCAGCTCGATCCCTAAGCCCACGTGAGTTAAACTCGGTGTGGGAAAAAAGGGGGGAAGATCCTTATCGCAATACCCGAAACATCCAACTATGGGGAGTCGGTGAAGAGCCCCGAAGGACACCTTTGGCACAACTTTGTTCCCCCAACGCGCAAACATGCATGAAGGAATAGTACCAAGAGTCTCAAAACTCCACTTGGAAATGATGAGAATGGAAAAGGGTGTGAATCGTGTAACCGACATTTTGGGCTTAATGGGGTTGGCGTGGTGATAGAGGATAACAGTTAACCGTGGCAGAAAAATAGTCTCCATATCACGTTAGCCTGAGGTGGGAATAACAAATGAGCATCGACCGCTGACCATATTTGCAACGCAGGATTTTTATCGATTTGTTGTCTGAAACCCTCGGGGGTGCTGGCCCGTAACGGTAGGAGAGACCTTGGGCGTTGTATCCAGAACGTTCTTGGGGGTCCCTCCGGGTGTGAAAGATGATGGAAGCCCTGATGAAGGGATACACAAATCCTGGAAAGCGGGTGCAGACGTATCCGAATAAATTCTGACGTTCCAGGTAGCAAACTGGAGTACCCTTAGGCACATTGGTGAACCGTCGGAAAGGGTCGACGAAACAGCTCGAGAGGGAGAGGTACATGGCGTGGTCATTACAAGACCAATGTGAATGAGGAAATATTCCCACATCACACCATATAATCCCCTCGCGGAGGAAGCTTAGGCCAAGGGGTCTGAGGTTAGGCATCGGTCAGGGAGGCCTGTCCAATTTTCAGTTTAATGTCTTGCAATGGGGGCGAGGAAAGAGATGATTGTATCTAATATGGGGAGGTGTACGACATGGTAAGTAACCCGATGTGATAGAGGGTGTAATCCTACACCACGTCGTACATCCCTTATAAGAGAATCGGGGTCGTGGGCCTGACCGTTGGTGCCACCCGGAGGGAAGTTTGTCGCTTCAGGATGGGGAAGAATGAATCACTGCACTCGATGTTTGGGACATCCTGGGGTGGACTCAAAGATCTAGGACACTGTTGACCATGTTCGAAACAGAGCATCCCTATGGTGACCTGATATGGGAGAAAAAAATGAGCGTTGACCATTGACCAAATTCGCAATGCGGGACTTATATCAGCTTGTTGCTCGGAGACCCTCTAGGGCGTTGGCCCATATCAGTAGGAGAGCGCTTGGGCGTTGTATCCAGGCTGTTCTTGGGGGTCCCACCAGGTAAGGATAGTGATGGAGTCCCAGTCAAGGATTGGGTGGAGCATAGCTGGATCCATCCACAAAAGAGGCAAACATCTCCAGGGGGAACGTGCGGCCGGGTCGAGGCTTTCTCGATGTGAGTTGGGAAAAAGTGTGCATCCTGCCATATGTCTTGACCCAAGGGGAAGATTTTTGGATTTTGGGCTGGGCCGACAGACGAAATTTCTGGGCATTCCTACATATCCCATTAGGATGGGAATCAAGCCATACATAATTCTTGAAGGCCATGAAGTTTAACGTCATGCGGTGAGGACGTGGGAGGATAGAAGAACGGAAGTGGGCACATGGTGTGACCCTTTTAATCCTGGTATGAGCGGGGCTAAGAAAGCCTACTTATCGTCATGCAAGGATCCTCTAAGGAAACTATACCCAGGGGGAAGTGAAAGAGAAGATCTCAGGGCTGGGCTCAAGACGAAGTGTCCGAGCGTTCCTACGTATCCCATTAGAATGGGAATCAAGCCACACGTAGTTCTTGAAGCACAATTTAATGTCATTCCGGACAAGAGATGTGTCTCATTTGGGGATATGTATGGTACGACAGGTAATCCAATGTGAATGAGGACGTATCCCACACCACACCATGCGATCCCACAAGAGAGACTGAGTCGACGAAGGCCAAGGGGCCTGAGGCCGAGCCGCGTTCAGGGAAACCTGACCGACTTGCAGTTTAACGTCCTACAGTAAGGATGGGGTCTAGGGGCCCAAGGAGGCCAAGGGGCCTGAGGCTGGGCCTCGGTCAGGAATGCCTGACTGGCTTGAAGTTTAACTTCTTGCAGTGAGGATGAGGGTCGGGGGCCCGAGGAGGCCAAGGGACCTGAGGCTGAGCCTCAGTCAAGAAGGTGTGACTGGCTTGCAATTTAACGTCTTGAAGTGAGGACGGGGGTTAGGGGCCCGAGGAGGCCAAGGGGCCTGAGGCTGAGCCTTGTTCAGGAAGGCCTGACTGTCTTGCAGACAAATTTCTTGCAGTGAGGATGAGGGCTGGGGGCCCGAGGAGGCCAAGGGGCCTGAGGCTGAGCCTCGGTCAGGAAGGCCTGACTAGCTTGCAGTTTAACGTCTTGCAGTGAGGACAAGGGTCGGAGGACCGAGGAGGCCAAGGGGCCTAAGGCTGAGCCACGGTCAGGAAGGCTTGAATGGCATGCAGTTTAACATCTTGCAGTGAGGATGAGGGCCGGGGGCCCAAGGAGGCCAAGGGGCATGAGGCTGAGTCTCGGTCAGGAAGGCCTGACTGGCTTGTAGTTTAACGTCTTGTAGTGAGGATGAGGGAGATCTTAGTTTAAGGTCATAGAGCTCGGTCCATTTTGCAGTTTATCGTCTTGTAGGACGGCGGTGCAGTTTAAGGTCATGCAGTACCATTGATGCTTAGGCAAAGTACCACTTGAGGAACTTGGCGTTGGTGGGAGGAGTTATGCGCTCACTATTTGTTGTCGCTAAGGAGTATGCTCCATTGGGGTAAACATTATGGATGACATAAGGTCCTTCCCATTTGGGCTCTAGTTTGGGCGGTTTCCTACCGGGGATCATTGGCACTGGAAGGGCGAACACTACGTCACCCTGCAGAAAAGAATGAAGGAGAAAATTATTATTGAAGGCCCTTGATATCTTATTCTTATGCCTTTTCAGAATGTGCAAGGCACAAAGCCTGTTATCGTCCAGTGCTTCCAATTCAGCTAGATGGATTTCGGCCACCTCATCTGGCGCCTGCTGGTCATATACTGCAGTGCATAACGATGGCAGCTGTATCTCAATGGGTAGGACGGCCTCAGCCCCATACACCATGGAATATAGGGTCACCAGGGTGAATTGCGAGTCGTCATCCAATAATCCCAGAGGGCATTGGGGAGCTTGTCCGACCAACTTTTCTTGTTCTGACCAACCATTTTCTGCAGAATTTTAGAGAGGGTTTTGATGAACGCCTCAATTTGTCGGTTTTCCTGTGCATGATAGTCGGAGGTATGGTTCGAATGGATATTGTACTTGGAATACAATTTCTTCAGCTCGGAAGCTCAGAAATTGGTGCTGTTGTCGGTGAGGACAGTGTGAGGGACCCCAAACCGGTGGATGATATTGGGGCTCACAAAGTCAATGATGGAACGGGCCTTGACCTCTTTGAGTGGAACTGCCTCTACCCACTTGGAGAAGAAATCTGTAATAGTTAGGATTAACCTACACTGGCGAGCTGTCACCGGTAGATATGGTCCCACTACATCGAGTCCCCACACCACAAATGGCCAAGAGTACTTGGTGGAGTGGAGAGGCTCCGACAACCGATGCAGGAAGTTGGTATGAACTTGGAATGCGTGGAATCTCTTAGCAAAATCGATACAATCATGGATTATAGAGGGCCAAAAGTACCCCAACCTCCGGATTTGATCGGAAATCTTGGGCCCAGCCTGGTGGGAACTACAGGAACCAGTGTGAACCTCTTGCATAACCTGAGAAATCTCGACTCCTTGAATGCAGTGGAAGAGAATGCCATCGAATCTCCGCTTATAGAGGATCTGCTCAAGACTGGGACCACTCTGGAGGGTAAATTATAGCGCGCGACTTCGGATTCGCTCGTGCTCGGCCCAGCCATCCTGGAGGCAACCATTCTGAAGATACTCGACAAAAGGTGCCCTCTAGTCGGGAGTGGCCTCAACCGTAGTGTCTAACGAACCTGGGACTCCTGACGTAGAAGGTCCGGTGGTAAGATGACTTATCCACAGGCCGCCATCATCCTCTGGGGTGATGGGGGCAATGACTCTCTGGTTTGCCACATGTATGATCAAATAATCTTGCTCAGGTTCTGCGAGTGACACAGCTAAGCCGGCCAAAGCGTCAGCTCGGCCATTTTGTGACTGAGGGACATGGGTAACCTCTGGTCGAGAAGAGAACTGGGCCATTAGACGGAGGGTGCACTCCAGCAATGGTACAAGATCCGGCTTCCTGACGACATAGTTTCGAATGACCTACTTGATTACCAACTCGGAATCTCCTTTCACATGTAGATGGGGCTCATCGATCTCAAGGGCCAACTCGAGGCTAGTGATGAGAGCATGGTACTCTGCCTCATTGTTGGTGCAACCTTTTGAAAATAGGAATGAGTATGGAAGGACGGCTTGCGCCGGGGTGATGAAGACAATACCCAGACCCACTCTGTTGAGCTTGGGATAATTGAGCCTCCTACCAGTGGGGCTCCGAGAGGCACCATCGAAGTGCATTTTCCAACATGAGATGGCATGATCGACTGAGAGGATCGCCTAATTAGGAAAATCCAGGTCCAGGGATTCATCCACGGAGTCTGGATGGGCAGATAAAAAGTATACCAATGCCTATCCCTTGATGGCCTTCTGAGGCACAAACCTGATATCAAACTACAGGAGGATCACCGCCCACCGCGCTAGTCAGCCAGTCAACATGGGGCGGTTCAGGATGTAATTTAGTGGGTCTATCCAAGATACCAACTGTACCTCATGGTGCTGTAGGTAATGTCGCAACATTTTCATTGCAAAAACGAGCGCAAGGCATCTCTTTTTGATAGAGGAGTACCTGATCTCTGTATCAAGAAGCATGTGGATGAGATAGTAGAGACTGTTCTACGTACCCTCGTTATTCTTCTGGGTGAGAAGTGCACCAAGGAACCATTCCAGGGAGGTCACGTAAAGGACCATCGGATTTCCAGAGATGGGTGGCATCAAAACCGGAGGTTGGAGCAGATACTACTTGATTTCCTCGAATCCAGTCTGACACTCTTCATCCCATTCGTAGGCGGAGCCTTTCTTCATGAGCCGGGAAAAGGGCTTACACTTGCCAACCAGATTCACGATGAATCGACATATATAGGCTAAGAGGCCTTGGAGACCTCTAAGTTCCCTAATATTGATCGGGGGAGGCATTTGGATGATGGAATTGATCTTATCTAGATCGATCTCGATGCCCCGGTATCTAACAACAAAGCTGAGAAACTTCACAGAGGTGACCCTGAAGAAACACTTTAACGGGTTCATCTTTAGGTGGCAGGAACGGAGGAAACCGAACACTTTATCAAGTTCTTTGAGATGGTCCTGGAGCTGGCGCGATTTGACCACTAGATCATCCACATAACATTCCACCAGCGTCATGAGAATCAGCTTGAATATACGATGCGTGGCCTGCTGATAAGTGGCACCTGAATGTTTTAGGCTGAAGGGCATATCCTGGTAACAAAAGGTACCTTGGGGAGCCATGAAGGTGGTGGATTCCTCGTCCTAGGGGGCCATCTGGATCTGGTTGTACCCAGAATACTCATCCATGAAAGAGAGGACTTGGAACCCGGCTGTGGAATCAATCAATAACTCGGTCACTGGGAGGGGAAAGTCATCCTTTGGGCAGTGGTGACTGAGATCACGGAAGTCGATACAGACTCTGATCTTCCCATTCTTCTTCCTAACTGGCACAATGTTGGCAAGCCACTTGGGGTACTGGAATTCCATGATGAAGCTGGATTTGATAAGCTTGTCAAATTCGGCCTCAACCATGGCACCATGAGAAGGTTGCATCTTTCTGGGAGGCTACTTAAACCCACGATGGTTTGACGGGAGGCCCAGGCGGTGAAAGGCTACATGAGGATCTAGTCCTAGAATCTCACTGTAACTCTAGGCAAACACATCATGGTGTTGTTTGATAAAGTCTACGTACCACTGATTCTCCTCGGGGGACATGGCTACACTGATCAATGTGGGTCTCGGATCCGCCTCACTACCAAGGTTCACCTGTACCAGTTCATCAACCGTGGTAGAGACGCCTTCCTCAAAGGCAGGGGAGCATCCTACAGATCTTCCTCTCCACCCATGGAGGGATTTCCTGCAAAGGGAGCTGCTTCTGAGCTATCAAACCCTGACAGGTAGCTGGTGCCAGCTTGGGCGGCGACAGTCATCATATTAGGAGACCCATGCGCCACTGGGACCATAGCAATGAAGGCAGTCGATCCTATCCCATCTGGCCTTTGGCCTAAGGGGCCACGTTTGATGATATCAAAGCAGTGGTGACGCGTTGTCCTGAGTTGGTTGATTCCAGCTCGGTGGAAGAGACACGTATGACGTACTGCCATTGTCATAAGCCTAACATTCTGATACTGCACATGGGTAGGAGGTTCCGTGATCACCTGAGCATGGTTGGTGTAGGAGTACGAGGTGATTTTCCACTATCACTTAGACATGGGAACATGCATTCCTTTTGTACCTAAAACAACAAAACACTGCCCCATGTCGGGGGTCATGGCCTCCAATCGATGGATTGGGAAGATGTAGGCGTTATCCAGGCCTGCCCAGGGATCACTTGTGACCGGAGCAGGTTCATCCTCATTTTCTAGGATTTGCTTATCCTTGCTATTATAATAGTTGGCGTCCAGATAGCGTGATTCACAAGAGGCAAAAGGATACACATCTCCATTGAGCACGCCTACTCGACCATTGAGGGAGTATTTGAGGCATTGGTGATACGACGAAGGGACTGCTGCGTGCAGATGGAGCCATGGCCTGCCCATCAATGCGTTGTAGGCGGTGTCCTGGGAGACAACCATGAACTCGGTGCTGGAAATTAAGCCACCGAACTGGGTCTTCAGGCAGATCTTGCTGACTGGGGATTTCCCAGTCCTGTCGTATCCCTGGATTTTGAGGTCGGAGGGAGTCAAATTATCTTCAAACAGACCCAACTTTCGTAGTGTCCGAGTCGGGATTAGGTTGATCCCAGAACCCGTGTCAACGAGGCAGCAGTGGAATTCCACACCATTTAAGTGGCCAGTGACGTACAATGGGCGAATATACCCCTGTATGGGAGGGTCCTCATATTCACCGGAGAACGATATAACTTCCTGGCATTCGGCATTCTCAATTGCCTCAGCGTTGAAGGATTCTACAGCTTCTACCTCCGTCTCAAACTGAAGGGGGCTCCTTAGGGCCTCAACAAGTGCTTCACGCATTTCATACGGTAGGAGAAGGGCGTCAAGGATAGAAAACCTTGTTGGAATGCCGTCCAGGTGCTACTGGACATCATACATTCGTGCCACACACGAACCTCTGCTTACAGGAGGTCGTTCTGCAGTTGGAGGTATAGCGGGTCCTGCCAGTTGAACCGGTGGCTGACTAGTACTGGGTACATACCGTTGCTTACTAGTTGAAGCCGGGAGAGTAGCCGCCAAATTAGGGCCAGACAACAGATATTGGCCTACAGCCGGGAAAGACTGACCGTGATAAGGATGAGGCAACTCTGCCTGATCTAGTAGCACAAATGGCGGTGGAGGTAGATCTGAGGGAATCAGATGAGGTTGCACGTGCTAAGCTCTGCACTGAGCCTGCTGTCTGGTTTTAGTAGCATGCATGGCTTGACTGAAAGGACCCACTGACGTGCCTCAATGACCGGCGTGGTTGCGGTTCCACTGACGTTGACGTTGTCTGGGAACGTTGGGGAGGATCACCTAGCGTTCCCCCTTATTGGGAGCCATATAGGGCTTTACCAGCTCCACGGTGTTAACCGAAGTGTACCCCTGGCTGTCGCTCGACGAATCGTTCACCACTGGTTGGACTCTGGGAGAAATACCCATTTCCGAGGGCATAAAGTTGCCATGATTGTGGGATGACGATGGTAGTGGTGGAGCGTGTTGCTTCTTCTTGCATCGTCGCTGTTTGCCCTTTTGGGAAGAGGTCGGATGTGATGGCAATGCAGAGGTACCGACTAATTCCTCCAAAGGCTCCGGCTGATTCAGGCATGCCCTAATGATACCATGGGCATGGGCGATGGTTTTTTGAGCCATCCAGTCGTCATATTTCTGGGACCCACGGATGGGAACCTGCTGCCACTCACCTTCGCTATCGCTACCGATCTCTGACCTTTCAAAGACACCCCCTACTTGTGTCGGGGTCGGGCCCAACCTGACTATGTTGTTGTCGACCTGGTCTTGAAGGCAGTCTTTATACACATAGTACTGCTTGAGGGTGTGCCCCAAAATCCGATGATAGGGGCAGTAGTTGGGGTGATCAGTGAGATTCACCTCTTCCGGCCTTCTGCACTCAGGTAGGTGCAAAATCCCTTGATCTAGAGAACTTCAGATGTAGCCAGGGACCTGATTCTCATTGAACGAATAAGGTTGGTGCCTTCTTTCTGGATTGGGGGCCTTGGGGGCCTGGCCCTGACGAGGGGACGGAGGGGGTTGCCGAGGAGGAGGTTCCTGATTGTCTCGCCTAGGTGGTGGTGGCGCATTGCGTGGGGGAACCTGTTGATTCTGAGGCGGTCGCTACTGGGCAGGAGCCTACGCTTGAGATGGAGGACCTCTACAGGGTTGCGGGGTCAGTGTCACTGGCAGTAATTCTAGCTACCTGGGGGCTTCTATTTGGGCCACCATAGCGGGTTTGGCTCCGGAAGCCCTCCTGGCTGGGATCATAGGGGGCAACAAACGTGCCTGACTAGCCTTTTACAGAGCCTCCTCGAGGCGCTGAGCCTTATCTGAGAAATCCCAGAACCCTCCAGGGTAGTTCTGGGTGATCAGGGAAGGAACCAGCTCTGTTTTAATGTTCCCTACACACATTGTCAGTAATTTATTTTGAGTTAGTGGCATGTCGAGGGGGTATTTAAGTCCTTTCCACCGGGTGATGAAATATGTGACTCGCTCATCAGGCCTTTGTTTGCATTTGAAGAGGTCTGCGATGCTGGTCTTTTGTGTGGTGGAGCTGAACTAGTATAGGAACTACCGGTGGAGATCCTCCCAACCGGTCACCAATCCGATAGGGAGCTGGCTGTAACAGACGAATGCAGGGCCCTCAAATGTCTGCACAAAACATAGGAGCTTGGTGGCTTTTTGCCAGGCTGCAGTCCCTAGCATGGGGCCACACCTGGATGAAAAATGGGCCAAGTGCTGCGGTGGGTCCCCTGTCCCGTTGAAGGGCGAGAAAGTGTGGTTCCCAAAACACGGTGGTGCGGGCATATCATCCACCCACGTGGGATATGGCTTTCCATCCTGCGGGACTGCCACCTTCCGCGTTTCTAACGCTTCGAGGCGGGAGATGAGTGCCACTATAATATCATCCAGGTGGGGGTCCCTATATTGATGGGGATCCCTAATCACAAGTGCATTGTCGGGTTCTTCGACATGGTAGATGGATTCAACAGCTCATGGGGTGACTGGAAGAATAGCCTGTGGGGTGGCTGGGGGAACCCGAGCTGGATTCCTCAGATTGCCCCGTCGTTCAGGAGGGTTTGGTGAGACGTATCACGCCCTCTTGCTGTGAGTTCCGACTACTTCCCTATCCATGGAAGCAGCATGATCAGGGTTGCTCGGAGGCATCTCTCCAGGGGGAAATTGTTCCTGCCCCTGCTGCCCCAGCTTGGGATTACCGTAGCCGGGTCGCTACTCTGTAGCGCGCTCGGCCAAGAGTTCGTCAAGCAGCCTCTTCTATTCAACAAGCTGCTGGTGCAACGCGGCCTTCTCGGGATATTCATCCGTCTTCTGTACAGTGGCGGACGGGTTGGAGTGCTTGACAGTTCCGATGTGCTCCTTACCCTTACTGGAATTTCGACTGAGTACTAGTGACTCGGTGGGTACAGGAAGGACTAGAAGGCTCCTCTACTGTCGGGTAACCCTCCCTGATGGGTCCAGCAATGGTGGTACAGCCTTAGGGGGTAAGTCACCATCGAGAAATTCAAGCTCGTCCTCCTTGTCCACTACATCAGCCATATGGACCGCAACCCCTCTAGGGGCATGTCCTCAATGTCACATAACAAATCGGGCTGCCGTCGAATTGGGATGAAGAGGAGAGAGGCATATTGTCCCTAGCCACAAACTTTCACATGTGGGGTAGCTTCCCTGATGACTCTGTGGAGTACTTTGAAACTCTGAACACATTTCCATTGAAGGGTGCTCTGGTGACCTGGTGACTCAGGGCACTGGGCCATAGGGAGTGTGGCCAAATCGATCAGGCAGCATTGCTCTCTGATTTCTTCAAGGTGGTCTCAACTCCTGGGGTACACTACCTGATCATAATGAAGGTGTAAGTGTGTCGCCGATAGGGTTCGGCGGAAGCACCCTACTTCCTCTGGGGTAAGGGACTCCAGTGCGCAAAGTTTCGGTGCTGCTGTCGGCCAGAACTTCTCAGGGAAGTAATCCACAGCAAGAATGTTCCAGAAGCTCCTGGGCTCGGACTCAGGTTCTAGCCTCGTATTTCCCCACTCGTCAACTGGAGGTGGCTGAGGGACCGGTAGTAGTACCGAGGTGGACCGCTGGGACAGTAAACTTGGCAGTGGAGAATACGGAGAACGAGCTAGCTGGCTGCCGAATTTCGGTCCATCCACTGAAGAGTGAGGTGACCTGACCACAATATCACGATACGATGGGCTGATAGCCACAACCTCTGGCGCAGAAATTGTGGTCGCCGGTGATGAGTCATGCCGTTGATCTACCACCGTTGGTCACCAAAATAGCTCTTCGTGATCTCTGGTAGAGGTAGAGGGAGATTCTGGTGATGATAGTGGCGATTGCGCTGTCGAAACCTACGAAATCTCCACAATTTCTTCATCCTGGATGTACCTACAGAGAGAGGTGGGAATCCTGTGGACTTCACAATCTGGGAGAATGAGGTTGATGCGCCTTGTTCCTGCCCCAGTCCTTAACAAGGAGGAGCGAGGAGAAGGTTCCATCGCTGAGTCGCATTCCACTTCAGAATCAGAGAAACGGGCTGTTTTGACCTCCACCTGGGCCTTCCCAGGACTCTTCTCGTGGCGATGACGACCCGCTCTCCTACCCCTAGATGGCTATTCGGGACAAGGTTGATTCTCGACATGTAGTCTCAGAGTGGCACTAGCGCCATGGCAGAAAGGACTCCCGCTTGAGACAGCCGGGGTACGAGGAGAACCAGGGAAAATGTGGAAGGGTACATGGGTAGGACCTCCATGGAAAGCACCCCTGTGGGCGAAACCTCTGTTGGAACCAGCAAGACCATGGGGAGGACCTCCATGCTTGGTGCGGGTGGAGCGAGGCTGACCTTCACTCCTCGGGTTTCCAGGGCGAGGAGGACCTTTGCCAGTTGCAGAGAGGACGTAGGGAGGACCCCCACATTGGAGAGGGACCGGATGGGTAGTGCCTTTACATCGACGGTCGGGGGCAGGAGGATGGACTCCATACCCTGTATTGTGGGCACGAGAGAGGCTTCCGCACCGAACGTCACTGCCACCGGGCATGTCTTCCTTCAAGATGGGGGTAGCAAGAGGCATACCTCCATGACGAGCTTCAGAGCGGGGATGACCCATGCTCTGTGGAATGGTAGTATGGGGAGGCCCTCCGTACAGGGTGACAGCACCGTGAATTGGTTCGGGGTGATCACCACTCATGCCTGCAACCTCGAGAGTCAACCCAAACTACCCATGGGACGGTTGGGGCCTCAGTCCTGGTTGGGTGAAGGAGTGCCCCTGCTCAGTGTATGAAGGGACTCCATGATGGACGTCGGCGGTGGCTTGGGCCACAGTAGCTATTGACGCTGACACCCCTTGATGAGCGTCCACAGCTCGGGCCCGACGCTGACGTCGGGTCAGATGAGCTGGCGTAGGTGGTGCAGGGGCATAGCCTACCTGCTCCTCTGGAAAAGCCAGACGGTGACGCTGACGTGGCCGGATGGGGGACCTTGCCTGGAGCCCTTGGGTTGGGACTCTGACCGGGTTGAGTTGGACATCACCCGCCTCACTAGAGTAAGGCGAGGAGTCGTTGAGGCGTTCCGGGGACAGGCTCGCGAAACGATTGAATGTTGGGGTGGGGAGCAGGGGCTCCCTGCGCGTCCTTTGAGGGCGACGCTGACGGCGGGGCCTGGATGGCTCTAGGTCCAGGCGAGCCATGTCCCGAGTCGGGATGACCCCTTTCCCCTTGTACCTACGTACAAGGTTGTTGATCAGCCTTCGTTGGATGATCTATGATGGGGAGAGGGGACGTGGGCGTCCCGTATTCACGGATGTAGAGGCCGTTGTGGCGGCAGTGGAGCCCCACAGAGTAGCTTTGCTATTGTTTCCCCCACCCCTGCTTAGGCGAGCAGGCGATGTTCGTGTTTCCAATGCAGCAACCTAGTTCCTAGGAGGCAGGGAGATCAACTCATCAGTACTGTGAGGAAAAAAGATCAACAACCAGTGCCCCAACGTCATTACGTCCTCCGTGATCGGTAATAGGGATCCACGCCAACACGTTGCCGAACGGAATTCCCCACGTTCTACTGCCTCAACTTCCGGTGAGTTTCATGTCGGGCCCACCATTTGCTTAGCGGGACCAGGCTCCGGATATCTAGATCCGGTGACACATCAATTTACTAATGTCTCGAACGTTACTAATCTCTATATTGAGGAGAATAATTTCACGTCGGGTTCACCATTTCTGTTTCCGACGCTTTCGCCGGGGCACGCGCACCCATCTGTGAGGACGCACTGTTGTTGCCCCGCATTCCCGATTTCTAAAGGCGGGTGGCATTCACTCCTTATTCTGGGATGCCTGCTCCTTGATCGAAACCAGGATAATGGGATGTCAGTTCTTCCTTCCGTGGATTCCTCCTCGAAACTCATCACCTAGTTCTGGTCTGCCTCATAGATTTAATACGTTGTTCGTGAAACTCTTCCCAGTGTCATGATTCCATGGACGCCAGTTAATTACACTGCTTCTGTCAGGACATTCCAAAGGGCCCGGTTATGGTAGCAACCATCAGTCGGGGGAGTAGTCACGTAGAGGCATTAGTAGAATGTCTGAACACTGGGAAATTGGTGTGTCTGTCTTTTTGTCCCTTGTCATAGGGGTTCTCGAGGGCGTGGAAGCCCGAGGCATCCCACATCGAGTGCAGGGAATCATATTCCATAGGCATGTATCTGAGGTTTTGCTCAGATTCCTATGTTTAACATAGGTTATGTCGCAGGTTTAACATCCAGCAGAGAGAGAATGAGGGTGATCAGAACATCCCATAGAGACGGATCAGAGGTGGTGTGTCCCATAGAGGTGAGATTTCACACTGTGAAAGCAGATCTGGACACCACTGAGGGCGGATCAGGGAGTGTGCACCCCAGAATGTGGAAACACCAGGGTTTGCCATTGGCTGGGATTGAACCTCAGGGAGGTTTCCTAAGTACCCTATATAGACAACAGGGATCAAAACCCACGTAGTTTTAAGGGGTGATGAATCGGGGTGTACACAGGGGACAACGACCTGGAGACATGATGTGGCTTACGCGTGGATAGCGGCCCATGTACTGCTAGGAGCAGTGAGGAGGTGGATGGAATGACCCCACAGGGATTTGGCGGCCCATGTGATAATCGTGATGGATGATGGAGAGTTTAATGAAGTGGAGGGGGAATGAAATGGGACCATTGCAAGGGCGACGGTGAAGTTGGGCTTGAGCCTCGAAGAGACCTCCTACATATCCCCGTGGTAGGGAATCAAAGTCTGCGTAGTTCAGGATGGTGTCGGTGAACCGTCGTGAAGGTGGACCTTGGTCCGATGGTTGATGGGCTTGAACCTCGGGGAGGATTCCTACGTACCATGCCTTAACATAGATCAAAGCCCTCATAGTTCAAAGGGGATGTGGGATACAGTTTAACGTCATGCGGGACGGGGGTGAACCGACGTGAGTGAGGTCGGAATGACCAGTTGATGGGCTTGAACCTTATGGAGGCTTCCTACGTACCATGCCTTGACATGGATCAACGACCTCATAGTTCATAATGGTGTGTCGGAGAACTGACGCGAGCGAGGACCTTGGTCCAGATGGTGTGGGTCTTATACACTAGGCTGCCCAGGTGTTGGTGAACTGACGTAAAGAGGGTCGGAGTGACCAACAAGTGGTGGGCTTGAACCTCTGTGAGGCTTCCTACATACCATGCCGTGACATGGATCAAAGGCCTTGTAGTTCAAAGGTCTTTGTCGGTGAACCGTCGTGAAGGTGAACCCGGGGGTCCACTGGTGGTGGGATTGAACCTCGTGAGGCTTCCTACGTACCATGCCTTGACATGGATCAAAGGCCTCATAGTTTGGGATGGTCACAACGGCTTACCGTCGGACTGGAATGCAGTTTAACGTCGTGCGGGACAAAGTTTTAACCTGACGTGAATAAATGACGGGTGGGCATGAACCTCGTGGAGGCTTCCTACGTACCATGCCTTGGCATGGATCAAAGACCTCGTAGCTCAAATGGATGTGCAGTTTAACGTCATGCTGGACAAGGCATATAGTTTAACGTCATTCTAGACAAGGGAATACAGTTTAATGTCATACTGGACGAGGGCATACAGTTTTACGTCATGCTGGATGAGGGCATACAGTTTAATTTTATGCTAGATGAGGGCATACTGTTTAACGTCATGATGGATGAGGGCATATAGTTTAACTTCATACTGGATGAGGGCATTTCCAGGGTCGATGCTTACTTTAAGCCCACGTGAGTCATGATCGGTGTGAGAAACAAGAGGGAGCAAGGACCTGACGATCACGTTGTGAAGGGTGCATTCGTGAGAAGAGAGGAGGGGATAATGCGTTAGGCGGCCCATGGTGCTGGGACTTACTCCAGGATGGAGGCCCATAGTGCGGAAAAGCGCAGTAGTAGGGGGATTTGGGACCAAAGATGGAAGGTGCCTCGTTCCCTATCGTGCACTCCATTGGCCTTGGCAGTGGGAAAGTACGGAGGTGCATTGGTGCTACCCTCCATAAGAGAGGCTAGGGGGCTTATACCATGGTGTTTCCCCTCTCACGTGGACATACGCCGCTCCGATAAGGAGTATATCATCCCCTGTGGAGGGGGTGATCCCATCTCTGTGGAGACGAGCATCGTAAAGAATGTCCAAGACAGGGGGGCCCTGCGTGCGAGGCACGAGGTCATATCACAATTTAACATCATGTGTTGAGGACGAGGTACTTGGTAGTTTAACATCCTACAGCTCGGACGTAGTGGGTTTACTCTGCACCCCTAGGACTTACATGACTGGTACTCTCTGCTCCTTGGGGGAGGGAAGGTACCGGCAAGGCCATAGTCAATGGGGGTCGCAGAGTGAACCATCGAGGGGTCCACGTTAGCGTGGCTATGTGAAGTAGAAATATCCATTAGCATGCCTATGCGAAGAAGCATTAGGCGAAGCAATGCTACGAGTGGTGTTGTCAGCGGGACTTTGAAATCACATCGTGCAAACCTGGAGGGTCGCATGAAAAGGGGAATTGCCAAGAAAAGGGGTTTGCTTCGCAAAGTGGAGTGCCTTGGCCTTATCATGGGGCAGGGGTGTGAATGGGAGGTGCTTCGTGAAGCGGAATAGTGTTCTCAGAGCACTGCCTCATGAAGTAAAGGTGCCTCGTGAAGCAAGGTGCAGTGAAGCAGTGTGCTTCACGATGTACAATGACCCTGCCTTGGCATGTGGATCACAAGTACGGGATGGGTGTTTCGTGAATCATAAGCGCTCCACGGCTGCACGGGTTCCCTTGGGAATCCCCATCCTTTGCGAATGCCCCTAGGATTAATGAAGGGAATCCCTCTCAGAAGAGGGGATCAAAATGAGACAAGGCGAAGGCATCTCATGAAGAAAAAATACCTCGCAGAGCTCATGATTCTCGAGGCAAAGGGTGCTTCACAATTCGGGAGTTGGGAAGCCGAATGGTCGGATTTTCCATCCCCCAGACTCAGGGGGAGCCCAGTATTTATAGGCAAGGGGCGCCGTGAAGCAGAGCTCACGTGGCTCGAAGGGGCGGTGGGTGCTTCACGGTGGGCTCACGAACGTCAGGGTGTTCGCAGAGCGTTCCTGCCTCCTGTGCTTTACAGCGGCCGCGGTGTTTGGCGGCGCTCTGCGTTGGGGCTTCGCGAGGCTGTGTGCGGGCTTCTTTTTCTTCCCTACTTTTCATTCAATATTTTGGTTCCCACAGATCCCTTAGAACATGAATTTTATTTTAAAATATTTTTTTCCTAATGAAGAAAATTTTCATAACCTTTTTCTTTGAAACCACTTTAAAAACATATAAGTATATCATGGAAAAATTATTTAATATTCTTCTTAAGGAAAATATCATTTCATCACTGAAATAATTTTCGTAAAATAAAACAAAATTTTAAAAGAAAACATTTTACTTGAAAATAAAATTGTAAGATTGAAATGTAAAATTAAAGGTAATAAGGTTTCAATAAATTGAAAAAATATGTTCATGTCATATAAGTTATAAAAATTTTCTTCTCCTACCTTTTATAGAAAAGTCCATGAGTACCTCATTAGGAAAATAAAAAAAATATTTCTTTCAAACAATTTAATAAAAAAGTTTTACACGGGAAAAAATGACTTTAAACAATATTAGAAATATTTTGGAAACCATTTCAATAAAACATGGACATTTAAGATAAATATTTCCAATTATATACTTATATATAAAATATCCCAATAATAATGAGACTGTGGAATTAACACTAACAACTTTATAATCAGTAGAGTCATATGTCCCTGAAAGAAAATAAATTATCTGGAGATAAAAATATAATAATATTATGGTTAGTACTCATAAAATACATTCATGGTTAGTATATATACCACGTATAAGAAGTAATTAGTGTATGTGGTATGTGTATCACAGAAGTAAAGGTGAGAAAAGAATCCTTTACCTTAGGTCTGATTCCCTCTATACAAGTCTAAAAATATTGTATAGTGGTCTAAAACATATTATTAACTTTTTTAAAATGATAATAATATTTATGATATCATATATGATTATTTTATGAATTTTTATTACCTTCTTATTACTAATTCCAAGATAAAGCAATGTTTCGGGTAATAACTGCTTTGTTTATCATATGTGTTTTGACTTGTTATTCTTGATCATATTACTTAGATAATTATTTAATTACTTCCAGAATTTTAAAAAAGATTTATATATAATATATATATAGTATATAAATAATTATATATATATATAATATTGATATATGAAATAGAATACACCATTTAAAGAGATTGTAATCCATATGTACGCATGAGCGTTGTTTCCGTTTTATTATCGTGCTAAATGGAAGATGGTATATGAAACATATGTATATATATTATTACATTATAATTATTATTTAACATATTTTATATTTATTAATTATATAAATTTTCAAAATCATTTGTGAAATTATTATCATGGGAGATGAATCTCATCGCGTAGTGGAGACGGTAGATCATACGCACGTACGAGCGACGATATCATTCTGTTAATGGAAAAACTAAGGAAATGGATGGTATATATTCAGTTCCAAAATAAATATAGTGTTATAATAATCATATATAATAATTATTCCCATTATTATACTGATCCAAGAAAAGGTGGGGATGGAAAACATATTGCACCACGACGTTGAGATGGCAAGTCATACGAACGCACACAGAGTACTTTCATTTTTCATTGGATGAATAAAAAATGAAATATTCTTGTTACATAATAATAATTACATATAATAATATATTTTTTTACTGTATTTAATAAATTATTATCTAATCAACATAGAAGATGAAGTAGAAGAAGAAAAAACTTTGAATGAGTCGGTAAGGATATTACCTCTTCTTCGACGATCTCCATCTGGATATCCTATTAGGGACACCAATGTTGGTATTTCTAGAAAACAAGAACCTATAAAATGTAAATAGGGAAGTTTAGAATCGAAATAGTCATGTTATGAATGATATTTAAGGATCAATGTGTTGTGAATAAGTGAGGAAGGAGATTCCCTTTTATAATTGAGGTGAGGGGCACTATAAGAATCACTTAAAATATTAAATTAATATAAATTGATTTTCAATTTAAAATATCTCCAAAGTGAGTTATTTTGAATATACTATGATTATGGGTTGAAATACCCTCTAAAATTATTTTTAGACACATTTAGGTTACAATATTATCCTTATCGTTTTTTCTTTAACCCTTAGTTAAACCCTTTAACATTAATATGACAATTTGGAATCTTTACATTAGGGATAGTGTAGAAAGTATAAAATTATAAAATAACCCCAAATGGATAATTTATGAATTTTTTATCCTTATTATATTTATTTAGATGGATTATATATTTTTATTAATTTTATATCATTTAATAAAACATTATTTATTTGAATGTATCATTTATTTCAATTTTGATACTATTAATTATTTTTATTTTATAAAATATCATATTAAAATGATAAAATCGAACCAACAATTATAATATATCAAAAAAATGTAAAATATATCTTCAAAAGTTTTGGATGTAATTAATTATGTCAAATTATATTTATTTTAATATTTTAATTATCATTTATTCGATATTCCCATCAATCAAAAAATTATTGCATCATTTTTATTCAAACATTAAATTAAATTATTCATTCTCTAAAAATTATAAATAAATAATCATGTTGAAGATAAATTTATTAGATTTAAAATGAATATTTATATTCAAATTTATTTTATGTATGACCCTATATTAAAACTGATTTATTTATTAAAATTATGTGTATGATATTTTTAACATATCTTTAAATAAAATATAACAAATGTCACATTCTTACTAAAGTGATTTAAAAAGTTATAATTTATACCTAAGTTATAATTTTGTCTAATTAATCTTATACAATGAAATTATGACAAATGATAGGGTAATTTTATAAATTTATAATATTATTTTTACCTTTAATTACTCGATTTACCCTTAACTATGGTAAATAAAAATACTATAATTAAAATTCACTAAAAATTAATTTGACACTATTAGAAAAAAAATTTAATAATTATTACAACCATGTATTTCCATCTTTCTAAATTCAATTCAAATAAGTGGATAAATTAATTTTATCAGTAATCCTGTAAATATGGCGAGAAGGCGTCTAAAAAAGACATTTAAAATTTCAATATGTTTTTATATCTAATTTCAATATAATAATTATTAAAATTAACTTTATTGGATTAATATAGGTAATTTTTATCTACTTTTACTTTAAAAATAAAAATAAATTATAATAATTATTTAAATGAAAAGGCAATTTTTAACTACAATGCAGTATTTTTCACAATTCATCAAAAAATGAATCTTCTTAGAAAAAACTAATAATTCACCCTAAGATAATTTTTACATTCCAAATTCAAAAATTATGTTTGTTTCAAAAAATTTAATTTCTTATAGTGTTTAAACTTCATTTTATTTTTTGTCATAGAAGGACATGAAACGCAGTTCATTTGAGAAAATAGTAGTTTTAAATATATAAATACTTTACCAAAAATTATATTTTTCATTACCAGTATGTTTTATTTATATAAACCCATTATAACTAATATTTGAAAATTAGTTATTACTATTAACATTAAAAGTTTAATGTCTAGGTTATAGCTATATCATTTAAATAATTATTACAATAAAGGGATGTTTCATAGAAACTCTGTGTTTCATAGAACACAAGCCAAGTCATTATTGCGTGTAGTGAAAAATTAACTATGTGTTGTGTATAACGTAATCCAAACATAGTATTTTTATAAAAATTCATACTTAGAATTATTTTATATGATAAATATCTATAATATTAAATTAATATGAAAAAAATATTCAACAAAATATCGTGGTGTTATAATCATAGTTGAAAAAGTCCCTTACTGAACTGATTTTACTCCCTATTTTAGTCCTTATTATCTCATGTGATATTCATTATTACCCAATGCATTGGATTGATATATAATTCCAATAGAACCAATAAAATATTGAAAATAATATATATTTATTCCCAAAAATTAGTAATAATTCATCATAACATAACCCACATAAAGGAATAATGTTTCATAAATATTTCATCATAGCATTAGAGCTTAACATGTGGAAAAAATAAGTTTCATAAAGGTTTTATCATAATATTCTAAATTTTTTGGAAAGAAATAGTTTTCATAGAATCATACCTAAATCTTCATCATAATAATCCATCAAAATAATTGAAGTGGATCGTATCATTTGATCATATCCATAATAAAGAATAAGTTACATCAATGGATGTCATCATATATGAAAATACCTTTAAAAGACATCTAGAATATTTCTTGAAAAAAAATTCCATTTTCATTTTGAAGTCACTTATTTAAAATTTATTTTTTTACAAATATTATGGAAAAAAATTTTCTTTAAAAATAAACTTATAAAAATTTAGTATATGATTCAAAGCATTATGATGGTGGGAAATTCCATTCATGCCAAGTACGTTAACATAATGATTCCTTTCACATTTTTTAGAAAAAGTCAAATTATCTCATTTGAAAAAAGTATAAAAAGGAAATAATGGTTAGAATTAATTTAAATATTTATATTACAATATTAAAACATTTTAACCAATTTTTTATGAAAAAATTGATACTGAAAGGAAAAATTTCAAAATGAATAGCAAAACACAGTCTGTTTTCCATAAAAAAATCATTTTGTCTCTTGAGTTATTAAAGTGAAGAAAATGAATGTAAAAAAATTATTATCTAGAAATAAATATAGGATAATAAATTTTAAAGAATTTATGATTTATATATCATAAAATTACATCATCTTAAATATGACCATAAATAATCCCAATAAATAATGAGATTGTAATAATAATCCCTTACCACTTTCGTAAATTTTGAATCATAATACCCATGAACGAATAACAAAAATTTAAACTTTAAATATCATTATCATAAGTATATTAATGATATTAAATTTTAAAATGGATTTATATACCCTTTATAAATAATTATTGATTCATAACATAATATATGTCTCGAAGAATACAATTTGAGATGATAAACCCTTACCACAAGTTCAACATTCTTCGAAAGCACTACAAACTCACGTATAATAAATTTTAATTTATTATAATTATATTACATTATAATTTAAGAACATATAATATAATATATTATCCACTTATATTATTTAAACTCCAATTCATTAATAATAGTTTATTAAAATCATCATTTTAGGGTGTTTACTGTTTCATTTTTCATGAGAATTTATGTTTGGTAATTTCAATATTTTTTTCGTTGATCATGGTTACATCATCTATAGAATGTAATAATGGTATATATATATATATATCATATATATTCAATATATATATATATATTCATATGTAATGTATAGAGATAGAAAAGAGAATTTAACTATTTATAAAGACGGTGTTTCATACTTATAGATGAACGCTATTCTCACTTTTTCATCGATAGAACATAAAAAGGTAAATAATAATTCAAATTTAAATAATAATAAATATATCTTTTATATTATATATATTCATTAAATATATAAATATAACCATACCTATAATGGATAAATCGAAAAGAAATCATATCACATCGGGGAGGTGGTGGTCCACATGTATGCACTAGAGATGCTATTGTTTTCCAGTTGCTTGGATGGTTAGAAATTAGATATTGTATTAAAATTATAGAAGAAGAATTATTTTATAAATATAATATATAAAAATTAAATCGATAAAAATAACCATCTATGAGTAATAGTGTAGCACCCCAAACATTATATGGTATGTTTCTCTGAAATACACTTTACTCATTAGATAGCCTATATTTCATGAATCATCGATCCTCTATGGAACAAAACATTGTAACTTATAGGAGAAAGCCATAACCTATCCATTAAACTTAAATTTGTCTGCTCTGTGATTTGAATTTTAAAAATATGACAAACACAGTTGTTTTCAAGTTAATATTTAGAGTCTGATAGAATTAACTTAATTTTCGATGAATAGTATCCTACCCTTATGAATAGTAACATACCCTTACGAATAGTAATATGACTCTTATGAATGGTATCTCTACCCTTGAGTGTATAAATAAATTTGGACACCTTAAAAATGAAGATGAATATTTTAAGTGTTTATATATTTTGATTAAATAATGATTTAATTAAATATTTAACTAATCATATTTAGAAAATTATTTTTGAAAAATGGACTTTATTTTTGGATTCTACACATTTAAAAATGGTTATGGTAAATTTTTTGGATTGTTATGAAATACTTGAATTTTTTATTAATAGTAAAATTCGATAATTCATGACAAATGCCAAAAATGGATTAATTGATTCATTGATGATGATCTGCTGATGTAATCCTAATTGATTCAGATTCACATGAATATATTACTATTCGTGGTCATGGAATACTCACTATTGGTTGTATTGATAAGAAATAATAAATTAATGATTATAATATTAAGAAAACTCCTCTCTCATCCACTATATAATGCACCCCTCACCCCTTTTCCTCCCACACCACTGAAGCTTCAAGACTTGCCTAAATTCATCCAAATACTATTCCCAAGCCCTCTCCCCACGTCCCAGATCTTATGGTCTCACAAAAACGCAAAACAAAATGGCCTTAAGGATATTCTCAAGGAGGAGTACTCAAGAGGTGAACCTTCCTTCTCTTTTTATTCAATTTCATTTACAAAGTTCTATTATTTCGTTTTCCCTTTTCACCTCCCCTCATCCAAATGAAATGATAATTACATTACATTAAATGTATAAGATTTTCATTGTTCCAATGGAAGATTTCATCATAATCTCTCTTTTCCCCATCCTTTTACACAATAAATGCAAACACCGTCCGAGATGTGTAAATTTATCAGACTAAAGGAAGAAAAGTTTTAAATTTTCATAACTATATTAAATACTGGTCTTGAAACCATTAAAATGGTTGAAAAAGTTCATAATATATGTATTTTATCTTCATTAATGTTCTATAATCTTTACACATTCATAATATGGAATGATAACACAAAACAATTTTATTGTGCACAAAACCGCCAAGCCAAATCCAAGCGTTTATTTTTAACTCATCGAATGAGTCATCCTCATGGTATATAACCCAAATAATTATAAGATAATTTATATTTATTTAATGTCACTAATAATTTATATTAAAAATTCTGGATGTTTCACCATATTTCAAACAAACATCCACTCATGAATACAAGTAAACAAATCATGAAACCAAGTACGAAAATGCTTCCAAAACAATAAAAATAATTCTCTTAAACCAATAAAAAATGCCATTAATGACCTTAATAAGGTTATACCATATCAATTACATGTTTATGAGGTTATTTAATTATTAATTAATGAATCTAAATTTTATTATTCAGGTCTTTAATAACAAGTCAAGAACACCTTCAAGCATAAGGTAAGGGGTCCTTTCTCTCAGTTTTGTTCAAGAATCTCCCATATGTTTTTCTATTTTATTTTTAATACCTAATGATAGGGAATGTTTTATCACCCCCCCATACTTCCCTTATGATATATAAATAATGGGATAACCTTTTACCTCTCATTAATACCTCACAAGAACACTCATTACCATGTCGAAATGTTTGTAAGGGGTTTTTCTCATATCACTTTTAATTCTGTGGGATTTCCATTGTTTGCCTCTTATTTCTTATATGTGGTATAGGTGTACATCCATTTTACAGTTTTTATCATGGTTATCTTTATATTCATGGTATTATGTGACTCTTTTAGTGGTTATTAACTTTTTTTCATACGACTCAATTGAATACAACACAGTAATAATCTTTGTCTCAATTTTAACATCATTGTGACTTTCTTAGTAATTGTGCACCTACTCTTTCTTATGTGGTGTACCTAATGCCCATTTGAGATCACTTTTAAATCGAAATTATATTCTATTTATAATTCCATATTATCAGAAAATGGATATGATTATTGTCTAAGGGGTATACCACTTTATAAACGGTATTTGTTTGGAATGTTGTTCTGGCTGTGGATATATTGATGAATCAGTATCCTCTATCCTATACAGATAATGTAAAGACATATTGCTCTTATTTTGAATAAATGTATAACAAATTATTTGGAAACAGAGGTGGGTGGGGCCTGCAAAAACCCCTCAATGCATCGGTAGGTATCATTAGATAAATCAGTTGTGACAAACCCATCGAGTTTATTTCCAAAAATCAGTCGGGTTTCTAACCATAGAAATAAACCATTTTTACAGTATTATGGTTTCATGTTCCAGATACATGACATATAATTAATAATCATTCTATTTATTCATTATCAGTTATTAATATTCGTGAGGTTTTCACTATGAAAAAATCTATGGACGCAGCTTCATTCTCAGTTTATTAGTTGCATGAGTTTTTTATTTGTGACGACCCAAAGTTTCATTAATGAAAATACTTCTTGATCCAGTTAAATGTCTCTTTATGAATTTTTTTTTTATAAGATGTCAACTTCTTTGGTTTTATGTTAAGATTTGTGACCGTTACTTTTATAGCCATTGAACAGTGACCACATGAGTAGTATAAATATATGGCTTTAACGAACCCAAATTTACTCAGACAAAGGAAGCAATGGCCTCATCCAGTAGAATTCCCCATACGAAGCCCATTTGTCGGAGCTTGGAAAAGAGGTGGCGTCTTTGGGCTTCGATTTTGACCAAGCCTAAGCTGAGCTTCATTATGTCAAGCTCGAACGGAACCGTCTACGGGAAAAGTGGAAGTTGATAGAGATTACCGCTCGAGTGATGTTATCCGAGCCGCCCCAAGAGTCTGTCACCATCGCACAACTTACCCTTAGGTCTTATGCAGCTATTTTAAGGGGTTATGTAACAAATAAGTAGTACCATGTTCATTTACATTTTTTTTGTATATAATAATGAATATAATTTCTAGTCATTTCTGATACATTGTAATAGTTTTTAAAGTACAAATGGTGTTTTTTTGGTTATTATTTAATTAAGAATTATATTTTATTAAATTAAGGGATTTTTGAATTAAATAATATTTTAATAAAATATTATTATTAATATTAAATTAATTTTTATTAAATATAAATGGTCTTATAATTTTATGAATGCAATTAAAATTTTTATTAAGGTTTGAAAGCCATTTCTATCAAAACCCGTGAATTTTTGATAAATATTGGTTTTTATTTTAAAAGTGAAAATTCACATATTTAGAAAATTATTTAGATAAAATAAATATTATTTTTGGAATCAGAACGTCGAAATTATCCAACGGTGAATTTTTCATAATTTTTTGAGACAGTCAAATTTTTGGGTAAAAATTAAATACCGTTTAAATATATAATGTGTTTTATGACATCATAATGACCCAATGGTGATGTAATAAAAAACCATAATCCTTATGTTCGGCCAATATATGTTTTATCATTAAAATAATGAGGTTTTGGGTTTGTTTGACTTACTTTTCAAAGCATTAATGAACCCCTCAAGACTTACTCAACACTTTGCCTTTTTAAATTAATTTCCATGGGAGTGTGACTCACCTGCACATAAGCAACCCTAGTTTTTTAATAAGTTAGGGCCTTGGCCTTATAAAATATTTTTTTCCTCTTTCCTTTTCCTGAAACCATGGGAAAAAACAATGGGATGGTTTGTGGTTTGAATTATTTTAATATAAGGGGTCCCAAACCTAAATAATAAAGAATTCCCTCACCGTTCCTATATAAACCCACCCAAGATCCCAATTCCTCCTCACTCAAAGCCCTTGGAGTTCGTCCAACCTCTGCCCTAATCTCTCTAGAATCCTCCCAAGGTTCCCCAAGCTCCCAATAAGCCTCTCACAAGCCTCTCTCTAGCCTTTGGAAGCACACTTCCAAGTAAGGGTTTTTTCTTCCTTTCTCATTTTTGTCAATTTTCTTTAAGTTGTATTGCCCTTTTAATTTCAATTATGAATGTTGGGGTATGGTTTCTCACCTCTCCCATACTTCCCTCTTATTGTTTGAATGATGGGAGACCCCTTTCTCTCTCATTAAATGCCTCCCATGTACACCCGTTACTATGCTGAAATTCCGAAAGGAAATTTTTCTCCTCTTTTATATTCAAGCAATACTTTTGTATCATGAATCTAAATTCCTTTTCAATTGTTGGGACATGTATCTATATGACCTCCTTACTGTCCATTACATGTAAACATGATGAGGAACCCCTTTCTCTCTCATCAACCATTTTTATGAATTCTTATGTCACGCCGTTACGCTGCCGAAATCACACCGATTTTCTAAGCCAATATCATTGTGTAGTGACTACCATGCCCATTTCTCCATCAAGGGTATTCACCTTTATGCACATTTAATTATTGATTATAATGTTTCATGTATGAATTCCACATTCCTTTATCGTGTAATAAATGATTATGTTTTATGAATCCATGTTTTATGATCCATGTGGCACACTTATGCATGAAATGAAATGTTTAAGAAGGGTGCGCCCTTTATAGCGCTCCAATGCATTGGGTAAAGTATAGTATCATGATACTTCATGTGCAATGAGTGTTGACACATAATAATTCAAGTGCAACGAGGGTTTACTCGTGCTTCATGTGCAATGAGGGTTTACTCATGCTCCATGTGCAATGAGCCTCGGCTCATGCTAATTCAATGTTAAGTGTTGTTGCCACATTTCCATGTTATGATTATCATGATTTATCATGACTTTATGTTCATGTTTATCTTATGCTCTATTGATATGCCTATTGCCTAACATGTATTGTACTCTTCATGTTATTCCATGTGTACTCCCTTACTGGGCTTTATATCTCACCCTTTTCTTATGCATGTCCTCAGGTTATCCCATGCAATGCTAAGTACGAAGGAATGTAGTGGTCATGTAAAGGAAGTTTTCAATAAAGATGTTGTATTTCAAGTTTAAAGTTTTTATGTAATGATCCTAATCCCCAAAGACACTAAACCTCTCGATCTTCTTTGTTGTATCAAGTGAAGTTTTATGTAATAAAGCATGTTTAAGTTGTAATAAAAAGAAGGGTTGTCATAGTTGGTATCAGAGGATAGGTTTAGTTATTTTTGGGATTAGGAAACCCTAGTAAAGCCTTAGATACAAGACTAAGTATAATAAAAACATCCCTAAGTTTTGGTAAATACTAAGTAAGTGGTTTATCAAACAAATACATCCCTGTCTGGATACGAGCAGGTAGAGGCGACTCTGGCACAGATGTATCCTAGGGGTAAAACCAAAAAACACCACATTGAGCTAGACTCGAATGGAAACTGGTGCACGACAACGGGCCTTGCTGCACTCTTGGTTACGACACTCCTGGGGGATATGTTTTGATAAATTCACAATCTTAGTACCCTTATTAATGGAAAAATGCCCCTAAGAATATATGTTAGAAGGTGGATCATGAAAATCCTGGATTGAATCCTATAGACTCATGAGTTAAAGATATTAAAGTTTATTTATAAGTCACAAACTTTTGTCTTTGGATTACCCTTTATGTGTTACCCCTAACTTTCCTTTTATTCCAGCCAATGGCCGGTAATAGGAGAACTCGGGCTAACAACCGTTGTGAGGATCAGTGTGATGATTGTACTAATGAGATTCCCAATCCAATGGGAACGGGAATCGCAAACTTTGTCACACTTCTATCTCAGCTAACTCAAGTTTTGAATAGAAACACCGGTCAAGAGGAACGTTCAACCCCCCCTAAGAAAGAACAAGTCGCTATTGAAATCTTCATGAGATAAAGACCTCATACTTTTAGTGGATCATCCAATCCCACGATCGTTGAACTGTGGATTACCTCCATTGAAAAGATATTCTCCATCCTCCAATGTTCTGAACAAGAGAAGATTCTCCTGGCGGCTTATCGTATGGAGGGTGAAGTTGATCAATGGTGGACGTTGATCAAAAATACGAAGCCTGATGAGGAGATCGAGGCTTTGGAATGGAAGGAATTCTGGAAGATGTTTTTTGATAAATATTTTCCGTGCACCCTCCGTCTTATGATGGAAAGGGACTTCCTTTCCCTAAAAAAAGATGAAGAATCTGTGGGAGCGTAGGAGGCAAACTTCACAAGGCTTGCACGATACACTTCCGGCTTTGTCGTTACCCCCGAATGCAAGGTTTCCCGCTTCTTTGGTGGGCTGAAGCCTAGTTTGCGGAAAGCATTAGCGATTCGTGACTTCGACAGTTATGAGGAAATTGTCCGATGTGCCCTCAAGGTTGAAATGGAGATCGGAGAATCACAGGGGTATCACGGGGACAAGAAGCGTAAGGTGGACTTCAATGCTGGTGGTCCGATGGATAAATCCAATGACGCTAAGAAGTTCCAGCACCCCACTCGCCAAAAGTGTGGAAAGAAGCACCCTAGAAATTGCCTTAGGGGGATGAGAAAATGATTTAGGTGTGGAAGAGAAGGGCACCTAGCTATTAACTGTCGGCAAGAAGGACCCGCGGCTGCGACAGAGGAGAGGAACGCTCCGTTCGAACCTCAACGCGTTGTTTAATGCTACAAATGCAAAGAACCGGGTCATTTTGCAAATCAGTTCCCTAATCCAAGGGTTATCGGAGGCAACCAACAACCTCCAAGACAACAAGGAAGAGATTTTGCCATCACTTCTGCCGAAGTGAACCCCGACAACGAAGTGGTGATAGGTATGCTAGTTATTCATTCAAGAATAGCGAATGTACTTTTTGATTCAGGTTCTACGCATTCTTTTATATCTAGAATGTTTAGTAGAACAATCCCAGCACCACCAAAAATCCTGGAAGTAAAGATGTCGGTGAGTACGGAAAATGGGGCAATCATTGCATCCCATGAATATAAGTCCTCCCCTGTTATAATCTATGGATTGAATTTCCCAGAGAACCTCATCATACTCCCTTTGGTGGAATTTGATGCAATTCTTGGCATGGATTGGCTTTCCTTATATAGAGCCAACATAAATTGTCGGGAGAGGGAAATCACACTCCATATGGAGAATCGACCCCCGATTCTTTACAAGTGTCAGGAGGAAGATGAATCTCCTTTAGATCCATCATCTCAAGAATGGATATTATTGCCCTATGAGCATGAATATCTGGCTCAGATGATTGAGTCCAAGGAAGAAACCACCCTTGAAGAAATGCCTATTGTGAGGGAATTCGCTGAAGTGTTTCTTGAGGAACTTCCTGGTCTTCCTCCAAGAAGAGATGTTGAGTTCTCAATTTAACTTATACCTGGGGCGCTACCAATATCCAAGACTCCATATAGAATGGCTGTTGTTGAGCTTGAAGAGCTGAAGAAACAACTACAGGAGAATCTGGATAAAGGGTTTATACGCCCAAGTGCATCACCATGGGGTGCACCAGTCCTCTTCGTCAAGAAGAAGGATGGGTCAATGCGGCTTTGCATCGATTATCGTGAACATAAAAAAATCACGATAAAGAACAAGTATCCTCTCCCAAGAATCGATGACTTGTTTGATTAGCTGCGTGGAGCACAATACTTCTCCAAGATGGACTTACGGTCGGGATATTATCAAGTAAGGGTGAAGAAGGAAGATATCCCCAAGATTTCTTTTCGTACAAGGTACGAGTACTATGAATTCATAGTAATGCCTTTCGAACTCACCAATGCTCCAGCAATATTCATGGACTTGATGAATAGAGTCTTTAGAGATTACCTTGACAAATTTGTGGTAGTCTTTATAGATGATATTCTAATATAATCCAAAACCAAGGAGGACCATGAGGAGCATTTAAAAACTGTACGAGAGACTTTGCGCAAGGAGAAGCTCTATGAAAAGTACAACAAGTGAGAGTTTTGGTTGAAGGAAGTCTCATTCTTGGGCCATATCATCACATGCAATGGGATATCTGTGGACCCCTCCAAAACAGATGCAATTGAGGGATGGCCGAGGCCAACATCGGTAACAGATATCTGTAGATTCTTAGGGTTAGCTGGATATTATCGACGATTTGTGAGGAATTTCTCACGATTGTCCAACCCTCTTACCAAGCTAACTCGAAAGGGAGTAAAGTTTTCTTGGAGTGATGAATGAGAATAAAGCTTCAAGGAGTTGAAAAGGAGGCTTATCACTGCACCCGTGCTCACTTTACCCACAAGTGGGGAGCTCTTTGTGGTATTCAGTGATGCTTCGAAGAAGGGATTAGGATGTTTGCTGATGCAGAATGATAAAGTGATATCCTATGCCTTAAGGCAGTTGAAAATCCATGAGTGAAACTATCCATCGCATGATCTGGAGTTGGCGGCGGTGATCTTTGCCTTGAAAATCTGGCGGCATTATCTCTATGGAGAGAAATGTGAGATATATACTGACCACAAGAGTCTTAAATATATATTCACACAGAAAGAGCTTAATATGTGCCATAGAAGATGGATAGAGCTCATCAAGGATTATGACTGTTCAATACATTACCACCTTGGGAAAGCGAACAAGGTGGTGGATGCCCTAAGTAGAAAGGATCCATCGATTCTATCAATGATGAGAATTGAGAAGGATCCAATCTTCTTAGACTTGATGAAGATGGACGTGGGAATCATAAAGAAGGGAACATAATCAATCCTTTCACAAATGATTGCTCAACCATATCTTTTAGAAAGGATAAAGGATGCTCAAAAGGATGATGCGGGAACTCAAGAAAAAGTGGAAGCTATCAAAAAGGGAAAATCCTCGGAGTTTAATGTTCATGAAGAATGAATTGTGCGGTTTGGGAAAAGACTATGTGTTCCATCAAGTCCGGAGCTGAAGAAGGAACTTTTGGATGATGCACATAGTTCAAATTTCTCTATTCACCCAGGGAGCAGAAAGATGTATCGAGATCTCCGAGAAAACTTTTGGTGGGATAATATGAAGAAGGAGATCGCTGAATATACATCAAAGTGCCTGGTGTGTCAGCAAGTGAAGGCAGAGAGGCAGAAGTCTAAGGGGATGATGCAACCATTGCCCATACCAGAATGGAAATGGGAGAACATCACCATGGACTTTGTCACCAGAATTCCAAGGTTATACAAAGGCAACAATGAAATCTAGGTTGTTGTGGATCGTCTTACAAAGACTGCACACTTCATTGCTATTTGAGAGGATTTCTCTTTGGATCAACTGGAACTGATATATATCAGGGAAGTGGTACCGTTGCATGGAGTACCACTATCTATTGTGTCTGACCGAGATCCAAGATTTACCTCTAATTTTTGGAAGAGTCTTGAACATGCTCTGAATACTGAACTGAACTTCAGTACGGCCTATCATCCTCAAACTGATGGCAAATCTGAGCGGACTATCCAAACACTTGAGGATATGTTGAGAGCATTCTCAATGGACTTTAAAGGTGGATGGGATCAACATCTTCCTCTGGTTGAGTTCTTTTATAACAATAGTTTCTACTCGAGCATCCAAATGGCCCCATATGAAGCCCTGTATGGGAAAAGGTGTAGAACTCTGACATGTTGGGATGAGGTCTGTGAACGTAAGCTGCTTGGACCAGAAATGGTCGAAGAAACGGTGGAGAAGGTGAAAACCACTCAGCAGCATATCAAGGCAGCCCAAAGTCGACAGAAGAGTTATGCAGATAATCGTCGACGAGACCTTGAGTTTAAATTTGGAGACATGGTGTTTTTACGCATATCTCCGTGGAAGAAGGTCATGAGGTTTGGAAATAAAGGGAAGTTAAGTCCAAGGTACATTGGCCCCTTCGAGATTCTTGATCGTGTTGGGGTTGTGGCCTATCGACTAGCACTTCCACCTACTATGGCCAAGGTGCATGATGTCTTTCATGTATCACTCTTAAGGAAGTACATACCGGACCCTTCACATGTACTCTCTTCTAAGGTGGTACCATTGGAAGATGATCTTTCTTATGAGGAGCAACCAGTGAAGATCTTAGATCGTAGAGAAAAAGTTCTATGAAATAAGACAATGCCCCTCGTCAAGGTGTTGTGGAGAAACCAAAAGTTTGAAGAAGCGACTTGGGAGTCGGATGATATGATGAAGCTATGTTACCCACATTTGTTTTAGTGTGGGAAAAGGAAAATTTCAAGGGCGAAATTTCTTAAGGGGGAATATTGTAACGACCCAAAGTTTCATTAATGAAAATCCCTCTTGATCCAGTTAAATGTCTCTTTATGAAAAATGTTTTTATAAGATGTCAACTTCTTTGGTTTTATGTTAAGATTTGTGGCCGTTACTTTTATAGGCGTTGAACAATGATCACATGAGTAGTATAAATATATGGCTTTAACGAACCCAATTTTACTCAGACAAAGGAAGTGATGGCCTCATCCAGTAGAATTGCCCCATACGAAGCCCTTTTGTCAGAGCTCAGAAAAGAGGTGGCATCTTTGGGCTTCGCCCTTGACCAAGCCCAAGCTGAGCTTCATTATGTCAAGCTCGAACGGGACCGTCTACTGGAAAAGTGTAAGTTGATAGAGTTTACCACTCGAGCGATGTTATCCGAGCCGCCCCAAGAGTCTGTCACCATCGCACACATTACCCTTAGGTCTTATGCGACTATTTTAAGGGGTTACGTAACAAATAATTAGTAACATGTTCATGTACGTTTTTTTGTATATCATAATGAATATAATTTCTAGTCATTTTTGATACATTGTAATAGTTTTTAAAGTACAAATGGTGTTTTTTTGGTTATTATTTAATTAAGAATTATATTTTATTAAATTAAGGGATTTTTGAATTAAATAATATTTTAATAAAATATTATTATTAATATTAAATTAATTTTTATTAAATATAAATGTTCTTATAATTTTATGAATGCAATTAAAATTTTTATTAAGGTTTGAAAGCCATTTCTGTCAAAACCCGTGAATTTTTTATAAATATCGGTTTTTATTTTAAAAGTGAAAATTCACATATTTAGAAAATTATTTAGATAAAATAAATATTATTTTTGGAATCATAACGTCAAAATTATCCAACGGTGAATTTTTCATAATTTTCTGAGACAGTTAAATTTTAGGGTAAAAATTAAATACCGTTTAAATATATAATGTGTTTTATGACATCATAATGACCCAATGGTGATGTAATAAAATACCATAATCCTTATGTTCGGCCAATATAAGTTTTATCATTAAAATAATGAGGTTTTGGGTTTGTTTAACTTACTTTTCAAAGCATTAATGAACCCCTCAAGACTTATTCAACACTTTGCCTTTTTAAATTAATTTCCATGAGAGTGTGACTCACCTCCACATAAGCAACCCTACTTTTTTAATAAGTTCGGACCTTGGAATTATAAAATATTGTTTTCCTCTTTCCTTTTCCAGAAACCATGGGCAAAAACAATTGGATGGTTTGTGGTTTGAATTATATTAATATAAGGGGTCCCAAACCTAAATAATAAATAATTCCCTCACCTTTCCTATATAAACCCACCCAAGCTCCCACTTAATCCTCACTCAAAGCCCTTGGAGTTCATCCAACCTCTGCCCTAATCTCTCTAAAATCCTCCCAAGGTTCCCCAAGCTCCCAAGAAGCCTCTCACAAGCCTCTCTCTAGCCTTTGGAAGCACACTTCCAAGTAAGGGTTTTTTCTTCCTTTCTCATTTTTGTCAATTTTCTTTAAGTTGTATTGCCCTTTTAATTTCAATTATGAATGTTGGGGTATGGTTTCTAACCTCTACCATACTTCCCTCTTATTGTTTTAATGATGTGAGACCCCTTTCTCTCTCATTAAATGCCTCCCATGTACACCCGTTACTATGCTGAAATTCCGAAAGGAACTTTTTCTCCTCTTTTATATTCAAGCAATACTTTTGTATCATGAATCTAAATTCCTTTTCAATTGTTGGGACATGAATCTATATAAACTCCTTACTTTCCATTACATGTAAACATGATGAGTAACCTCTTTCTCTCTCATCAACCATTTTTATGAATTCTTATGTCACGCCGTTACGCTGCTGAAATCACACCGATTTTCTAAGCCAATATCATTGTGTAGTGAATACCATGCCCATTTCTCCATCAAGGGTATTCACCTTTATGCACATTTACTTATTGATTATAAAGTTTCATGTATGATTCCACATTCCTTTATCGTTGAATAAATGATTATGTTTTATGAATCCATGTTTTATGATCCATGTGGCACACTTATGCATGAAATGAAATGTTTAAGAAGGGTGTGCCCTTTATAGCGCTCCAATGCATTGGGTAAAGTATAGTATCATGATACGTCATGTGCAATGAGTGTTGACTCATGATAATTCAAGTGCAACGAGGGTTTACTCATGCTTCATGTGCAATGAGGGTTTACTCATGCTCCATGTGCAATGAGCCTCGGCTCATGCTAATTCAATGTTAAGTGTTGTTGCCACATTTCCATGTTATGATTATCATGCTTTATCATGCCTTTATGTTCATGTTTCTCTTATGCTCTATTGATATGCCTATTGCCTTACATGTATTGTACTCCTCATGTTATTCCATGTGTATTCTCTTACTGGGCTTTATAGCTCACCCTTTTCTTATGCATGTCCTCAGGTTATCCCATGCAATTCTAAGTACGAAGGAATGTAGTGGTCATGTAAAGGAAGTTTTCAATAAAGATGTTGTATTTCAAGTTTAAAGTTTTTATGTAATGATCCTAAGCCCCAAAGACACTAAACCTCTCAATCTTCTTTGTTGTATCAAGTTAAGTTTTATGTAATAAAGCATATTTAAGTTGTAATAAAAAGCAGGGTTGTCATATTATTTATTCACCATTCCATTTTGATTATTTCAAATTGTTTACAATTCAGCTATTATTGATTCATTCTTTTTCTATTTCTAACCCTTACTAAGAATTTTAGCTCACCCCTTTCATAGTTTAACTTCAACAGGTGATGAAGAGGTGATCATTTATTGAGTTCATGTGGTTGCAGTTTTAGTTCTTGTTATACATTGTATTATATAACCTTTTCCAATGTAATTTGATTTTCACATATGTAACTAGATTCTTCAAGACTACTAAACTGATCATTCATTCAGGATTTTTATTCCTTCTAACCATGCCAATATCCTATGTAATGCACTGGCTCCATCCTAGTGGTGTCAGGGTGTTACAGTTGGTATAAGAGAAACTTTAGTATAAAACCTGGAAACTACATTTAGAAAATGTAGATTAGGGAAGCATACCTAAGATAAACCTTTGATGATAAACATACAAGAATGCCCTCGTATTTTGGTAAGGAATAGTTTATGTGGATCTTTCAAGCATTAAATCCTTGTGTAGATACGAGCAGGTAGAGGTGGCTCTAGCATATATGTATCTTGGGGTAAATCCCAAAAAAACCGCTTTAAGCTAGACTTGAACTGAAACTCCTACACGACAATAGGCCTTGCTACACTCTTGGTTACGAAACTCCATGGAGATATTCTTAGGATAATTTATATTTTCATTACAATCCATTATAAAGGATCGAAATGTAAATTATTCCTCAAGAAAACATTTTTTCTGATTATGGGATTAGTCATGCGTAGGATCTTTAACTATGCTAAGTATTTTGTTAAGTTATGATTATACCTTACGATTCATACCCTAATCTAATGTGTTCCATTATTTAGAAATGGAAACTAATTGAATAAGGGGAATCAATACTTTTGGGCCATGTAGGGATCTCCCCACTGAGCATTTCAACACAGTAAATGTTGGAGCAGATCAGATCATGACCATATTGGGACAACTTACTCAAGTTGTAACAAATAACCATTCCAAACCTATGTTGGATCTTTTCACACGGTATAAGCCCCCATCTTTCAATGGGACTACTAATCTAGTGGTTACTGAGCAATGGATCAAGTACCTTGAAAATACATTTATGACATTAAGATGCAAAGAAATTGAAAAGGTAGTACTGGCCGTATATTGTCTCAAGGGCGACACTAATCAATTGTGGTCCCAGATTCAAAATACCACAGAGGAATAAGAAATAGAAGATATGGAATGGAAAAATTTTAAGGAAATATTCTTCAAAAAATATTTCTTTCATGAGTAACAAACTAAAGTGAAAAGGAAATTCCTTGGCTTAAAACAAAGGGAAGAATATAGTGTTACAGAGTATGAGGCTACCTTTACAAGGCTTTCCAGGTATTCCATAGATTACGCATGTGACTCGGTAGACAATATTGATCATTTATTTGAAGGTCTTAATCCATGTCTTCGAAGGTCGCTAGATTCTCGAACATTTTCATCATATGATGGAATTGTATCAAGTGCCATCAAAATAAAGAAGGAATTTTATAAATCAAATATTTTCAAAGGAAACCAAGATAAGAAGTGGCACTCTAATAAAAAAGGAAAAGGAGAACCACCAAAAAATATCAAGGGAAAAAATCTTTTCCCCTTATGTGAGAACTGTGGAAGGAATCATCTTGGGAAATTCTTGAAAGGCATTGGAGTCTGCTATAACTGCGGAGAAAAGGGTCATCGATATAATGAATGAAAGGGGAAGAAACAATTCAATGATATTCAATGCTACAATTATAGATATATGGGACACTATTCAAATGAGTGTCCTAAGATCCAAGGAAACTTGACTCAGAAAAGGCCAAGAGAGCAATAGAGAGCTTATCCGATTACAACCACAGAGGTTAATGTTCTTAAAGATCTGGTGGAATGTACTTTAATTGTTTCCACAAATGTAGACAACAATTTATTTGATTCAGGATCATTCCATTCATTTATATTTTCTCAGTTTTCCAAGAAAATTATATATTTCCAATTTGATTTAATAAAGGAGTTGTCAGTAAAAACTCCCAGGGGTGTATCATTGCAAAAAATATATGTCGACTACTCCCCCTCCAAACACCAAAACATGCTTTAGTTACTAAACATTTCATCATACCAATGACGGACTTTGATATAATTCTTGGTATGAATTGGTTGTAAAGTTATGATGTGAAGATTTATTGTAAGAATAAGTAAGATACAATTTTTAAAAATGGTGTATAATCCCTTGTCTTTAGGGTAGAAACTTCGCCACCTAATTCTTATCTAGAACCACCCCTAGTAGTCTACTGAATTCAATACTTGGAGAGGAAGATAAAACAATATTTATGGGAAAGTAAAGAAATATTCAAATTGAGGATGTGCACATAGTGCAAGAGTACATTGATGCATTTCCAGAGTATTTAGTTATACATCCTACAGAGTAGGAAGTTGAGTTCTCTATTGAATTAATTCCTAGTGTGATACCTATATCAAAGAATCCCTATAGAATAGCCACTGTAGAATTAGTAGGTCTAGAAAAAAACTAGAGTAATTGAGTGAGATAGAATTTATTCGACCTAGTTTTTCTCCATGGAGATCCCATGTCCTCTTTTTCAAGAAGAAAAATGGATCCATGAGGCTTTACATTGATTACATAGAAATCAATGCTATTACAATAATGAATAAGTATCCTCTACCCCATATTGATGATTTATTTGATCAACTTCATGGAGCTAAATACTTTTCGAAGATTGACCTTTGATCCTGATATCATCAGTTGCATGTGAGGAAGGAAGATATTCCTATGACAACATTTCGAACATGTTATGGGCATTACGAGTTTACTGTGATGCCTTTTGGACTGAAAAATGCACCCTCTGTTTTCATGGACATAATGAATAGTGTTTTCAAGGAATATCTGGATAAATGTTTTGTGGTATTCATTGATGATATCCTTGTATACTCAAAAAGCTATGAATACCATGAGAATCACTTGCGGATTATTTTGAGAAGCCTTAGAAGAAATAAATTATATGGGAAGTTTAGCAAGTGTGAATTCTGGCATCAATAATTTTCTTTTCTAGGACATATTGTCTCTTAAAATGGAATCCTAGTTGACCTTGAAAATACAAAGGAAATCCAAGTATAGACCACGCCAACAAACATGGCCGAGGTACGCAATTTTATTGGATTAGCAGGTAACTATCGACATTTTGTTCAGAATTTCTTCCAACTGGATAACCTGCTAACCAAGATCACACATAAAGGAGTTAAGTTTGTTTGGAAAAAATAATGTACATAATTTTTCAAATAATTGAAATAAAGATTGGTCAATGCTCCAATTTTGACTCTTCTATCTAGAAGTGGTGGATTAGTAATATACATCGATGCATCAAAGAATGGACTGGGTTGCATCCTTATGAAAAATGATAAATTTATTGATTATGCATCAAGACATTTGAATACTCATGAGAAAAATTATCCAACTCATGATCTTGAGTTAGAAGATGTAGTCTTTTCTCTAAAAATATAGAGGCATTATCTCTACAGAGAGAGATGTGAGATTTATACAAACCAGAAGAGTTTTAAATACATTCTCACACAAAAATAACTCAACATGAGGCAAAGGATATGGCTTGAGTTACTCAAATATTATGATTTTTCAATACACTACCACCTGGGAAAGGTGAATAAGATGACAGATGCATTAAGCAGGAAAGATCATGGACATCTAACTCAAATGAGGATTGAGAGAGATCACATATTTTTGGAGCTAATAAATATGGATATGAGAATTGTTAAGGAAAGGTAAACATCTTTCCTCTTTCAAATTATTGCTAAACCATATTTATTAGAGAAGATAAAAATCTCTCAATCTGATGATGACAATATGCACAAGAAAATTAATGCTTTCAAGGACGGGAGACTGGCTGACTTCATGTATGAAGAAGGAGTTATGAAATTTGGGAAGAGGATATACATTCCATCAGTACCTGAGCTAAAAAGGGAACAATTATAGGATTCTCATAGCTCAAATTTCTCTATACACTAAGGTAGCACCAAGATGTATAGAGATCTGAAGGATTATTTTTTGTGGGATAATATGAAGCGGGAAATTTCTAAATATGTGTCAGGATGTCTAGTTTGTAAACAAGTGAAGTAAGAGAGACAACATACCAATGGAATGATGAAACCACTACCTATTCCTATGTAGAAATGGGATAAAATTATGATGGATTTTGTCACCGGACTACCAAGGAAACCTAGAAGGAATGATGCAATATGGGTAATTGTTGATCGTCTCACAAAAGCATCACATTTCCTTCCTATAAAAGAGGATTTTTCACTTGAGAACATGGAAAGACTTTATATTAATGAATTTTTATGACTTAATGGTGAACCTATATCGATTTTATCCAATCGAGATCCCCGGTTTACATCAAAATTCTAGAAAAGGCTCCATAAATCTTTGAATACTGATCTTCTTATGAGTACTACTTATCACCCCAAACTGATGGATAGTCGGAAAGGACTATTTAAACCTTAAAAGGCATGCTGAGGTCATTATCTCTTGAATTACAAGGTATGTGGGATCAATACTTGCCTTTGGTGTAATTTTCCTACAACAATAGTTTCCATTCTAGAATTCAAATGGCTCCATATGAAGCATTATATGGAAAGAGATATCGAACTCCAACATGTTGGGACGAAATTGGTGAGAGGAAACAAATAGGCCCAGAAATTGTTGAAGAGACCATGAAAAAGGTGAAGAAAATACAAACCAATATTAAAGAATCCCAAAGTAGACAGAAGAGTTATGCTGACAACCAGAGAAAGAATTTGGAATTCCGAGTGGGAGATCATGTATTTCTGAAAGTATCTCCATGGAAGGGTGTATTAAGGTTCGATAAGAAAGGGAAACTATGCCCCAAGTACATCGGACCATTTTAAATTATGCAAAGAATCAGAGCTGTAGCTTACTATTTAGCGATGCTGAAAAATCTCTCTAGAGTTCATGATGTGTTCCACATGTCATTGTTAAAGAAAAACAAGCTAGACCCAACACATGTACTCAAAAATGAAGAAATTGAACTGGAACCTGATTTTTCATACTGTGAAAAGACTATCGGGTTTCATGACACAAGGGAGAAGGTATTGAGAAATAGGACAACTAACCTAGAAAAGGTTCTTTGGAGAAACCATAATATGGGGGAAGCAACATGGGAACCTTAGGATGTTACGAAGAAGAACTACCCACATCTTTTTGGTGGGATTTATACATAAAATTTTGAGGAAGAAATTTCCGAAGGAGGGAATAATGTAGAACCACAAACATTATATGGTATATTTCTCTTAAATACACTATACTCATTAGTTTTCCTATATTTCATGAATCTCTGAGCCTCTATGGAACAAAACATGGTTACTTATAGGAGAATTCAATAACCAATCAATTAAACTAAAATTTGTCTGCTCTGTGATTTGAATTTTAAAAATCTGACATACATGATTGTCTTCAAGATGATACTTAGAGGCTGATAGAATTAACTTAATTTTTGGTGAATAGTAACATACCCTTATGAATAGTAACTTGCCCTTATGAATATTAATTTTACTCTTATGAATGGTATCTATACCCTTGAGTGTATAAATGAATTTGGACACATTAAAAATGAAGAAGTGTTTATATATTTTGATTAAATAATGATTTAATTAAATATTTAATTAATCATATTTAGAAAATTATTTTTGAAAAGGGACTTAATTTTTGGATTCTATACGTCAAAAAATGGTTAGGGTGAATTTTTGGGATTTTTCTGAAATACTTGAATTTTTGATGAATAGTAAAATCCGATAATTCACGAAAAATGCTAAATAATGGGTTAATTGCATCATTGATGATGATATGCTGATGTAATCCCAATTGATTTGGATTCACATGCATATATTACTATTCTTGGTCATGGAATACTCACTCTTGGTTGTCTTGAGAGGCAATAATAAATTAATGATTATAATATTAAGAAAACTCATCTCTCCTCCACTATATAAAGTACCCCTCACCCCCTATTCCTCTCACACCACTCAAGCTTCAAGACTTTCCTAAATTCGGCCAAATACTCTTCCCAAGCCCTCTCCCCACGTACAAGACTTTTTGGTCTTGCCAAAAATCCAAAAACAAAGGCCTTAAGGAGATTCTCAAGGAGGAGTACTCAAGAGGTGAAACTTCCTTCTCTTTTCTTTCAATTTCTTTTACAAAGTTTCATTATTTTGTTCTCCATGATCACCTCCCCTCATCCAAATTCCATGATAATTCTAGAACCTTAAATTTACTTTATTTTCATTGTGATAATGTAATATTTCATCATAATATCTCTTTTCACCTCCTTTTATACAATAAATGCAAACACCATCTGAGATGTGTAAATTTATCACACTCAAGGAAGATGAGTTTTCAATTTGCATTACTATCTTCGATACTCATCATGAAACCTTTAAAATGACTGAAATAGGTCATAATATATGTAGTTAATCTTTATTAATGTTATGGAATATTTACAGGTTCATAATATGGAATGATAATACAAAACAAGTTTATTGTGCACAAAACCGCCAAGCCAAATCCAAGCGTTTATTTTTAACTCATTGAAGGATTCATCCTCATGGTATGTAACCAGAATAATTATAAGATCATTTATATCTTTTTAATTTCACTAATAATTTATATTAACAATTATGGATGTTTAACCATATTTCAAACAAACTTCCATTCAGGAATACTGGTAATCAAATCATGAAACAATGTAAGAAAATGCTTCACAAAAAATAAAATTGAATCTCTAAAACCAATAAAAAAGTCCATTAATGAACATAATATTGTTATAAAATATCAATTAAATGTTGATTAGGTTATTTCTGTATTAATTAATGAATCTAAATCTTATTATTCAGGACTTTAATAACAAGTCAAGAACACCTTCAAGCATAAGGTAAGGGATCCTCTCTCTCACTTTTGTTCAAGAATCTCCCCTATGTTGTGCTCTTTTATTTTTAATACCTAATGATGGGGTATGTTTTATCACATATCCATACTTCCATTATGATATATAAATAATGGTATAACCTTTTACCTCTCATTAATCGCTCGCAAGAACACTCGTTACCATGCCGAAATGTTTGTTAGGGGTTTTTCTCATCTCACATTCAATTCTGTTGGATTTCCATTGTTCGCCTCTTATTTATTATATGTGGTATAGTTGTACTTCCATTTTACATATGTTATCATTTTTTTCATTATATTCAGGGTATTCTGTGACTCTTTTGGTGGTTATTAACTTTTGTTCATATGACTCAATTGAATATAACACGGTAATGAGCTTTGTCTCAATTTTCACTTCATTGTGACTTACTTTGAAATTGTGCAACAAATATTTCTTATGTGGTGTATCTAATTCTCATTCTAGATAATTTTTAAATTGAAATAATATTACATTTAAATTTCCATATTCTCATACCATGTATATGATTATTGTCCAAGCTATATACCACTTTACATACGGTATTTGTTTTGAATGTTGTTTTGATTGTGGAAATATTGATGAATATGTATCCATAATTATATACGAATAATGTAAAGTCATATTGCTCTTATTTTTAATAAATTTATAAATAATTTTTTGGATTCATAGGTGGGTGGGGCTTTCTAAAGCCCCTCGATGCATCAGTAGGTCTCATGAGACAAATCAGTTGGGGACAAACCCTTCTAGTTTGTTTCCAAAAACCATACTGGTTTCTACTCATAGAACTAAACCATTTTTAAATTATTATGGTTTAATGTGCCAGATTTATAAAGTCCAATTAATAAGAATTATCTTTATTCATTATCAGTTATTACTATCTGGGAGGTTTTCACAATGAAAAAATCTATGAATGTAGTTTCATTCTCATTTTGCTAATGGCTTGAGTTTTTTATTTATTCACCATGCCATTTTGATTATGTGAAATTGTTTACAATTCAGCTATTATTGACTCATGCTTCTGCTATTTTAAACCCTTAATAAGCATTTGAGATTACCCCTTTTATTATTTACCTTCATCAGGTGATGAAGCAGTGATCGTTTATTGATTTCCTTTGGTTGTATTTTTAGTTCTTGTTATGTATTGTATTTTGTAACCTGTTCCAATGTAATTTGAGTTTCACATATGTATCAAGTTTCATAAAGACTACTAAACTGATCATTACTTCAGGATTTTCATTCCTTCTAACCATTTCAATATCACCTGTAATGTACTGGCTCCAGCCTAGTGGTGTCGGGGTGTTACAAATAGTGATGGAAAATGAATTGCATCACTATGTGGGGGCAACAATCCACATGTATGCACAATTAATACTTTCAATTCACATTTTTTGAATCTAGGGATGATATTTTTAGTTCCATAATAATAAAAACATTTAATTTTATTCATTATAATTATATTATTATTTTTAAAATGAATACCACATATTTAGAGAAGGTATAAGAAGAAATAAATTCAGAGAGGCCAGGTAAGACAATTACCTTTTCTTCAGAGGCCACCTTTATATCCTTTATTAAAGACACTTGTAATGGTATTATAAGAATCCTATAAAATATTATTAATTTATAGGGACTTTTATTAAATTATTTGGTCGGTTTTTGTAGATCTATAAGGATCAATGTGGTGCAATGTAGATAAATGAGTGGGTTCATTTTATATGTGGGGTGGATGACACATTTGGAATTTCTTAAAATATTAAAATATAATAATTTTTTTGTCAAGAAAAATGCTTCCAAATGGATAGTTATTCAAAATTGGGATTTGATGAGGTCAAAATATGGACATAAAATATTATTTATACATGATTAATTTATTAAAATACCACCATCTCCTAGTTTAACCACCGTTGGTAAACTCGTTTAAAATACCACGAATTGTGATGACCAAATTTATTTGTTTTTACTATTAATTATAAAATAATTAATGTGTTATCATTGAAAAAATTACAAGGTTATTCCAAATATTTAATCTATTTTATATATTTATATCTCTATAATTAGTAGACATTACTTTTAACAAAAACTCTCCAAATGCGATAAAAATCAACTTTCAAGGGAAAAATATTTTCTTAGATATAAAAAGTGATTATAAAAATACACTCATATATATTAATGAAAATTAAAATAATTGGATTATTAGTAACATAAATAAACTAATATTACTTTTAAAACCATTTCAATACATAATGGAACTTTTTAAATGATTTAAATGGAAGGAAATGTTTCTATAAAAATCTGTATTTTCAATATTCATCATGAAATATAACTTTTTATAAAATTCCCAAATATTAAATATATACCATTTTTTACATTATTATTTCAGAAATCAATTTCATTTTGTTGAATTTACTTTATAAATTTGAGAAAAATTAATTTTTTTTTACTTTCTCACAAGAAGAGATTATAAACATCTTTTATGATTTTTTATAGGATATAAAGAATTTAATAAAAATATATTTTCAATATCTAAAACCTTTATAAATATTTTTTAACTATGATTATCCATATTTATACCACCAATTTAATGTCTAGGTTATAATTTTACACTATATTATGATTCATAAAGACACAAGTTTTCATGTATCTCAAGTTATCAACTAAATTAAATTCATTTAAAAAGAAATATACCATAAAATCTAGTGGTGTTACATTTTATCTATATAATATAATTGACTAGGTATCCTCCATCCAATACATATTTTATCTTTTTACCTAAAATTTTTTAGTTTATTTATAACTTTGAACTTTATACTCTTTTCTTATTTATTAATTTATAATCTTTTTCTTTATACAAATAGTCTATCGAAAAACCACAATCTAGTGTACTTCATACTTTGTAACTAAAAATCACATTTATTTATCTAATCATCATACATATGAAATTTTTATCTCAACATTTGTATGAACTTTAATTTAATGTCTTGATTTTTTCCCAATTCTATTTTTAGAAATTATTTGGGAAAGTTCCAGACCACGTGCTAAGACGAAATGCGATTCTGGGGCCTCAAGAGAATGTTATGTTTTTAATAACACATGCACATATATTTCTTAAAAAAGTGAATTATATCCAAAATTGGTGCCTGTATTGGAAATTAATGGTCAAATTTGAACTTTGAACGAGATCTTTACCCTAGGTGCGACCTAACATTGATCGACATGGGTAATCTAAAGAAAAAGTCACCAAGGATGTAACCATTAATAATGTTATTAAATAAAATTATTTCATTTTAAAATCATAATAACTCATGAATAATGAATCATATTGGAAATATGGGACCACCATTGAGTTCACAATGTGGTGTTTTCCATAGGAAAGGCCTATCATCGGTCATCACAGGTCGGCTGTGGAAAATAGTTTTTGGACAGTTTAATGAATAAAATAAACTGTGAGCTCATTTTATTTTAATGTTAAGTAGACACAACGATGCTATTTATTTTAAATGAAAAGATAAGAAGGGACCCATGGTTAAGCTCATAACCCTTGAAATTCACTCGAAACTCTAGAGACAATCCTTAGATAATTATCTCACCAGCGATGAAAAACACTGGGATTTGAGATCATTCTTGATGGATCACCAAAGACTATCTTTTATTGACAGAAAATGAACCATATCCCAGGTAGGGTGTTTTATTTCTGATTTCTTTTCCCCATTCTTTATTCCCATAATAAATGTGGGTCAATCCACAAACATATTGACCCATAGTTTGATCGTTGTTGCTGGATGGGTTATTGTTGCAGGGTTATCAAGATATTAGTTTATCCTATTCATTTATTATTATAATGAGAAAGAATCGATACCAACATGAAAAAAGGCTAATGTTCATTATTAAATAATTCTTATGCTTTATCTCACCTTTTAATGGAATTCTTCATCGTTGGATCCTCTTTATTGTGGCTCAGCATTCCCGGAGGCTCCAAACATGATTGGACCCCCTGATTGGAGGTAAGATGAAACAAATATTGGATTATTGTAGATTAGGACTCGAGGATCACAGAGATGTTTTCATTTCAGAGAATGGAGCACCAGGGGAAGAATAAAGGACCACAGATGTTAGGGCAGAAGAGCTTGGTGCATTCTGCGGTGGCCAGCGACATGGATCATCCATCATATCATGGGATTTGGAGGTCTCCATAGGTGACTTCTTGAGTAGAAAGACCAAAAAATGGGTCGGGTTGGATGAGTGGGTCAGGCTGGTGTGACAAGACGGGCTGGAAAGGTGGTCTATGTTGACCCAACATACTGGGTTGGACCTCGAAGGTCAAGGCAGCCCCAGGGTGGCTGGACTGGGCCATGGTTGACCATGAGGCATAGTCAACTGAGCTGCTACACGATCATGGTAGCTGGCGGTGAGGTTGACCATGGGAGTAGCCAGATCGGGCGGTCCACTGCGATGGTCTACTACCACGGTCAGTCAATGACCCATTGAACCCCCTTCTGAAATTTTCAAATGGAGATAACTTTTAAACTGGGTATCTATTTGACAAGACATCTACAACGTTGGGACCCTTACGATGATACGAAAAATTTGAGATATCCTAAGTGGTGTTTTTATAGGCATTTTCATAAGACCATATGTATTTAAAAGTGAGATCTCCTAGAATAAGTGCACTTCGAGCAAACATTTCTATGGTTGGTTGTGACCTAGATTCTGTGGGTCATATAAAGACTGTGTCTTATGGATATTGTGAGTATTATGGATATTTTTTTCTTATAGAGATTATGTGTATTATGGATACTATCTGTCTTGTTAAGACTGTGCGTCTTATTGGATTGAGTATATCGAGATTTTCTTGATATATCTACTATAGAAACATATCTGTGTAGAGATTACTATGAATTCCTTCATGGTATTTTTTTTGTTGTATGAATTTCTATTATTCATTTTTGTAATTTCCTTTATGCTACATACTTTATGGTATTTACCTTTTGGTATTCCTTTATGGTATTCCTTCATGATATTTCCTTTATGGTACTTACTTTGTGGTATTCCATTATGGTTTCGGGGTGTCTTACTGAGTATTGTTTACTCACCCCTACACGGGCTTTTCCCGCATATGTCGTGTCTTGTATATACCATCGACTCTTTAATGAAGTTCCTAGAAGAAAAAGACAATGAGATTCCTTGTGAGACCAAAAAGGCTGGGGTGTGTTCTGACAGCTTTTTAGATGACAGTCCCAATACCTCTTACTTTATAGGTTAGACTTGTGGTTGCATACTCTTTTCTTTTGGTGGCATTTTTTTGTCCTAGTTTAATTTCTAATAATTTCACTATTGTAGTCTAGTTGTGGGATATATTGGATTGCATTCATTTTTTACTTAATGATTTTACCTTTCAATATTTGTTGCATGGAGATGTATGCGTGAGTATAGGTACATAGGAAAATGCCTCCCATTTTGTGATATTCCTACTTGATGTTATTAACCATCCCTTAGCTTATTAGAGGTGGGCTTGGGGTAGTCATGGTATAGACCCCTCTGAGACGAGTCATGAAAAATTGGTATAAGGGAAGATCGATTCTACTTTAGCACGGAGAGTCTGTGAGGTTGGTTTGGTGCAACAGTTTTAAGTGTTTCAGGTTCAACTTTTAGTTTAGGGAATATAGTGTTAGTGTAGTGGCTGACGTATCCACACACCAGGACTCTGGACAACTACTTTTTGACTTAGTACAAGAAAACAGTAGTTTATGGGAAAATAATGGCACATTAATCATATAAGAATGGGTTGTGTCTTCCATGTACTTCTTGATTCAACTCTCCAGATTTACTCTATTGACCGTGGAACATATTATTTTATTACAAGATGCCTCTACACATATAGCCAGCCCATATTTCATTTCGTGATCATGAGGATGATCTGCCTAGTGAGGAGGCATCTGTATAGGGGCTTGAACCTGAGATAGAACCTCTGGGTGGTTTACTAGTTATACCACCACTCGTCGAGTAGCAGCTACTACTAGCACTACCAGCTAAGGATGCATGTAGACTAAGCACGTTGGACGAGTTTCTATGGAAATGAACTCCTAGGTTTTGGGATGATCTATACCCCTAAGCAGTTGACTATTGGATAAAGGAAGCTACCTGTGTCTCTTTCCTTGTGAGGACACCTTCTGACCAGATGGAAGTCCTTGATGCAAGTCTTTTTTAGGGATCTGTGGGGAAATGGTGGAGCTTAGGGACCTAGACACATGATGAGATGACTCTCTATTGGGCATACATTGATCGTATATTTAGAGAGGAGATCTTTCTGGCCACATTCTGGTTAGTGTACATACATGAGCATCTAAATCTATAGCAGATCAATCAGATTGTGGTGGAGTATTCGACAAGATTTACCAATATTTCACACTACTCTAAGTATATGTTACGAGACCCATTCTTCAAGTCATGTAACTTCGATTGGGTATTATTTTATGAGATTAGGGAATCCATGATATCAAATATCATTCCTACTTATGATGGGGTACATGAATGAGCTCTTATAGTGGAGAGATTTTTACCAGTGTTAGCACCAGAAATGGGAGATACTTGTAGGCACTTGGTTAATGGGACCTCAGTAGTAGGTAGACGATGACAGTCACAAGGACACAATTGGGTCAGGTGATTCAAGAGACAATCCCATGACATATGATCATTGGTGAGAGTCTCTTAGGGAAGCTCGAGTCAGCTAAGGGATAGGTTGTGTTACTCATGGGGCAGTCAGGGACATCTGGAATGATTGTTTCTTGACACTTCATACGTCCAATTAATATAAGGTCCTGGGGACTCTGAGGCATATGAGGAGGTAGAAGAAGGGTGGTCCGTATGGTGGTGGACATTTTAAGTGAGCATTCATGGTTGCAGGATATGGTCTAATGTTCATGTTATTACCACCACCACCCCTAGGTGGTCCATAATAGGCTCATATGGCCGATGGATAGGGATGAGGCCAGCTACATGCGATGGAGTATTATGACCGTGAAACTCCGGGGATAATTTGAGGTATGATTTATGTATTTAAACCATAGCTATAGTTTTGATAGATACATTTGAAATTCATTATTTTTGTATCATAAAACTTCTTTGAGACTTGGAGAATATGGTTGAACTGTTGACTTGGCCCGAAAACATAGAGACTTATACAAGAGGAGATACGATGATTACATAATGGTTCCGGCAGTGTGGCCTTACTCTTGGAGGTGAGAGTTTTAGTTTGGATCTATTGGTAGAATCATTGATTCCTTACGATGTTATTCTTACTATGGTCTTGTTATCCACAGTTCATTCTCAGATTGACTGTTTTAGGTGAAGAGTCTGGTGTATCCTTAGTGATGGGACAATGTTTTCCATTTTGTTGAAAACCCATTGGCAGTATGGGATGGACTCAAACATAGGAGAGTGAATTCTAACACTCATCATTTTACTAGAATGACTCTCAGTGCAGTGGATGATTTGAGTCCATAGTTACCTACAGTGGTGGAAGAGTATGAGAACATCATTTTGGAGGATTTTCTATGATGAAATTCTAGTAGGGAGGTAGAATTCAGAATTTATCTATACCTTGGGATGAGACCGATATCTACACATGAATATCGGATGGCTCTCATAAAGCTTCATGAGCTGATAGTGTAGTTGCAGGACTTATAGTTGAAGGGCTTCGTGAGACCTTGTGTTTCACCCTGGGTAGGCCAAGATTTTTTTCAGGATGGAAAATGGGAGATTTAGGTTATGTGTGGAATTCTGGAACCTGAACCAAGTGACAATGAATAATTTGTATCCACTATCGAGGATTGATGACCTCTTCAATTAGTTGAAATGTGTGTGGTGGTTCTCAAAGATTGACCCCATATCTAGTTATCACCATCTTTGAGTACGGGATGAGGATACATAGAAGACGTCCTTCAGATGTCCTTTTGGCCACAATGAGTACATGGATATGCCTTTTGGCAAGATGAACGCTCCATAACTATTCATGGGACTCACGAACAAGATCTTTCAGCCTTACATGGACCAGTTCGTGGTGGTATGATTAATGAAATCTTAGTGTACTCGATATCTGAGGAGGAGCACATGAGACACTTAAGGATGGTCTTGGACACACTTCAAGAGAAACATCTTTACTTTAATCTTTGGAAGAGTCACTTATGAATTCGAGAGATCCATTTTATAGGACATGTACTTTTAGAGGAAGGATTTTTATTGGATCCAGTGAAGATTGTGGCGTTGATTTCTTGGGAGCCACCCAAGAGTGTTACCGAGGTGTAGAGTTTCCTTAGTTTGGATATTTAATATCAGTTTTTTTTACCTAAATTTTCTAGAGTGGAATCATCCTTGATATTTTTGACACAAAAGGGAAATCCTTTCTTATGGATGGAGATGTTCCGGGAGAGTTTTCTATATTTGAGGCAGAGATTAACGAGCGCACCCATTGTGAGAGTTCCAAAAGAGGGTACTGAGTACACGATGTTTTACTATGAATTAGGAAATGGTCTTGGGTTTGTCCTAATGCAGAGGTAAGTTGGGATGTCTTATGGTTAATTCTAGTTGATACCACATAAGTATAACTACCTGACCCATGATATTGAGTTAGAAATGGTAGTATTCACTTTGAAGATGTGGCGACACTACATGATGGGTGAGTGGTTTACCACTTGATCTAACCATAGGAGTATCTATTATATCTTTTCTCAGAAGTATCTGGTATTGAGAAAGAGGTTATGGACAAATTTCCTCCTGTACTATGACTTTGAGATTGTCTATACTATTGGGAATGGGAACATGGTGGCAGATTCTCTTAGTAGTAGATCCAGTTCACAGTTTTTGAATGAGGAATCATATCAGTTTTCCTCATTGCAGATATCCATTATTGATGGGGATGGAGTAGCTTACCTCTAGTCTATGGTTGTTACCCCTCCACTCTTATAACTAGTTTGGGATGCATGGCTTGGGGATACTGACTGTGAGACTTTATGTGCTCATATGTCCACAAGGCATGCCCTTGATGGATATTCAAAAGGCGGGGAGCATAGCACACATAGTAGTACCTGTGGAATTTTGAGAGGAGGTTTTGGAAGAGTTACACACATACCATTTAGTAGTACATATATGTAGGGAGAAAATGTACCCGGACCTCGAACATTAATTTTTGGGGCCATGGATGAAGAAGGGAGTTGTAGAGTTTGTTTATCGGTGCCTCACATGTTAGGAAGTGAAGTCTGAGCACTGAGTTCCAAAATGTTTATCCCAACCCATTGAGGTGAAATAATAAAAGTGGGATGGGATATTGACAAACTTTATGATGGGTTTAACATGTACATATTGGGGATACGATTCTATTTGGGTGATCATTGAATGACTCTCCAAGCCGGCCTACTTCCTAACTACACGGGAGAAGAGTTAATTGGAGAGATTGGGATGCCTCTATGTGCAAGATATAGTTTAACTACATGGAGTTCCATCAACAATAGTCTTAGGTTGTGATTATCAATTTACATCCAGGTTATTTATTGGATTGCAGGAGGCATTTGAGACTTAGTTACACTTGAGCACAGTGTTTGACCCATAGACGGATGAATAGATAGAGCAGACCATACATGTTCTAGAGGACATTCTACGGTCTATCATGTTAGATTTTGGATATAATTGGGAGGATCACCTACCTCAGGTGGAGTTTGTGTACAAAAATATCTATCATTTGATCATTGGTATGGCACCATTAGAGGCCATATACGGGAAACCCTACAGGTCGCCAATTTGTTGGAGGGACCCATGAGAGTCAACACTCATGGGCCCATAGTTGGTGTAGGAAACTACAGAGAAGGTATAAATCATCCAGAAGAAGATCTAGATTGCACAGATCTGTTAGAAGTCTTATGATGACAAATGAAGGAGGCCTTTAGAGCTCAAGAAAGTAGGCCACATGTTCCTTAGGGTCTCACCTTGACATGGATTAGAGATAATTGGTCGGGGAGGAAAGCTACCACCATGTTTCATTAGACCTTTCATGATACTATATAGATTTGGTGAGGTAGAATACCTCTTGGATCTATAATCATAGTTAGTGTGGGTACATGACGTCTTCCACGTGTCGTAACTGAAGATATATGTGCATGACCCATTTCATGTCATTGACTAGGTCAAGATGGAAATCAAGGAAGGGGTGAATTTTTTGGAGCACCCAATAGAGATCAATGATCAGTAGGAGATGATCCTTTTTGGGAGTCCGATTCCTTTAGGTCATGTCTGATGGAACAATGTGAATCTCTAGCAGAGCAGATGGGAATGGGAGGATCATATACATGCTCAGTACTCTCATTTGTTTGATATGTCCTTTTTTTGGATTTATGTGGATGTAAATACCATAGGTGGGGAGAGTTTAATGACTAAAATATTCCTCGATTTTTTTATATAAATTATTTGGAAAATTTTTGAGACTATGCACTGAGACAGAGTGCGATTCTAGGGCCTATTTTTCCCAAAACAATTTGTTGAACAATGTTAGGTTTTTAATAACACAAGAACAAATATATTCTAAAAAAGTGAAATATCCCCTAAATGGTTGACCAAATAAGAAATTTTAAGTCACTTTTGAACTCACAACATGTTCCTTACACTAGGAGTTACCTTACTTTGGTCGGTGTGGGTCGTCTGAAGAAAAAGTCACCAAGGACGTAACCATAAATAAAATTGCAAATTTTTTTTTAGAAATCATAATAACCCATGAATGGCGACTTGGATTGGAAATCAAGGACCAATATAGAGTTCATAAGGTGGTTTTTTCCCATGTTGTGGAATAACATCATCCTGTGAAGGCCGACTAATAAAAATAGTTTTTAGACAATTTAATAAATGAAATAAACAGAGAGATTATTTTTTTAACGTTATGTTGATGCAGCGATGATATTTATTTTAAATGAAGATCATTGTAGGTACCTGGGGTTAGTATCATAACATTGGAAATTCCCAGGAGTATCGGGAGAGAATCCTTAGAGAATTCTTTTAGCGTCGATGAAAAGCACTGGTATCATAGATTTTTCATGAGGGATTGCCAATTTCAATCAATCCTTGAAAACGAATGATCTATATCCGAGGTAGGGTTTTTTATTTCTGATTTCTTTTCTTCTTTATTTATTACCATGAAAAATTTTGTTCACTCCACAAATAGATTGATCCATAGTTCGATCAATGTTGCAGGGTGGGTTATTATTATGGGTTTACTGAGAGATTAAATTTTCCATAATGTTTATACTTATAATGATAAAAAATCAAGGAATATACGAACAAAGGAAAAGGTTCATTCAATGGGTGATCTTCTAATTTATTTACCCTATTCTTATCCTTCTTCATTGTTTGATCCTTGTGATTGTGGATTGACTTTTCATGGGGCTATGAACATGATCAGACCCCCATATTGGAGGCAAGATGAAACAAAGGGCGGATCCGTGTAGCTTAGGACCTGAGGATCGTAGAGGTATTTTCATTTCAGATATTGGTGAACCAGATGAATAATGCTAGACCACATAAGGAAAGGTGATGGAGGATAGTATAGGTACCAACGACTGGTGGCTCACAACAACGCGACACATACAGCGCTGCATGGGATGTGGCGGGGGGGGGGGGGCATGGAATGGAAGTGGGTGCTGAGGGAGACCGTGTGAGTGGATTAAATTGGAAAAAGGCCAGATGGGGTGAGAAGGCCAGGACGACATGACATTTTAGGCTGGCGAGGTGGTCAGGTCTGACCCAGCAGACTGGGGTGGACCTAGTGGGTCTGGTCGAACCCCGCGGTTCGGGGCAGACCCGGGGCGACAGGATTGGGACATAGTCAACTATGAATAGCGGTTGACCAAGCTACTACACATCTATGACAGTTGGAAGTGAGGTCTATTTCCATAGCAGCTTGAGCTACTATAGAACGGTCAACCACAGGAGTGGCTGGACTGGGCTGTCGACCGCCCCGGTCAGTCCAGGACTCGGTGAACCCACTTCTTAAATTTTCAAATGACCATTACTTTTAAATTGTATATCCGTTTGATGAGTAATCTATGGTGTTAATAACCTTATGAATAGATTTTCATTTCATGATATCCTAAGTGGGATTTTTTATGGGAGTGTTGATACAACCTACTGTCTTGAGGAGTGAGTTCTCCTAGAACAAGCACACTTCAAGTAAATATTTATGTGGCTGGTTGTGACTTAGAGACTGTGTGTCTTATAGAGACTATATGTCTTATACAGACTATGAGTCTTATGGATACTGCGTATCTTATGGATATTGTGTGTCTGGTAGAGACTATGTTTCTTTTTGAGATTGTGTGTCTTATTGGATTGAGTATATCTTGATGTTCTTGGTATATGTTTTGTAGACATAATTCTTTTTGGATCTGACAATGTATTGCTTCATGGTATTTCTTTTTTTGTATTTCTTTTTGGTATTCCTTCATGGTATTTCTTTTGTGGTACTTCCTTCATGGTATTTACTTTATGGTATTCCTTAATGGTATTCCTTCATGGTATTTACTTTGTGGTACTTTCTTTGGTGAATTCCTTTATGGTTTCGGGGTTTCCTTCTGAGTATTGTTTCACTCACCCGTGCATGGGCTTTGCCTGCATGTGTCATGTCTTATGTAGATGATCAACTCTTCGATGGAGTTCCTGGTAGACGATGACCAGGAAGTTCCTTGTGATATCATACTTGTCGAGGTGTGTTCTAATAGCTTTTCTGACGATAGTCCCAATACCTCTTACTTTACAGGTTGGACTTGTGGCTGTGGACTCTTCTCTTTTGGTGGGATTTTGGCCCTATTTACTTTCCATTACATTCACTATTGTACTTTGTTTCTGGGATATAGTTTTTTTTAATGAATTTTTTACTTAGTGATTTTACGTTTCATCATTTTTGTCTTAGAGATGTGTGTTCCCGTACGAGTACTTAGAGAAATGCCTCCCATTGTTGTGATATGCCTACTCAGTGCTAGTCACTAGACCCTATCTTATGGGAGGTGGGATTAGGGTAGTCATGACACGGGCCTCTCTGGGAAGGTTCATGACATAAAATAATTTGATCAATATTTATACATTCGAATATTTAATCTTTTTATCTTGAACAAAATACATACCCATCCAATAACATAATTATGGTTTTTCTGATAATAATATACAGCTTCATGCATCCTGTAACTCAAGATTTATCTAAAATCAAACTTCTCACCCTTTTTAAAAACTCATGAAAACATATATTGGATTATGAAAGTATTCATGTTCTTATGAACTTGAAGATCGAGATAACATAGTCTGACTTTGTAAGGAAACATTTTTACACACATTATGAAAATTTTCCTACATAATTAAAAAAAATATCTAATCTAAAACTCATTTATCTTTCATAAGTAAATTTTTCTAAAAAAACATGTTAAAATACATAGAAAATATACAACCAAACACAATTTATAAAAACACATCTCCCTTTTTTTTGTTTTTAATATCCTTATATAACATCAACAATATTTAAAGTCAATATATGTGATCAATAATTTCTCCCTTGATTATGTTTACAATTTCTTCCTCCCCATGTTAAATTTATTCCCCTTATTGAAAATAAAATAAAATGGGTAACATAGATATTTTCTTGACTTATCCTCTTTCCTCATAGATTCATGATAAATTTATTTTTGAGAAAGATAATATCACATGAGTTTCTTGACAAATATCTTTCAACTAAACAACTCTTTGTCTACACGGTAAAACTAGATATAGAAATAGGAGTGTATAATCAAGATTATTTTCTTCCATGTAACACATTCCTCAAGCTCATTCCAATATATTTATATTAGGGGAAATTTACGTTAGTTTTTTAATGTGAAATATAATTACATTTTTTATGTATTTCTCAACCCCTGTATTGATATCATTTGAGTAGTGTTTTATTTTTTGGTTATTCCCAATGAACATGGTATTTTTTAGGATTTTTGGGTTGTTCATTGTTGGTGCATGGTTTGACCAAATCGGGCACCCCCATATAAATTGTGCACCCCTGGATTGTGGGAAATGTACGGTTAAGTAATGTTTTAGGAAAAATTGAAAATTCCCATAGGATACCATGTTATCTAAATAGTAGGGGTGCATGGATATCACATGGTTTCCCCAAATTGTGCACCCACATCTATCTAACCATGCATGCATGATTTTAATGTTACAAAAACTATTTTAAAACTCTTGAACTCCCCGATTTATGTTCATAACGATCTCATTCATCAATAATATGATTTTTACATCATTAAAAGCTCTCAATGTGAGATTTTGTCTCCTCCAACCATCTCCTTTAATAAATCAAGGTGCCAATAGAAGATCTAGTTCCTCTCTAGTAAGTGAATCTCTTATTGGGTTTTCTCTTCTGATATTCCTTTATCTCCTCTTTATAAAGTGTTATATAATCATGTTCTTGGAGTGTCTAAATTAATTTTTTTGGATCTAATTCTTATGTTGATATATCATGATTCTAGATCAGGTTCATATATCTTATTCACCTTCGATCATTATTGGCATTCCAATTGTGGACGTTGATCATTTGATTCCATGATTTAAAGGTAGTTGGGTTCATTTGTGATTATCCATGAAATTGAAACATTGATTCTCTTTATTTTGTTGAAATATATTTCAATAAATTTATAAAACCTTGATTTTGAATTATTTGATTATAAAACTCAAAATTGAATAGATTTTGAGAAAACACCCCAATTCCAATGGAAGTTGAAATGTGGGGTGAATTTTGAAAATAATGTATTGATTTTTGATATAATGTTTTGATGATGGAATTGATTAAATGTTTTTGATATTTGTTTTTATAAAATTACATAAATTGAAAATTTTAAAACCAATGATTGTTTTTGGAATGAAAAGTAATGAAACGATGAAAAACCACATGATTTAGTTTTGAAATTTAATGGGCATATTGAAATTGGAAATTAGGACATTGAATTATAAATGATGTTTTATTTTAAATTAGATGATTTGACCATTATTTATTGAGAACATAAGATTCTATATAGTTAGTATGTTTTTTGGTATAATCATGCTAGTATATTGATCCCCTAGAAATGGATTGAACATGAAAAATACAAAAAAACTTAGTTCTACATGATTATCCCTAATAGAATTGTTATAATCCCTATTCATCCATAAACGGATTTAAGTTTTGACACATGATTAGATATGGTCATTGGTTTGATAAGTATGATTATCCAAAATCTAAAAACTAATTCACCTTATGTAAGATTGGAAAGTTTCTCGTTGTGTATGTTTTGAATATGTATTCCATTGATTATAGATCTCTTTTACTCATGAAAAATGATTTATATAAAATATTTATTTAAGAAATGTTTGAAATGATTTACTTAAATTTAAAAGAATGAATATTTTGTTTCATATATGAAAATGATATATTATACCATTCCATGTTTTATTTAAATTAAAATAATTATTGGTTTATGGTTAAGGAATCTATTATTTAAAAATTGGTGAGACCCTACATGGATTAATATCTCATAGACTATGATTTTTCTCAAATGCTTCTATATTTTCTTATTCATGTTCTGATAAAAGAAAAAGAACCACTTGGAGGTGGTGGATGTTATTGATCCTTGGGACCATGGAGCGATAGTGGTGACTGGTGGAGCTGAGGTCCACTTGTTACATAGGGTTTTGGGACTTTTGATAGTTTTTTTGATAGATTGTATTGTATTTTGTTTGAGTTGTTTATTTATCTACTTCGGTATTGTCTAAACTATTTGAATTTTGTTACATTCTCATTGATAAGTGTTGATATTCCTAATTTCATCTTTTTTACCTTCCTCTTTTTTGAGGGAAAACTATTACCTCTTCATTCTTGTATGATTCCAGGTTCTAGTCACCAGCCTCTGGGGATTTGAAACTCTCTTCAGGAACTGGGAGTGCCTATATAAGGGTACCAAGATTTATGGGATCATTCATGATAGAGTGGTATTATATGTTTTTGTTACGAATATTTCCCTTAATTAGGAATGTATTCTAAGTTTTCCTAGTAGATAGGAGGTAGGATTGATGGGACTTGGGAGGTAGTTATGAGAGAGTGTCTAGATAGATCTTATCATAATGAACCTTAAGCCACCATGGGTGGTGGAAAAGTTTATTTGAATGGAATTTATAATTTTTTATATTATTTTCCCTATTTTATTTGATTTATCCAAAAATCTCATGCCTTTGAATTGTGTTTGATGGAAGATAAACATATGTACCCCATTTTTTGTTGTTGACAAGAGTATCCCTCTTAATATTTTCTTATTTCTTATTGATAGTTTGTAGAATCATTCCTATGAGAAAATTGTTGAACTGTCTTGAGGATGGAGATTACATTTAACTGCGGTAACTGGATCCTCTAGTGGACCAAAATCTCATTAAGATAGTGGTGTGTACTGTATAAGCTCTAGGATATGTAGGAACACCTATTCCCATTCAGGATCCAATAACAGAACCTCAAAGGGAAAACTCTAAAGACCATGAACAAGATATTATTCTCTAAAATACATAATCATTCTAAGGATTCAATGATACTCTGGAGGATGAGTACTAATTAAAAGGAATTTAATGACATTTTGAGTACTTGAAAATGAAACACTCAATTAATGTGAAGCATGCAACCATCAAGGATGGGGGGAACGAGCATAAGGTGATGTGATTTGATGGTGTTGGAGAAGAATCGTGAAGTATTTGAGTAGAAATAATTCAAGTCCCTTTTACAAACTAGTTCTATCCAGAGTCTATGGTATTAGAAATTCCAATGGTGCTTCTTAATCTTTGAAAATGTGACAAGACGATTACTCAGTACTAGAACTACTTCTTTGAGCTAGTATAGTTTTTTCCTAAGAATGTGGCTAATGAGAATATTAAGGACGTAATATTTTCAATGGGAATTTGTGCTGATATAGGATCCCATGATTTCATTCTTAAGATAAATTTCTATGATGATGTACTGAATAGAGTGTTGATGGGTGAGCTTTACCTAGCTAGTAAGTCACAGTTGATGGGTGTTCGTTTTTCTCCCAATGTTAGTTCGATGAGTTACTCAAAAATAAATAGGAAACATGTTAAGTATTATGTTGGTTCTCGACAACATGGTTCCAATAGACATACTTAAGTAATATTTTGAGGACCATGACTTGGTTCCACTATGGTACAGGTGGGCATTCAAAACAATTCTACATTGATGCACCTAAAACTTGTAGTTCATGTGGAAGCTCAGGTCACTTTTGGAAATTATGTTATATATTTTCCACTCCACATATTTTCATGGGTTCTTCATCACCAAAATGAATTGTGGTGAAATCACATGCTTCATGAAAGACGAGTTCCAACCATAGGCATCCTGAATGATGTTTCTTTACACAGTGAAATAGTCTCTTAGAGAAGTTGATACGTGTCCAGTAATGGTGATAGGTACCATAAATATATCATCATCCTTAGTGATTTATTTATTTTGATACTTATTCAGCTCTGTCATTCATATAAACCCATGTTATTGATTTTCTAAGCCTTACTAGATATCTTTTTTCTTATGTGATGGATATTATTAGGACCCTCATAATGAAGAGAGTGAAGGGTATTCTATTTACTACTTGTGATTTATCTTTATCAGTGAATAATATTAACTGTGATTTTCTATTCCTTGATATGAATCAGTAGATTTCATTCTAGGGATGGATTGGTTGATCACTCATCTGGCCTAGATTGATCGTTATCTTCTACGCATCTCCTTTACTATACCTGATAGGGTGGGTCATTTATTTTAAGGAGAATGGGATCCAAGATCGAGTAGAGGCAAACCATGTTATTTAGAGTTTTATAAAGTAATATTACTATTTTATTTTGTTTGGATCATGAATATTTGAGTGATGATCTACCTCCAGTTTTTATTGAGTTTTCAAAAAAAATTATTCTGATTTCTAGGGTTTTCCATCGGTAATAGTTATTGATTTTTTTATTGATTTAGTACCTAGAACTCAACTGGTATATATTCCATCATACCATAAGGAAATAAATGAACTGAAAGATTTCAAGACATAGTTGGATGCTTTTCTGTAGAAAGGATTTATAATACTACGTGTGCCACTATGGGTGGCACCTGTCATCTTTTTAAATAAATATAAAAGAACACTTCACCATTGTATTGATTTCTATAATCCTAATCATGTTATAGTGAAGAAACAATATCCATTTCCACATATTCATAAATTTTTTGACCAGTTAAAAGGTGAAAAGTGGTTCTTCAAGATATTTATTGGATATAGTTTCCACCTGTTGTGAATTAAAGAATCTAACATTAAAAAAACAAACTTTAAAAGTATTAAAGTCCACTATGATTAATTTTTTATGCCTTTTGGTATAACCTGTAACACCCCAAGCTTCCATGACATGATTCTCTTTGAATAATATAGTAGCGTGTGTTGTACGTAACTTCGAGATTCTAACACACTACGACCAATAAAAGTAGCCTTTATGAATAGTAATACCAACTTTTTGAAATTTTATAAATTTTATCTCTCAAAATTCACTTCATTTTTGGATTCAGAATATCTAAATTAGCCTAGGGTAAAATTTTGGAACTTTTCGGATAACATTTATATTTTGATGACTAGTGAAAATTACTAAATTTTAATTAAAAACAACTTTTTTAATAAAAATAATTAATAGTGATAAATTAGGAATTTGAGTGGTTTTAAAAAATACTTAGAATATATTTTTACCATTTAATAAAAAAAATTTCATTGTACATAATGTCACATTTAAACCAGACATAAACAACTGTCAATCTTTTGATAGTTATTATCTCTTAAAAACACGCTTTTTTATTTTAACAACGAGAATTAATTTTAAATTAATTTATGACACTTTAGTGTTTTCAATTTAGAAATATGGATTCCATATTTGGAACCAGGAGTTCCAAATTGTGTAAATAGGTTACTTTTATTTTTAGACATTTTGAATAATTACTTCGGTAAATATTTTATTTACCATGGTTAAAGGGTAAATTCGGTAAATAAGGGTAAAACAAATATTATAATAATATTAATTTAACCTAAAACGTGTCCTGATACATTCCCAACCATAGGAATATTTGGGTCGATTTTGGGACCCCATGGATCCACTTGTATGTGATAATGACACTTTATATTAATTAAGTAAAAGTAAATACAAAAATGACATAAGCATATATCTTTTAGAAAAACATTTTTTAGATTGGGTTATATATATTATATTTTCGACTATAAATATTCATTAGAGAGATAAAATTATTTCCTATATAATAGTAATTTATTTATAATTTTTAGACATTAAATAATATATTTTATTTATGACACAATGATGATGCAATAATTACCATTTTAATGAATGATTAAGATAATTGATATTATAAATACACAAATAAATATAATTTGAGACTTTTTATAAATTCCAATAATTTTTTAGGTTAATATTATATATTATTATTGTTTATATAAATTTGTTTCGAATAAATATTTCTTTTATGAATTTATCAAAAAGAATATACCCAATAGTGTCAAAATTGACATAAAATAGTTTTTAAAACAAATATTATATTATTAATTGATATTAAATTCCTAAAAATCTAAGGTTAAGTAAAGAGACTTATATCATGATAGGTGTATCATTAATGGACCACTTGTGGGTCACTTGGATGTATATAGTATGTTTATTAACTATATAATATAAAAATACAAAGTGACATGGTAAATGTCAAACTAATTAACAAAGAGTTAAAACTAAATGATAAGTTTAATATAGTGACCCAAACCTGTCTAAAACCTATTGGTTTAATGGTTTTAGACATATCCCCACCTTAAAATCTAAATAATACACTTTTTAGCTATTAGAATACGAATATTAATTTATTATAAAAAATAATTCTAGCTTTTCCAAAGGTGCCCCGCAACTCTCTTATAAAAGGGAACCCCCCTTCTCTCTAATTTATACCTTCAAAGCATTTGGGATTGGCCAAACTCTGCCCAAATACCCTATAAAATATAATACCTTCATCCTAGAGGCCTTAATTTGATCAGAAAGCCAACCTAAGGAGCCCTTTGATCAAATCAAAAGGAAGAACCAAAAGAAGTGGTAATGTTTTCACCACCCTTTTTCAAGTTCCTTTCTTCTTCAACTTTTTATCTCTTTGTTATTTAATTTATAAAATAATAACTTCAATATCTTCTATATAATGTGATGTTATTATAAATATGGTACAACCATATTCAATATTCTATCCATCCTTTGAATGACATGTCACCATACGTGTGTACGTACGGCTTACCGTCTCCACGTTGTGGTGTAATTGTTATTCAAAACATTATTATTTGGATGGGTATAATAATGATGTGTAATACATGTAAATAATAAATATAACATGATAATGATTCTGTATATATGATATATACCATCCAATTATATATTATTTTAATATCAAAAGATTGATATTGTCGCTCGTGCGTACGTACGGATTACCCTCTCCACGAACGCGATGAGATTCATTCCCCATCATATCCATTCAAGACTAAATTTCTTTTGATTATTAAAAATAATGATTAGATACATTATATTATTCTGTATATGAATAAGATACATCCCATCTATAAAAAATATGGCTCAAATAACAAATAATATAAAGGAAAACGAATCTGTTAACACCAGAAACGACGATAATACTAAGATATTATTAACAAATCAAAGTTAAAAGATCATATATGATATCATATTAATGTATATGATTATTGTATAATTAAATAAAAATTATTTCACCATTATACAGGAGGTTAACATACCCTCGACCAAGGAAAAAGTACAATGTAAGGGGTTTCTTATGTCACCTTTAATTCCGTGATATTTCCATTGTTCACCACTTATTTATTGCATGTGGTGCGTGTACTGCCCATGTTTTTATTCATTGTGTAATATACTTTAATTCATGTATATTTACATCATAATTGTATGATCCTTATTTTATGGGTGTATGTTTCTTATGTTACCAATTCAATAAAAGAATTTGAAATTTCAATTTCCACTCATCCGGATTTACACATACTTCATTGATTATTTTACACCAAGATTATGTGTGGGATCACTATTCATTTGATTATGTCATAAATTACACTCCCCTTTATGTGGATATAATTTTGATACACATTTTCACTCTAATGATAAATTCTCAATTCATCGGTATGAGCTTGATAAGAGTAATTTTTACTCAATCTCGATTTGTTGAGTTAAACATCCAATTCATTGGTGTTGTTTTTACAAGAATATGTGTGAATGTACTTTGATTGTTTTAAACATAATATCCAATCAAATTGAGTGTATTTATATTTTTCACACATAATTATGTCGTTGGTTTATCCTTAACCTAAGTATACGGCCTTTATGAGAGATTTCATCTCAATTTACATTCCATTGAGACTCCTTTGTTAGTATACATCAAATCACTTTTATATGGTGTATATAATGTACTTTAACATAGTATATCATGAATCCATTTATTCTCATGATATTGCAAGGTTTTTATTACCTAAATTATTTGTATTCAAGTGTCTCTATTTTGGTTAGGAACTCTAACTAAAATATCATATTAAAATGTTTTAAAGATTTATTATTCTAAATCTTTCTAATTAATGTAAATGATTTAAAAATTGTTTTAAGGATTTATTTATATGGACATTAAACATAACAAATAAAAATTCCTTTTAAAAGTTTCAAAGTGGTATGGGACACTTTGATTCAAAAATCTATTTTTAAATGGCTTCTTGACAAATAGTGTTACTTTTAAATGTTTTCAAGAAAAAGGGGGATATTTCTCTCAAATAGTTTTGATGATTATTTTCATCTATGTCAATATCCTTCTTTATTATCGATTGAGGTTAATATTTTACAATACAATCTTCCTTATTGTGTTGAATGAGTAATTTTTGACTATGGATATGCTATTTTTATACCATTCATGGTTTGTGGATAAAGTATTGACATTTCGTATGATAGTTTTAATACGAATGTTTATGTTATGTTTCAAACTGTTCATATGAGGAATGCATTGGACTTAGTAAGTGATGGGTGGAGCCCACTATAGCTCCTCGATGCATCGGTTGTTCTCAGGAGACAAACTAGTGTCTTGGCATAAGGCCTTGACAAAATCTTATTTGTACTCTTGGCATTAGGCCTTGACTATGTGGTTATGATAGTGTGGCATTATGCATTCCATCATTATGAAAGGGGTTATTGTTATTGAATTTGATTATTCGACTAGTATAATATCCATGTGAATACGTAAATGGAATTATTTCATTTTTTTCCATATTATGCTAAAGTTAATGTTTAAAAGGCTTTTGTTTTAGTTATACATTGCCTTAAATGTTTATTCTTATTTATGAAATTTTCCGCTATATTGTTATCCTTACTGGGAATTTGAGCTCACCCATTTCTATGTTTTATTTTTCCTAGGATGTGAAGAAGTTAGTTATGAGTTACTTTTAGGCATAACCTAGGAATCCTGGATGTTTCCAATGGAATAATTTAGTGTCCTTTTTTTTCAAGTTTTAATGTTGACCTTATAAATGTATCTAGTATTTCCAAGGCTACTAAACTAACCGGTCTTTCGAGACATGATTTACTTGTATCATGCCAATGTTATGTACTAATGTACCGACTCTGGGTAACTGGGGTTGGGACATTAAATAACCATTTATCATATAAGTTTCATGGTATTAATGAATAATATTTTACATGTGTACCTCAACACATTCATTGTATTCTTTTCTGGACAACAACCTAGTTTACTCAAAAATAGAGGATTATGCGTATCCTCTGAGGAAAATGTTAGATATTTTGAGGGATCATCATCTTTATAACAAGACATATAATTTTTTTTTTTAGATTTGAGAAGTGAATTTCATGGGACACATGAAATCAGATAATAGTATTTCAGTTTATCTTGGTATGGGGGAATTTTTTTATTACATGGGAACAACTGCATAACATTTTTTAGATTTATAGCATCCTGGGTTTAGTGTGGCATTACAATATGTTTTTAAAATATTTCTCAGAGTTGGATTATCTAATTAAATCCCTCACTCATAAGGGAGTGAAGTAATTTTGGAATGAAAAATTTCAGAATTATTTTATTGAGTTAAAGATCCTTTTAACATCTATGCCATCATTAACTCTTACAGATGCCGGGAAAGGCAATGTGGTCTATTGTGACACATTAGGTTCAAGTTTATTCCGACTTCTTATGTATGGTAATCACGTAGTAGCCTATTATTCTCTATATACTAGGAAACATGATATGAATTAATCAACCCATGACCTTAGAATCCTATCCATGATTCATACACTGAGTTGGAACCCTTACCTATTGGAAAAAGGTTTACCAATTATTATGATAAAAATACTGAGTTATATCATCTCTAAAAAAAATTGAATCCCTCTTAGAAGAATTGATTGGAGTACCAACAATAGTTCAATTTATTTATTTTTTAAACCCTGAGCATGGGGAATGTCATCACTGATGATTTGAGCAACAAAATTCCAACCCAATCCATGAAAGAATCATCAAAAGAGTGGAATTTGGTGGCTCCATTTTAATGATTTCATTAGGAGTCCATGAGCATTATTCTAAGGTTGTTTTGACTAGTGTTAATTTAACCCCCTCTCTTTAAAAAATTATTCTTTGAGATCAGATGCTTGATAATGAGTTCAGTGGAATTTGAGACTCACTTTACGATTGGGATACCATCATCCATTGACATTTCTCCACATGGGGTATTCTATATTTCCAAAACAAGTACGTTGTGCCTTTTCCATAAGGAAGTCTATGATGGGAGACTGTCCAAGTATGTGGGAAGTACACCTACGTACCAATAAGATATTTTTTGATATGGAGTGAGTATTTTGGTGGCCAAGTGTGAATCATGACATTTATGAATTTGTTTCACAATGTTATACTTTCCAAAAGGTCAAATCCAAACACCAAAAAGCTTTAGGTTTTCTCTTTCCCCCCCCATCGATGACTTAGTTTTGGGATGATATTTCTATAAACTTTTTGTTGGGTTTTCCTTATACCCCTCAAAATAATAATGTGATATGGGTTTTGACTGATCATCTAACAAATTTTTTCAATTTATACCCACCCATGATACAACCAATGTTGAGAACTTAGGAAGCCTATGAATATCTGTCATATTCATGTTTTTTTGGTGTTCCATATATTATAGTATCTGATATGGATCCCCAGTTAACTTCAAATTATTGGAGAGGCCTTCGAGAGGAAATTTTATCTCAGGCAATCATGTGCTTGACATACCATCCATAGACATATAGAAAGATTGACGGGTATATAGATTTTGTAAGAAAACCAATGAGCTTGGATCCTTGATTTTTTTTATCTTGTGAGATTCACTTTAGATTGGTTGAATTTTCCTATAACAGCCATTATCAATCTTCTATTTGTATGGCCCCCTTTGAGGCTTTGTATGGACACCCATGTAAATATTCATTGTATTGGTTAGAGATTAGTGGATCTTTCTTGGTTGTAAAAATCATTGTACAAGAGATTAAAAAAATATCCATTTTATTCATGTGATAATGTTGATGGAAATAAGATAATATGAATATTATGCTGATATTTTTCAATAAGCATTGGATATTTTTCTTGGTGATATAGAGATCTTGATAGTTTCATATTAGTTGGTTCACCGAACTCATGGGAAATAGGGAAAGCATGGAACAAAATTTTTGGGAACTTTTTTTGGTAATTAAGAATATGGGGAAAGTATTTAGAACTTCCTCAATTGTTGATGTCTATACATAATTTGATCCATTTATCACAGCTTCAAAATGTCTTTTTGACCCATATCTTTTTTGATCTAGGAGGATCATGATGTTGATCTTGATCTATCCGTGACTGATTATCCATTCAGCATAGTTTATTTTTAGACAAAGTTACTTCATGGGAGGATGATACCTTTGGTATGTGTTCTATGGTATAATTTTTTTATTCTCATGAGACTTCAGATCATTATGAATTACTGAGAGTGGTGGTTTCATATCATTAATATGAAATCATCTTGATAGGATTTCTAGGGAAATGATTTTTTATTGTGGGGATGTTGTTACTTCCCTATAATGTTTTTAGTTATTCCTAAAAAAAATTTTAAATATAATTTAAGTAGGTTATTTTTTTGGGGTTATTCTTGGAGAAAATGGGTATTTTTGGATTATTTTTGGGCTATACGGTGTTGGTGAACGGTTTGACCAAACCGTGTTCCCCCCAATGAAAACGCTGAACCCCTAATATAGTGGGAAAAAAACACATTTCACATTGTTTCGCAAATCATGTTCCCACCTAGTGGAAATAATTTTCCCTAAATAGTATAGATTCATGTGTAGTACACAGTTTTCACTAACCGTATGCCCCATTCTGCTGATAATGTGTACCCGATTTTTAATTTATGATTATTATTTTAAAAATTAACCTTCGCATATTAAGTGCCTAATAACCCCATTAATCCATAATAATTTTTTCCTTCCTTGGAGTCTCTCAAAAGGTTATTTTTTCTCCTATAAACTCCTACTTTGTTAAATCAATGTTCTGGTGGAAGATATGAGCCATCTTCTGTAAGTGGATCTCCTCTTGGGTGTACTCGTGAATTCTTCCCTTCACTAATCCTTAGAGATTGTTAGATCATCATGTTATTGATGGATCTAAAATTTCTTTTATTATATCTAATCTTTTTCTGGATAGATCTTGATTCTAGATTTTATTCGTAGATCTTATTTTCCTTCGATCCTCAAATGTATTTCAATTGCGGGTGTTGATCATTTGTTTCTTAGATTTAAAGGCAGGTGGTTCTATTTGAGATTATCCATGAAATTGAAACCATAATTTACATTATTAGTTTGAAATATATTTCAATATACTTGTAAAACCTTTATATGGAATTATTTAATTATTAAAGTCAAAATGGAATAGATTTTTTAAGACACCCACCAATTATAATTAAATTGGAATTGTGGGATGAATTTTGAAATGATAGATTTATTTTTGGGAAAATGATTTTATTATGGAATTGATTAAATGATTTGAGATTTATTTTGAGAAAATGTATTAAATTGAAAATATAAAAACCCATGATTTTTTTTGACTGAAAAGGCATCAAATGATGAAAACCCCAAGTTTTTTGTTTTGAAATTGAATTTCTATATTGAAACTAAAAATTTGGAAATTCAATTGTAAATTATTATTGATTTTAAATGAAATTATTTTTTCATTATTTATTGATTCATTGAGTAAATGTGAGTCATGGTTGATGATAGTTTATTTGGAACAATCATTATAGGATCTTGATACCCTATAAGTGCATTAATGATTAAAACTCTATGAAAAAACTAGTTTGGAATGATTATCCTTGATGTGCTTTTGATGAGTCCTATTCAACTAGAGCCTGAGAGATGTGTGCACACATGATTATCTATGATCACTAATTTCAAAAGTGTGAGGATTCTATAGATATAAACTAATGTACTTCTGGGATGATGACCATAGTGCTTATTATGTATGTTTTGATTATGTATTCCATTTATTATAGGACTATTTTACTCATGATAAATGATTTATATAATTTTTTTAATATAAAATTTTTATTTAATATATTTTTGAAATGTTTTACATTTATTGAAAAGAAATCATGTACTATTTTAAATATTTAAATGATATATTATACCATGACCTGTTTTATTTAAACTTAAATAATGAATGTTTTATTTTTATAGCCTCGGTTATGGAACACATTATGAGACACTACTTGGATTTATAGCTCACACCCTACCTTTTCCCTTAGGAGTTTGTAGATTTATTAATCTATGATTTGGAAAAAGAAAATAACCACATAGAGGCTGTTGACGTTCATTATCCTTGGGACTATGGAGTGATGGTGATGATAAGTAGAGTTATGGTTCACATGTTACATAGGATATTGAGACATGATAGATAGTTGAAGACAATTTTTATTGACGTTTCATTAATTTGGTTATATATATACATGGATAATGTCTTACCTACTTGTCTTCTGGTACTTTCTCCTTGAGGAGTGATGATCTACTGACTTGTATCTTATTATATTTCAATATTTTGTGGAAAATATATTCCCTCTTTACTATTATATGATGCCAGGTTCAAGTCACCAAACCATGTGAATCAAGAACGCCCTTCATGCTATGTCAATGTTAGATTAGGTATCACGGTATCAAGGGTAGTTAATGATAGTTAAGATAAAAACCTGCACCAATTTAAAAAAAATATCAAAACTGTTCAGTTATATAAACACAAATCCCCCTGAATCTAAATTTTTTTAACATCTCAACTTTTTAAGAAACTTTATATTTCTATACCGTAGTTGCATCTTTTATCCTTTTTATGGATAAAACATCGAACCTAACAACATTTATCATACTTTTCCATGATTTATGTCTATTATTATTGTAAGACTACTAAAATACTCATCCAACTTCTCCACCTCTTCTCCTTTTATACCCTACAAGTTTGTACAAATATGAATGTATATTTGGAATAATGAGGATCCTCAGTCTACCTTTAGAATTAGCAATTAAACTCAGAGTCTTATCCCATTCTATATATATTATTCTAATTATTTTTATCATGAGATGTACTATATTCCATATTATTTCCATAAAATATTTTTTAATAGAACTATATATCTATAGAATCTTCAAATGAAGATTTTATTTCCCCTTCAACTTTTGTGACATATTTTTACCTAGATTTTATAACATCCTCCTTAAGATTTCCTCTTAGGTTGGTACGTTAACCATACCTCTTTTTTATAACTACCATTTTTCTCAAATCTATTATATTTATTATAAATCATCAAATCGCCATTTGTTGACAAATTTTTATCAATTATGTTCTCATATTTAGTAGCATGTTTCATCACTTTTTATTTTTCAAGAATTTATGTTTCCTCCAACATTATAGACTTAGTTATTTTTTTAACAAATAACTAATCTATCTTTATTACCTACTCAACATTTCTATGACCCCTTTCTTTCCCATATTTTTTTAGAAATATTGGTTATTCATTTTTTGGGATCCAAGCATAATGGAAGAATAATTTAATGGTATTTACAATTATGATTGCAATAATAAATCTTATGTAATATTTTTTTACATGATCAAAACATTTTTTACTATGAAAAAAAATTGATTCACTAGATTAAAATTCATAAACCTATAGTTTAGGATCATAATAGTAATTTATAATTAACTAATAAGAAGAAATATAATTAACTCAACCTGTAATTCTAATATAATTGATGATTTATTTAACAATATCCTATCGTACCATCATAGTGATATAGGATAAAAGTGTATATTCCCTTAAGAGTTGATCCACACTTACACCACAATATTTGAACGATTTCATAAAACTGATAATTCTTAGAAAAAATGATCCTTATTGCTAGTTTTTTCATGGTTGATCACAACAGATTTATTATCAAGATTAAAAAAAATCTTGATAAAATCTCATTAGTTTGAGAGTGGAGGGATGAGATAAATCTTTATATTTTGATATCTCTCTAGGGCTTGAGAGTGTCTCACTCAAAATTTTTCACCCCCCAGTTTCAGATACTTGACCCTTTATTTAAGTTTATTATGTATATATAATATTTGGGTTATGATTTCAGATGTTTGGAAGAGTTTTTACATGCTCTGTATGATTTTCTGGAGGATCACAGTTTGAGAACATTTAAAAGATACTTTCCAACATCTCTAGGAAACCATGTAAGGTAAAATAGTGATCACTGTATACGAGCATGGTTTGGCCAAACCGTGCTGTTTCCCAGGATAAACTATTCACTTTGAGATAGTGTGGAAACACATGGTTGGGGAATGATTTGTGTATTTGCGAAGTCCAAACATGTGAGGTGTGGATTAAGGTAGTAGCTCATGTATGGTTAACACACATTTTTCCTAAACATGCACCCAAACTATGCATCTGGGAATTTCAAATCTGAAAATTGATCATATAATTTGGTTTATCTCATTAATCTCATATTTCCCCTAATAATCCAATAACACGAATTAATTTTCCTTCTAAGCCTTAAGAGGCGATTCACTGTAGTCCAAGAGAAATCATAAAGCGATCCAAAGAATGTTGGCGATATAAATTCACTGGTAAGTGCTCATTCTTCATCATTGTTCTTATTTACAAGGATTTTATCTATATTGGAATCATATATATAATCCACTAGGGATCAATCTATGTATTGTTTATGTCAATATTGATGATATATGATTGTTTTGGTTGATGATAATGAGATATAAGGTTAAATCTAGTAGATCCATATAGTTTTTTGAAGTTTTTCTGTCATTGTTTATTTTCACCAATGTTTGAGAGGTATTTGGATTCTATCTTGACTCCATTGGATTAGAACATGATGAATTTTTTAATGTTGATTTAATTTAGTGAAATTGTTTTGGAAATAATTGTGTGATTTTATAGACATTTTAAACTGAATTATAGTTTTCAAAATCATGGTAATTGAATGATTTTTTTGGAAAAATACATTGCTTATTGTTGACCTCACCTGTTTTGATAATCCCAATCATGATTTAATATGTTTTGAAGATCTTAATGTGTGCTTATAATTCTATATAAATATATGCTGAATATCAAATTAATCATTGGAATGTGTCAATCGATGTTTATATATATTTAATCGTACTTTGAAATAACTCTAACTCAATCTGAATATGCTCATAGCTACTGATACAGACCAATCGGTACTTAGTATACCGATAGACATGGTCACCTATAAGAAAAGGTCACCGATACACAGAGCTACTGGTATCAAGTCCACCGGTATGCACTTAATCACTGGTACATAACGGAGCTATCAGTATGCACAATCTACCGATACAAAGTCTACTGATACGAGCTACTGTTACACCAGAGCTACCGTTAGAGTAAGTATACCAATATAAGCATGTCTACCGCTATGAAGTTCACTGATATAAAGAAGCTCACCGCTACTCATGTCTACCGATACAAGGATCTATCGGTACAAGAACAAAGAGCTACCGATAAAAGCTCACCGCTACACAGAGAGCAACTGATACAAAGAGCTACAGCTACCGATAGAAGTTCACTGATACAATGAGACATTGAATGATCAAAGGAGATATCGTTACAAGGAGTAAAAACTACCAATAAAGAGGAGCCACTGCTACAAGATCACTGTTATAAGGAGCTACCTATTGAAAACCAGTCACTGTTTCCCTAAATTCTATTTATATTTGTTTATTTAGAAATAATCATATTTAATGATTTTAATGAACCTGCTATTATTTAATGATAGTTTTTGGCATGTCAGGGAACCGTACCTCATACCTATGAAAAGGTAATCATTCCCATTGCTGGATCTAAAATCTATAAAAGTAAAGACAAAAGACGGGCATAATAAGTGCTGAACAGAAGTGAAAAAGATGCTAGGTGTGGAAATAAACGAATATACTCATTCGATACAATAAGATCACATGAACTAAATCTTAAAGGAGTGAAGAACTGCAACAAGCTCTTCCTGCACTCTTGCTGATCAAACTGAACCTGAAGAAAACCACCCTCTATTTTTCAGACAAAAAACCAGAGGAGGACTTAGAAGCATTCTTGATTAATCAAAGGAGCCTAGAGCTGCACTTCAAATCACTAGAGAATTCTAAACTTATATCTACTCTCTTAGTGATTGTTTTATTTAAATTTTGAGCAGTGTGTGTACTCTATATATTCTATACACACACTCTCCCCTGTGCTAAACTGGAGGATTTCTAAATCCTCACAAAAACCTTCCATAACTCTCTTGTATCCCACTGTGGATAGTGGTAGAGGTCAAGTAGGACCTGGAAAGCCTGTGTGCTGTTGTTTTGGTTTCCCACAAATAACTATGGTAGAGGTCTTAGTACCTGGATAGTCTGTGTACTGTTTTTTTACACTGATCCAGGGTGTGGATCAAATTTATATAAATAGTTTGAGAGGACTAAGTCTCGGCTTGAGACTAAACCTCTTGGTTATATCTTCTGTGCATCTTAGTTTAAGTCTAATGTATATTATATATATTTTATATTCCGTTGCTAATTAATTTGAAAAAAAAATTGTTTTAAAGTTACTCTAATAGTTAAACTAGCATGTTTTTTTAACTTTTGGAATCAGGGGTTGTTTGTTTTTTTCTGAAGGATTTCCAAATACTCTAATTTTCAACTGTGATTTTAGTTCTATCTTAAAGATCTTAAATTTTTGTTAGTTCTAAATTTAATCTCTTTAAATATATTTGCTAAAGTTTGATTATGGATAATAGACATGAAGGTGCGGCTACCAATAAGCCACCTTTCTTTAATGGTACAAATTATGCCCAATGGAAACTTAAAATGAAAATTCATTTAGAAAGTATGGGATTTGACATATGGACTGCTATAGAGACTAAATATAAGATTCTAGAAACTGAAATAACTACTTGGGATAAACCTACTAAAATAGCTTAAAATAATAATTGTAAAGAAATGAATGCCCTGTACTGTGCTTTAGGTGATGAGGAATTTAATAGAATATCTGCTTGTAAAACTGATTATGAAATCTAGGACACTTTGGATATTTCCCATGAAGGAACAACCAATGTTAAAGAAATGAGACTAAACACCTATACTATTATGTATGATAATTTTAAAATGAAGTGTGATTAACCTATTTATGACATGTATCTCAGGTTCAATGAGATTCTCAACACTATGAACTCATTTAGAAAATTTGTTCCTGCAATGAAGAAGATTATGAGAATTCTATGATGTCTATAGAAAGATGGAGAGGAACATCTGTTTCAATAAGAGAGTCATGTTATATAAATTCACTTCTTGTTAATGAATTAATTGGTAATTTGATGATGTATGAAGAAGAGTTGAAAGTAAACAAGGAAGAATATGATGAACCAAAGAGGAAGTTGGTAGCATTTAAATATATTACCTCAAAGAGCAAGGATAAGGAGACAATTCCCATACCTACTGAAAGCTCAACAAGTGAAGGTTCATATTTTGATAGTGATGAAGAGATGGATCAGATTGCCAGACGGTTCATGAAGTTCTACAGGAAGAAGAAATTCTTTAGAAAACAAAATTATAAAAGAAAAATATGACTACAATGGTCATTGGAAGAAGGATTGGAAGAAAGCTGATAAGAATGATGTGATAGTATGTTATGAATGAAAAAGGAAAGGACACATTAAGACAGATTGCCTGAAGTTAAATTTCAAGAATAAATATGACTACAAGGACAGAAAATGTAAGAAATCCATGAAGGAAACCTGGAGTGCTTCAGAAGATAGCACAAGTGAGTCTGAATTTTCTAATTCTGAAAAGAATCGTGAAAACATGTGTTTCATGACTAATACTTATGATGTACCTGTTTTATCTATGCTGAATGATTATTATTCTGGGAATAAAAGTAGTGATGATAATATGTCTAAAGCCGAATTGTTTGAATACTGTAATATGCTAGAAGAAATATATAATGAATTGAAGAACAAATATAAGACTTTGAAGAAATATCATGTTTTTACCAGCTCTGTTAAATCAACACTTGATATAGAAAAAGAAAAGAATGCTCAATTACTTAAAGAAAATAATGAACTAAAATTTTCCAATGAGAAACTTAGAAAAGACTTATAAAAATTCACGAATGGAAAGAAGACTCTTACTCAAATGCTAGGAAAACAAGTGGCACCAAAATATAAAACAGGAATAGGCTATCAACCAGGACAGAGACAGATTACTAAAAATAGATTTTTTCCTAAATGTGGATAGAATGGTGCTAGTTCTAGTTCTGGAAATTCATATGCTTCAACTAGTTATTCACATGGCTATAGATCAAATAATGTTTATCTTTCAAAATCTTCTGAATCTATTGATTATATGAAACCTATTAGACAAATTTGGGTAACAAAAGTTTTTCTTGCTATCCTGTCTGGACCCAAGAAAATATAGGTACCAACATCATTTTCTGTTTAAACCTATTTTGTAGGAAACGTGGTTGAAAAGTTCCCATAAGAAGGTATGGTACTTAGACAGTAAATGTTCAAGGAATATGACTAGAGATTACTCATGCTTCAAGAGTTTAATCATGGTTGATGGAGGCCATGTCACCTTTGGTGATAATTCAAAAGGAAAAATCATTGGCTTAGGCCAGATTGGTAACACTGATTCAGTTTTAATTTCAAAATTTTATTTGTTAATGGAATTAAGTATAACCTGTTAAGTATTTCTCAGTTTTGTGATAATGGTTTCAATGTTAAATTTGAAAATGATTCTTGTAGTTTTTTTAATTCTAAAAATATTTTAGTATTTTCTGCTTTGAGAAATGAAAACATTTATGCAATTTATTTGAATTACTTAGCTAAATAGAACATTTATTGCCTATAATTCTTTTCATAAAGAGTCTTGGTTATGGAACAGAAGATTAAGACATTGAAACATTCATTCACTTTGAAAACATACTAGAAAAAACTTAGTTAGAGACCTTCCTAAACTTGAATTTCTAGCTGATAAAGTATGCAATCCCTGTCAAAAGGGAAAGCGACATAAAGTTTCTTTTAAATCAAAGAAAGAAGTTTCAACTTCTCAACCACTTGAGTTGGTTCACATGGACTTGTTTGGACCCTCTAGAGTTTCGAGTTTAAATGGGAAGCACTATTTCTATGTTATAGTAGATGAATATTCTAGGTACACTTGGGTATACTTCTTAGCTCACAAAACTGAATATTGTTCTTAATTTATTAAATATTCTAGGTTTGTGGAAAATCTTAGTGGACTTAGGATTAAGACTTTGAGATGTGATCATGGTTGTGAGTTTGAAAATCATGAGTTTGAATCTTATTGCTCACACAATGGATATAGTTACAATTTCTCTACCCCTAAAACACCTCAGTATAATGGTGTAGTAGAAAGAAGAAATATAACCCTTCAAGAAATTGCAAGAACTCTGCTTAATGAGTATGACCTGCCAATTTACTTTTTTGGCTAAAGCTGTAAATATAGCTTGTTATATTATTAATAGAGTCCTGATTAAACCTATTCTCAAAAAGACCCCTTATGATTTGTGGAACCATAGGAAACCTAAGGTTAATTACTTTAAATTCTTTGGTTTCAATGTATTTATTCTCAATAAAAAAGATATTCCTGACAAGTTTTCATCCAAGAGTGATGAAGGAATTTTCCTAGGTTATTCAATTACTAGGAAATCTTATAGAGTTTTTAATAAAAGAACCAAATGTGTGGAAGAATCTATTCACATCATGATTGATGAAATTGATCCAAATAAACCCAAATCTTCCATCGAAAATCTTGAAGAAGAATTGTCTGTTTTAAAACTTAATGATAAAATCAATGAACCAGTTGTAAAGACATCCAGTTCTGGAAAGCTTCGAGAACCTGTCTCTGTAGATCCTAAATCTAAAGAAGAACCTGAAATTTCTATTCCTACCCTTACTGGTTCAACTAGGATTCTAAAGAATCATCCATTAGATGATATTGTTGGTAATCTTGATAGAGGGACACAGACTAGAGCTTCTCTAAGAAACCAGGTTGAACATCAAGCCTTTATTTCACAGCTAGAACCTAAAAATATCAATGATGCAATCAATGATGAATTTTTGGTAATGGATATGCAAGAATAATTAAATCAATTTGAAAGAAATAAAGTCTGGGAATTAGTTAACAGACCTAAGGACACATTGACCATAGGCACTAAATGGGTTTTTAGAAACAAAGTTGATGATTCTGGAAATATAGTTAGAAACGAAGCAAGGATAGTTGCACAAGGGTATAGTCAAGAGAAAGGAATATACTATGAGGAAACCCTTTTCCCCTATATCTAGATTATAAGCTATTAGGATTCTACTTGCCTATGTTGCTCATTTGAATTTCATGTTATATCAAATAGATGTTAAAAGTGCTTTTCTAAATGGTTTTATAATTAAAGTTTTTTTTGTCGAACAACCACATGGATTTACTAATCCACATTTTCCAAATCGAGTTTTTAAGCTATCTAAAGCTTTATATGGTTTGAAACAAGATCCACAAGCTTGGTATGATAGACTTAGTAATTTTCTTATTTCAAAAGGTATTTCTAAAGGGATTGCTGATCCAACACTCTTTATTAAATGAATTTCTAAATATGTTTTGATAGTACACATATATGTTGATGATATTATTTTTGAATCTTCAAAACTGTCTTTATGTACTGATTTTTCAAAGAGTATGAAAAATGTATTTGAAATGAGCTTAATGGGAGAACTAAAATAATTTATTGGATTTAAAGTTTTTCAAAATGAAAATGGTATTATTTTAAATCAAAGTAAACATACAAAGGATCTTTTAAAAAGTTTTGGTTTGGATAGTATTAAGGAAAGTGATACACCCATGAGTACTGTCTGTAAATTGGATGCAGATGAAACTGGGAAAATAGTGGATCAATCAAATTACAGAGGTATGATTGGAAGATTACTTTACCTTACTGCTAGTCAACCAGATATTATGTTTAATGTGTGTATGTGTGCAAGATTTCAAGCTAATCCTAAAGAGTCACATTTTCTTGATGTTAAAATAATTTTCAAATATCTTAAACATATTGCAAACTTAGATTTGTTTTATACAAAAGTACAATATTTTGATTTAATAAGTTATTTAGATGCTGACTTTGCTAGTTTCAAGTTAGATAGAAAAAGCACATCTGGAACATGTCATTTATTGGGAAAGTCCTTAGTATCATGGTGTAATAAGAAACATAATTCGGTTGCTTTGTCTACTGGTTATGCAGAGCATGTAGCTACTGGTAGTTGTTGTGCACAAATTCTATGGATTAAACACACTTTACTGGACTATGGATATCAATTTAGACATGTAGCTATTAATTGTGATAAAACTAGTGCAATTAACATATCTAAGAATCCTGTGTCTCACTCTAGGACCAAACTCATTGATGCAAGGCACCATTTTTTGAGAGATCATTCCCAAAAGGGTGATATTACTCTTGAATATGTAGGTACTGAACATCAATTAGCTGAAATTTTAACCAAGCCTTTATCTTCAGATAGGTTAAAGTACATTAGACATGAACTAGGAATGATAGACTCACCAGTATGAAACCTCACTGATATACCTCACCAGTATGAAACCTCACTGATATACCTCACCAATATGAAACCTCACTGTTATACCTCACCGGTATAAAACCTCACTTTTATACCTCACCGGTATGAACCTCACTGATATACCTCACTGTTAGTCGACCTCACAATTAGGAATTCTCACCAGTATATCCTATCGTTAGTATGCACTGTTTTAAACTTCCATCGAAATCTGTATCATTTATACTTTACTTATTATATTTTAATTATTTATTTTATGATTATTAAATGATAAAACTAAGTCTTTGTTACTTCTCAATCCACTAAACTCTCCTCTCTCAAACCCAACTCCTTCAATCCCCAAATCTCACGAGAACCCTAACTTCTTCAATCCAGAGATGGAAAAAACCAAACTTCTGACTGTTAAAGATGACTTTGATGAGACAAATGTGAAGAAGAAGAAGACAAGGCCTAAAGAAAGTAGTAGTGTTAGTAGAACAAGTTTAGGGATATGTCCAGTGAACCCGCATTTACAAAATAGAGATATTGTAATCGAGAAAGAGCTATGCACAGAATGGCTGATGTCTAGTAAATAGTTAGTTCTAGAGGTGTTGGTAGATCAGAAATTGGTAGAATGCTTCTTGAATAAAAATGGACCCTACTATCCGAAGCTAGTAAAATAGTTCTATGAGTTTTTTGAGTTTTGAGAAATCTGATGAGGATAATATAATGATTTCATGGGTAAATGGCAAGGAAATAGACTTTTCATCTGTTGAGTGGGTTGAGTACCTGAGAGTACTACATGAAGGTGTTTTTGGATATTCATCGAAGACAATACCACCTGCAAGTGATATATTTTATTATGAGACTGCCTTAGAGGAGCTAACTGGTAGTGGGAAGCAAAGAAAGGTGGTGGTTACTGAAATGGATGGATAAAATATATTTTTGTTCAAATTTGTGCAATATGTGTTAAGTCCAAGAAGAGGGGACTTTTCAAATTTGAGATATCAAGATATCTATCTGTTACATATCTTGAGACTTGGTGTGAAGGTTAATCTATGTAGGCTACTAATGATTCAAATGGAGGATATGACCAGACGCAAATCCAATACCAATGCTTTATTATTTTCCAAGTTGATTTCAGTTGTGATTAAAGGAAGTAGCTAAGTCTCAGGATGAAATAGTGGTGGTAAGAAAAATCTTTTGTATCACAAGCACAATGTGTAAGTACATGAAGATAAGCTGGAACCTGTGGAGAGGAGAGTGGGTTACTGATGATAAAAAGTTACATGATAAGTTTAATCCTGTGGATCATCCTTCTAGGCCTAAGGATGTGAGGGATCTAGGTCTAGGACATGATGAGGAGAAGCCACAGAATAGTGATGACTTAGAAGTGGAGGATTCCTCTGCAACAGATGGAGGAGATCCAGACTTGCCTCTTAGCCTAAATCCTGAAATTTTATCACAAGAAAAGGAAAGTGCTTCTTTGAACTTACCTAGTACAAAAACTGTTTTCAGTTTAAGCAATGAAGAGGGACCTATGGATGAGGAAGACCAGCAGAGATCATATTAGGAAGAGGATGCCCTAGAGAATGAGGAGAAGAAAGATAATCTGAAACTAAAGCATCTACTTCTTCCACCTTGAGTTTGAGTCCTATGATTGGAAGTTCTGTTGTGCCTTTAGAGGCGGTTCTTGTTGAAGTTGATAGACCTGCTCCTATTTCTGAAGAGCCTCCTGCTGTTGGAGAAATAGAGATGGTTGTGCAAGATTCTTCTAAGGAAGACCGGGTAGCTGAAGGTGTTATTACTGTACAAGAGAATGCACCAGCTGAGGGGGAGCATCCAACCAGATTTGGTAGTGTTTCAATTTCAGTTGAGATTGAAGACTAGGCAGAGGACCCAGTTTTTGTAGTTTGTGGATTGGATTATCTAGATTCTGATAATGAGGCATCCCTCAGTAGACCTACAGTGAATTATGAGATTCCGTCTGAGATATTACTTGAGAACGTGGTAAGAAAAGATGATCTAGATTAGTTAAAGTCTAATATTAATACCTCTTTTGTGGAATAGATAAGAAAAATGGATGCATCCTTAGTGTAATCCATTCAATCGGTTATGAATGACTCAGTGGCCAGTATTGTGTCTGAAAGAGCACCTGTTTTTGTGCCTGCTAATATAGTCACCAAGGATAACTTAGAATCTTTGAAGACTGAGATGAAAGAGTTTTTGAGTGATTCTGTTGCCGAGTTAAAGAGTTTCTTTGTTGAAGAGATGAGCAACATGGAAAAGTCTTTTGAACTCTCTCTTGGTTGTAATGTGTCAACCATTGTGGAAGTGATAGTGGATGAAATCACGGCTTTCCAGAATCAGTTTCTAGCTCGGCAGAGGATGTTGAAGTTCTAAAGAGATCAGTTGTCTCTCTGGAATCCTATATGAGTTCTAAATCTCAAGAAGAAAAGGATTTGGATTATGTGAAGAGTGTAGTCATCCAAATGGTCTCAGTTTTTGAGGAGTTTAATCATTCCATAAAAAATCATGTTAGTACCCAAGATTCTGTAGTGAAAAGTCTTATTAGTGGGCTAACTAAGAGTTTCATGGAAACTGTGACTTTTTCTATTGGTTACCTTGCTTCAAGACGTTCAATAGAATTAGATCAGATTTGAGATTTGATGAAGGAGGAGCTTGGTTCAGCTTCAACCAGTAGCATTGTGGACTCATCTTTCGTGACCCAAGTGGTGTCTACCATTATATATATAATAAATATTGTCCAAGATTATATGAGAGAAGCTTCTGGTTCTCAGAAAGAAGTGAAAGACAAGGTAGATTACTATTTCAAAAGGGTCTACACCAAGAATCAGCTCAATAATCATTTAAGGCTTATGTTAGAAAACATGAAGCTACAACCAGTCAATCAAGCCTTTAGAGAATAAGTAAGCAAACTCATAGAGCTGACTCCAGCCTTGGATAAGTTTTTGGAAAATAATGATGACTTTTTGTTTGCTATGGAGAGGGGAGGAGGAATCATTATGGATTTTAGAAATCTCTTGTTGCCTTTCTTGGATGTTGATGCTCGACCAGTGATTGTACCTCCAGCTTTTCCTACATCTTCCTCTACTGCTTCTCCTGCTCAGATGACTCCAGCCCAAGCTATCCACAACCTTACTCATATGATCACTCAAAGAGCTACACAATACAGGCGAGGAACAGTTTTAGTAGCTTGGCCTCCTCTAATCATTTTTGGTGTTCCTAAGCCTCCACCTGCATCCGCAACGCCGAAATCCTCTTCAGATCCTAAGGGAAAATCACATATTGAGGAAGTGGATTGATTTCTTTCTAGGACCATTGATAGGAATCCATTTTATTTCATTTTTATTTCATTTTTATTACTTTTTTATTTCACGTGTACTTTTTTCCCCATGAAATATATCTATGGTCTTGTTTTATTTTCCCTATTTCTCATTTCCTCTGATACATTATTTTCACCCTTCTTTTTTGCTAATAAAAAAGGTGGAGATGTATATAAAAGGGAAGCAATAAAAGGGGAGAACTATGAATCACAAAGGGATAAATATGAACTTCATATAAACTTCATGCTATAACTCTACCTCTGATATAGAAGGGTACATATGTTGTACACAAAGGGAGGAATATGAGCTTAATATTTTCCATTGCTATTTTACCTTTGATACATTTATTTTGTATTTTCCAATGATACCTTTTTATATTATTTTACCTCTTATACTTTTGGTTTGTAACTCTAGTACATTTGATTTTATATTTACATCTGATACAATTTCATTTTAATGCTATTTTCACTGATACATTATTGATTTTTTTGGTTTATAATACCGTGAGTTATGATTATCAAAAAGGGGGAGATTGTTGACCTCACCTGTTTTGATAATCCCAATCATGCTTTAATATGTTTTTAGGATCTTGATGTGTGCTTATAATTCTATATATATACATATACTGAATATCAAAATAATAATTGGAATATGTCAATCAATGTTTATCTATGTTCAATCATACTTTGACATAATTTTAACTCAATCTGGATATGCTAATAGATACTATTACAGACCTATCGGTACTTAGTCTACCGATAGACATGGTCACTGATAAGTAAAGGTCACCGATACACAGATCTACCAGTATGAAGTCCACTGGTATTCACATAATCACTAGTACAGAATGGAGCTACCAGTATGCACTTAATCACTAGTACAGAATGGAGCTATCGATATTCACAAGCTAACGATACAAAGTCTACTGATACGAGCTACCGTTACACCAGAGCTACCGTTAGAGTAAGTCTACCGGTATAATAAATTCTACCACAATGAAGTTCACTGATATAAAGAAGCTCACCATTACTCAATTCTAAAAATACAAGGAGCTATCGGTAAAAGAACCAAGAGCTACCGATAGAAGCTCACCGCTACACAGAGAGATACTGGTACAAAGAGCTAAAACTACCGATAGAAGTTCACTGATACCATGATCTACTAAATTATATAAGGAGCTACCGTTATAAGGAGTAACAAATACCGATACATAGGATCCACCACTACAAGCTCACTGTTATAAGGAGCTACCGATTGAAAACCAGTCACTATTTCCCTAAATTCTATTTCTATTTGTTTATTTAGAAACAGTCATATTTGATGATTTTAATTCACCTGCTATTATTTAATGATTGTTTTTGGTATGTCAGGGAACCGTACCTCGTACCTATGAAAAGGTAATCATTACCATTGCCGGAGGTGAAATCTATAAAAGGAAACACAAAATTTGGGAATAATAAGTGCTGAAAAGAAGTGAAAAAGCTACTGGGTGTGGAAATACATGATGATATTCATTCGATACAACAGGAACACATGAATCAAAGCTTAAAGGAGTGAAGAACTGCAAAGAGCTCTTCCTACACTCAAGCTGATCAAACCGAACCTGAAGAAAATGACCCTTTATTTTTCAGACAAAAAACCATAGGAGGACTTAGAAGCATTACTGATTAATCAAAGGAGTCCAGAGCTGCACTTCAAATTACTAGAGCATTCTAAACTTATATGTAATCTCTCAATGATTATTTTATTTACATTTTGAGTAGTGTGTGTACTCTTTATATTCTATACACACACTGTCACTTGTGCTAAACTAGAGGATTTCTAAATCCTCACACAAACCATCCATAACTCTCTTGTATCCCACTGTGGATAGTGGTAGAGGTCAATTAGGACCTGGATAGCCTATGTGTTGTTGTTTTGGTTTCCCAAAAATAATTGTGGTTGAGGTCTTAGTACTTGGATAGTCTGTGTACTGTTTTTTTACCCCGATCCAGGGTGTGGATCAAATTTATATAAATTGTTTGAGAGGACTAAGTCTCATCTTGAGACTGAACCTCTTGGTTATATCTTCTATACATATTAGTTTAAGTCTAAAGTATATTATATATATTTTATATTCTACTGCTAATTAATTTGAAATAGAAATTGTTTTAAAGTTACTATGATAGTTAAACTAGCAAGTGTTTATAACTTTTGTTAGCCAGTAAGTTAGTTTCAAAAGTTAATAAATTCAGATTGAAATAACTGAGAAATAATCAATCTCTTTGAGAAATTAATTGAAAACTTACAATCTTTATAATTTCACTACAGTTTAACTTGTTTTGCAATTTGGGGGATTTTTAATATGATTTTTAACAGAAATTGTTAATTGGAACCCAATTCACCCCCCTTTTGAGTATCCACTCTGACCAACACTTATAATTTTAATTTGGTGATTTGAGAATTATAGTTAATTTGATGTAAGTAAAGTATTTATTTAAATTATTTGAATGGGAATAATTTATTTTTATTTAAATAGGTTGAAATGATTTGGGTTAACGTTTAGGCATGAGTTTAATTGGTTGGGTAACAGTCATGGAGTACCACTATCAAAGAGATAGAGTATGGATATGAATTTCCTCTATCAAGGGTAACACCAAGAATGTGTGTTCATGTGTTTTGAATGTCTGTGTTCATAGGCAAGTATTTTAAAATTCTCAAATTGAGAAATGGTATAATGGATTTTTTGATCTATTCTTTAAAAAATGGTTCTGGTAGCTCATTGATTCTCAACTTGGAAAAAATAATTTATGGATTTGTTATAAACTATTTTCATTCAGTAAACTATATATTAAAATTATATACCAAGTATTATCCCAGTAGTGTTAGTTAGGAATTCATTGGATAAATTGTACAATGTTTTAAACTCCCCCCCTACTTGGGAACCATATAGGGTTTGAAGATGTTATATATAAAAAAATAGGTAAAGGCAAGGTATCCTAGTTCTATAGTGATGCTTCTTGATAACTTTGGATGGGAAAATAGATTTGGATTTAGAGAATATGAGGAATTTTTGGTTTCATTGGTTTATTTGGGTAGTTTTATCCTTTACTACCTTCGATTATGTAACATTGATTACTATTGTACTCTGATATTGAATTTTAGTTTGGTTTTATATTGGCTTTTATTTCTGTAATAATGCATCATATAGAGGTTTGGTTATTTATGGTTATCTCATCATTATTGTTTTATCAATAAAGGGAAAATAATTCCCTAATTGTTTGATAAGAGCTTGGATTTTATATCCAACCTTTTGTCTATTGGGGATGAAACCTAATTCCTTGTTTCACCTTCACCTCTTCCCAGGATAATGGGTGAGGAGCAATATGTTACCAAAGGTATAAGACTGTTCTTTATTATAGTTGAAAATCATTATTGTTTAGTCCTTCAGTTTCATTGGTACTAAAGTGATAGGATTATAAGAACATGAAATACAAAGTATAAACAAGCATATCAAACCTATTTATGTTGAACTTCAAATTACAAAGGAGTTTGGGTACATGAGTTTTTAAAAAAAATTCTAAGAGTTTTCACCTCATAATAATTGGTTTAGCAGATGAGAAGAGAATGGCATGCATCGATTGGAATGATTTCCCATTAGGAGTATGTAGTTCATTTCGAGTAATGATTTATTATTTGGTGAAAAAGTATTGATTTGTTAAAATAATTGAACATGGATTAATTTTCCAAAATCATGGTGGAATATTCAAAAATGGTTTAAAAGTAGAAATTATTGGATTCTGGAAATCCACGTTGTGATATATTTGATGTGGTAAATTTGAAATTGCTAAGCCCTTAGTTCCTAAATAGTGAGACTAAATGTGTTTTTTTGTTATATTGCATAGAAACCAATTAGAAGAGGATGATGGGAATGTGGTATCACTTGAGCCATAGGTGACCCAATAGTTGGTCTAAAGTATTGTCCAGTATTTTCTAGTGGTAGATAAAATGAATAGAAATGATGATCCAAGTCAAGTGGATAATTCACTTCATTTCAAAAAGTAGAATCCAACCATATTTAAAGGAAATTCAGAACAAGAAAAATTAGAATTACAGTCAAATAGCATGAATAAGGTCATTGATTTCCTTGGGACACTAATTGATTTTAATGTAATGTTAGCAACATATATGTTGTAAGTTCTTACACACCAATGGTTGGATTTAACAGTTTAGTATAAATATAATTAAGGCACTACATGTGAGGATTATCAATAATTTATTAGAAAAAAATTATATCCATACACTTTTTGGATTTCAAGAACAGCCAAATTATTATGTTTCTGGCAAGGGAACCTCATAGTGACAGAGTATGTGGTTAAATTTATGAATTTAGTTCATTTTTTACAATATTAATGCGAGTTCATCCTTGAAGGTGTAATTTTTTAAATAATGGTAGAGGCTAAATATTTTCTCAAAGACTAAGATACATTGTATATCATATTATACATAGATTTTCAATTGAGAGATGGTGGTGGAAATGCATATATGAGGAAATACAGTTGGATGAATCTTTTTGATGCCTATGTGAAGTGGTGGGAACTCTATTGATGGAAATAAGGGGAAGAGGGGCACATATTTATAATTTATTTGGATGAATTATAATCAGGTGATGAGATAAGTGAATATTCCTCCTAAACCAAAGGGTAATCTGAATTATTTTAAATGTGGTTCTCTCCCTCACATAAAGCGAGGTTTTATTTCACCACCTAGAAAATGTCACAATTGCAATAAGATAGGACATCTACAATTTTAGTATCACATTCCTCTAATGTTAGATGATCGAGACAAATATCATGCTTCTCTGGAATCCTATGCTTTGTTGTGATTAGTGAAGCATAATAGTTCTCATCACCAAAATAGAGCATTCCTAGCTGATTCTATTAACAACAACACTCATAAACCAATAAAATATCAACATGGTAACAAATACTAAAGTGAATTGAGGGTGAAAGTATTTGGAGCTGATAAAATAATCATGGATGATCAATATGAACCTTCAATGGTGGGAGTTATGATTATTTTGAATTCAAAATTTAGGAAAACCTTTTTCAATATGGTTACAACCCACTAATTTAATGCTTCCCATGTTGTTGATAATATGGGTTTTAATGTTGCGATGATGCCCTCTATTTTGAACCTTCATTCTCTTCTTGTCCAATGAGAATTTCGAGCCTTTATGTAAAAAAAATGTTCTGTAACTATTGATGGGGATGAATTTAATTTGTATTTTTATGTGGTTGAGATGGATGTCTATTACTTAATCCTAGGTATGGATTGGTTGAAAATGTTCAAAGATCAAATCGACTGTTATACCCAAAGGGTTAGTTAAATGAATGTAAATTGCATCAAACATCTCTTCAGAGGAGATCAAAAAGTAAAGTCTTGTAGATATGGATTATTGGAACCGGTTGTTGGATCTATCTTGTATTATTTGGAATATGTTACATTGGATTATGTGAATTATATTGGTAATATTGATTTACCAATAATTTTTATCACTTTCTTGATTTTTGTTCTCATAATTTATCTGTGTTTCCAACCAATAGAGAAGTAGGGTTTATGATTGATCTATTAATAGTGACCATTCCAATCTCAGATCTATCTTATCTGATAAAACCAATAGAATTAGAGGAATTTAAATTTCATTTGATGGAATTAGATAGTAAGAGGTTCATTAGGCCTAGTTTTTCTCTATAAGAATCAATAGTTTTGTTTGTGAAAAAGGTATATGGAAATATTTGGATTTTTGTGTATTATAATAATCTTAACCATGTTAAAATAATTGATTTTTATCTTCTTTGAGGAATTATTGATTTTTTGACCAATTTAGGGTCACCTAGTGGTTCTATAAAATTAACTTGTGTTCAAGATATCACCAACTACAGGTTCAGAAAGATGATATTTCAAATATAGTTTTCAGAATTGGATATATCCATTATGATTATGTGGTTATTACTTTGATTATTAAATCATGACTAGATATATTTATGGACGTTATAAATCAGAAGTTTCAATGGTATTCAGATTCTTTTGTGCTGATGTTTGTGTATGACATTCTGGTGTATCTGTATAAAAAAACATTTAATGTGTTATTTTTTATACAAGATGAACACTTCCTTAGCCATGTTATCTCTAATAAAGGGTTTTGGTGGATCCATAAAAGATAGAGGCTATGATATATTGGAAACTGTTAAATAATTTCATTGAGATACATAGTTTCCTTGGCCATGCGGGTTATTACCGACATTTTTTTCATGACTTTTCAGCAATATATTCACCAATGACTGCTTTGGAAAGGAAAAGTGTTCAATTCTAATGAAATGATTAATGTTAGAAGTATTTTAATGATATTTAATTTAACCTTACATTATCACCAATAATAATATTTCTAGAATCAATATATTATTATGTCATGAATTATGATCTGTCATCATCTTAAATGGGGTGTGTTCTCATGTAGAGAGATCATGTGGTTTCTTATAGCTCAAGGAAGTAATATTTTCTTTATAATTACTACATGATACATAATTTATAATTAGTTTACATAGTCCATAAACTAAATAATTAGCATCATCACCTATTTAATAATAAATTTATGGTGTATATGGATTGAAGAGATTGGAACAAATATTCACACAAATAGATTTTAATTTGAGAAAAATAATATAGATAGAGTATATTAAAATGTTTCACTTTGAATTATTTTATACACCGAGTAAAGAGATATCTGTGGAAGATTCATTATGGAAGAATTCGTATACTTAGTTTGTTAAAGAGGCTACAAATCAATGGAAACAAATTTCAATGATAGCCAACATGAAATTTGTGTCTGATTAATGAGGTAGTGTTGTAGTTTTCATTATGGTTTCTTTTGTTCCTAATTTAGTTGAAAAGCTGAAAGTGTCACAAACATCTGATTCCAAATGTATTTCTATGAGATCAAAACTCAATAGAAGGGATTTTTTTGAGTGATGAAATTTTGAAATAAGAGTGGTGTTTTTATTTAATGATCGGATGGTCATACATCTGGATTTTTACAAATAACTCATTTACGAATACTACCATTCAATATGGGATGTTCATCATAGAATTTAAAAGATGTATAAGTAATTGAAATCATTGTTTTGGTGGGATGTTCTAAAAATAAAAGTTTCTGAGTTTGTTTTGAGATTCCCCTCCTTTCAAAATGTTAAGGCAAAACACCATCTACTAGTGGGTATAAAATAGTACTTACCAAATTCCTAATGGAAATGGGAGAAGATATATATGTATTTAGAAATAGTTCTACCATGGATAGTTTAGAAAAATTATTCCATATAAGAGATAATGAATCAGATCATGAAGTCAGACCATTTTATCCCTATTCCTTAATCCAATAAACAGGAAGACTTAAAAAAAATATCCGAGAATTGGTAAAAAAAGGTATGGCGTGACCATTTCAATTGTATGAGACCGAGATCCTAGGTTAATTTCTCATTTTTTTAATTCCTTATACAAACCCCTTGGGATATGGGTATGGATTATCATTCATAAATGGATAGAAAATATGAGAGAACAATGTAAATGTTGGATGAAATTCTTAGGGATTCTGTAATGGATTATTGTTTCTCGTGGGAGAATCACATACCATTAATGGAGTTCTTTTACAACAATAGTTATCATACCTCGATATATATGGATCATTTTGAAGTACTGTATGGGAATCCTTTTTTTTCTTGACTTTATTAGGTAGAAATAGGTGAGACTTTATTAGTTGGACCAAGACTTGTTCAAGAGATAACAAAACACATTCAGTTGATCCAAAAGAGGATGGAGATGGCATAGAGTCATCAGAAATCATATGTCAATCATCATAAAAAATATTCTCATTTAAGGATAGTGATAATGTGTTCATGAGAATCTATACAAGGCTTGGGCCTTGTCATTTGGGTAAGTATGGAAAGTTATCCCCTCAATACATCGTCCCTTTTGAGATACATGAATGGGTTACTGTGGTGGAAAATCAGTTGGGTCTTTCACCAAGTTTTAGTTTAGTGGATAATTTTTTTCATGTATATCAAATGAATAAGTATTAGATTAATATAGAATATGGGATTTGATGGGATCATGTTGACATAGAGTGGGATGCTACATTGGATCATAGGATGATATAGACTGTGGATAGAAAAGGGAAATTATTTCATGGTAAAATCATTAGTATAGTGTGGGTTTTGTAGAAACATGGTCTAATTCATGATGAAACATGGGAGTAAGAAAAGGAAATTTTATTGCAATGACAAAAACTCTTCCAATGCAGAATGATTGTTCTACTTTCTAGGGATGGAAAGACCTATTTTGGGGAGAATGTAGCACCTCTATTTTCACGTGAATGACCCATTATTAATGTATTTTAAGTATATAAATTGTTTTTGTTATGTTTTGAGATATTTATTATAGTTTTTAAATTCTTTTGAGGATTTTATGGTGGTGCACAATTTGACCACGATTAGTAGAAATTGTGAAACATATCCTGATAACTGTTCAAGGGAAAACACAAAGAATTGGATATGTGCATGGTTGGAGCATGGTTAGGCTATCCTATGTGGATTAATAGGATAAACAATTCACTATGAGATAGTGGGTAAATACATGGATGGAACATTGTTTTTCTAACCATGTGATTTAATCATGTAAGGAATGGTTTAAGGTTGTAGCTCATGCATGGTTAATAAAAACTTTTATTAACTGTGTGCCCTTACAATGATCCTAGAAATTTCAGATATGAAAATTGTGGATCTAATTTAGTTTATCTATTTAATCAAAAAAATTTACAATAATAATATCCTAAAAATTTTCTTTTCCTCCTAGGGATTGAGAGGTAATTCTATTTGGTATGGGAGTGATATGTAGGTTATCTAATGTCTATTGGAGATCTAGATTTTCTAGTAAGTTATTTCTATTCATAGTTATGAGGCTTCTCTCTCCTTTTGAATCATATATCATCACTTTTGGGGATAGATCTATGTTGTGTGATGTCATTATTAATGAGATATGTTTTTATTATTAAAGGGAATGATATCTATTGTGAAATCTAGGAGATCCAAGATGGGTTTTTGAAGGTTCTGTTCCATTTAGTGTGTTTTCTAATGTTTTAGTGGTACATGTCTTCTCTCTCTACTCATCTTAATTATAAATTAAAGGAATAATTTCAAATAGATTTTATTTCATGATTTTTTTTGGAAATCATGGTGTGATTTGAAGGAAATTCACATTCGAATTATGGTTTTTTATATCATGGTAATTAGATGATATTTTGTAAAAACCCATAGTTTATAATTTTAAAATGGTGATTTAAAAAATATGGTTAGTTTTATGAAAGTAAATTATTTAATTAAATGATTTAAAATGGAAGAAATTATTTTATTTAAATGTTTGGACATTATTTGGGAATTATGGTGGGGGTATTAGTTAAATGTTATGGATAATGGTCATGAAGTGTCACCGTCAAATGGATGGATTATGGACATGATGTTCCACAATTAATAGTAAAGAAAATATTGTGTGTGCATGTATTTTGTATTTGTGTATACATGGAGAAGAATATTCCAAATCCCTAATTGAGAAATGGCATAAAGGATTTGTTGATATATTGCTTGAAAAAATATTTTTATAGCTTTTTGATGCTTACCTTGGGAAAAATGATTTATGGATTTGTTAAAAAATATTTTCATTTCCCAAACTAATTATTGAAATGTGTTATCAAAATTTATCCTAGTATTTTCACTGGGAATTAATTGGAGAAATCCTACTGAGTTTTATACTCACCCCCTACATAGGTGCCATAGTGCATTAGAAGATGTTAAATATATAGAAAAAGGTAAAGGAAAGGTATACCAGTTATTTAGTGATGCATCTTCATACCCTAGGTTGGGCATGTGGTTATGGATATTTTAGAAGACTAGGAGTTTATATTTTATTTCTTTGGTATATTTGGGTTTTTTAATCCTTTTATTCCTTTGGTTATGTTATCTTCATTCCACTTTTACTCTAATATTGTATTTTGGTTTGGTTTTTTATTAGCTTGTAATTATGTACTCATGCATCATTTAAAGGTTTATTTATTTATTTCTATCTCATATTTATTATTCTATATTTAATGGGAAAATTGTCTCATTATTTTTTTTAAGCCCTTTTCCTTTATTTCTAGCCTTTGGTGTCTTGGAAATGTCACCAAAGGTCATGCAGTACCACTACCTCTTCCCACACCAATGGTTTAGGGGAGGGATGTTAGACTATACATTGTGAACAAAAAATTATTTTTTAGGAAATATATATAATTTGATATTTAATTTCTTAGGTTCAATGTTCTAAAATCACACACAAGCCCTTTCCTAATTTCATAATTCTTAGTTGAACTCATGTAAAATAATTATAATATAAATATTATTTTTAAAAACTTCACATGTGTAATGAATAAATGATATAAATAGGTAAAATTTATACTATTTCTAAAAATATCATTAAACTCATTCAACTATACCTCATAAAAAATTACAGATCATTGAATAATGAATATTAAATTAACCAAAATTGAAAAAAAATATTATTATTATGTAACTAACCTATTCATTTTAAAAAATTATGATTAAATTATGGTGATCAAATAATAATTAATTAAATATAAATTATTCTAACTTGTTAAATTAAATACTATAAATTAACTAATATTGGGGATACACTTAGCTTTTTAACATCTAGTCCTTCTTCTTAATGGCATTAGGCATAACCGTTAAAAGTTTAAGGTTATCATCTTGAAACACACCAAGAAGTCTATAGAGAAATAAGGAAAATCTAAAACAATGTAAAATTTCCTATAAATGTTTACTATGTAATATAATTCATTTATCATATTCTCTCAAATTAAAAAGGTTTCATGCTAGTTCCATCAACATATATTCTTGTTTTCTCTTTCTTTGAATTTTTATAATTGAACTAGCTCATTGAACACTATAGGAATGGATTTATGGATGATGTTTCATTCTAATCAATGTTCTTGATATGTAAAAATTATTCTATGATAAAATGGATAAATTATTTCTCACATTATCCATTTATGTAATTTCACTCGGGATGTACCCAACACATCATACTTCAATGAAAATTGTTTCATCAAGGTTTTCATTAATAAATAAAATTATAGGGGGAATGTTGTATATTAATTATAATCATAAAGTTCGAGGGTTAACACACATGTCTTAATATTTGAACATCCAATGACACATGTAAATATATATTTCCAATTAATTTTTATGTCCTAAGAACCTCTTATCTTGGTGATTACCATGGAAAAATACCTTGAGAAGGTGTCACAATGTCTTATGAGACTCTTACCCCTAATAGCCTATATTTTATATTTCTAGTTAGAGAATATGTTTAGTCTATATATCAGTATTCATGAATAATGTCTTGTATCCTATAGGTTATCATCAGAGAAGTAGACGAATATGGACTTTTAGAGAAAAATATATTCTGAATACAATATCACATGAAAATATTATAAATAAGAACAATCACGATGTGATAGGAAAACATATTTAATAATAAAAACATGTAATCATGTACTAGAAAAGTTATTTCTAGGGAACAAACTCTAAAAGAATCCCACTTTAACTAGATCCAACTAACAACATCTTTTAATATACTATCATTAACATGATATTCATGCTTCTGGTGAGATAAATACTTCATTAATGGGTCCACCACGTTTTCCTTCATTGATACTCTTATTAATTAAACAAAACCTCATTGATAAAAATCCCCAAAGAGAGGACACTCCGGACATATGTGATTTATCATTTGGTGTGACCTTGGATCTTTAGACAGAGCAACCACTATAGTGTTATTTCTATAAACTATGATATAACCATTATATATAGGTACTAAATAAATCTCTTTGATAAATTTTTGAATCCAAACCCTATAACTGGATGCATTAGAAGCCTCAATAAACACTAATTCTATTCTAGAATTTATAAAAACCTACTTCTTTAAACACTTACATCTCATAGTTCCTACATTGATAAAAAATACATATCTATATTGCGACATTACATCCTTCTGATCTATTTGAAAACTACCATCTATATAACCCCTTATGACTGGTTTTAATCTCTTCCATATAGTCGGAAGATATCCTTAGTATGCCCTAGATACATAAGGATGTCTTTAATAGCATTCCAATGTATTTCACTTGGACCTTAGTGATTTATTCCTTCCATTCTTAAAGTATAGAAAACATCATGATTTGTGCATAACATGGAATATATGATAGATCCAATCATAGAAGTGTATGTTATCTTAGTTATTATATATCTTCATTATTATTCCTTAGGAGACATACTCACACAATGATGTATTCCATTTTACACTGGAACCATATCCCACTTGGACTGTTTTTCATTATACCTAATTATTATTTGGTTAGTGTATGTACCTTAACACAGTCCAAGAATAATCTTAAATCAATCAGAGTGATCTTGATACCTTGAATGTAGGATGCCTCACCTATGTTCTACAAAGATAATCACTTTATCAACCACACTTTAACATATTATAAGGATGTTATTTTTTTCCAAATAGTAATATTTCATCAAAATATATTACTATGAATAAAAATGTACACCAAATAAACCACTTGTAAAAAATAGATCACATAAATTCTTAATGAAACCACATTATTTTGTGGATTCATCAAATAGAATTTTCAATGACCTAAATTCTTACTTTAATCTCTACATGGAACTCTTCAACTTGTATACCTTTTTGGCATTTCCTGGAGTTACAAACCCTTATGGTTGTTTTATATTCACATCTTTATGAAGTTTCTAATTATGGAAATATATTTTCACATCCATTTTATAAAACTCATAAACAAGGTAAGCTGGTATGATAAGTAAAATTTAGATGGACCTAAACATAGAAATTGGAGACGATATTTCATTATAGTCAATTCTTTAATATTTCATAATCCATTTAGCCACTAGTAATGATTTTTTGGAATTTATATTACCTTCCATATCTATTATTCTATTGATTACCCATTTATTTCTAACGAGTTTTACATCATCTGGAGTATCAATCAAAATGAATAATTCGTTTTGATATGCAGAATCAATTTGATAATTCATTGATTCTTTCCACCTTGAAGATTCTAAGCTCTCTATTGCCTCTTTGTAAGAGAAAGTATCATCATTGTAAAACGATAATGATTCTGCATCATTAGTGACAAGCAAAGAATATCTCTCTTATTCTCTTACCTATCAAGTTCTCTTACAAAATACTTGATTTTAAGTAACCATATCTTCTATAGGGATCTGTGGAATCAGTTCCTATACAAACTCTTGTATATCTGGATAATAAACTTCATTTAAGTGAATATTTCTCCCATTATATTCCCTAAGGATGTGACCCCTCTCAAGAAAAATATCATAATTTTGAAAAAATAACTTTCTTTTCTAATGGGTTATAAAAATTATATATCCCCAAAAGGATTTGGATGGCTTCCAAGAATCGTTATCAACCTTAACTTTTCCAACAAGTTATGGATCCACCATCCACTAACAACATTACACTATTGTGTATAAGGTTGGATTAGTTGAGATAAAATCTCATACTACCATAGAATATCGATAATATCTCAGTTAATATACTCAACACCTAAATCTAAATGATGTTTCTTCATCTTCTTAGCAAGCCGATTCTCAACCTCATCCTTAAACTCTATGAACTACTCAAATTATTAAAAATAATACCTTATTTATTAGATATAACCATACATTCTAAATTCATGGGTTAAAGTAATAAAATATGATAATCTTCTACAGGAAAAGGTTCATACACATCGGTGTGTACCAAATCTAGAATCTCGGTGGCCCTTTCACCTTGACCACTAAAATGTTGTTTGGTCATATAACCTTTTAAAAAAGTGTGACATCTTCCATGTGTCTTAAGACCATATTGATAGAGATTTTTCAAACACTTATCATTTTCATGGACAATATGGTAATTTCATAATTGGGTGTTATATGGGTCACATGTATTTGTTTCATTATCAATTGCCAATATTTGGTTTTGAAAATTTAATACATAAATACCATTATTCAATTGTGAAATACCATAACATATCATATATTTATAAATGTAGAAACCTTTATTTCCAATGATGAAAATAAATCTATCCAAATCTAAAAAGGAGACAAAAAATATATTCTTTATAACAATAATCTCATAATAATAGTTATTTAATTATAAAATAAATATCATTGTCATTATGATATGGTGTCTCCAATGGTTAGAGTAGCCAGCCCCACTCCATTGGTATCTAGTTGATGCATGTCCACTTTGGCTATCTTCTGAAATCTATATGGTTCATGTATTTCCATACAAAAGGGATCACCATATGTAATATCTAATACCAAATATTTATATATGTAATGATTACAATAAATAATGAAAGAACCTAAAGATTACCCCTTCTTATTTGGATGGGAGACATTCTTATTCATGTGTCTATGCTTTCCACTTGCAAAAAAACCACATCATGTTCATTACCTTGCATCTAGATATTTTTATTCTTAAAGATATGGTGCTAAATATATTTAGACATGGAATTAATCTTCATTCATTTTTCATTTTTACTTTTTTTCCTATTCAAAAAATAAAATAAAATGGTTTTGTCATGATCCATTACATTATCAACATTCATGATATGAATATGATGTCCTAAGAGTGTCTTATAACTATTTATCATATTATAATTCATAATAAAACTCGATAATTGTTTTGGTATCTCGGATATAATGAGATCAATACGCAACTCATCAGGGATGTTAAAACCCAAGATATATAATTGGTCAATGTAAGCAATCAACTTGACTACATGTGGAACATCTAAAACCAAATTTCCAATATTGAAAATAAAATGTCCATTAGAGATATTATATCTCTCTGATCTTTCCTTATCTTGATACATATCCCAAATATGAGATACACTATAATAAACTTCCATATCTACATGTTTATTTAAAATATCATGATATGGAGGATAACATAAAAAATTGGACATAAATTTTGGATTCTGCATGCTCTATGTAGAGATATATAGCCTACTCATTATCCACATTGGAAAACGACATAGGAAGTTCGTTTTCAGCACCTATGATTTCCTTGAGTGTCATAGTATAGTGTGAATGTGCCTCTAACATTACTATAATTTTACATCATTGAGAATGTTATCCTTCACCTACGTATATCAAAATTATATTTTTGATTTTTTTATTTACCATTTCCTCCAAATTGAGATATGATAATTAGTAATCAATTTGTTTTAATGATATATTAAAAAAATTAAAATTAATTAAATTCATATTAATCTCCCACTATTTTTTTTTCTGATATCCAATATCCCTTACCATCTATTTATGAATATATTTTTATATATATATTCAAGTGGTATGGATCTTTATTCCTCTTCTCATAATATAAAAATGGGATTAAAAATCTCTTTTAAGGGGTTTAGATTGGTGTAACATTCCAACTACATTAAATCATCGATCCTTGATCTATTGTGTGGAATCACCATTCCTTAAATCCTTTTTAAAAACATTTCTTTATCATTTTACTCTTACTTACTACAAGTCCTTAATAGGTAGTCAACCCTTGATGCTAACTAAGTTATGTTAACGCAAAACATCAATCCCAAATTATAAAAAAAATTGAAAGAACCTTAACTTGGGTTGGTCAAATGTTTTGAACGATGAGATCAATTATAACATAAGTACTAGATGTCTAAGCCAATTTAATATTTTAATTGATGAACTTTTATAATTAACCAAAATTCCCATTTATTATTATATATTTTGTGTTAATATTATGTGTATTTTACTTAAGAAATTTACCATGTTTCATAATGAATTCATGCATAATCTGAATATATTTATCCCATCTTACATTCTTGTTAATTCATTTATTATGTGATCACAAGGAATTCAGAAAATTAAATTGTTAACTATGTATATAATTGAAATAAAATATTAGTGTCAAGATCATGATATTATCTAATAGTTAGTTCATATACCATATGATAAACTAATAGTCAACCCTAGGGGAAAACACCTTGAATAATACCATTATTCCTGTTTCAGTATTCCTCCTTCACTCTAATGTATTCTACGATTTATTTTTCCTCTACACCTTCACTCAGACAACCACCTCTCACTTGGTGTAATGCCCCGACCCTAGTTACCTAGAGTCAGTGCATTATTGCGTAACATTGGCATGATCACAAAAGATCAAGTCTCGAAATACCGATTAGTTTAGTAGCCTTGGAAACACTAGATACATTCATAAATGTTACATTACTTCATAAAGTGAAAAACTACAACAAAAAAGTCTCCGTAGTACACACTCATATCCTCTTCTGACTATCCCTGCAGGTCATTTATAAAATACTTCTTCACATCCTAGAAAAAATTAAAACATTGAAAGGGGTGAGCTTAGATGCTCAGTAAGGATAACAATATTGCGGAAGCTTTCATAAAAAACATTAACATTTAAGGCAATGTATAACTAAAACAAAAGCCTTTTTAAACTTGAAATTCAACATGATATGGGAAAAATAAAATTAAATAATGCCATTTACTTACTCACATGGATATTCTACTAGTCGAATAATCCCATGCAATATCAATAACCACTTTCATAATGATGGAATGCATAATGCCAGACTATCATAACCACGTAGCCAAGGCCTCGTACCAAGACCACAAATAACATTTTGTCAAGGCCTCGTGCCAAGACACTAGTTTGTCTCATGAGACCTACCGATGCATCGAGGAGCTATAGCGGGCTCCACCCGTCACTTATTAAGTCCAATGCATTCCTCATATGAACAGGTTTAAACATATCATAAACCATAACATAATCGTATAACATAAAACATGAATAAAGGAAACATAACATTTCCACATTTCAATCACAAGATATCAATACAACACATTGATATATTAAAACATTATCAAAACCATTTTCGATACCAAAATAAATGAAAGTTAAAACTTGGCCTTTATTTTTCATTTAAAAAAAGTTATAGCTTGTAGGGGAAGCTGAAACTCAAATAATGGTCACGGCGGCGGAGAAGTCATTATCTCCGCATATGTACGACAAGAAAAACATTACTTTTTTTTCATTTAGTAAAACTCTTCATATAAAAATATTCCTTTTGAAAAAACGTAAAAGTCAAAGGGGTTTATACACCGTATAAAGAAAAGTTGTGTATAGAACCAAATATGCCTCAATGAAAGGAGATTGAGACGAAGTCCCTTATAAAGATCATTTTTCTAATAAAAATATATCTATTATGTTTATTCACTATAAGTACACATAAATAAAGTACAAATACAAGATAGGACATAATAATATCATGACATAATTTGAAAGTAGGAGATTAAACCAAAGAATGGAAATTGGGTTAAGAAGTTCCCTTACAAAGATCATTTTTTAAATAAAATAAATCAATTATGTGTATTCACAATAAGTACACATAAAGAAAGTATAAATACAATATATGACATAATAATATCATGACATAATTTGAAAGTAGGAGATTAACCCAATGAACAGAAATTGGGTTAAGAATTTCCCTTACCTTGCGTCCTGTCTTGACTCGACCGTTCTTTAACCTACTGAATAATAAACTAGAGTTAATTTATAATTACTTAAGAACCTATTTCAAGTTTTTATTCCTTTTATATCACTTATTACCATGTTATGAACATTATGTAATTATTTAAGTTAATAACGGTCATTTTGTCGATCGTTGGTACTTGAGTCAAAAATAAACTTCTTATAATTACAAGTTGTTCATGTGGTGAAATATCCATTATATCCAGAATTATATTCATGATATAGATATCATATATCTAATATATATCCAGTATATACATGCATTTATAATATTCCATAACGTTTAGAGGTAAGAAATGAAATGCACCGTTCATGGAGACGGTAAGCCGTACGTACGCATGAACGCTACTTTCATTTCTATTTAGTATTTAATGAAATCATAATGATATAAAGGTATATTATAATTCCAGTATAATATCATATATAATATCATTTACTCCATCCTTTATACATCCCACATATGGCATTAACGATTCAAATCACTTTGAGGGGGCGGTAGTCCGTACTTCCTAAAATGAAAATATCGCGTTTACCCATAATGGAAAAAATAAAGGTATGGCATAAATGAAAAATACAGAACCTTAAGTAAACCATAAACATATTATATATTATGTATAAATAGAGTTACATCTTAATGTCCACCTTTTAAGGTGTTATATGAGTGTTGAACAATCATCGTTTCGTGAGGCAGAAATTCGCCATCCACAGAAACAGTATGTTCTTTAACCATTAGATGTAGGTGTGTGTAAGTGTAGCTCGAATAATTCTTATAACAACATTCTAGTATATTGAGGATACTGGTTTTGTTACAAAATAAATGAATAAAAATATTTTAGGGGGTTGGATAAGCAAAATAATACAAAATAACATAAGCGAAGACATTACCTTAAAATCGGGTAACTCTTTTGATTTGAGACAAAGGCTTCCTTGTGAAGAATTCTGCCCAAAGTGAGGCTTCTAGGAGTAAGGGAGGGAAGTTGGGAGAGTATTTGGGCAGAGGTTGGCAGATCCAAAAGTCTTTGAATGTGTGAGTAAGGTGGTAGTGGTGGGGGCCTTTTATAAGTGGAGAGGAGGGGAACTCTTGGAAAGTAATGAAATTCTACTTTATTATATAATGAGTTTCGGATTTTAAAGGTCCAAAACTTATATAATTCGAGGATAAGGTGATAAGGGTTCTAAATATACTAATCCAATAGGTTTTTGACAAGTGTAAGCCTTGTATTTTACATTATCTTTTCATTTTATTTAAATCGCTAATTAATGAGGTAATCCCTGCATCATCATGGTGTCATAAATAATTTTATTTATTTAATGTCTAAAAATTATAAAACAAATATCATGATGTAGGAAATCTTTTTATCTTTCTAATTAATATTTATAGTAAAAAATATGACTTGTATAACCCCATTTTAAAATTGTTTTAGTAAAAAATCTTATGTTTGTGACATTTTTATTTTAACTTTAAATAAAAGTTATTTATGTCATTTTCCTAGAAAAGTGGCTCCATGGGGTCCCCAAGTTGACCCATGGTTTTTCTTGGTCAGCCATGACACATACAATAGGGGTAGGACAAGTGTAAAGGTATTTTCATATTTTTATAATATCATTTTTACCTTAAATTACACTAATTACCTTTAATCAAGATTAATTAAACTTAAAAGTTACTATTCAACAAAAAATTATTTTAATCCCATTGAACCACATTTTACTTCCTAATGACAACCATGTATGTCGGATTTTTAAAAATCAAATCACAGAAGTGGTAATGTTTCATTTAAACGAAAAATCATTCTTTTAACTACCACTTAGTGGTTTCACTATTCATCAAAAATTGAAGTTTTTCAGAACAATGCCAAAATTTCACCCTAAGCTATAATTGATATTCTGAATTCAAAAATGATGTCTATTTTACAAAATTCCAAACATATAAGTTGCATTAATTAATTTCATAATTAATTCCCGCTATCACAATAAATAGCATGTTTTTAAGAAACAATATATTTGAAAATATTGATAATTGTTTATGTCCAATTTCAAAGTGAAATTAATTCTAATGACCACCATTGGATAAAATGGTAAAAATATATTCCAATTATACTTTAAAACCATTCAATAGTATAATTTTTCACTATAAATTATTTTTATTAAAAAAGTTGTTTTTAAGTATTTTTCACTATTCATAAAAAATTGGAAGTTCTTAGAAAAATACCAAAAATTCAACATAGGCTAATTTCAATGTTCCGAATCCAAAAATGAAGTCCATTTTGAAATATAAAATTTATATAATTTCAAAAAGTGGGTATTACTATTCATACTGGCTACTTTAATTAGTTGTGGTGTGTTAGAACTCGAAGTTGCGTACAATGCAAGCTATTGCATTATTGAATGAGAAGCGTATCATGGAAGCTTGGGGTGTTACATTCTCCCCTCCTTCAATAAATTTCATCCTCGCAATTTGAAATTTTTCTTTGAAAATAAAAGGTTGAAAATAGAAAATACCTTTGTGGAAAACCCACATCGGAAATAAGGTTAATAAAAATGTAACTTTAAAAGATAGAAAGGTAAGTACAAAGGTCACCTGAGATAGCCCATACTAGGATTCTATGAAAATATGGATATGGAAGAAAAAAACCATCAAGGTCTGATGGAGAGTCATAGAAAACTGGATTAGGAGAAAGTTAACCATAAGAAAATCACAAACTTGTGATTGGTTAAATAGTCATTGAATCCCCAGTTGGAAAAGTTAACCGGCAACGTTTTTGTTTTAAGTTACCTTTTATAAAGTTGAGGAATTTATTTACGATATTTACTAAGAATGCAAGGGAATATACATACTTGTTATGTAGACTTTCATTCTTTAATAACTTTATACCACAAACCCATCTTTCACTCTAAAAGGTAATAGAACTCAAAAATATTCTATTTATCCTAATTGTATAAGGTTCCAAATATTAACACATACCATTTAGATTAGTAAAACTATTTTATAATAACCAGGGACTTCCTGTAGGCTAGTGGTAGGTAATAAAGGCCTGTCGCACTATGGTTGTGGGTTCGATTCCTGCAGCTTTGTCCGACGCAACGGGTTATCCCCCAACCTGCAGGTTGTCCTTTTCCTAAAAATATAGTATTATAATATTCCAAAAGTAATATTCAGAAATGTTTTAACCTTAAAAAATACTATACAAGGTTCAACTTAATCCATTCCAACCTTTATAGTTATCCAAAATACCTCTATCCAGACTTTCTCTAAAAGGTCTCTATATTCCAAAATCAATTGTATCATCAGATTACCCAAACAAATTAAAGTTTCTCTTTTTGTCACATACTAAAAATATGATTAACTTCATCATATTAAAACCTTACTGAAACAACAAGTACTGCAGTACAATCCTTATATATATATCACATTATTCTTATAACCAAAATATAATCCTTGAGTCCAAAAGCACCAATACATAAATTATTCCACTTCAACTGTAGTAATAGCATAATATTGGCCTTCATCCCTTGGCCTTTTCTGAGGTAAGTTTCCCTGACACTTAGGACATTAATTTGCATAATTCCCCATTTCCCTACAATTGTAGCATTCAATATTGATAGCCTCTTTCTTTCCCTTGCAATCACGAGCCTGGTGACCTTTTTCTCCACATTTAAAACAAACTCCCATTCCTTTTAGGCAAGTACCGGGGTGATTCTTCCCACAATTATCGCATAATGGAAAATCCATCTTTTCCTTTTTCCCTTTATCTGTATCTTGTTCCACCATTCTCTTCTTCTCTTGCTTTACTTTATTGTCATAAGATTTAGAGAATTCCTTTTCTGTCTTGATAGCACACGAGAAAATATCTTCGTACGATGAGAAGGATTGTGATACTAAAGCTCGACGGAAAAATGGTTTTATCCCATCAAAGAAACGATCAATCTTACCTCTTGGGTTATGTATATAATCTGAAGAATACCTCACTAACCTTGTAAATCTAGCCTCATACTTTGCGACATTCTCATCCTCCTTTTGTCTCAGACTCAGAAATTGTCTTTCCATATCTTCTTGATGGTCATGCGGAAAGTATTTTTCTAAGAAAATTTCCTTAAACTACCTCCATTCCATACTTGATACTTCTTCATCTTCCTTTGTGTTTTGAATCAGCGACCACCATTGATCGGCACCTCCAGTGAGGCGGTAGACTGCCATGACAACCTTCTCCCTTTCGCTACTCCCCAAGGAGTGGAATATTTTTTCTAAGGAGTTTATCCATTGCTCAGCTACTAATGGATTTGTACCCCCATTAAATGTTGGTGGTTGTTGCCTCATGAAGCGGTCTAACATTGGTCCTCCACGTTGCGGATCAGGGTGCTCCATATGAGTAAGGTTATTATTCATAAGCTGAGTGAGTTGTCCCAGTATGGTAATAAGTTGATCAGCACCAGTTGTATCTCCAGCTCCATAATAATTATCTTGAGCAGGAGGTCAATCCCTACATGGAGTGCGTGCATTGATACAATTTCCATTCCTTCCACTAGGTGCCATTTCTAAACAATGGCATAAACTGGATTAGTTTATAAATCAAAATACATAATTCCATACTTGTAAAACACTTAACACTAATTGAACTATTTATGGATATAATCCATAATCATAAAAAATGTTTTCTTTGAAGAAGTATATACTCATAACCCTCCATAGTGGTTTGTAAAGAAAATGAGAATTATCCTAAGCATATCCCTCGGGAGTGTCGTAACCAAGAGTGCAGCAAGACCCATTGTCATGTACCAGTTCCCGTTTGAGTCTAGCTCAAAGCAGTGTTTTTGGGTTTTACCCCTAGGTACATCTGTGCCAGAGCCGCCCCTACCTGCTCGTATCCAGATAGGGATGTATTGCTCGGAAAACTCACAAAATATCTACAACAACAAAATTCTAGGAAGTTCTTCTATACTAATCCTCAAAGTCTATCTTTGGGCTATGTGTTCTAATCAGAGTTTATCTAAATCTAGATTCCAAGGTTAGTACTAAACTGCCTCTGATACCAACTGTAACGCCCCGACCCTAGTTACCCAGAGTCGGTGCATTATTGCGTAACATTGGCATGATCACAAAAGATCAAGTCTCAAAAGACCGATTATTTTAGTAGCCTTGGAAACGCTAGATACATTCATAAATGTTACAGTACATCATAAAGTGAAAAACTACAACAAAAAATTCTCCATAGTCCACACTCATATCCTCTTCATACTATCCCTGCAGGTCATTCATAAAATACTTCTTCACATCCTGGAAAATATTAAAACATTGAAAGGGGTGAGCTCAGATGCTCAGTAAGGATAACAATATTACGGAAGCATTCATAAAAAAACATTAACATTTAAGGCAATGTATAACTAAAACAAAAGCCTTTTTAAACTTGAACTTCAGCATGGTATGGCAAAAATAAAATTAAATAATTCCATTTACTTACTCACATGGATATTCTACTAGTCGAATAATCCCATGCAATATCAATAACCACTTTCATAATGATGGAATGCATAATGCCAGACTATCATAACCACATAGCCAAGGCCTCATGCCAAGACCACAAATAAGATTTTGTCAAGGCCTCATGCCAAGACACTAGTTTGTCTCATGAGACCTACCGATGCATCGAGGAGCTATAACAGGCTCCACCCGTCACTTATTAAGTCCAATGCATTCCTCATATGAACAGGTTTAAACATATCATAAATCATAACATAATCGTATAACATAAAACACGAATAAAGGAAGAATAACATTTCCACATTTCAATCACAAGATATCAATACAACACATTGATATATTAAAACATTATCAAAACCATTTTCGATACCAAAATAAATGAAAGTTAAAACTTGGCTTTTATTTTTCATTTAAAAAAAGTTATGGCTTGTAGGGGAAGCCGAAACTGAAATAATGGTCACGGCGGCGGAGAAGTCATTGTCTCCGCATACGTACGACAAGAAAAACATTCCTTTTTTGTCATTTAGTAAAACACTTCGTATAAAAAGATTCCTTTTGAATAAACATAAAAGTCAAAGGGGTTTATACACCGTATAAAGGAAAGTTGTGTATAAAACTAAATATGCCTCAATGAAAGGAGATTGAGACGAAGTCCCTCACAAAGATCATTTTTTAAATAAAATAGATCTATTATGTGTATTCACTATAATTACACATAAATAAAGTAGAAATACAAGATAGGACATAATAATATCATGACATAATTTGAAAGTAGGAGACTAAACCAAAGAATGGAAATTGGGTTAAGAAGTTCCCTTACAAAGATCATTTTTTAAATAAAATAAATCTATTATGTGTATTCACTGTAAGTACACATAAATAAAGTATAAATACAAGATATGAAATAATAATATCATGACATAATTTGAAAGTAGGAGATTAACCCAAAGAGCAGAAATTGGGTTAAGAATTTCCCTTACCTTGTGTCCTGTCTTGACTCGACCGTTATTTAACCTCCTGAATAATAAACTAAAGTTAATTTATAATTGCTTAAGAAAATTTTTCAAGTTTTTATTCCTTTTATATCACTTATTACCATGTTATGAACATTATGTAATTATTTAAGTTAATAACGGTCGTTTTGTCGATCGTTGGTACTTGAGTCAAAAATAAACTTCTTATAATTACAAGTTGTTCATGTGGTGAAATATCCATTATATACAGAATTATATTCATGATATAGATATCATATATCTCATATATATCCAGTATATACATGCATTTATAATATTCCATAATGTTTAGAGGTAAGAAATGAAATGCACCGTTCATGGAGACGGTAAGCCGTACGTACGCATGAACGCTACTTTCATTTATATTTCGTATTTAATGAAATCATAATGATATAAAGGTATATTATAATTCCAATATAATATCATATATAATATAATTTAATCCATCCTTTATACATCCCTCATATGGCATTAACGATTCAAATCACTTTGAGGGGGCGGTAGTCCGCACTTCCTAAAATGAAAATATCGCGTTTACCCATAATGGAAACAATAAAGGTATTCCATAAATGAAAAATACAGAACCTTAAGTAAAACATAAACATATTATATATTATATATAAATATAGTTACATCTTAATGGCCACCTTTTAAGGGGTTATATGAGTGTTGAACAATCATCGTTTCGTGAGGCAGAAATTCGCCATCCACAGAAACATTATGTTCTTTAACCATTATATGTAGGTGTGTGTAAGTGTAGCTCGAATAATTCTTATAACAACATCCTAGTATATTTAGGATACTTTTTTTGTTACAAAATAAATTAATAAAATGAGTTTAGGGGGTTGGATAAGCAAAATAATACAAAATAACATAAGCGAAGACATTACCTTAAAATTGGGCAACTCTTTTGATTTGAGCCAAAGGCTTCCTTCGGAAGAATTCTGCCCAAAGTGAGGCTTCTAGGTGTAAGGGACGGAATTTGGGAGAGTATTTGGGTAGAGTTTGGCCGATCCAAAAGGCATTTAAAGTGTGATTAAGGTGGTAGTGGTGGGGGCCTTTTATAAGTGGAGAGGAGGGGCACTCTTGGAAAGTAATGAAATGTTACTTTATTATATAATGAGTTTCAGATTTTAACGGTCCCAAACTTATATAATTCGAGGCTAAGGTTATAAGGGTTAGAAATATACTAATACAATAGGTTTTTGACAAGTTTAAGCCTTGGATTTTACATTATCTTTTCATTTTATTTAAATCGTTAATTAATGAGGTAATCGCTGCATCATCATGGTGTCATAAATAATTTAATTTTGTTTATGTCTAAAAATTATAAAAAAAATATCATGATGTAGGAAATCTTTTTAGATTTATAATTAATATTTATAGTAAAAAATATGACTTGTATAACCCCATTTAAAAATTGTTTTAGTAAAAAATCTTATGTTTGTGACATTTTTATTTTAACTTTAAATAAAAGTTATTTATGTCATTTTCCTACCAAAGTGGCTCCATGGGGTCCACAAGTTGACCCATGGTTTTTCTTGGTCGTCCATGACACATCCAATAGGGGTAGGACAAGTGTAAAAGTATTTTCATATTTTTATAATATCATTTTACCTTAAATTACACTAATTACCTTTAATCACGATTAATTAAACTTAAAAGTTACTATTCACCAAAAAATTATTTTAATCCCATTGAACCACATTTTACTTCCTAATGAAAACCATGTATGTCAGATTTTTGAAAATCAAATCACAGAAGTGGTAATGTTTTATTTAAATGAAAAATCATTCTTTTAACTACCACTTAGTGGTTTAACTATTCATCAAAAATTGAAGTTTTCCAGAACGATGCCAAAATTTCACCCTAAGCTACAATTTATATTCTGAATACAAAAATGATGTCTATTTTACAAAATTCCAAACATATAAGTTTCATTAATTAATTTCTTAATTAATTCCCGCTGTCACAACAAATAGCGTGTTTTTAAGAAACAATATATATCAAAAGATTGACAATTGTTTATATCCAATTTCAAAGTGAAATTAATTCTAATGACCACCATTGGATAAAATGGTAAAAATATATTCCAATTATACTTTAAAACCACTCAATAGTATAATTTATCACTATAAATTTTTTTTATTAAAAAAGTTGTTTTTAAGTATTTTTCACTATTCATAATAAATTGGAAGTTCTTAGAAAAATACCAAAAATTCAACATAGGCTAATTTCGATATTACGAATCTAAAAATGAAGTCCATTTTGAAATATAAAATTTATATAATGTCAAAAAGTGGTTATTACTATTCATAACTACTACTTTTATTATTTACGGTGTGTTAGAACTCGAAGTTGCGTACAATGCAAGCTATTGCATTATTGAATGAGAAGCGTATCATGGAGCTTAGGGTGTTACACTTGGGATATCTATCCATACATAATCATTTACACACATGAATGTGACAAGATCCAATGGATTGTATTAACATAGTTTTAAAAAAAGAAACCACAAGCATGAAATCCCTTACATAATAAAAAATGGGGCAGGACTCATAAGCTATCAATAATAATTTAACCAAATTAAATTAAAAGGAAAAATTCATTAACAGGGGTTGGTATAATCTCATGATCATCCACCCAATAATAAAAGAGCATAAATCTTCAATTGAGTTATCAATTACTTCTATTAGTTATTTAATTTCTATAATGTTCAATCAATTAATCCAATTTATTCAATTTATCTTAATTCCATCCAAAAATATTTAACTTTACATCATCTATAATTTCAAAAAAAACATTTAGAATTACTATAGTACACAAGTGAGCTAGGAGGAGCCCTTGTGTATTCGTCAAAAATTTTAACATGGAAATTAATTTAATATATAATTTTAAAACCTATGAAATGGTGTGTACTATCGAATCAACAACACATGTAACACATAACCAAAAGGTTTTATTTATAAATTTAATTTTTTTCGCACATAAATTAGTGAACACTACCATAAGTATAATACATAGAATGTAAAAAAGTACACTGTGTGTACTTGCCTTTTTCCCATGTCTACAGAACATGCCTGGGGTTTGGACATATTCCTTACCACTGAAATGCATGAGGTAAATGGAATGTAGTTTAACATACATGGTGTGTGACCTATGATTTCATGATATATTAGTCCCTATGTTGTATATCTGATAAAAAACATACATAGGACATCCTGTATAATTAGACATGATATAATAGGAACTAAGAATCATGTACATTAGTTACACAAGGTGTAGTTCTTAATGCCATATTCCATTACATCTAGATCTATAAGACAATACAATCTATTTGGATGTTATATATTTTATTTCCAGATTTGACCTAATAGTGAAAGATAAAATTGTGGAAATAATGTTAAATAGTGTGTATATTGAATGTACTCACCATGTAATTTAGTTTTGTCTAGGACGAACCATTGGCCCCTCCAAATGATGTGATTTTAATGATTCATTGTTTTTAATTCATAACAGTTTATATGTTATTTTATCGAGAATGAATAAAAAGATGATAGAATGATATCAGATGTTATACTGAATAATTTTAAGTAAAAGAAAAAAATATGTATAATAAATAAATTAATATAAAATAATTTCAAATTAAACATGTATCTTATATTTGATACCATATTTAGGTTTTGGGAGAAGTGGATGAGTTCTTTGACTATATGAACAACTCATATATTTTTCATAAATCACATATAATAATTTCTTAAAATGATTACGAAATAAATTCCAACAAAAATAATATATTACTTAACTAGATTAAAATTATTGAACCAAAATGAATAATATTAACATGTAATTTATAATTAATTTATGAGTATATATAGAATTTCCTCAACTTTTAATTACCCTTTCATTGATGATCCAATTAATAGGATCTTGTTGTACCATATTTTCATTTTAGTATCCAAGTGCATAATCCCTCTAAAAATCATACACACAATCTCTAAATGATGTCATGGAATCATTGGGGTGCTAGAATGGCTGAACTTGATCACTTTCTATGTTTCTGGTCATTCAAAATATAATTTAACTTGGCATGGAAATGTTTTTTGATGTCCTCTCATTGGATTAATAGATAAGTATAGCTCTATATCTATTGATACCTCTCTATGGATTGATATATTCTCACACTATCACTTTTTCACACCAATTGTGTTTTTAGAAAGTGATATAAATAAATATTTTTTAAAGGATTATTATTATAAAATCACAAACAATCCCATTACCAATTCCATAATTATTAGTTGACCCCACGTCCAAAAATAATAATATACATATTAATATTAAATGATTGACATGATAAAAAACATAAATAATGTAGATAAATATAAATTAAACTATTTCCAATAAGAACATTAAACTCGTTCTTCTTTCCCAAATACAAATTTATCGATCCTTATTTAATAACTATTTATGTAATAAATAAATATCACTACTTTATTCATTTATAAATATATTAAATATTATATTCTATAAACTCGAATATATATATATATATATATATTATTTATCTCTCTTATTATTTTAAATAACATGTAATTAAGTAACGGTGACAAACCAAACTTGAATAAATACTTTTCAATCTAACTTGTATAATTATTAATTATAATTTAACTGATATTATAGATACACTTAGTGTATGACCCTATCAGACTCTTTATTAGTTTAATTGGGTATAAACACTAAATATCGAATTATAAAATCTTGAAACACACATAGTAATACATATTTAAAGAGGTTAATACTGTAAATACATCTAATATCTATTGAATGCTTACAATGTAATATAATCCCTTTATCATGATATCTCTAATCAATAAATTTTCAAGTGGTTTCCCTAGAACAATAGCTTGATGTCTCTTTATTTGAATTATTTGAAATTAACTCAAACACATAACACTTTGGAAATGAATTTATTCAGGTACTTTCATTCTTATCAAATGGATTAACATATCAAATTACATCTTGGGAAATAAGGGATAAACACTTTCTTTCATTATACATTAACTCAATATCACTGATGATATGCCAAACACTTATTACATGTCCATGAATATTTGTATCTATGATTTTCATCAATTCATCAATGTACATGACTCATGATATCCAATAATTATAGACATAATGTATGAGGATCATGACACTCATTTGTAATAGGAAAATCTAATAACATATAGAATTGTGGATTTTTTATTAATAATAAAATTCACATAACCTTATATCTTGGTGGTTACTAAGGAAACACCATGAGAAGGTGTTTAAATGCCTTATAAGCCTCCTCCCCCTAATAGAAAATACTCTTTATGTCATATCAGAGAAAATCATCTATCCCTAGAACAAGGTTAAAGAATAATTTCATGGAACCTCTAGGTTCTCATCATATCAGGGAATTGTTTTGATCTATCATCATGAAATATATTTTAAGTATTTTTTCACATATAAATATTATAATGAGGAATAATCACATTGTAGTATGAAAAAGTTATTTAATAAGAAAAAAATAAAGTCAAGTACTAAATAACTTGGTTTCAAGGAACAAAATCCATCACTTTTATCATCCTAACTCTAATCTGGTTCCTACATATTTCATGAATTAGATATATTATACCAATAAGAATATGATCTATTCTCAAGAACTCCTCAACACTATAAGTGTCCTTAAAATATTTATCTTTCTTACTGATATTAGTATTACTTTAATATTTTTTTGTTGTATCTTAATAACATGTGGGTGAATTTATTTAAGGAGACACATTATTGAATAATTCAACTCTTTCCTAGTGGAATATGATTTATCATAAATCTGGAATTTTGAATGTAAAATATTTCTAGAAATAGATGTACATTTAGATTGTTTGGGAAAATAAAAAATCTTCTTTACTGGACCCTTCATTTCACCATCATAAGAAAATCCACCATTAACCAAAAATACTTTAGTAAAGAGTTATCAGATCATTCTTAAATCACTTTATTCTATAATAAATATTGGTTTCGTTTCTAATAAAATATTTTCTTTCTCATCAAAATTTTCTTTAATAACACTTTCTATCATCTCAAATTCACCCAACTATATCCTTTTTTCTTACACTCCTCAACATGTATTATTTGGTTCATGTTATGTTTCTCCTCTATGTATGATGTTTTATTAAAAACTTTTCATTTCCATTCATTATGAAACACTTTAATTTTATTATATATAATATCATTAATATATATTAACTCCTTTTTTATTCACTGACTATTCATAAAATTTATCTCCTTAACTTATTTCTTCTTCTTTTTCCTTTCCTTCAGAAGTTTTGTAATTTTGTTAATAGAATTATCGAAATCTTATTTAATAATCCTCTCATGTTGTACTATATATTCTACACCATCATAACTATCAATTAAATCACTACCCCATATAACATGTGTGGATAAGTGTGAATGAAAAAACTAATTATTGGATGGAGAACCATCCTACTCCCTTACGATCAACAAACATTTCATATTATTACTAAGAAACTTTCTCTTATATACTTATAAATCAATAACTTCATATCTTCTTCCTCTAACTTAGAATCATCAAAATGATTCTTAGGAAAATATCCTAAAAAAAGGAATCTAACTTTATAATTATAACATTTGATAAATTCTTTTAAATTTTCATTTATAATGATCCTTTTTGTATCTCTTTGAAAGAAGAAAAATTATTGTGTTGAAGTCATCTTAATTTTTCTCATTATCTAAATCACTTGATTTTTATTCTACATAATTATATCTAAACGTCCATTTTAAGAAAATATTCCAAAGCTATTTATTTGTTAGCATTATTCTTAATGCTAGTTTCATTCTATCTCTCATATTCCATAAGAATTTTCTAAAATTCATCGATAGATAAGTCTTCTTGAATTTATAAATACGACATTTTGGCATAAAATATATCTAGGAAGATCCTTATAAATTTCTTAAAACTAATATAATCTTATGGATTCTCACCAAAACATCTAATACTACTAAAAAATTCATTGAATATTGTTATTTTTAAATAAATAAAATCTTCATCATCCATCCTAATATCTTTAAAAACCCTTCCTTATATTTTTAGATTTTCTTTGTTAACATTCCCATTTTCTTTACAGTAGTTTCTCAACTTATCTGACATTTGTATAGCTGTTGGATACCCGATAATCACTATGTAAAAATTATTTTAGAGATATATCAACTTGTAATTATGATAATTTCCATCATAATTAAAATTTATATTTTTGAAATATTTATTTGAATCATCATTAATGGGAGGATATACCATAGTCACAACATCTTTAACTTCATGTACATGAGATTGAAGATAGTAAAACATCATATTCTTCTTGTTGTGATAAATTTTTCAATAAAATAAAGGAAAAAATTTTGGTCATTATATTTACATTCTCTAAACATAGTATATATTTAGATCTATATGCACTCAAACCATTTGGGCATTAATATTACATCTTAAGATAATAATCTTCAATATAAAAACATTATTTTCTATTAATGAACCATAAAGGTTTAGTCTCATTGGATACTAGATACATTACGTTTTGATTTAGTAAAATTCTTCGATATCTCCCAAATTTTGTTTCTCACATTGTACTAGTCTTAAAGTACCTTAATTAAATCTTCTTTTTTTCAAAAAATGGGGAAAGTAAACATAAGAAAAGGTGATCTCAGATGCTCAGTAATGGTAAAACATGGGAGATATCAATTGATAATACTAAGAGAGAATAATATAATCATACGTGTATGATCTCAGGATTATAACATAAAATGATCACACCCAATCAATAATGGATCTAAATCATGATTCATGGAATAAAAATTTATAATTTCAAAATTCATGAATCGTAAGAGTGAGAAAACATCATAAATGAATCATGAACCATGAGTTCATATCATAATCATGTCATAAAAGTGTAGCTCCATTATAAGATTACAAATCACTACATATGTTAAGTATAACTACTGAGACAATTAAATCATATTGGATAAGGCATGAAAACCTATTTCATATATCATAAAGGATCAGGAATCATCACCTATTTCTCATAGTATATTAGGAACCAACACATCTTTACCATAGTGGACTGGACATCCTTGCATGTTTCCCATAGTGGATTGAGAACATCATCTCAGATCCAGTAATAATATCATGAGATATTAAAATTAACCAATGAATTGGAGGTATATATAATTTTGGGCCCATCCAAAACAAAATTACATCCATACATATGTGTTCCACAACATCATAAAAAGTTATCTTATAACCATATCAAAACACATGAAAAGATAATGGGTTTAAAAAACATTTGATAATTTCATCATAGAATAATTAATGGAAAATAATTAAATGTTGTAAAAATATTGTCATCATAATCATAAACCATCTAGATTAAGAATAATGACTGTATCATTAGATCATATCCCTAGTAAAACATAATTATCTTCAAAGGATATAATATTTTATGAAATTTACACTTAAATATCCATGGAATATTTCTTGAGGAAAGTACCATTTTCATTTATAAATCACATATTTAAAATATAAGTATTTTAAAAATATTAATGACACAAAATTTATTTAAAAAAGCATTTAAAATTTTAGTGGAAGATTCATAATATTGAGAGGTCACGATGGTGTGAAATTTTATTCATTCGTATACATTAAAATAAATATAATATTCAAATATCAGTAAAATGTCAAAAAGTAACATAATAATAAAATAATAGGATGATTATTTTTAAAGTTTTATATGTAAATTAAAACATGGAAAAAATATTTTTAAAAATCATTAGTGAATAATAATATTAAATCATGAAAAATTATTGAAAAAGATATGGATGGGGAAGAAAAAATCATTGGCTAAATAGGAAAACATCATTTGTTTCCCTTAAAAATATTCTTTCAGTATCTTTAGTACAAAAAGTGATACTAATTTAATAAAAAAATTTATTCCAAATAAATAACCATATGCGAATATAAATGAAATGGATTTATCATATAAGGATCATATAATTATCTCAATGGAAATTCAATCAATAACAATCCTGAATAAAATGTGAATATGATGTAAATCTGTTACCAAATTGGTAACTTCAAAATGAAAGCCACATGAAAGAGAGAAACATATATGTGTATGAATATCCCCATAAAATTAATTAGAAAAATTATAAAAAACATTCATGTGAATTATATTCACCACTTAAAATAAAGAAGTGACAAATATGTTTTGTTACTTAAAAAATTAATTTGAGATGAAAACACCTTACCTTAAGTATCTTATTTATTATTATGTGTTCTAACAAGCTTCATAATAAATATATATTTATTATAAATATATTATAAAACCATACCCTTATATATCACACTATATATGATTTACTTATGACATATTATCACACATTTATTATTTTTTTAAATCACTCTTCTGGTTGATAACTACTTTTTTTTCATGCATCATTTAGATTGGAAAACCTTGTCCTTATACTTTGATCATAGTTCTATACTCTCAAGAATCATAATCATTTCATGATTATCATATATATAAATTAATAAATATTTATATAATATGAGGATTTTAAAGGCTCAAACTTATCATACGAAAATATTACATCTTACTAGATTATTATTCATTACGTAACATAGAGATCCATGCAAAAAAATATTTTAGTTATCATAACATTAGAAATTTGGAAACATAAGTAACTAGTTCATAGGTGAGATACATCATCTCACACTATGTTATTCATAATTAACTCCCTTCTTATCAATATAATACATGATACTTTTCATCATAAACCGGGGAAAGGAAAAAATAATAACGGGTGAGCTCAAACGCTCAGTAAGGGTGAACAAGGGAGATATCAACATATCATGAGAACAGGGGTATGCGAACATGAGAATAAAATTTGTTAAAAATAACCTACATATCATAGATTATAAACTTTATTAATGGAATAAATATTGGTTGTTCATAAGAAATTAATAATAATGTAATCAAAGAACATGATCTATGAGAATATAACATTGAAATAAGACATATATGATTGGAATGCACATAAGAATATAAAATAATTCCATTAATAGTCAAGTATCATTTCTAAAAATATCATAGTGGAATGGTTTCACTCACTAAACCATAATAGTATTCAAGGTTCACTTCAAAGTCTTTCATAGTGGATAATGTCCCTTCTTGGTTAGGGTTCACTCCCCATTCCAGTCCTGTTAATCTCATAAGATATCAATCATTACCCAATGAATTGGTGGTAGATATAGTTCCCACCTATCACATAATTAAAATCAAACATACTTGTTCTATTGGATCATAAAACATTCATCATGGTAGAACTAGTGAATAGAAATGGTATTTATAAAGATTTAATCATAGCATGACATGTTGAAAAGAAATAGGTTTCACAATTTTTTTTTATTTCATCAATCAATAACCCATTAAAAATATACTAGGTAACATAAGAATTTTATCATGGTATAACCCATGGAAGAGATACAGGTTTCATAAATATCTTTTCACTATAGATATAAACCATAAAAAGATATAATAAGAATGGTATCCTTAGATTATATCCCTCGAAAAGAATAAGTAATCTAAAATAATGTTACCTTAGATGGAAAATAATTTTGAAATATATCTTGAAACCAATCTTGATGAAGATAACCTTTCTTTGAAATTCAATTTTTGAAATTAAAATTAATAAAATATATCAGAAATAATTTTATTTTAAAAAAAATATTGAAAATATATAAAGGAATGTTTAAAAATAATTTCAACTATTTGATGAGAAAAATATTCTTTTCACTTTTAAAATAAATTTTTAAAATAGAAAACGTTTTCTGAATTCTTTTCCATAAAAAACCTAGGAATCTTATAAAGCTATCTTTACAAATCATTAAAAACATTTTGTGAGAAAAATTAGATTTATTTTCAAATAAATTTTTAAAAATATAATCTCAAAAAATAGAATAAATTTTCTTTTAAAATAAAAAATAAAAAATAAAAAATAATATTTCAGATATTGATAGGATATGGTAGTGGGAAATTCCATACGCGTTAATATTAATACTCCATTCAGATTTTTAGTAAAATCTTAATGCGAAATGTTTTTAAAATGAAATATAAATTACATTGAAAAAATTTAGTAATAATTTTAAACAATGATAAAAAATAATTTAAAATCCCAGTGGGAGATTAAAATATATTTTAAAAAACTTTTATAATCCATGGATATGGGAGGAAAAAACATTTTGACCGAAGAGAGAAAGAAATTTAATTTTCATTAGAATAATTCTTTTGGAATCATGAGTACATAAATAGTGAAAAATGAATTAAAAACATGTATTATACTTATTTAAACTGAGGATAAAAAAATTCAATAGTTTATTGAGAAATTTATCACAATATTTCATCATCAGGAGCATACACACAAATTATCATGATAATCCATGAGATTGTATCATAAAACCCTTTCCACATTAGTAACATTGAATATTAAGTACCATGAAAGAATGACATTAAATGAAATTTAAAATATAATGATAATAAATAAATTCATGATATTACATTTCAATGAGGATTTATATACATATAACAAAATAAGATAGTTGTATAACAAAATTTATATTGAGATGAAGACAAATTGAGATAAAAATACCTTACTACTTTGGTAACATTTGAAAAATAATCTCCATGAAATGCATATCCTAGAATAGATTTATAAATACACATAATATTATATATAATAATCATAAAATAAATTCATGTACTATATATTACATATAAAAGAAACATAGGGTGTATATGACATGTAGCATATCGAAAATAAAACTGAAACAAAAATCCCTTAACTAAAGTCTCGAATTCCTTCGTACACATTTGAAACTCCTGTATAAGAAAATATAATATTTTTATAAATATATTATGTAACCATAATTATATATATCATACCATATATTATTTATATATGAAATTCTACTACCTTTTTGTTAACAATTCCATATTAATGTCACATTTTAGGCAATAAGAGCTTTTTTAGTGTAAGTTTTCATTTACTTTTTTGTTCATATTACATAGATCATGGTTCAGTGATCTCCAAGATGTTAACCATAATATAAATATCATATATATTAATTATATATATGTATTTATAGTAATCCATAAAATCTATATATAAAAATTGAAATACATTGTTCATGGAGATGGTAGCTCATACGTATGCATTAATGTTGTTTCAATTTTTTCAATGGATTGTAAGAATGAAGTGTAAATAACATATTAAAATTATATAATAATTAATATTTCATATATATGACATATTTTTATTTAAAATTTCTTTTATTGACTTCTATGTAAATCCTATTTAAAGAATGAATCAAATCGCTTCACGGGGCGGTCATCCTCCATACACACGAGCGATGTTATCTTATTACCAATGAACGAAAATTAAGAGGTTATATGTGATATTAAATACCATAAGTATAAGATATGATAAATATAATATATATACATTAAATTTATCATTATATTCATCTATTAGAGGTGGTAATGGAAAATGAATAATAACGGTTTGTGTGGCGGTAGTTCGTCGTTCATGTGATAAATAGTTTCATTTCCCATTTGATGGAGGTGGAGATGAATATAAATTTTGAAATTAACATTATAACATATTATTATGTGGTATATACCAATTTTATTATATAATTGTAATTTATAAATATTTTAAGGAGCTAGAAGAAAATGTAAAACAAAAACACATTGTTTAAAACATTACCACTTCTTTGGAAAACCCCATTATATTTAGGTAAAATTATTCCAATATTGGATTAATGATCTCACTAGGGCCTCCATGATGTGGGTAGGAATGTAAATGATATATTTTGCTATGTATTGGTCTATCAAAGTGTTACTTGTAATATGAAGAGGGGATGAGAGGTGTCCGAATTTTATAAGTTTGGGGGGATGCACATGGAATTGTTGAAAATAATATAATGTACCCTTATTTATCATATGCCACAAAGATCCAAATTGCATCATCATCAAACCATATAGGTTATAAAGTCTTTTTATGGCCATAAAATGGGGTTTTAAAACGTTTATAGATCAATTTATATCTAAGATATTTATTTGACCCCCTGATAAACATGTTTTAACCATAATCTTGGTAATTAATTTTTTTTCGTTTTTACTATTAATTATGGTCAAAATTTAATTTTACCTAATAATATAATATTAATTATTTTTATTCCAAATATATAATAATTTTTTACAAATTCTATACATTGAACTTTAAATTTTTAATTTAAAATTTAACCCGGAGAGGCGAAAAAATGGTTTTCTAAAGAGAAAACAATCAAAAGTCTAAAATGTTTATATATAAAATTTCAATATGAATTTGATTCCAATGACCTATTTTTTATTAATATATTTATAATTTAAGAATTTTATTTTTAAAACTATATTATAATAATAATTTTCTTGTAAATTATTTGAATGAAATGATAATGTTTTAATAAAAGCCTGTACTTTTCACTATTCACTAAAAAATATATATTTTCAAAAAATAATTAAATATTCTAAAAAAAGATAATTTTTAAAATACAGTTTCAGAAATGATACTCAGTTTTTTCAAATAAATTCTCTAAAACTAAAAAAATAATTTTATAATAAGTGTCTAAAATGCGACAAAACCGCGTTTTAGATAAATGCATTTGTAAGTATAAAATTGGATTCATTCTTTTCTCATGACAAGAAAACACATAAGAGGATTATTAAACGTTTTATTTAATATATAATTTATAAATTTAATTAATATCATTCACATGATTCTATTTATTTAATTTTTTCTGATGAAACACATTTTTGTAAATAAAAATAGATTTTCAGAAAAAGATTTCCTTTGTTTTCAAGTGTTTTTTAATTTCATTTCTAATTCATTAGTCACCAAAGAATTAATTTTATAATCATGTGTAAAAATATATTTTCATAATTTAGTTAATACAATTCATACTTTCCATTCCAACAACCATGAGATAATGATCATATAATAATATTTTAATACTTTGTCCCATTTTGTGTATGCTCAGTGTTTTGTGTAATACAATATGAACTTGGTGTTTATTATAATGCAATCTAAACCCGGTCATGTATATAATGAAACATTCACTCATAGTTTTTTTAATGAAATACATCGATGAAATTAAATTTATTTGGAAAAAAATATTTCGTAAAATCTTGGGGTGTTCATTTTAACACCATTAAAATTAAATTGTCACTCAATGTTTTCACTCTAAAATAAAAAAAGAGGATACTTATGCCTCATTTCATCCTCATGCTCCCATGTAACATCTTCAAGAATATGGTTTCACCAAAAAAACTACTAGGTGAGTGGTATTATTCTATATCACATTTTATGTATGATCTATAATCTCAACCAATTGTTCCTTATAATAAAGATCATGGTCTCTCAGTATAACATCTGAGTTCCATACATTTAAACGATCTGGTATGTACCTACATAAGAGAGATATATAGAATACATCATTAACTTGAGATAGGATTATTGAAATCCCCAATTTACAGGTTACCATATCACTAAGATCATTAATTTAAAAGGGATAAATATAACTAAGGATTAATGTTCCTTTATAGTATAAGCATAATTTCAGACTTCATTTGTGCTTTGATCAATTTCCACCTCATATGGTACTCTAAGAAGTGAAAATGATTTTGTTATGCCAGAATCACTAATGTGTAATAATATCTGTAATACAATGATAATTCATTCCTTCTATCTTTAGTTATCATCAAAACAAAAATATTTAGAACATGTTAACCAATATAGATAAATCATTATATTATTAAATAAAAAGTTAATATCTAAACAATTATCCAATGGTTATCATCAAATTTATAATAAATGGTTTATCTTATGATCCTTCCCAAATTTTAAATTTATAATAAAGGTTATTAAATTTCCCAAAATCAACTTCACAATAATCCCCGAAATATTATTAAGTATCTTTTAATGGAAACATTCCAAATTTGTGAATACCTTGGTCATATATTCTATAGAATTATGGTAAAACATGAATTACAATAAAACCTCAAATAAAATTTATGTGATTCCAAAAGATAACTCTTTCCCTATTCCATAAATAAAATCACTGATTATAGAACGTATTCCAAAAAAATTATTTAATCTCTATAAATGATAACATATTCCAATTTTTCAAAAAATCATTAATCAGTTCCAAGGTAATCTATGATTTCTAATGTACTTGATCTATGTCATTAATTTAATTTTTGAAAATGAACACCATTTTCTCAACATCAGGATAATATTAAGGGTTATCTTCCCTTAATCATTTGTTTTATATAAAATATAACCTTCCCAGTAAAAAACTTTCTATATCATCAAAACGATTCAACATATTCTTCGAAACCCTTAAAAAACATATACTAAAAAAATTGTTATATATTTAATGATTCATATAACATAATTCATAGGATCTAGTACATAAACATTTCAATCTTTCCACTTCATTATTAAACCATTAATTAGGATTTATTATGTTATTTCTTAGAACCCCTTTCATTTCATATGTAATTTTAAATCTCTTCCTTATCAAATGAAAAACCTTACTCATGAAATGTTGTAGATCAACTTCTTGATACTTCACCCCAGGAAATGCATTTTCATAATTCCCATACATTCATAATTTATAACATTCATATATTGATAATACCATAGGGTGATTAATATTCCTATCCATTTCCTTAAATGAAGATTTAATTATTCCTAAAATATTGATTTCCTTGTGCCTTTCTTCTCCACACAAAAAAATTATCTCATTCCCTTGAGTCATTTCATTGAGTGATTCTTACCACGATCTTGAATTATAGAAAACTTTTTCTTCTTTCCTCTAGGGTCTCCACCACCATGACTCTCAAATAACACTATACTTATAATCATTTGTGAGTTTGAGAGTTTTTTAAGGTGCATGTTGTCAATTATATACTGTGATATCTGATTAGAAATAATCAAAATAACCTTTAATCCAGTAATTATCCCATTTTCATTCTCATAAAAACTGTTTCTATCACATTCGATGTTATCATAGTTCCTTCTTGTTCAGACCATTGATTAAAACAAAAAAGTTTAGTATGAACAATAATATTCATAGTGAATAACGACATAATCATGAAAAACACTTATAATATGTTTAAATAATGACACACTATTTTAAATCTATGACACCATAGTTGTAAACCTGGTTATATATATTCATCATATATTTAAATCCTTTATGATGGTTCATAAATGGTTTGTGAATTTCCAAATCATATCCCCCAAGAGTGTCAAACTAGATGTGAGTTAAGTACCATTTTTTTCACCATGTGATGATCGAGCCCATCTAATGCGTCCTTTTTGGAGTTATTACCCCTCGATGCCTTTGAGCTAGACCCATATCCACTTGTATTATCTAAAAAGGTGTGAAATGTTTTAGAAACCACTTTCTCAATATATAAAAAAATTAAGAAATTTTCCTATAAATTGACTCATCCTTAGAGTTTTCCTTAGAGGTATCCCTATACATATTCCTACTCATATCCTATGGTATATCCTTTTGAATCTCACTAATGTTTTTCAATCCTAGATTCTTAAGATCAACTAAAACTTTACTTTTATACAAACTATAGAGACCCAAAATTTTCATACATAAATACTACATCTTAATAGAAAAATATTTATAACATAGCATAATGGTCTAATGAAGAATCATTTAGGTCTAGTGCCTTTATAAATATGTTAACATAAAAAACTGGTTCATAAGTGAGATATATCATCTCACACTATGTTATTAAAAAATAATACCCTACTTATACATTTCATACATAATACCATTAATTATAACATAGGGAAAAGAAACATGAGAAATGGGGAGCTCAGATGCACAATAAGTTTTAACAAGGAAGATAACAACATATCCTGAGCATAAGGTTATAAGAGAATGATTATATAATTTGAAAATCATACCATTTAAATTATAGAATATAAACTTAGGTAGTGGAATAAATTATAGATTTTAATAATACCTGAATTATAATTGAATCCAAGAACATGGTCCATGAGAACAAAAAAATTCATAATACATAGATTTTTCGGTTACACATAAGCATAAAAAGTCATTTACTTATTCTTCAAGGAACATTTCCAAAACTATCATAGTAGAATGGGTATACTCCCCAAACCATTGTAATTGTCATGGTTCACTCCCATTACTATCATAGTGGACAATTTCCCTTCTTGAACTGTGTTCACTCTGTATTCATGTTCTCCTTATCTAATGAGATATCAATATTTAAAAATGCATTGTAGGGTGAAATAGGTAACACCTGACACATAAATAAAATCCTTCATACATCTTCCATAAGATCATACAAAATTCACTATATTATAACACATTAATACAAGTTCGTTTCATTACCATTTCATCTTATAATTTCCTATGGAAAATAAACATGATTCACAATCATTTCATCATTTTATCAAAGAATAAATTATTAAAAAATAATCTGGTTTCATAAAATTTTTATCATTGTTTAACCAATAGAATAGAAATAGTTTTCATAAATATAATGTCATTATAACTATACATGCCTAGATAATGAATAATAACTGTATCCTTAGATAATATACCCATTAAATCATAAGTAATATTAATGGATTTCAACTTATATATAAAATTATTATTAAATATCACATGGAACATTTCAGGTGAAAAATAACATTTCACTGAAAATCATTTTCTAGAAGTAAAATTTTATAAAACATTCTATAAATTCTATCCTTTGAAAATAAACATTGAAACCTTATGAAATAATATTTAAAAATAATTTATAATATTTGATGAGTAAAATATAATTTAAACATTGAAAATGACTTTTTAAAATATAAAATATTTTCAAAATGCCATTCGAAAGAAACTACCTTCAAATATTATAATGGAATCTTTAAAATCATTTAAATATTTTCTTGAGGAAGGTAATTTTTTTTAAATAAAAATAATTTTTTTAAAAATAATTTTATTTTTAAATAAATATTCAACCATATAAACGAATCATTAAATGATTGTGTGTTCATGATGTCAGGACTACTTCATAGACTCCTTGGCCTCAGTGAACCACCCTATCCTGGACATTATATTTTCTCATAACATGGATAGCCTAAAACAGTTTGGGATTAATATTATTCTAGGGGATGCCCTCGGTCTTCATTACTTTAACCACCCTTAGCTGTTTTTCCCTCTAGACTATCCTTTTAGTTATTTTACACTTGGGTCCTTCTTAGAATAAAAAAATTCAAACTTCAAGGTCAATTAAATACCATACATGTTAAAATAATGTTTCCTTTTACATTTTAGGTAAAAGTCAAATTGAACTTATTGTTAAAATGACATGATGATTCATTTAAAGATATTTTAAAAAATCAAAGAGGATTAAAATGAATTTAAAAAATCCCAGAGGTAAATTAAAACTTTTTTGAAAACATTTTTAGAATACATGGATATGAAATAAAAAATGGTTTTGACCGAAGAGAGAAATAATTTCTCTTTTATTTTAAAAAAATTATTTTATAATCATGAATACATAAAGAATGGAAAATGTAGGGAAAATTTATTCTCATTAATTAACCAGAGGATAATAAAATTCATTAGATTCATGAGATATGGAGCAGAAAATTTCATCATTAGAAGCATAAGCATAAACAATCAGGATAAACAATGAGATTATATCATTATAAACATTCCACTTTGGTTACATTTTATTGTAAGACCCAATTAATTAATTGCATTAAATAATACATATAATATCTAGATAATAAATAAATTCATTATTTTAAATTTCAATGCAGCTGTATATAATCCATATAAAATAAGATAGGTTCAAAGCATAACTTATGTCTCAAAGAATAAAAATTGAGACAAAATTCCATTACCGCTTTAGTAACTTGTGAACTGCAAACCCCATGAAAGAGAGATCCAAAAATGGATATCTAAATCCAAATAATTTTCAAGATAATAACTATAAAATACATTAATTGATTTTATATATACCACATAAAATAAATACATGGTGAATATGGAATGTGTCTCTTAGAAAATCAAAGTGATGCTGAAATATCTTAACTTAAGTCTTTACTTAATTCAATCAAAATTTAATAATAAATATAATTTTTTTACAAAAATAATATTGAAACATATTTATATATATCATTCCTCATATGTTTTACCTATGACCTTTTATTATTATTTTATTACACATTCTATGTTAAAGTTAGGTGCTGAGATATGACTCCTTTTTTCATGTATATTTTGATTATTTATTCTTGGTACCATTTATCTGATAATAGATTAATAATTTATATAATTTTATTAATGATATAAATATCATATATATTACTTATTTATTTATTTATAGTAATAAAAAAAATATAGGTTTAAAAAATTAAGTAATTCATTTATGGAGATAGTTGGCCATAAGTGTTCATGAATGTTGTTTCCATTTAATCAAGGAATTAAAGTAAATAAGGGTAAATAATATATTAAAATTATAAAAATAATTTTTATAACATATATATCTCAAATTTTTATCTAAAAATTTCATTATTACCATCCTTGTAAATGTTATGTGATGAACGAATCACATCGTATCGTGAGGCGGTTGTCCGTCGTACACACATGAAACATTATAACATTCCCATTGAAAGAAAATTTAGAGGGTATATGTGATATTATAATTAAAAAATTATTATAATATCATAAATATCATACGTAATCATTAAATCCATGACTATTTCAAATCATGAGAGTTGGTGATTGAAAATGAATAATATCAGTTTGTGAGGTAGTAGTCTGTCGTACACATGATTGATGGTTTTATTTCTCATGTGATGGATGAGAAGATGGATATAACATTTTAAATAAACATAGTAAAATATAAGTATATGTTAGATAGTGTATTAATTATATAATAATATTTGAACAATATTTAAGGACTTAGAAGAAGAATTAAGATAAAAACACATAGTTTAAAACATTACCTCTCAAAAGGAAAATCGATTAAACCTAAACCTTCCTAGATTGGATTTATGATCTCACCATGGACTCCATGGTGTGGGGAGGGATGTAAATAAAATATTTGGGAATTTATTGGAATAAATAAATCTTTTTTTATTTCTTAAAATGGTAGTAAAGGCTATGGCCTTTTATAAGTGGGGGAGATGACACACATGGATGTTTTGAAAAGAATAAAGTGTAACCAGACTTTTCACATGAAACATGGATCAAAATGTGTAATTACATTAATTTAGAGCTAATAAAGTAGAAATATTTGAATAAAACTATTTTTATAAGTTTTTAGGTTAATTAACACCTTATCATTTTAGTTTAAACCCCCCCGATAAACCTGTTTTAACCTTAACCATTGTAATTAATTTTTACTATTTTTCTATTTATTATGGTTAAAATTTAATTTAACGTCATTATATAATATTAATGTTTATGATTATAAATATTTGGTCTATTAATTTTAATTACATTCATATAAGTGTCAAATTTTAATTTAAAATTAAACTTGCTTATGCGACCAAAACCTGATTTTGCAAAGAAGAAATCTTCAAGGTCAAAAAAGTTTTCATTAAAAAATGAAATTTATTTTAGTAACATAAATTGGATTAAAAAACATATAATTTAAATAATTTTACTTTTAAATTTTTATTAAAATAATATTTATCTTTTAAATTTTATGAATTAAAATATTTTTTGTAATAAAAAGAAAAAGTTTTCACTATTCACAAAAACAGTTATCTTCCCAGAAAATTCTAATTATAAGTAAATTTTAGAAATATTATTTAAAAATAAATATAATTTTTTGAAATTAATTTTATTATTTTATTTAAAAATAATTTTATAATAAGTTCCCAAAATGAGATAAAACATCCTTTCTATAAAAATACAGTTTTAAAATTGGGTTTATTTTTATCTAATGTATATAAAAAAATAATATGAAAGTTAACCAATTGATTGAACATAAAATATATTCATTTATTAAAATAATTTACTAAATTTTATTAATTTAATTTATTTATATAAAACATGTTAGATCTCATAAATTTTTTTATTTGAAAATGATTTCCTTTATATTCAAGTGGTTTGGTTTTAAATTCTGAATAATAGGTACCCAAATAAATTTTTTTATATACATGTTTAATCCATATACTTTCATAATTTAGATAATCATATTTATACCCATAATTATAATGTATAGATGATAACTTTCATATAATAATATTTTAATAATTTGTCGTGTTTCATTTACGATCTGCGTTGTGTGTAATGCATGATAAACGTGGTGTTGTGTGTAATGAAAGTTAAAAATAGAGTTTCATGTAAGAAAATATAAAAAATAATTTTTGTGTAATTTAATATATATAATAAATTAAATTTATTAAAAAAATTCATAAAATCTATGGGTGTTACAGTGTTGAAAAGTGAAATGCATCAACTCATGGAGATGGTAGTCTGTACTTATGCCCAAGTGCTGCTTCCATTTTTGTATAGATGGAATGAAATAAACGTAACTAAATTATTATTATTTATAAAATAATTATTATATCACATATATATAATAAATATTAATTAAATTAAACCTTATTACCATCTATGTTAAATGGAAGCGAAAAAGGAATCAAATAGCCTCATAGATGTGACAGTCCCCACAAGTGCATGAACGACGTTATCGTATTACAACAAATGAAGAGATGATGGATTATTAATATTCCATATTAATAATTACATTTCATTATATTTATGGAAAATAATTTAGTATTTAAATTATTTAGTATATGAGGAAGTAAAATAGGAATTAAAATTGGAAGTGCTCGGTTATGAGTTATACATCGTCATTAAGAAACCTTTTTTGATTGAACATTATGCTTTTAAAGGATGGTATTTTGAAAATTAAAAAGATATAATTTGTGGTTAAGGATGATAGGATGATATTGGGGTATTTATCAGCTAAATAAAAAGGTTAAACCATTGTGAATAAGGAAGGAGCATACATAGATTTTTATATGTGAGGGGACATGTAGTCTTGGAATTACTTAAAGTATTAAGGTAATATAAATTATTTTTCATGAAAAAATTTAGCCGAATTGATATAATTCATATATAATATAAGGATGAGTCTAAATACATTCATCTAATAAAATCTGATATAGTTTTGGTTATGTTTTAACCCTTATCTCTTAGTTTTAAACCCCGTTAACTCCTTTAACAATCAAGACAAAATCAAATTTTTATATGATTTAGTGGATAAGAATGTTACCATACAAGGAAAAGTAACTCATAAATGGGACATGGTTTAGATTATAAACCATATATTGTTCACTTTTATTAATATAGTATTTTTATGAATTTTAAATCATTTGGGAAAATATTATTTATTATAAAATATCATTAGTGGCATTTTTGGAACTATTTATTTTATTTAAATTTCAAAAACAAAAAGTAACCACAAATGAATTATAATATAAAACATTTACATAAACATGATAAATTATTATTATATATATAATATATGGTAAAATATAATTTAGTAAAAAACAATTAATTTTAGCATTTTTAAAAATATTTACCTAATTTTTCAACTACTTGACCAAGCACTGTGTCGGTGTTGCATAAGAATTTAAGGAAATTATTTCATCACTAAAAATTAAAAACAAATTACCATGATTAAAAATATATTAATATTTACAACAACCATTTATAAAATTATATAATAAATTTTTATCCCTTTCACAAAATATTATAGATATTAGAAGTAACAAAGGGACATTTTTAACTTTATATTTTACGTTAATACAATAAAGCTAAAAATTAATGATAAATGAAAATAAATCATATTTTATCATATTGGATGATTATAGATAAAATATACTCATAAAATTAAATAAATAAAATTTTTATAATGAATTTGAAGCCTTATAACAATTTTTAGCCCTAATTAAACCATTTTACTTTTACCATGGTAACAAAAATTTACTGTGGTTAAAATTAATAATGTTCAAATATAAAGAGGGAATATTTACCAAATTTGTATCTATTAATTATGAATTTTTAATACATTTTTAAATATTTAATTTATTATGTTTTGTAAGTTATTTTAAATATAACAACGCTAAATGCAATGCAAAATAGTTTTTCAAAAAATTGTCATTAAAGTATATCAAATTATTATATTCTAAATTAAACCATAAAATTTATTCAAATGAAAATCATTGGATTATTTATAAAATTATATAATTATTATTGATTTTAAATTTTTGAAAACAAAATATAACTTTTTGAATTCTTGAAAATATATAGTTTACAATACAAATCAGTATTTTTCACTATTCACTGGAAAACCATTATTTTCAAAAAAACTCAAAAATTCATCATAAAATAATTTTGATATACTGATTTAAAAATGATATCATTTTTATAATTTACAATTTATAAAATTTATGGAAATTAAAAATATTCACACATAAAAAGGAATAAAAACCATTTTATCGAAAAAGTAATTTATAATGATAAATTAAATTTACTAAAAAAGTGTTTATTTATTTTGAATTAATTAATACATTTTTATTTATTATGAAACTTATATATATACATATATCATAAATTGGTTCATCCTATTCATACCCTCCAATTCAAAATCTAGTAGATAACTGCCACATTAAATGACAAGATTTCAGTTTTATTATACAGTTTGTTTAAACTCAATGTTTCATGTCAAGAAATCTATCAAGGATATAAAATTTATTTATAGATAAATATATCATAAAACCTCAAGGTGTTAAATTACACCCACTTAAAATTAATTTTACCCAAAAAATACACCAGTTTGATACAATAAAATTATGATATCTCTATTTTATCACATCCTCGAGTTCCCACGTAGCTTCCTCAAATTTAGGAGTTTTCCACAAATATTTTTCCAAGTCAATGGTATTGTTTCATATACCATTATTTTTAAAATTCTCCACTATTTGTTCCTCATAAGATATATATTTCCTATATGGTATGACCTCTGAGTTTAGTACATGCGAAGGATAAGTTATCCACTACCTCAGGGGATATTTATGGAGAAAATAATAAACTTGAGATAGATTCAGTGGAAGTGGAAGAAATAAGCTTATATCCTAATATAGTAAATATTTTAAAAGGGACGTAAATATATAGGTCTGAAATTCCACTTATTTATAAATCCCATTTTATTATTCCAATGATATATTCATAAGAATACCTTTTCACAAACATTGACCTCTAGATCTCAACACAGATTGTAAAAATAGATTTTCTTTTGACTGTAAACAACCTATATATACTGGAGAATTGCTCAAACTTTTTCTTCCTTGTCCTCATCTATCTCATGTCCCAATAGTTTTTATTCTCTAACAATATCCCAGATCATTGATATTATGCACTTCCTACAATGGAGGGCATTAGAAGGGTGTATCAGAATGATTTTTTGAAATCTATTGTTGTAATAAAACTCGACTAGAGGAAGGTTTTTATCCTGAACTCCTTTAAAATATAGGGAATATGATATCAAAATATACTCCATTTTTATTGGTTCTCTTAAATTGACAATATTTATGAGGAGGATAAGAATTACTAAAACAAAACATTGAATCTAGAGCATGTTGAAAACTTTTTCAAAACATTGATATAAACCTTGGATACTGATAAAAAACAATAGAATTTTGTACTCTATAAAATCACCCCACATCTATAATGTATTACGTGGATGGAGAGAAATATAGAAATATTCTCTGATGGTAACGAAGTGTGTTTACTTCATAAGAATATTGTCTATAACCCAAATGACATTGTGTATTTTAAATATTATAGTGACTCTAATGATGAAATCCATGGGAATGTTTTAGTATTTCTATTCAAGCATGCATAATAGTTGTAACAACCCCTCAAAATTTTCTCTCTAAGCCTATACATAGTGATATGTAAGGTATCAATATAGATACAAAGAAATATCTTTTTTTATATTTTCTGAGTATAATTAGTCTTTCATATCTCTATAAATCTTTTTACTTTAAGGATTTATGGAGAATGGTGAACTATGAGATTCATCTAATAGTTATTTTTTAAAATATGGTATTGATGTTACACATACAATATTATATAAACTTATCATTCCCTCAATATAATGATTGAACACAATAACAATACAAACTTTCTTCAGTTGTTCTATATCTTTTATTTACACCTCTCTGATCATCATATGGATAGATGGTCGAACATTTATAAGAGAATGATTGAATTTATCCCATTTACATAGGATTTCATATTCCATATTCGACAAATCCATAAGTATTGGATTTTCTTTTATCCTTATCATGAACAAAATAGCATGGTTTATTCAACTCATTGCATCGTCCACATAATTTAACTTCTTAGGGTGATAATATATTGAGTAGTCATAATCATTAATCAATTAAAACCATCTTATCTAGTGCATATTAAACTCTTATTATGTGTAGATATACTTATAACATTTATTCTATTTATATATATATCACACATTTCACCATAATGATAATGAATTTATATATTAAACACAAAAAATACTTTTTCCAACTCTAAATAACGAGTTAGGTAAATTTTCTCTTATCTTTCTAAATTGATGTTAGTAATATGCTATTACCATATTATTTAACACAAGTGTATATACCAATCAATAATTTTATGCATAACTATAGATCAAAAACCATACTCCATTATAAGGTTGTGTGAGAACAGGTGCACCGACCAAACTTCCGTTCAGTTCCTCAAAATTATATTCATAATCTTCTTTATATTAGAACATAATCCCCATCCAAGTAAACATGGTTAGTATATTATATAGTCATGATAAATATCTCATAATGAATTAGTAATATATATTAAATCCAATAAATATATAGATCACAGAAACAATGGTTGTTCTAGGTCATTTATCAATGACTTCTATCATTGAAGGATCCACCAAAAAATCATAACATGATATATTATGACCCAATAATGAAACTTAATAAATCAAAAGTTCACACATGGTAAATGTTTTATACAAATACTCCTTCATAATGGTATTTAGTATCATGTGACATTAAAACTCTTCTTTTCACTTGTAGTATATAAGAATATGACCTGTAATGACTACCACAAATTATTCACGGTAATCTATAAACACACTACTCATTAAATCCACAAATATAGTAAGGGAATTAGTAATACTAAATATATTCAATATAAATAAATAATTTCCATAACTCATAAAGAAGGCTATCTTGGGTAAATATTCCTTCTTAACCTTCAATTTATGATTTCCTAAATAAAGTTCAATTTTTGAAAAATAGTGATATCCTCACAATTGATAAAAAAAATCATTGATATGGGATGGAGGATACTTATTGTTAATATTAATCATGTTAAGTTCCCAATAATCAATAAAATGGTGTATTAACCCATATTTGTTCATAGAAAAAAAGAATGGGAATTCCCCATGCTGACACGCTAATGAATATGAATCCCTTGTCAAGATTTTCTGGGAGTTCCTTCTACAATTCCAACAAATCAATTGATACCATTCTATAAAGAGTATTTGAAATAGTTATAACACTATGTATGATTTTTATTGAAAAATAATCCTCACAATCTGGAGGGTTATTATGGAATTATTCTTGAAAGAAAAAGAAAAATTTTCAAAAAATATGTGTAACTTTATTTTTGAATTTCTCCCCAACCATTTGAGATAAATACCCATTATGGAAAGGGAATTAAGAATCATATTCTATAAGTAATTTATTTGGAATTTTTTATTCATCATTTCATCGATAAATGATTATAGTTTCATTTGGAATAAGAAATTTGACTTACCTCCCTCAGTAATTGATATGGGATCCATATAAATAATGAATATCCTTTCCTAGAATCAGATAAAATTAAACTAGGGTATGAATCACAATATTTAAAAGAAGAAGATTCCCACAAAAATATTTCAGAGAGAAACTATAGATTTTGAGATGAGACCATCATACCATTAAGGTTTTTCACTACTAACTCAATATTTTATCATTGATGTGGTAATTAAATACCTATAGAAAAATGATTTAAATATAAAATAGTGGGTAGATCCATTATTAAATAAGACATTAGTAATTATATAGTATATTACAAGTGCACCTGTCACCACATCCTTTTTATAACCCACTTTGGATTTTTTGATTAGCTGAGATTTAAATTTTTATTTGGGTTTAAGGTATTTTTGGCTCTCATCATCATAAAAAACCTTTTTTTGTGAACTGGTTAGAATAATGCCTATAATCCTTATATTGGAAGCATTATAGCGTGGGTGGTTCATTAGTTTGAATATCCCATTCCACTATTGAATTAAATGGACTCTTTATCACATTTTGAAATCAACGGGCTTTATGAACCACCTTTTAATTTGTACAACACCTCCCAATTCCATTTATGGTTCTTCCCACATTTCTAGCATGCAGATGGATTGAATTTATTTCCACCATGTGGTTTATTTGAGTTTTTAGGAGACTCTAATTTCTTTTTCTTATTAATACCATTGTAATAGTGGAAATATACAATTTATATTTCTAAATTGAGTTTACATAAAATTATTTCTTAATATCTACTAAATTATATTATAAATAATGTCTTTTAAAGACTTTTTTTAAACCACGAAATAATTGATCAATTTTTATTTCGGGGTAGATGATTAAACAAGAAGAATATATTGCATGTGTTATAATGTTTTCCTCATAATTACCAATGGATTAATCATGCATATATATATGTTCAAGGAATTACATCATTATTTTTTTATGTCTAATACAAGGGAAGTAATTATTGAAAATTATCCTCTTAAAATCTTCCATATCCATGGAGTCAATTTCTTTTCTTACTCTTAATAATATTACACCATTGATCTGCTTCACCTTCTAAATGATAAATTAATAAGGAAACTTATTCATGTTTCAATTAACGTAGAATATAATATATATTTTCAATGGTGTTAATCCATTTCTCATACATTAGTTAATCATACGACCAACTAAAATAAATGGGTGGTTCCTCATGAAAGAATCATCTATATTTAATTCCCTACTTTGATTGTTTAGAATATTAGCATGATTTATAGCCTTATAATTTTTCAAGAGTATAATAATAATATTTTCTATCCAGCTCTGGTAGCATTTGATTACTCATGTGGAAAACCATTACATTTTCTATCACATTTATTGTTAACACAATTTCTTAAGGTACCATCCATTTATAATACCAAAAAGTACAGTGTGAGAAACTATAGTCATAGTGAGAAACGACATAATATCTATCTGAACAACTTTATGATGTTATCTAATTCAAATATTTATCCTTACGGGTTTTCACATATTTTTTGTAATCAAAATCCTTAATTTTTAAATAAACCCTACTCTTATTCAGTCTATAAGGACCAAAACCTTTCAGACATAAATATTATATCTTAATATAAGAACATTAAATATATAACATTATGATCCACACCCAAACTCTAATGGTTTTATCCCATTATAAACTGCATAAATTAACATATTATTTAGGTAACTTATTCAACATATAAAATAATGTTCTTATGACTTCGTAAACGGATTGAAATACCCTACTTAATATCTTTCATTAAAACCCTAAGAAATAAACCATAATAAATAGTGAGCTCACATGATAAGTAAGGGTAATCATGGAATATATCAATTGAAAATCCTAAGAAGGATTACAATAAGAATAATGGTATCATTTGATGATCATAACATACAAAGTTCATACCGAATCAATTATAGATCAAAAACATGATTCATGGAATAAAACATAATAATTTTTAAAAAATTAATTATAGAAGTTAGAAAATATCACAAATTAATCATGAACCACAAATTCATATCATAATTAGGACATAAAATTATGACACTATCATTAAATTAAGAACCATTTAATATATCCGGGATAACTATTGAGACCATAAAATCATAGTGTATTAAAACTAATTAACTATTTTCTATATCATAATATATAAATATTAATCACCTATTTCTTATAGTGGATCATATATCACCACTTTTTTCTCATTGTGGATCAATCATCCCTATATTTTTACTATATAGTATTTATCACATTGACGCACATCCCAAAATCATCTCAATATATATAAAAATATAACCAATACATTAGAGGGATGATAATTTTAGGCCCACCCATCTCATGATAAAGACCATACACATTTGTTCTAAAACATCATAAGAGATTCAACTTGTTATCATATCATAACCCATGGAAAAATTGGTTTCATAAACATTTTAAAATTTCATTATAGCATAACCAATGGAAAATAATTGGGTTCTATAAAAAAACATATCATTATAATCATTATCCATATTTAGATAAAATAATGATGGTACCATTTGATTATATCCCAATTAAAGAATAATTAACATCAGAGGAAATAATAGTAGATAAAAATTCTATGAACCCTATAATATTAGTTAAGGGATATACCATTTCAAAATAGAAATTAAATATTTAATGGAATCATTTACAGGGGATTTAAAACCATGACTTGTCAAGATGATGGGAAATTGTGTTCATGTTGTATATGTCAACACAATCCATTCAAAAAATTTGCAAAAAATCAAAAGTGCCTAATTTAGAAAATGAAAGGAATATTCCTTTAATTGTTTCCATAGAAAGTTAAACATGGGTAAAATTTTAATTAAAAATAATTAGATAATAATACAAAATATTATTTAAAACATTTTAAAAAAATATGGAGATGGAAGAAAAAGAATTATGTTTGTATAATAAAAATATAGTGGGTTTTTCTTAAAAATGATATTTTGATCTCATGCATAAAAAATGCGAGGAATGTTAAGGGAAAACAAAAATTACCATAAATAAATTTATGATAAGAAATAATTAATACATTTATTAATTAAATATTATGAAATTTATTAAATTGAAATTCAATCATAAAATCATTAATAAAATGTGATCAAGGCGTAAATACATTATCTCTTTGATAAATATATAATAAAAAAATGTAAGATATAACTATGTATTGATACATATAGCCTCTTTTTTTACATGATATACCTCATAAAAAATATTCATGATCGGTATATACACCACATAAAAGAAACGAGTTGTGAATATGGAATGTGTCTCATAAAAATAAAAAAGAGATGAAATACCTTACCTCAAGTATCTTAATTAATTGTATGCATTATAACCTAATTAATAATAAGTATAGATTTATTATAATTGAATTAAAAAACAATATTCATATATATCATCCAATATATAATACAATTAAAACTTATTATCACCCATTTTTATTTTTTTATTGGAATCATTCTTCTGGGTGATAATTGCTTCATTATTCATTGTTATTTATGTACTAAAATCATGATCCTTATACATTTATAATGATCAAATAAACTCTATAATTTTAATCATTTAATTAGTGTCATATATAGTTTTATATCTATTTATATAATGTTTTGATAAAAAATGAATTACATCACTTCATGGAGCTGGATGTCTGTACATACATGCAAGTGATGTTACCATTTTTTATGGATAGAATGAAATAAATGAAAATAATAATTAACATTTATAGAATAATTTTTTTATTATATATAACATATATATATATATATATTCATTAAATTTATCCTTATTATCATCAATGTAAAATAGACGTGAAAAATGAATCACATCGCTTCGTTGAGTTCACAGTCTACATGTACGCATGAGCAACATTATCTATTTCCAACAGATTGTAAGATGATGCATAATGGTTTTCCATAATCTTAGTAACAATTCAGTATATTAAATATAATTAATTATTTATTATATAATGTATGCCATATATTTAATGGAGGTATAATAACAAATATAATTGGAAGTGCTCACTTATTACTCATACCTCTTCGTTGAGAAACCTTCTTTTTCTTATACCTTAATCCTTGAAAGGGATGTATTTTGATGAGAAAATAATTTATAGGAAATGTTAAAGGAGTATATTATGATATTAGTGTTGTTATTGGCTGGAATATAGGGTAGAAACATTTTTCATAAAGAAATAGAAGAGGTTTCCTTTTATAAGTTAGGGGAGGGGCACTCTTGGAATTATATAATGTATAAAATTATTATAAATTAATTTTTAAATAAAATTGTCTCCAAATTGATATTTTATGAATATAATATGATTATGAGTTGAAATAATATCATAAATTTTTTTAAAATGTTTTAGTTATTTTTTACCCTTATGTATTTATTTTAACTACTAGTTAATCCTTTTCATAATTACCACAATATCAATGCTTAGTTTATATTTATGGGTTAATTATGTTACCAAAAAAAGAAATATGGTAAATAAATTTAAAATCATTTATAATTTAAATAATATCCCTTCTTATTGGTGTAATATAGTATTTTAATAAATTTTAAATCATTTCAAAACATATAATTTATTTTTAAATATCATTAATGTAATTTTTTAAACTATTAAGTTAATATAAATTTGAAAACAATATGAAAAAATAATTATGAATATAAATCATTAAAACCTCACAAATATATTATATTAATCTGTAAAATTAATGAAACTATATAACTCACTCAAACAAAATTACTTCTTGAGTTTTTAAATACACTTACTTGATTTCTCTAATGCTCACACAAGTACAGTGTCGATGTTTCATAATGAAATAAAGTAATTATTTCATAAATAAGAATTAAAAATAAATAAACATGATATATAAAATAAATTATTTTTCAAATAAAAATTTAGAAAATAATATAATTTGTTTTATACCAATCAAAAAATATCATAGATATTAAAACCAAGAAAGTAACATTTTTTATTTATATTTTACTTAAATATTGTAAAGGTAAAAATCAATGTTAAATGGAAACAAAAGGTAATATATTTTAATTTTGTATTAATATGGATGAAATATACTCATATAGTTAAATAAATTTTACTATTATAATTAAATTTAGGTCTTATTATATTATATTTAACCATAATTAACACATTTTACCTTAACCATGGTAAAAAAGACTTTATATGGTTATAAATCAAATTGAACCAAATTAAAAGGGGAATATTAAAAAATTTGGACCATGTAATTCCAAATACTGAATCCATTTATCAAGGTTCATTTTCTATAAGTGTAAAAAAACATATTAGTATAAAAATAAAAAGGTAATGAAAACTAGATTTTTGAAAAATTCATTTTTTAGTATTGAAATGTTATTATACAAAATTAAACGATAAAATTTATTCCAATTAAAATAATAGAATTATTAATAAAATAATAGAACAAATTTTACTTTAAAGCAATTTTAAAATAGAATTTAACTTTTTAAAATCTTGAAAAATTATATTTTTCAATAAAAAGCAGTGTTTTTCACTATTTACTAAAAAATTAATCTTTTAAGAAAAATAAAAAAATCCAACCAAATATATTTTTAATATGATGATTTAAAAATTTAATTCATTTTTACAAAATAAATTTTTTAAATGTTCCATAAATTAATAATAATTTCTCATTTAAAGCAACAAACCCCATTTCAAAAAAAATATTTTTGAAGAATAAAATGACTTGAATAAAAATTTATTGATTATTTATTAAGAATTAATTAACAAATTTTAATTGAGTATAACCTTTATATTTATTTCCTAATTTGGTTAATCAATTTATTAATCACCAATAAAATTATTAGGAAATATCAATCATATTAAAGAAATTAATAGTATAACACAACATGTTTAAACTCAATGTTTTGTTTAAAGATAGATATCAAATAAATAAAATTTATTTTTATGGAAATATATAATAAAATATATAGATGATGAAGGATATTTATTGGGTTATATACTATGATACAAATAGATGTTCTTGGATCAATGTAGGATCACTTAGAGGGGGAGGGGGTGAAGTAGTAATCACTTTTCCATTACAAATTCTTCTTAAGTAATTCAACCTCTGGAAATTTTTATAGTTTTTGATCCACCCATACGATTTCACTAAATATCACTTCTTAGGCAGTAACATAAATCTATATATCATCACATTATATTTTCAAGGTTCTATACAAAGACAGACTCCTTTACATGTTGGTAATTTCCCCTAACATACATTCTTTTACAATATTATTTTAGGACTGTGAAGGCATATAAAACAACATTTCTTACACACAAGAAATCATTCCTACAGCTAATCTAGGTTTTACCCCTAGTAATCATTTTCTAAACTATAGTTGGATATATCCCCCAACTATCCTTCTCACATACACTATCTTTGGGAATGGTTATACCTCCTAGCCACAAACCTTTTAAATAACGATATCTATGCCCCAGATACAATCCCTTATATCTTATTTTTTGATAAATTATAGAAGGATATTATTTATAGATCTTATTTCCCTATAAGAAATTTATTACACCTTCACCAGTGTACAATATTAAATATCTTCAACTATTCCCTTAATAGTTTTTTGGACTCAAAACTCCTTCTCAGTCTTAAAAAGACTATGATAAACTCAGTCTCATCAAATCCCTATTTTATGGAAATATTCCTTCAAATTATCTATCCAAATGAACTCCACCTCGTATTACATCCATCTGATTGGTTATAGTTTTCATTCAATATGTCTCTATTATATTCCCTTCAAATCAATGATTTTCTATTTATTTAAACTCAATCCAATAGAACTCATTTTGATAAACCTTTTTAATTCAACATAGTAACTTCATCTAATTATAAACTCAATTAAAAAATTATAATTTTATTATTCATCAACTTATAAAACTAAGCTTGATGAAACTCTATTTTGATCCATTGAAACTCAACCTGATTAATCTTCTTTAAACAAGTAGATCCTTCTATGACTATTTACACTGTGATCTCCTCTTTTCCCAATGAAATATGATCTAATTCACTTCTACTCAAATATCCTCAATCCAAATTTATTCTTCAACCAAATATAACCATGGTCAAATAATCATGATAAAAATCCATTATAAATTCTTCTATAATATGTATATGAACAATGATCAAATAACATACTATTTCAACCCTTTATATAGGTAAACATCTAGTATAATGAGTGAGCTCCCAAAATATTTTTTCTTCTAAATTGAAATTAAATTTTTGAACTTTTCACTCAGTTGGATTTCACAATATTCTTATCAAATCATGTGGAATATTATTGAGGCTTAATAGAATATTTTAAGGGTTAATTAACTTCCGCAAACATTATTAACTTGGATATAAGGAATGTATTCAAACTTTCTTTGACCATGATAAACCTATCCTCATGTACTTAATACATTGTAACTCTATAATATTAAAGGTGATTCCATTAAAAAATAATTCTATTAAGAGTCTCTCATAATCTTTTGTGAATTTCTATTTTATAAAAAAACATGGAGGTGTGGGAGGGGGCCACAATGGGGTGAAACAACTGTGACTTCAATGGGGATGTGACAAAGAAGGGTGTGTCACAATGATAATGGTAATTATGGGGGTGGGGGCGTGATGATAATAGTGTATGGGAATATATTAATGGATTACTGATAATGAATAATGTGGAAGGGTGTTTTGATATGGGTGGATACAATGATGGGATTGGGGGGCATGTTGATGATTTGGGTGAGAAGATGATGGGGTGACTTATGGTGAAGTGAAAAGGGTGATGGAAATAAAGAAATGATGATCAATTAGTGAGGCAAGATGGTAGTGGTAGTTTGTGATGGCGATATGGTGTTCCAGTGGTGGTGGGGCATGATGACGAGGGCGATACATTAGAGAGTCATGGTTGTGATTGTGAGGCATGGTGATGATAGTGAGAGTGGATATGTAAAGGGTTGTAGTTTTGGTGGAAAAAATTGAAAAATTGATGAGGAAGGTGAGATGGAACCATGGTTCCATCTATTTTTGGAGGAACCTGAATTCTACAATTTGATAGAATAATGGGATCCATTATTTTTTTACTAAATCTCCAAAACCATAATTTCCACTTATGTTTCTATTTCCAGTCTTTAGTTCCCTCATATAAAACATGGCCTAAGATTGCTATTATGGTAAGGTATATCTTGGAAGCTGGTTTTATATTATCATTATTTTCTATTATAACAACCTTAAATCCTATAACAGAGAGCTAGGGGTAATTTAATTATAATGGTAGAGAACACACAGATCAAACTAAACATTATCCATTAGTTTAATAATCTCATGAACTATATATATAAATTAAAAATACATTACATTTATAACATAATACACATCAACTAAATACATGAAAATTTATTTATTTCTCCTTGAATGTCATTTTTTCTCATACAGTAATAAAAAAACTTCTTGGGGAAATTATAATTAATATAAATGGGTTAGATTGGATGCTAATTAATTGTTATCATTCATTGCAAACATTCATAGAATAATAATGGGACAAATAAATTTTTAAGGAATAAATAAATAAATAAAATGATTCCATAATAAGGTAACTATGAGAATAATATATCCATGAATAACGTGATAATAAATAAACACATGGATATCCACAACTAACCCCATAGTGAAGAAATGAATGATGTTTTATTAAATAAACATATTATTAAGGCCTAATTTGTAAAGGCCCCAACCATAGTTTCCCAGAGATGGTACCTTACATTATTGCATTTCCACATATACAAGACTTGAATTCCAAAGGTCCGGTTAGTTTAGTAGTTTTGGAATTCATAATATATACAATTATTTTTTATTACAACATTCAAGGAAAAACAACATATAAAATTCATTATAAACTCCAATAACACCTAGATTATTTATACAAGTCATTCATAATATACATCTTCACATCCCGGGGAAAAATAAAATAAAATAAAGGGGACATATCAAATTATCCTTTAAGATATTGAATACAACATAAGATATAATAAACATAAATAATAAGGCATGGTGAATAACAAAAAAGCAAGTCCTTAAAACATTATTATTGGAAAAAAATTCTAGGAATGAAATATGATTAAATAATTCTAAAATAAAAAATAACCATGGATATAATACTAGTCAAATAATTACATATACAATCAATTATTAGTTTCATAATGAGGTAATTCATAATACCATATATCATAAACATACCATGAAGGCCACATCCAAGACACCATACATTATGGGTAAAAACCTAGTCTTATTTGTCTCATGAGACATATCGATGCATTGAGGGGATATAGAGGGGTGCACCCATAACTAACTAAGACCAGTTAATTTTTTAAATGAATAGGGATAAACATAAACAATTTCTATATTTGAAATTTAAATTACATCCCCCAATCAATAAACATAATCACTAACCATTCTGAGTAGTATGATGAATGGTATCAAGATAGAACATCAACATTCAAACTGATAATAAACCACTTAATAAAATATAGTGGATGATAAAAATAAGAGATCAATCATAATAAATCTTAAAATTGAATATAGGTGTTGAAATAAATGAAAATAAACAAATAAAATCATTATGAAATTATTGATAGAAGTACCCCATTTACTTTGAAAGGAGGAGTTCTTTTGGAGATTCAATTGTATTTCTCATCATTGTTTGTATAAAACTAGAATTGAAAAAATAAGATTTTTCTTAAAAAAATAATTTAATTTTGAAAAATAATTGAGTTATAAAATATATTATGAATTGTACTGGTAAATGGATAATAAATAGGGAAGTTCCCTTTAATTGGGGTTTCTTATTGGGATGAATTGAGAAGAGAACCTTGTAAAACATGTGTTCCTCTATAAAATATATATGAGATGATCTAGATATATGAGTTTGGAACATATAAATATAATATATAATAACTATTCAAAAATAATTAAACATTACATTTGGGTAAATATATTGGATGAATAAGACGAAGGAAAAAATGAATGTCCAGGTAGAATCCCTTACCTTGTGTATGAGTATTTTCTGTAATTGACCTGAATGTCCTGGATAATAAAACAAAATCCATTAATTATTTGAATATGAACCATTTATATATATATTTTATTCATTATAGTTTTATTAATTTCATTTATTACCCTATTGTTGAGTTATAGAGTTTAATTTCATCATTTGGGTGCATTCATTTTTTAGTTTTCATGACCGATTCACTTATTTGTTAGTAATGAAAATTAATTAAATTGAAAATAATTGGAATTATATATTATTAATGAAAATAAATAAGTTTAATTGGTATTTTTATATTTTTTTCCTATATATTATCTTCAATCATTAGATAACATGTTAATGATAATCATTTCATATTAATTTTTGCGATTTTAGATCACAAAGAACTTGTTTTGTTTTATCATTTAGTATTATGAAAATATATTTATTCTAGAAAATATAAGTGTATTAATATAAATTTTAAAATATTCTTCAACAATTAAAATGGTTTCATGAATATCCCTGAATACGGTGAAGGAAAATGAATAATTGTCTTCCTTGATGGCGATGAAACAACACCTCACAGACAATGTTTCCATATATAGAATAAAAGGTATATGAGAAGGGGTTTAATGATGGATTATTAAATTATTATAAAAATATTGAATTATATGTAAGGTACTTGGGTTATCATTCTATTTGTATGATATGAGGTTAGTAAATAATGATAAAATAAAATAACTTGGAAATAAATTAAAATTAAAAGAGGATTGTACCTCTCAAATTCTCCTCCTTGAAAACCACATTAGGGAATCTATTTTGGTATTTTTATGAGACCAAGAGATTCTAGATATGGTTGAGGGACATGGAAAGAGTATTGAGTAGAAATTTCAAAATTCTAAACTCTTATAAGGTGTGAAGAGAAGGGGTTGTGAGGGATGATATTTATAGTGGAGGAGAGTGGTGTTTTTTGAATATTTAATTCATTTTTTTATTATTTTGGATCAAGACTATGAATACTTTGAGAATTATATCCAAATATATTAAAATAATGATGGAAAATTAGATACTGTGGGGTTATATCATCCATATATCACTTATTACTCAAAAAATCGTGCATTTAAAATTTATTGTAAATTATCATATTTTACTATTTTCCAAAAATTCAATTATTTAAAAAAATAAATTTTTTTTTACCCTAACTGTTTCTCAACCTGTATAAATAAAAATATACTCCAATTTATAGGAATAATTTTCTAAATATTAGAAAATTACATTTTAATTAAAATAACCATTTACTCAAAAAATAAATTTTTTAAATTTATAACTATTGTTACAACAATTAAAAAAATTAACTAAGGTCTTATAAAATTATACTAAAATCATAAGGCAACAAAATATTAATTTATGAATAAATTTTATGTGAATAAATGTTCTTTTAAATTATTTTATTAATTAAAAATTTTAGTTAATATATTTATGACTTACAAAAATATCAAGAGTTAATTAATAATTTTTAAAATATTCATTAACTTTTAATTTGGTATAATTATATCATAATCTCATTTATAAGATAACTTAATTTTATTTATACTTTAATGGGTGTAGTTACTATTCATTTGTCCAATTTAATAGTTATATGGTTCATATTTATATTCCTAAGGTCAAAGTATTATTTCATCGGTATAGGTTCCTTAACCTCTAGAAATGCCACTTATTTCATTCATCATTTATTTATAATGTTTTTATTGTGTTCTATATGGGAATTTATTTGATCTATAATATATGAAATAAACATAAGAAGGGAAATCTCATTGATTGAATTCTAGGTCGTTACATTCTTCCCTCCTAACAAATTTCATACTCAAAATTTATAGAATGTCACCTCATGAAAATATTTGTGTAGTTCTTCATAATAACATCCTCTAGTTACAATGTCGCCTCTTTAATTTTTTTTTCTAAGAACATTTACAAGCTAAGTCATTTGATTCCTCAAAACTGACTCTTTTGTGTCCAGAATCTGAATTGTCTCTTCACAGTAAGATTTTTTTTAAAAGGTTGGGGTCGAAGCCTCAATTTATTATTTAAAGCAAAGACCTCTTTAGACTGGGTAGAGGGTGACCCATTACATAGCCCGAAGGCCCAAGGCCAAGTGGCCTGAAAATAATGCTTGAAAGCCCATTTTTTGGCCCAAAGGACCCCTCGGTGAACAGTACTGCTATACTACCCGCGCTGCTACAGTACCTGCTACAGTAACCGCCACCGCTACAGTACCTGCTATAGTCCCTCTGCCGCTACAGTGTCGTCGCTGCTATAGTTCCACGGCTGCTACAGTACTGCTACAGTGCCCTGCTACAGTACTGCTACAGTGCCCAGCTATAGTAACCCAAGAATTCACCCCTGCCCGGATTTGATCCCGGGTCTTTTGGATGCCAAGCAGGAGCTTGTACCACTAGGGTACAAGCTCGTTGGCACTCTTCACAGTAAGATAAATCAGGTTTCAATTTTATTTCTTCATAAGTGAGAACATGTGTTGGGTAATGCATTTACTTATTTAACAATTACATGTGAGACATATTGTGAAATTTGGAAAGGATGGGAATCATTTTCAAATGATAATAAACAGCTCCAATTCAACCATTAATTTCAAAACGACCAATATACATGGGGGATAATGTCCCTTTCATTCCAAATCTTATAACACACTTACATATAGATACTTTCAAGAAAACATGATCTCCCACTTGAAATTACAAACACATCTTTTGATTATTAGCATCACTAATTTTCCTACTTTGAGATGATTTGATATGTGTTTGAATAGTATTTAGATTTTTTGGTGTTCCCTCCACAATATTGGGGACTACATGCTTACTTTCACTAACTCTAACCCATCAAGTTGGAGGACGACATCTCTATCTATACAATGCTTTATATGGTTTGATTTGAATACTAGAATGGAAACTATTATTGTATGAAAATTCTACCAAAGGAAAATATTGATCCCATATACCTTTAAAGTCTAGTGATCATGATCTCAACATGTCTTTCAATGTTTGAATGGTATTTTCAGACTACCCATCAGTTTGAGGGTGATAAGAAGTACTCAACAAATGAACATTATCCAAATATTTCGGAGGACTTATTAATAATTTTGATGTTAATTGTTGATTATTATCAGACACAATACAAATAGGTTCTCCGTGAAGTATTAAAAAATCATTAATATAGAGCCATGTAAGGTTCTCTAGTGGAAAATACTCCTTTATAGCAAGGAAAAATGCAAATTTTGTAAGTCAGTCAACAATCATCGATATTGAATCATTCCTTCTTGGTTTTTTTGGTAATCTTGTGAAAAAATTCTTATTGAAGTCATCCAATTTTCATGTGCAAATAGCAATAGGTTTCATGAATCATCTAGGATGTTGTCTTTCAACCTGTACCTATTGATAGACTAAACATATGGATACAAAATCAGTAATTTCCAACTTCATATTATCCCACATGAAATGATCCTTCAAATATCTATATATTTTAGTAAAACTAGGGTGTATGTAGAAATACTAGATATGGGAATCATCCAAAAAATTCATTTTTGTCTAGGGTATAGTGGGAACACATAGCCTCCTCCAAAATTTTAGATTCCATCCTCACAATTGATTTTTAGAACATCCCATCATTCCTAGCTTTAATTTTCTTTTGAAGGTTCTCATCATCAAACTAATAACATTTAATTCATTCCAATAAACATGGTTGGGAAACCACTTGAAAAAGTGAAGAGCTTTCACCTTCCATGGTAATTCCCATATCCATATTTTATTGATCCATATACTCATGATCCTTCTCAATCCTCATTTGGTTCATAAATCCATGATCCTTCATATTCAATTCATTTCTTACTTTCTCTTTCTCTGGGTGGTAGTGTATTTAATAATCATAATTCTGGAGTAGTTCAAGCCATCACCATAGAAAAATGTTGAGTTATTTCTGTGAGAAGATATATTTAAATCTATTTTCATCCGTATATATCTCGCATATTTTACCATAGAGATATTGTGTCCATATTTTTTGAAAAAAGATTACAGCTACTAGCTCAATATCATGAGTTGGATAGTTTGGTTCATGAGTTTTTAACTTCCTTGAAGCATATAAAATAACTATATCATTCTATAAAAGGACTCAACCATGTCCTTTCAGTGATACCTCACTATAGATCACAAACCCTCTAGTTCTTAATGGTAGAGTTAGGATCGGAGTATTCATTAATCTCCTCTTCAATTCTCCAAAACATTCTTCACATTCTTGTGTGTATACAAACTCACCCCCTTTATGATAAATCTTTGTTAAATGGTTATATAATCAGGTGAAGTTTTGAACAAAGCACTAATAATAACTTATTAAACCAATAAAACTATATACCTCGTTTATGTTCATTAGGGTAGGCCATTCTTGAAGAGGCCATTATCTTCATGGGACCAGTTGAGATTACATACTTTGAGACAATATGGCCAAGAAAAGAAATTGATTGAATCCAAAATTCACACTTGTTATAATTCCCATATAATTCATTTATTCTAATATTCTTTATAAAAATACACACATGATTCTCATAGTCTTCGTAATATTTGGATTATACCAAGATATCATCAATTTATACCACAAAAATGTTATCAGGATATTCCTTGAAAACTCTATTCATTAGATCTAGGATAATGGAGGGTGAATTAGTCAGTCCAAATGGAAGGACTTTAAACTCATAATTTCTATACCTAGTTTGAAATACTATATTTGAAATATATTCCTTCCTCACACGCAATTTCTAATATCCATATCGAAGGTCAATATTTGAAAAGTATTGAGCTCCATGAATTTGATCAAATAAATCATCAATGTGAGGCAGGGGATACTTGTTCATTATTATAATAGTATTGATTTCTCTATAGTCAATGAAAATCCTTATGGATCCATGTTTCTTCTTGACAAAGAGAATAGGGGATCCCCATAGAGAAACATTGGGGAGAATAAATACCATATCACTCAGTTCCTCTAGTCATTTCTTTAGATCCACTAATTCTATATTGGTTATTCTATAGGGAGTCTTTTATATATGTCTTTCACCAATAATTAAATCAATAATGAACCCAACGACCTGATATAGAGGATGTCATGGTAAATCTTCTAGAAATACATCAATGTATTTTGTCACAATAGGTACATATTTAATTTTAATATTTCATTCATCATACATAGATAAAGTTTTGCCTTCCTCCCAAAGGATTTCATTTAGAAAATCTTCTGGGGGAAGGTCTAGATAAGATTAAGCTGATTAGGTTTCTTTCTACAGATAATGGATTCTACATCATTCTAAAAAAATTTAACATCATTCCTATTGAAATAGATTTTTACATCGCAATTTGAAATTCAATCTATACTGAGGATTATGTAAATATAAATAATAGGTATGATGAAGAGGTCCACAACTAAAGAAAGTTCATGTGTCATAAGGGGGGTTTACCAATACAACATTTTTTCAATGATACATCCCTTATAATTATGATTGACAACTCTTTTATTAAATAAAAATGTAAATGAATAATTTTATTAGAAAACTGGGAAGATATAAATGAATGAGATGATTTAGAATCATGAAATCATTGGATAAGTTTGAGGAAATGATTAAAGTACCTACAACTGCATCATTTGGAACATCAACATTAGTAATTGTGACCACATAAGGCTGGCCTTTCTCCCCTGTCCTTCTTTGGGGAATGTATCCTTAACGCATAGGAGAATCAATTTCATAATTTTCCACCACTTTTTAATTGTATGATTTAACATTGGTATATTATTTCATTCCATAACAATCATGGGCTTGGTGGCCTATTTCACTACACTTGTAACAAACACCAATACCCTTAAGTCAAGTGCTGAGTTATTTCTTGCCATGATTATCACATGATGGAAAATCAAAACTTCCCTTGTTCCCCATTTTCCTTATTTCTTTTCCTATATTGTTTAGAATACATATTCTTCTCTTGATTTAATTTGAATTCATAAGACATAGTGAATTATTTTTCTACCTTTATAACATAGGATACTATATCTTCGTATGATGAGAATGTTTGGGGGACTGTCGGACTTCAGAGGAATGTTTTTATCCCATCAAAGAATAGATCAATATTACTACATGGATTATGTATGTACTCTGTCCCATGACTTTATAACCTTGAAAAGTTGGATTTATACATTGAATCATTCTCATCCTCCTTTTTCCACATATTCAGGAATTTTCCCTCCATATCCTCTTATTATTAGCAAGGGAAATATTTTTCTATGAATATTTCATTAAAATATTTTGATTCCATATTTGAAATTTATTCCTCATCCATTCATTTAATCAATGAACACCATTGATCAGAATCTCTTGAGAGATGATGAAATACCACTATAACCATCTCCCATTCATTATTTCTCAAAGTGAGAATATCTTATCAAAGGAACATTTCCACTTCTCGTCTATGAATGGGTTTGCAGTACCATTGAATGAAGGAATTTTTTCTCACATAAACAGGTCTAACATTTCTCCGCCACATTGTGGATTAGGATTCTCCATACAGGTATGGTTATTATTCATAACCTAAGTCAGTTATCCTAGTATAGTTATAAGTTTCTCATAACCAGTCGCAACTCCAATACCGACATCGTTACCTTTCGTAGGTGGTAAATCTCTATATAGGATACATGCGATGATACGGTGTACATTCCTTATACTAAGTTCCATTTCTAAATAATGGTGTAAACTACATTATGTTATGAATCATAATGTATAATCTCACACTATAAAAACACTTAACATAAATTGAAAATTTATGCATAACTAATATCATAATCAAAAAAATGGTTTCATTAGGGACATATTTACTTTTAAATCCTTTTTAATGGTTTGTAAGGAAAATTTGACTTATCCTAAGAATATCCCCCAAGAGTGTCAAAGTAGGTGCATATTAAGACTCATTTTCTTGTACTAGGTTACCCCAAGTTAGGCTCGGGACACCTTGTTGGAGTTTTTACCCCTATGTATATATGTGCCAAAACCACATACACTTGTCATATCCAGATATGGATGTATTTCTAGGAAGGCTCACAAAATCTCTACCATACCAAAATTATAGGATTTCCTTCTATTCTTATCCTCAATTTCTATCTAATGGGTATGTTCCCAAATCTATGTTTTCTAAATCTAGTTTCCAAAATTTCAACAAAACTTCCTATGATACCAACTATAAATACCCCAACCCCAGTTTCCCAGGGCCAGTGCCTTAATTTATAACATTGAAATAGATACAATATTTTAATCTCAATGGGCTGATTAGTTTATTAGTTTTCGAAACCAAAATATGTACATAATTGTTTCATTACAACTTGAAAGGAAAAACAACATAAAATTCTTTATAAACTTTGAAAACACATAGATTATCCCTGAAAGTAATTCATAATATTCATCTTCACATCATAGGGACTAATAAAATATAATAAAGGTGTTATATCATATTCTTATTAAGGATAAGCAAAAAAATAATATATAATAAACATAAATTATAAGTCATGGTGAATAACTAAAACCACATGTCGTTAAAACTTTATCGTGGGAATAAAATGACATGAATAAAACATGATTAAATAATTACATAATAAAAAAAAAATAGATACTCAGATAGTTGAATAATCACATGGAATTTCAATTACTAGTTTCATAATTAGGGAATGAATAATGTCAGACATCATTAATATAACATCAAGGCCTTGGCCAAGAAACCATATATAATGGGTAAAAACCCAGTGTATTTTGTCTCATGAGACCTACCGATACATCGAGGGACTATAGCAGGATCCATACATCACTCACTAAGGCTAATTAATTCCTCATATGAATATGGATAAAAATAAACAACGTATACATATGAAATTTAAATAACTTTTCCCAATTTGTAAACAAAATCGTTATCCATTCTGTGTTTTATGGTGAAAGGTATCAAGATAGCACATCCATAGACAAACGAATCATGAACCATTTAATAAAATATGGTGAATGATAAGGATAAGAGATAAATATAAATAAATAATAATTATCAATATATTGTTTTCACTAAATGAAAATAATATAATAAAACCATCATTAAATTCATGAGAGATATACCCTTTTTAATTTTCAAGGAATAGTTCCTTTGGAAAAATTGTTTTCATTTGACATAATTGTTTGTGTAAAACCAGAATAGAAAATATATGGATTTTCATGAAAAATTTATTGAATTAATAAAAAAATGGAATCCTAATTTAGATTATGTATGGTACTTGAAAATGGGTAATAAATCGGGAAGTTCTCTTTAATCAGGTTTTCTTATCTGGAAGAATTGAGAAGGGAACCTTATAAAACAAGTATTTCCATATAAAAGATAGATGAACTGATCAAATATATGATTGTGTAACATATACCCATAATATATAATAATTAAACAAAAATAAATAAATGTTATATCTGGTTAAATATAGTGTACGAATAACGTAATGGAAAAGGTGAAGGTTCAGGTAGAATCCCTTACCGTATTTCTGAATGTGCTATGCACTTGAACAGAATGTCTTGAATAATCAAATTAAATCCATTAAGAAATTAATTAGGACCCTTATATATATTTATTTGATTCATTATAGTATTATTAGGTAAATGTATGGCCTTATTGATGAGTTATAGAGTTTAATTTCACCATTTAGAAGCATTAGTTTTCTTTGTTTTCATGATCGATTCGCTTGTTTATAAGTAATTAAATTTATATAAAATTATAATAATTATAATTAAATGTTATTAATGAATATACATAAGTTTATTTGGTTTTTTATATTGTTTTTTATCATATATGGGAATGAATCATTAGATAACATGTTAATTATTTTTGTTTTATACTAATTTTAGTAGTTTTAGATCACAATCAACCCGTTCTGTTTTATCATTTAATATTATGTAAATATTTTTCTTCCATAACATAAAAAGGTTTTTAATATATATTTAAAAATATTATTCAAACATTAAAATGGTTTTATGAATATTATTTAAGATGGTGAAGGAAAATGAAAACTTTTCATCCTTGAAGGCGATGAAACACCACTTCAAGGATAGTGTTTCAATTTTTAGAATAAAATGGAGAGGATAGTGGGCTTCATGATGTATTATTCAACTATCAAAAAAATTCCATTATATTTATATTACTGAAGTTATCATTTTATTTAGATGAGGGGATTTTAGGAGACAATAATAAATGAAAAGAACAGGAAAATAAATTAAAAAGGAAAAGGAAGAGGAAGAGGATTTTACCTCTTGAAGTATCCTCCTTGAGAACCTCCTTAGAAAAATGGTTTTGGTACATTGATAAGACTAAGATCTCCTTGAAGTGTGATAAGGGACTTGGGAAGAGTATTGGTTATAAATTTGACAGGGCTAAAATATTGGAATTTTTGAGAAGAATGGGTGTTGAGGGGTGGTATTTACTGTGGATGAGAGGGCGGTTTTTTGAATATTTAATTCATATGTTTATTATTTTGGGTGAAGACTATGAATAGTTTGAGAATTATCAAAATATATGTTAAAATTAGGTAGGATAGTTTTATATTATGGTCTTAAATCATCCATACATCAACTATGACTCAAGAATTCATGTATTTAACATTTATCGTAAATTATTGTATTTTATTATTCACCAAAAATTCAAGAATTTTAGAAAAATACAAAAAATTCTCCCTAACCATTTTTTTTGTAGAATAAAAAAATTACTCAATTATATGATAATAATTCTCTAAATAATTATAAATTTGTCTTTTAATTATAATCACCATTTACTCGTAAAATACATCTTTTAAATTTATAACAGATTTTCCAACACTCATAAATATTATCTAAGGTATATTAAAATTATCCTAAAATCATAAGACATAAAAATATTAATTAATGAATTAATTTTATGAAAATAAATTTTACTTTAAGTCATTTTATTAATTATAAAATTTTAATTAAATATTTTTGACTTACAAAAATACCAAAAATTAATTAATAATTTTCAAAATATTCATTAAATTATACTATGATATAATTATATCATAATATCATTTATAAGATGAAAAAATTTTATTTATAGTTTCATGGGTGAGGTTACTATTCATTTTTCCAATTTACTATTCCTAAGGGTCATATTACTATTCTTAAGGTCAAGTTATTATTCAAATGGTATAAGTTCCTTACATTCTATAAATACCTCTTATTTAATTAATACTTCATTTATAAAGTTTTTATTGTTTACTATAAGTGAATTTATGTGATTTACACTATATGAAATAAACATAAGAAGGGAAATCTCATTGATATAATGCAGGGTTGTTACATTATGAAAATACATCATACATAAACGAGTAAGGCCTAAACCAATTAACAAAGACATTTTGTCTTATGAGATGTATTGATTCATCGGGATTCTATATAATTCATAGCCCCACCTATCACATAATAATACCAATCCATCCATTATATGAATAGTGTAGCAAGAAATACATAAAATAATTTTCCCTAAAGAACAACAAACATAATAATTATTAAATAATCAATAATTATCCATATATAAATAATGGATATATATAGAATTCCAATATCTATCCTTTTAGTTATATAATTTGGCTATCAAAAAGATTAAACATTCAATAAATATAGAAACTAGAGGATATTAAAAATGAAATGGAATGTAAAATTATCAATGAAATGATAATAAGGTAGTAGTGAGGGGTACCTTCATGGTGTAAGTAGATTAATAGAAAATGATCCTTCAATTTGGTTCGTAAAGAGCATGTGAATCATACAAATAATATCCCCTAAGAGTGTTAGATGAGATGTCTCATTAAGGCCATTTTTCACTATGCGATGATCCTATTAATCTTCAAACAACTATTTTAGGAGTTTATACCCCAAGGTTAAATGGTGTCAGAGCCTACACCCACTTGTTTGTATCCAAATATAAATTTTACTACAAAGAAATCACATAGTTTATACAAAATCAAAATTTTAGGATGGGGAGGTTTGAGCATTATAATGACTTCTGATGGTGTTATATTAAGAGGGTATATTATATCTCACTATTCTATTAGTATGTAATTTTTTAAAAAGGATAATTACAACATATCTCATTGGAAAGAAAATGAATTTGAAATATTAAATAAATAAAGTAATAGAAATGGTAGGAACCCTTTCTTAGACATAATTATTTATTAGGAAAAGGAATTAATGAGTGGAAATAAATAATATCTCATTAAAAATATATATTATTGACGATAATAATGAGAAATTTCAAGAATGAGAATAATTAAAAAAGATCATAAATGATATTATAAAAAACTTTTGAAATTGAAAAGGAAATTAGGGGATTTAGAAACCTTTACTTGTAATAATGTTTCTAAAATATTGATGGGAAATCATTCAAATATTAAAAACTCCATAGAGGTATTATTGAGAGGGAAAATAAGAGTGAATTCATGCTTTATGGATTTGGAGTGGAGATGAATTAGAGAATGAGTTGGTATTTATTGAAAGTGAGATAAAATTGTTAATTAATTTCTTAACATAGTCCTTCTAAATATAAGTTGTGGAAAATTAAAAACAATTAGCTTAACCATGGTTTTAGTTCATGGTTTTTAAAATTACGAGCATGACTATTTATATTTTAATATTTTAAAACCAAACACCAATTTTCAATATTACTTTGATCATTGAAGTATCTATTTTCCCCAAAATATTTTTTTTAAAACCATAATCTCTAGCTTAGACTTTAGAGAGTTATTATAGGTTTTAAAAATCAATTTTAATCATTAAAATACCTTATATTAAGAACATAGATTTTTTTTGTCATGTATTAACATATATTACACTATTTTTATACCATAATTATGTCATAAAACTTATCGTATATTTTAACATTATTTTATTATTTACAAAAAAAATTTATTATCTCAAGAAATTATAAAAAAAGTCGCCATTTGATAATTTTGTCATGTTAATTTAAAAACAATATCTATTTTATCCAAATAATTTCCTAATTATGATAAATTTTGTCATAAAATAAAAAATTATTTATCAAAGGATTATATTTTTATCCCATGATCAAATTTATAACGATTATAAAAACTACATATAATTTCATAAAATTTTATTATTGTTTATAATAAAATAAATATTACTTTCTATATTATTTTTTGGGAAAATACATTTTTATTTAAAATTTATAGAATTATCATAAAAATTAATTTTAATATATATTTTCAAAAAATAATATCATGTTTTCTTTATCTCAAAAATCTATTTTATCATACTCATCCTCTAATCATATGAATTTTATATTTGAGTGACAAATTTTAAAAATACAGGATTGGCATATCCATAATTACATTTCTAAAAGAATTTACACATTAAGACTATATAATGTTGGGATATATAACCCCTCATCACACTAAAATATTCCTTAAGGGTAATCTATGATATGGTGGTACTTTCTTGAGATGGTTAAGCAAGCATTAATCTTGTAGTGATCTCTACTAGCTTGAAATTCTTCTATATATGATTTGTCTCAAGTATCAGTTGAAGATTCTTGGATTGGGATTGATCAAGGGTGAACGCCAATTCCACCACCCCCTATTAATATCAAATAGATGAAATTTAAATGGGTTAACCATATTATTAAAATACATGGTTACTCCATTCTATGATAAATAACCCTTTTCAATTACCTTAATATATGATAATCCCAAAAAACACCTTTAAATGCTTATACCACTAATGGTAACAATTCCCAATGGCTATACTAACCAATGCCATAATTCCTTATGGACATAATACCCAATATAAATAATTATCAATGGTCATAATACCCATTGGTCATATATATATATACTACCTACATATTAATCAAAACAAATCCATTAAGAAATATGTCTCATTTTTATCTCATTGAAATGTCGATTACATGGCTAGAATTATTTTTATTTTTGTAAAATTATTATTATAACAATGAAGTTTATTATAAAATATATTCTAGTAAACATCTACATTTTACTTGCATTATTTAATTTTTTCTATTATTTTTTATTACTTTTAATGGTCTTAGTTAATTTTAACCTTGATTCAAAATGTAATACATTGTAAAAAAACTTTTTTATTTCTTAGTATAATTTTATTAGGTATTTGATTCCACATTAAAATAGTTGATTCCTCAAAATTATAAATAAATCCATAAATAAAGTCAAATTAAACTATTATTACATCCCCTAGATCCCATGTTTCCTCCCCTAAAAGATAATTCCTTTAAAGAACATTCACGAGCAGATTTTTTAGATTCCATGAAACTTTCTCTCTCATATCAAGAATCTAAATCATCTCTTCCTTATATGAAAATTTAGGTTCCAAATGAACTTGATCAACTATTATAAAATGGTAAGGGTCTAGAATATACATCCTTAATAGTTATATATGGGAGACATCCAAATTTGTTATAGGTTTGGTGACATGGACAAATAATATATTATAGCTTATATCTTCTTTAATATTTAAAATAGACCATTATACCATGGGATCAACATCTCTTTCTTTACAAATCTCAAAAAACCTTTCTTTAGATATATAGTCAGAAAGTTAAGGGCTCTTACTTGGAATTCAATATCATTTTATTATAATTATTTTTCTAATTTGGGTCATCTTGATTTTCTCCTGAATGGATCTTACTTACTCTATTATCTTCTTTATATGATCTTTAACTAATAACTTATATTCTCTAAAATTATCCCATCAGGTTAGATTCTTGAATATCATTTCATACAATTATTTATACGATTCAATTTTAACACTATAGAGCTAGTCATTAATGTCCCCAAATCTACTAGAGGTTGGTTTTGGTCCCATGTTCCTTTAAATTCATGTAAACATGACATAAAAATTTCCTCTTATATTTGGACGGTCCTTCAAAACTATCTATGAATTTTAGGATGAGAATTTGTTTTGACATTCATCTTTGTTATATTCATTAGCATGGTTTGTTCATTAATTACCTTTATCTCTATAGGTTCAACATGTATTCCATCCTTGTAGGAAATATGGCGAAGAAAAGAAACATATTGAAGATAAAATTCATACATATTGAATTTTCAATGTTGTCCCTTCTCCTTTAGATTATTGAGAAAAATATTTAAATAGTTTTAATTATATTCATATCACTTAGGTTGTGTCAAGATAATATCAATAAATATCAAAAAAAATATTAGGCAAAATATTAAATACTTTATTGGTCAAATCCACAAACACCAAGGATGTTTTTGATAACCCAAAAGGCATTAATATGAAATAATAATTCCTATATGAAAATTTTCCTTTTCTACATCAAACTTATTTAATTTAAATTGATAATAACTAGAATGAAGATCAATATTTTAGAAGCATGGAGCCCCTTCATGTCGATAAAACAAGTCATCAATTCAACATAAATGATACTTGTTTATAAGAGTAATGAAATTTATTTCTATATAGTAAATGAATAACATAATAGATCCATCTATCTTCATTACGAATAATGTATTTTCTCCCCAGGGATTAACACATGGACATATAAATCCCCTATCACACAAATACTTTAATTTTTTTCTTTATCTCCAATAATTACAGCATAACCATTATACAAGGAAAATTAGATATGGGGTTTTCATCATGTATAAGTATACTAGAGAATTTGACTTCACATTCAGGTGGATATTCATGTAATTCCTTAAAAAATTCATTAAAAAATATCTTAAAATAGATACATCATTTGTTATAAGGGAATCCTTCTCGTTTATATATTCATACTCTCTAATAATTTCATTAAGATATGTTATGGTTGATCGTTTTAATCAATACTTAGGCAATGAAGTCGCTCCTCTAAAAAAATGGGTCTTGACTCTATCCTCAGATATTTTCATTTCCTTTTTAGGATAATAAATCCTTACATTATACTTTGGATGTTAAACTATCACATGGATTATATCAAATTATACCAGTGTTATAAAAAATATGTTTGGAACAAAGGAACCTCCATGAATTTTAATAGTGACATACCTATATTATTTTTTTTAATAATATTTATACTATGTTTTTTTACTAAAAATTTCATCCTCAATTAATTAGGGGTAGATTCATTATTCATAGAAATTCATGCATTGATTACATGTTTGACATGATTTTCTTTCCTTTTACTAGGTGCCAATTATAAAAAATGACATAAACACAATTAGTTCATAATTTAAAATATGATTTATAAAACCTATTATATAAATCATGTATTTTTAATGCATGTAAATTGATCATAATTATTTCTATAATTTACCAAGGGTTTATCCGATGGTTATATTCTCTAACTATGTTATTTAAAATATAGTTCTTAAAGTATCATCTAAACTTACTCTGATACCAATTGTGACAACATAAACTTTAGTAACATAGAGATGTTGTCTATTTTATTATAGTGGTTCATAGTGAAAAGATCATATTGAAAAATATTTGTATGTTTTATACTTTTATAAACAAGATACATAAATGACCATTACATTAGATTGAAAATTTAAGATATATAATCTAATTATATGAAAAAATATTTATTTCTCCTAACAATTCCATATGTCACACAAAGTAATATTCATAGTTTCATATGGAAATGAGAAACAATATAATGGGTTGATGTCATATTCTCAGTCAGGGGTATCATAAAATGGATGTTTTCAAAGAATAAGAATGAAATTAGGAAATACAGAAGTTAATAAATCCAATAATTCTATAACAAAGAAACTGTGAGAATAATATATCTATGGATAATATTAAAATAAATAAACACATGGATATTAGTGAATAATATAATTGTAATGGAAGGAATAATTTTTTACATCAATAAAATATCGTCAAGGATACATACTTAAACATGATACACAAGCAGGCAAGTCATACACCAACCCCCCAAGCTATTTTTTCTCATGAGAACAGTGGATGCATTGAAGGGAAATATAATTTCAATCCCTCTATTCACATAATAATTTTAATTCATACATCACATGAATATAGTAGTTAAAAAATATATATCATATTGTTACCTACGGAACCACATACATTATCAAGGATAAATAATTAATAGTTATATATATATATAAAATTGATAAAAATAAAGTAAATATTTCCCCATTTAATTGAATTCTTTAGGAATATATGTAAATATTTTTAATGACTGATATTTTTTCTTGATTTTATGTTTGGAAATTATTTTGGAAAAATTTTAGACTAGACACTAAGATGGTGTGTGATTATGAGACCTGGTGTGCCCAGAACAATCCATCAAAAAATTTAGGTTTTTAATAGAACACTCACATGAATTTCCTGAAAATTTGGAATATATTTTAAATGGGTTCCCAGGTCAGAAATCTAAGGCCATCGTTATTCTTAGAATGTGGACATTACCCTAGGCACGACCTAACTTTGGTCAATGCGGGTCATCTGAATAAAAATCAACCAAGGACGTAATGATAAATAAAATAAAATATTAAAATTATTTTATTTTAAAATCCTAATAAATCATGAATGGTAACTCAAATTTTAAATCTGATACCATTGAGGATATTTTAATGTGGTGTTTTCCAGAGGCAAGGCCAAACAACGGCCTGTGCGGGGTGGCTGTGAAAATTAATTTTTTGACGGGTTAATAAATAAAATATATTGTGAGTTTATGTTATTTTAATGTTACGTCACTGCAGAAATGTTTTTTCTTTTAAATTAAGATCTAGGCTGGGTCCTAGTGTTTGGATCATAACCCTAGAAATTCCCCAAAGGCTCTGAAGAGAACCGTTAGAGAATTCTCTCAGCAATGACGACAAATATCAGGATCAAATATTTTCTTGACGGATTTCCAACAACAATCAATCATCGACAGTGAACAATACATATCCCAAGAAGGGAATTTTATTTGTGATTTATTTTACCCATTATTTATTGCAATAATGAATGTGGGTCAATTCAAAAATAGATTGATCCGCAGTTCGATTGTTGTTGTGGGATGGGTTATTGTTGTGGGATTATTAGGAGATTAGTTTATCCTCTTCATTAATCCTTCTAATAGGAATGAGTTGAGGCCTATAATAAAAAATTATAAGGTTAATTATTTGGGAGGTATTTTTATTTATCTCCCCATTTCATGGCATTCTTATTCGTCAGATCCTCATGCACGCGACACATCTTGTTGGGAGGCTCCGAATGCTATTAGACCCTCGAATTGGAGGAAAGACAAAACAGAGGCCAGATTAGTGTATCTCATGACTGAAGGATCATAGAGGTGTTTTCATTTTAGATATTTGAGCTCCAAAGGAAGAACAAAAAACCATGAAAGGAATGGATCTGGCGTCCAGCTGCATATCGGGTGCCACATGGGAGGTGGCGATCGCATGACGCAACAGGGTGGCCATGTGGACTGTTGACAGTCGTCGTGGGTGACCATGTGAGCCAGACTGACGTAGAAAGAGGGAAGGGTTGGGTGAGTGGTCTAATCTATCTTGATGATTTAGACCGGTGTGGTGGGTTGGGCCCAGCCATAGTTGGTAGGGCCAAGTGTGCTGGGTCGATCTTGTAGATGGGGTCGGACCCGTCAGGTCAGGTCAGGGCAGACCTGAGTGGCTGGACCAAGACACTGTCAACCAAGATACCATTAAACTTCAGCTTCTAGGGTATGGTCAAACCCTAGGTTTTCTAGACCTGTCGCTGGGTGGTCAACTTCTGCGGTCAGTCCACATCCCAGTAAAACCCCTTTTGAAATTTTCATACGGCCATAACTTTCAAACCGGATGTCTGTTTGATGAGCCTTTTGTAGAGTTAGGACCCCTATTATGAGAATTTTTTATAGATATATTAAGTGTATTTTTAGGTGTTTTAATACAACTTAATGGATTTTAGGAGTGATTTCTCAAAAAATGATTGTGTTTCGAGCAAACATTTATATGGATGGATGTGACATAGAGACTGTTTATCTTAGATAGAAAATGTGTCTTATGGAGACTATGTGTCTTATGGAGACTGTGTGTATTGTGAATATTGTGTGTCTTATAGAGACTATATTTCCTTTTGATACAGTGTGTCTTATTTGATTGACTATATCTGGATGTTCTTCATATATTTGTTATTGTCATATATCTATGTGGAGCTGACTATGCATTCCTTTGTGGAAATCCTTTGGGGAATTCCTTTGTGTTATTATTTTATGGTATTCCTCGATGGAATTACATCGTGGTATTTCTTTTGTGGTATTCCTTTCTGGTATTTCATTTTTCATATTCCTCTTTGGTATTCATTTATGGTGTTTCCTTTGTGGTATTTCTTTTCAGGTATTTCTTTATGGTTTCAGGGTGTCCTACTTGGAATTTTTTTACCTACACATGTATGGGATTTTCCCACACATTTTGTGTCTTGTGCAGATAATCAACCCTTCAACGGAGTTCTAAGAAGACTAGGACCATGTGGTGCCTTGTGAGACCGGCCCGAACGAGGTTTGTTTCAAAATCTTTTTTGACGATAGTCCCATTACCTCTTGCTTTACATGTTATACTTGTAGATTCATACTCTATTCTTTTGGTGGGATTGTTTTGGCCCTATAAAATTTATAATATATTCACTATTGTACTCAGGTTTTGGGATATAGTGTTTTGTGTACATTTTTCACTTAGGGCTTTTACATTTCATCATTTTTTTCTTGGAGATGTGTATGTATATACATGTACTTAGGTAAATTCCTCCCATTTGTGGGATATTCCTAGTAGGTTATAATCACCATCCCCTAACCTATTGGAGGTAGGTTTGGGGTAGTCATGTCATGTACCTCTTTAGGATGGGTCAGGAAAGAGTGGTATCAGAGGTGATTGATTCTACTTTAGGATTGGGAGTCTGTGATTTTGGTTTGGGGAAACAATGTTATGTTTTTGGAGTTTAGATTTCTGGCCAGGTAATCCAGTGTTGGTGAGGCAACTGATGAATCCATACATCATGACTCCAACCACCTTATTTTGACTTAGTACATGAAAACACTATTTTTAGGGAAAATAATGGCACATGCATTATATAGTAATGGGTTGTGTCTTATATGTCCTTCTTGAGTCAGCTCTACAAATATAATATATTTACTATGGTGTGTCTTGTTTTATTATAGGATTTCTCCTTGAAAACAGTCCTCCAGGATTCCATTTCATGTTTATGACAATGATCCACCTAGAGACGAGGCATCAGTACAGGGCCCTGTGCCATAGATACCACATCCAGGTGGTTTACCAGCTATACCACCACCCATTGAGTAGCAGCTACTACCAGAACTACTATATGAGGAAGCATGTGGACTCAGCACATTACATGAGTTCAGAGGCAGTGAAATCCTAGGTTTCAGGGTGATCAGACCCCTAGGAAGTTGATTATTTGATGGAGGAAATTACCAGTGTCTTCCACCTTGTGAAGATGCCTTCTGACCAGATGACAGTCCTTTCCAGGAGTCTTTTTCAGTACTCTGTAAGGTGATGGTGGAGATTGGTGACCTAGACACATGATGATATTACACTATCTTGGGAATTATTTGAGAATCTATTTATAGAGGAGTAATTTCTGGCCACATTACAGTCGGTTTGCATAATGTATCTTCTGCATCTGCAGTATGGTAGTCAAACTATGATGGATTATTCGGAGATATTTACAGCTCTTTTGAGCTACTCCATGAATATGGTATTAGACCCCTTTTTCAGGGCTCAGACCTTCGAGAAGGGATTACGCTAGGATATCAGGGCATCCATGGTATCACTTAGAATTCCTACTTATGTTGGGGGTACTTGAGAGAGACCTATGTAATGTCTCAGATTTTCTGTGTATTATTTTTAAATATTATATGGAATTATTTCGAGACCGGGTGCGAAGACGGCACATCATTCTGAATTTCAGTGAGCCTGGAATGGTGGTTTGAACTTTTTTTAAGTTAAGTGAGCCGACACTTGTGCGTGGTTGTGGTAGTTTCCAAAAGAATGCCCAAATTAAAAATATGAGGGCACAGTAGCGTCCAGTACAATGACTTTACATAAGAATAAGCTTAACCTCGACCGGTGAGGGTCAAGGGAAAAAGTTAATTTTCAGACGTTTTTAGTAAAATGAAAATAAAATAAATTGATAAATGTTTATTTTATTTTTTATGGAAAAATCTGATGTAGCACATCGATGGGCCATCTGTTTCCTTTTTAATGACGCGTCATAATGACTCAAGAATGGAAAGATGGTGTCATTAATACCGTAGAATATCTTAAATTTCAATCATGTTTCCCTTTCTAATGGGTTAAGCGATTGGTGATCATTGACGAACTTTTGGGAGAAATCGCTAGAGGATCCACGGAGCATTGGAGAGAACCCTAAATGGTGAACGACGACAGATTGAAGTTGATAATCATTATGCCATTGATGTTGAAGGATCTCGACGACGACGGCAGCGCATCACCTTTTTCAGTGATCGATCTTGGCTGAGGTAGGCGTTTGTTATTTGAATTATTTTCCCCGTTTTTGATTTTAAACGACGAACGCGGATCAACCACAAACAAGATGATCCACGGGTTCGTCCATTCTTGTGGGAGAGTTTTATCAGGATGATTCGGGGAAATGATCCATGTTTTTTTGTCATTGTTGATTCTTTCTCTATTTAAGCCTGCTAACGGGAGCGGATCAACGCCGTGAAGAACGACGACGGGGGTTTATTCCTCACTTTGTTTATTGGATTTCTCCCCCTTTATTTTCTTTGGCGTTCTTTGTGTTCTTCATGGGGCGACTAACAACAGATCGTTGCACATCCATTCTATGATGCAATGATCCCAAATCGAAGGTTCGACACTGCAACCACCTTGTAGAGGTGCGACGACGATGGCGGACGACGAATCAGACTAGATCGGAAAAGGGCATTCTTCGAGCGTTCTTTGTGCAGGAAGATCAAATCATGTTTTTGGAGCTGATCGGAGGTCCGAAAACATTAGGAGCAACTTCGTGGTGTCTGGACAACCAAAACCTATAAGTTTCACAGCAATCAGACGACCATATCGATTAATGGATCATCACTGGAGGCGCGATGGCAGAAGTCCGTGTTTCTGGAAATTTCAAGAATACACGGCGTGTACTTTCGAAGAACACGCCTTATAGTACTGGCGGCTGCTAGGGTTTTGGGGGTTAGGGAGTAATCACATGGCATGTGAACCTATTCACATGGCATGTTGGACTTTCCCATAAGCTGGGCATGTATTTTGGGATGTACACGGACACGGGATGATCTACATGGCTTCAGAACATAGTGTGTACAGCATGATAGGAGTGGCTACGTAGGACTCGACATGTATCTCGGGGATACATGGACATGGGTTAGAGTTCATGGGTTGATAACCATGTACGGGCACAAGGCTAGTGACACGGGGCCAACCCCAATCACTCGGACATGACATGTACATCGTACTACATGCGGTGTACCCATTTTTTCTACACGACCAGCTTTATGACACAGACCGTTGTACACGGGTAGTACACGGGGTCAGACAACACGGTGTGTAACTTTTCTACATGCCATGTACTTTTTGGAAAACGGCATGGTTCTCTTGTTCACCATATTTTGGACATCTTTCTTTTTGGTTAGTGCCCCTTCTTATCGTTCCCCTGAAGGTCAGGCATCATTTCCTCACACAAGAATAAGTTCCCTTCAGCAGGACATTCTGTGATCGAGTCAGGCATCCATCCGAGAGGCCCAGATCAAGATCCTCTATCCATTCTCGACCCTAGGTAGAGTCATGCATTGAAGTAACCAACTCTACTGGGCCTTTATACTCTACCTAGATGGTGTATCACCTAACTGGTGAATTTAGATGAGTCGTGGTATCCTCCATGGCCCTAGTAGTGATCCTCATCTGTGTATCGTGATCTTTCCCACTCAGAAGTGTGTCTCCCATAATGAGTGATTCTATCTATCATAAATCTTCCCACTCAAGATTTTGTCTCCCGTAATGAGTGTGACTACCTCTCGTGATGGTTCCCGATGGACGGTACTTCTCATACGGACATCATCAGAGCTGTAAGACTCATGGATTGTGTTCTCCCGGGACGAGTGCTTTGTGGAATCTTTTAAATGAACCCCTGACGGGGGTTTGTGGTTGTGTGACTTGTCTCTAGACCATGGGTCTGGTTTTGGAGTATATCTAGTTTGTTCTATATTTTTTGTAGACATACAATGTGCATAGATGACTGTACCTTTACTATGTGTAATGTTTTGTGGTTTTTGGTGTCCTCTACTGAGTATTGTTATACTCACCACCATACAAGATTTGCATGCACGTCTGGTGTCTTGTGCAGACGATCAGCCTTTTGACAGAGTCTAGGGTGTACCATGACATGACCAAGTTTTCTGAGTTCCCTAAAGGTTGAGGCATTCCTATGGCTACGAGCAACAATCCCAGTACCTTTTGTGTTTATAGGTTGGACTTTGCAGTTTTCAGAATCTTGTTTTTGGTGGGCTTGTATTCTGGACCAGTTTACTTGTTTTTTGTACTCTATGTTTCGTTGTACTCTTTTGGTTGGGTTTAGTTTAATGCATTCATTTTTTTCCTTAGTGGTTTTTACATTTCATCATTGTGGGCTTGGAGATGTGTGCATGTGTACAGGTACAGTGTCAATGCCTCCCATGTTAGTAATATGCCTACTCGATGCTTGTCACCAGCCCCTGTCCTATTGGACGTGGGCCTGGGGAGTCATGTAATGGGCCCCACTGGGATGGGTCTTGACAGAGTGGTATCAGAGGTGGTCAGTTCTACTTTAGTACCAAGAGTCTCTGAGTTTGGTTTGGGGAAACAGTGTTAAGGGTTTCGGTTTCGGCTTTTAGGCCAGAGACTCCAGTGTTGGTGCGGCGGCCGATGTATCCATACATCAGGACTCTGATAACCTTATTTTTGACTCGGTATACGAAAACATGGGTTTCGGGGGAATAAAAGGTACATGCATCATATAGGAATGGTTTTGTGGTTTCCATGTCCTTTGTGTCAGCTATCCAGATATACTCTTTGACCATGGTACATCTTGTTTCCTTACAGGATGCCTTCGCGATGCATACCCACTAGGATTCAGTAGCACGATCACAAGGATGACCCCTTCAGAGAAGAGGATTCGATATGGGGACCAGTTCCCCAGGTGCTTCCACCAGGTGGTGCACCAGTTATTCCACAACAAGTGGAGAAGCCAGTTGTACCTGTAGTACCGACCGACGAGGAGCGCAGCCTTAGCGCACACCATGATTTCTAGATATAGAGATCCCTCAGGTTCTGAGGCAAGCCCGACCCTCAGGCAGTGGAGGACTGTCTTGAGGTGGTGAGTAGAGTTTTCTGTCTAGTGAGGACACCAACAGACCAGATGGTGATCCTAGGAGCGATCCTTCTTCAGGGTTCGGCGGGACAATGGTGGAGTCTGACCACACAGACTCGTTATGAGGAGACACCTTCATGGATGAAGTTTGAGCGACTCTTAAGGGAGGAGTTCTCTCTGGTTACGCTAATAGTTGTATGCATTCAGGAGCTTCTTCAGCTCCAGCAGGGTAGTATGACTGTATCTAACTATTCATTGAGGTTCACCAACCTCGCCAGGTACTCGATGGATATGGTTAGGGATCCGTACTTCAGAGCTCGGACCTTCGAGCAAGGTCTATGAAGAGACATCCGAGGTAGTGTCGTGCCTCTATTCATATCGACTTATGCTGGAGTGCTCGAGCGGTCCTTGGGGATCGAGAGCTTCATGGTGGAGCCGAGACAGCCGCCTGCAATCAATAGCAGGCAGACAGGTGCAGAGACCCCGGCAGCTGGGATCTGATGTCAGGCATAAGGACTTGGATGTGGGAAACGTCATAGGAGGACCCAGGAGAGGGGATCGATAGTCCATGGCTCTCAGTCTGGATCCAGTCAACCTAGGGAGAAGCGATGCTATGCATGTGACGGTAGGGCACATCTCGCTAGAGATTACCCGACCCGTTGAGATGCTGACAGGGAACTGGTGGACGGACAACTAAGGTAGTGGAAGAGAACGGAACAGGCAGACCCGCCAGGCAGCAGATGTGGAAGTGGAGCAGGGAGAGCTGTAGATGGTTGCAGACGCTTCAACTTACTTCCACCACCACCCCCAGGAGGTCCGCACCAGGCTTAGAGAGCTGGGGGACAGGGGCGGGGACAGCTGCATGCGGTCGAGGAATACGACCCAAGGACTCCAGGGATGATTCGATGTACGATATGTGTCTTCTCTACTTTAGCATCCATGCTTATAGACACAGGTTCCAGTCATTCTTTTATAGCCACATGTACTGCATGAAACCTCGAGATTTCGGTAGAACTATTGACTCGATCCTTACGTTTGGAGACACCTACGGGAGGAGACTCGAAAATCAAACACCTTTGAAGATAGTGTGATCTTACCCTTGGAGGAGAGATTTTTGGTTGGAACCTCTTGGTGGTAGCGTCGAGGCCTTACGACATCATTCTCAGTATGGATTGTTTATCTTCGGTCCATGCCCTGTAACGCCCCGACCCCAGTTACCCAGAGTCGGTGCATTAATTACATAACATTGGCATGATCACAAGAAAGATCAAATCTCGAAAGACCGATTGGTTTAGTAGCCTTGGAAACACTAGATATATTCATAAGTTTTACATTACATCATCAAAATAAAAAAAACTACTACAACAACATATTGTCTCCATAGTCCATACTATTAACCCCTCATAATATCCCTGCAAGTCATTCATAATTTACTTCTTCACATCCTGGGAAAATAAAACATAGAAAAGGGGTGAGCTCAAATGCCCAGTAAGGATAACAATATAGCGGAAACTTTCATAAATAAGAATAAACATTTAAGGCAATGTATAACTAAAACAAAAGCCTTTTAAACATTAACTTCAACATAGTATGGCATAAATAAAATGAAATGATTCCATTTACTTATTCACATGGATATTCTACTAATCGAATAATCACATGCAATATCAATAACCACTTTCATAATGATGGAATGCATAATGCCATACTATCATAACCACATAGCCAAGGCCTCGTGCCAAGACTACAAATAAGATTTTGCCAAGGCCTTGTGCCAAGACACTAGTTTGACTCATGAGACCTACCGATGCATCGAGGAGCTATAGCGGTCTCCACCCGTCACATATTAAGTCCAATGCATTCCCATATGAAAAGGTTTAAACATAACATAAACATTCGTATTAAAACTAGCATACGAAATGTCAATACTTTCACCACAAACCATGAATGGTATATAAAAAAACAGCACATCCACAGTCAAACATATCACAAAACCTTCAATACAATATAAAAGTTTTGTATCATAATATATCATCCTCAAATAAGCGTAAAATCCATTAAAGGATGTTGACATAGATGAAATCAAAACTCTTTTTAAAGAAATATCTCTTTCTATTTTGAAATCATTTAAGAGACATATATTTATAAAATAAAACATTTTCTTTGAAAATATTCGTATAAGCATGTAAGGGAAGCTTTGACGATTTTATAACCATGGAAAATAACCGCACCCGCCGTATAAGTTAAAAAAAAACATTCTTATCTTAATTCTGTCGAAAAGGTTAAAAAGCACCTTGTTTGGAAAATAACGGAAAGATTACCTTATAAACCTCTTATAAAAAGTCAAACAAGGGTATAAATGACTTTAACCCATATTCTTTTAAATATTAAAAATGTTTTGAAATACATTTTGAAGAAACATGGATGTGGATGATAACGAGATCCCAGTAGATTATTACGTATAAACAACCTCGGATAATGAAGAGATTGTGAAATAACCCTTACCTTGTACTTTTCCTTGGTTGGGGTAGGTTAACCTCCTCTATAATGGTGAAATAATTGTTATTAAATTATAAAAGAATCATATACATTAATTTGATATCATATATGATCTTTTAATATTGATTTGATAATAATATCTTAGTATTATCGTTGTTTCGGGTGTTAACTTACTTGTTTTATTTTATATGTTTTTTTACGTAAGCCATGTTTGTAATGGATAGGTTGTATATTATTCATATCCAGAATAATATCAAGTCCTTAAACATCATTTTTTAATCATCAAATGATAATTATACTTGAATGGATACGATGGAGAATGAATCTTATCGCGTTTGTGGAGACGGTAGTCCGTACGTACGCACGAGAGACAATATCATTCTTTTGATATTAAAATAATATATAAATGGATGTTATATCATATATACAGAATAATTAACATGTTATATTTATTATTTACATGAGTTGCACATCATTATTATACCCATCCAAATAATAATATATTGAATAACAATTACACCACGACGTGGAGACGGTAAGCCGTACGTACGCACGTATGGTGACATGTTATTCAAAGGGTGGATAGAATACTGAATATGGTTGTACCATATTTATAATAACATCACAGTATATGTGAGATACTGGAGTTATTATTTTAGAATGGTAAGAACAAAGAAAGAAGAAGTGGAAGAAGAAAGGAACTTGAAAAGGGGTGGTGAAAACATTACCTCTTCTTCGGGTTCTTCCTTTTGATTTGATCAAAAGGGCTCCTTAGGTTGGATTTCTGATCAAACTAAGGCCTGTAGGTTGTAGTGAGGGAAGTTGGGAGAGTATTTGGGCAGGGTTTGGGCGAGCCAAGTGGCTTGAGAGGTGTGAGGAATGAGTAGAAGTGGTCTCCTTTTATAAGGGAGAGGAGGGGCTCTTTAGGAAAGAGTGAAAGTATTACTTTATAATATAACTATATTCGGTTTATAATGGTCCAAAAATCATTGAGGTCGAAGATAAGATGAATCATTTTCTAAATAACATCAACCAATAAGAATTGGACAGGTTTTAGATAATATTTTAATCATTATAATCTTATTTATTTATATGATTTATTAATGAGGTAAACATTGCATCATTATCGTGTCATTAATAATTTAAATTATTTTATGTCTAAAAATTATAAATAAAATATCATTATGTAGGAAAGCTTTTTATCTTTCTAATGAATATTTATAATCGAAAATCCAACATGTATAACCCTATGTAAAAATTTTTCTTCTAAAAGATGTAAGCTTATGCCATTTTTATTTTTATTTTAACTTTATTAATATAATGTGCCCCTACCACATACAAGTGGCTCTAAGGGGTCCCCAAATCGACCCAAGGATGCCCATGGTCGGGTATGTGTCCACCAATAAGGTTAGGACACGTTTTAGGGTAATTTTGTATTATTATAATATTATTTTTTAACCCTTATTTACCGGATTTACCCTTTAACCATGGTAAATAAAATATTTACCGCAGTAATTATTCAAAATGTGTAAAAATAAAAGTTACCTATTTACATAATTTAGACATCCTGATTCCAAATATGTAATCCATTTTTCCAAATTCAAAACACAGAAGTGGCAGAAATTAATTTAAAATTAATTCCCGTTGTTAAAATAAAAAAGCGTGTTTTTAAGAGATAATAACTATCAAAAGATTGACACTTGTTTATGTCTGGTTTAATTGTGAAATTATGTCCAATGACAAACATTAAATTAAATGGTAAAAATATATTCTAAATATACTTTAAAACCACTCAAATTCATAATTTATCAATATTAATTATTTTGATTAAAAAAGTTGATTTTAATTAAAATTTAGTAATTTTCACTATTCATCAAAATATAAAAGTTATCTGAAAAGTACCAAAATTTCACCCTAGGCTAATTTCAATATTCCGAATCCAAAAATGAAGTCCATTTTGAAATATAAAATATATATGATTTCAAAAAGTAGGTATTACTATTCACAACAGCTAGTTTAATTAGTTTTGGTGTGTGTTAGAACTCGAGGTTGCGTACAACACACGCTATCGCATTATTCGAAGGGAAACGTACCGTGGAAGCTTGGGGTGTTACATTCTCCCCTCCTTCAAATAATTGCGTCCTCGCAATTTCTAGGGTATTACTGCATAAAAAGACTCGGGTGGTTCTTCATCATAAGTTCCTCGGGTTCCCACGTTGCCTCTTCCATCTTATGATTTCTCCACAAAACTTTTACCAGACGCGTCGTCCGGTTTCTCAGTACTTGTTCTCTTGTATCAAGAATCCTGACAGGCTCTTCACAATAAGATAGATCGGGTTCCAGTTCTAATTCCTCATAGGTGAGTACATGCGTTGGGTCAGGCATGTATTTTCTCAACAGAGATACGTGGAACACATCGTGAATTTTGGAGAGACTTGGCGGCATTGCCAATCGGTAAGCTACAACCCCAATTCGTTCTAGAATTTCGAAAGGTCTGATGTACCTGGGACTCAATTTACCTTTCTTACCAAAACGTATGACTCCCTTCCATGGAGATACCTTCAGGAAAACATGATCACCGACTTGAAATTCCAAATCTTTCCTTCGATTATCGGCATAGCTCTTCTGCCTACTTTGGGCTGCTTTGATGTGATTTTGGATTACCTTCACCTTTTCCACCGTTTCCTCCACCAGTTCTGGGCCTACAAGTTTTCTTTCACCAACCTCATCCCAATAGGTTGGTGTACGACATCTCTTTCCGTATAACGTTTCATATGGTGCCATCTGAATACTTGAATGGAAGCTATTGTTATAGGAAAATTCTACCAGTGGTAAATATTGATCCCACATACCCTGAAAGTCAAGTGAGCAAGATCTCAACATGTCTTCTAGGGTTTGAATAGTCCGTTCTGATTGTCCATCTGTCTGAGGGTGGTAAGCAGTGCTCAAATGAAGTTCAGTATCCAGGGATTTCTGAAGACTTTTCCAAAATCTTGAAGTAAAACGGGGATCACGATCAGAAACAATCGATAGGGGTACTCCGTGAAGTCTCACAACTTCATTAATGTATAGTCTTGCTAGACGTTCCAGGGGTAGATCTTCTCTTATAGCAAGAAAATGTGCTGACTTGGTAAGACGATCAACAATAACCCATATTGAATCGTTCCTTCTAGGAGTCTTTGGTAGCCCCATGACAAAGTCCATCGTAATATTGTCCCATTTCCACTCCGGTATGGGAAGAGGTTGCATGACTCCTCCAGGCTGTTGCCTTCCAGCTTTCACTTGTTGACAAACCATACATCTTGACACAAAATCAGCAATCTCCCTCTTCATGTTGTCCCACAAAAAATGTTCCTTCAAATCTCTATACATTTTGGTGCTCCCAGGGTGTATAGAGAAATTGGAACTATGAGCATCATCCAGCAATTCCCTTTTTAGATCAGGTAAATCGAGAACACAAAGTCTCTTCCCGAATTTCAAAATTCCATCTTCATACACAAAGTCTCTCAATCTCCCATCATTCACAGCTTTAATCTTCTTTTGGAATTCTTCATCATCGGTCTGAGAACTCTTAATCCTTTCTAGTAAAGATGGTTTGTCAACCATTTGAAAAAGCATTAATGTTTCACCTTCCCTGGTTATTCCCATGTCCATCTTCACTAGATCCATGAAAATTGGATCCCTTTCAATTCTCATATTGTTCAAAACTCCATGGTCTATTCTACTCAAAGCATCTGCCACCTTGTTTGCCTTCCCCGGGTGGTAGTGTATCGTGCAATCATAATCCTTGATTAATTCAAGCCATCTCCTTTGCCTCATGTTGAGTTCTTTTTGTGAGAAAATATACTTCAAACTCTTGTGATCAGTATAAATCTCACATTTTTCACCATAGAGGTAGTGTCTCCATATATTCAAAGCAAAGATCACAGCTGCTAACCCAATATCATGAGTAGGATAGTTTTGTTCATGAATTTTCAACTGTCGTGATGCATAGGCAATAACTCTATCATTCTGCATAAGGACACAACCAAGTCCTTTCTTTGATGCATCACTATAAATAACGAACCCATCATTCCCCGATGGTAGAGTCAATATAGGAGCATTGAATAATCTTCTCTTCAGTTCTTCGAAACATTCTTCACACTCTTTTGTCCAAACAAATTTAACCCCTTTACGTGTGAGCTTCGTTAATGGGTTAGCCAATCGGGCAAAATTATGGACGAAACGTCGATAATAACCTGCCAAACCAATAAAACTACGTACCTCAGTTATACTCGTAGGTGCTTGCCATTCTTGGATTGCCTTGGTCTTAGAAGGATCAACAGAGATTCCATCTTTAGAGACAATATGGCCAAGAAAAGAAATATCCTGAAGCCAGAATTCACACTTGCTAAACTTCCCATATAATTCATGCCTCCTCAGAGTCTTCAAGATAATGCGCAAGTGATTTTCATGATCTTCGTAGGTTTTGGAGTATACCAAGATATCATCAATAAATACCACCACAAATTCATCGAGATACTCCTTGAAAACTCTATTCATCAGATCCATGAATACAGAGGGTGCATTAGTCAATCCAAACGGCATTACAGTAAACTCGTAATGCCCGTACCTGGTTCGAAATGCTGTCTTCGGAATGTCTTCCTTCTTCACACACAACTGATGGTATCCAGATCGAAGGTCAATCTTTGAAAAGTATTGAGCTCCATGCAGTTGGTCAAATAAATCATCAATACGAGGTAGGGGATACTTGTTCTTTATCGTTATAGCATTGATCTCCCTGTAGTCAATACATAACCTCATAGATCCATATTTATTTTTAACAAAAAGAACAGGGGATCCCCATGGAGAAACACTAGGGCGAATAAATCCCTTATTACTCAATTCCTCTAGTTGTTTCTTTAGTTCGACTAATTCTACAGTGGCCATTCTATAAGGGGTCTTCGATATAGGCCTTGATCCAGGAATCAAATCAATGGAAAACTCAACTTCTCGTTCTGGAGGATGTCCAGGTAAATCTTCCGGAAATACATCTACAAATTCTTTCACAACAGGTAAATCCTCTATTTGAACATTCCTTTCCTCACCGACAGTTATTTCATTCTCTTCCTCCCCAATAATTGAATTAAGTTGAGCTACTGGGGGTGGATCTAAATAAGAATTAGGTGGTGACGATTCTGCTCTAAAAATAAGGTGTTCCTTATCATTATCATCAAGAATCGTAACCTCTTTCTTCTTACAATAAATCTTCGCATCATAGTCCGAAAGCTGGTCCATACCGAGGATTATATCAAACTCAATCATAGGTATGACGATGAGATCAGCAAATAAAGAAAATTTATGTGCTCTAATGGGGACTGATTCACAAAACTTTGTTGCAATGATACTTCCCTTAGGAGTTTTAACTGACAACTCCCTTATTAAATCAAATTGGAAATATCTAATTTTCTTAGCAAACTGGGAAGATATGAAACAATGCGATGATCCAGAATCAAATAATGCATTTGCTAAGCTTGAGGAAACCATTAAATTACCTGCCACCACGTCTTTCGGAGCTTCTACCTCAGCAGTAGTGATAGCATAAGCCTGGCCTTGATCCCTTGGCCTTTTCTTAGGTAAGTTCTCCTGACGCTTAGGACATTCATTTGCATAATGCCCCATCTCCCTGCAATTGTAGCACTGAACGTTGGTAGCTTCCTTCTTCCCCTTGCAATCACGAGCTTGGTGGCCTTTTTCACCACACTTGTAACAGACTCCCATTCCCTTCAAGCAAGTACCAGGGTGTTTCTTCCCGCATTTACCACAGGATGGATATTCAACCTTTCCCTTCTTCCCCTTATTTCCATTCCCAGATTGATCAGCAGGTCTCTTCTTCTCTTTCTTTGCTTTAAAGTCATAAGACTTAGAGAATTCCTTTTTGGTCTTGATAGCACATGAGACAATGTCTTCGTACGATGAAAAGGATTGTGAGACTAATGCTCGACGGAGAAATGGTTTTAACCCATCAAAGAAACGATCAATCTTACTTCTTTGGTTACGTATATAATCACCAGCGTACCTTGCTAACCTTGTAAAGTTAGCCTCATACTTTGCGACATTCTCATCCTCCTTCTGTCTCAGACTTAGAAATTGCCTTTCCATATCTGCTCGATGGTCGCGAGGGAAGTATTTTTCTAAAAACAGATCTTTGAACTCCCTCCATTCCATATTTGATACTTCATCATCTTCCTTCATGTTTTGAATCAATTACCACCATTGATCAGCATCTCCAGTGAGGCGGTAAACTGCCATGATAACTTTTTCCCTTTCACTGCTCCCCAAAGCCTGAAATATTTTCTCTAGGGAATTTATCCATTGCTCAGCTACTAAGGGATTTGTAATCCCATTGAATGTTGGTGGTTGTTGCCTCATGAATCGATCTAACATTGATCCTCCACGCTGCGGATCAGGGTGCTCCATACGGGTAAGGTTATTATTCATAACCTGAGTAAGTTGTCCCAGTATGGTGATTAGCTGATCGGCACCAGTTGCATCACCAGCCCCACTATAATTATCTTGAGTAGGAGGGAAATACCTACATGGAGTTCGTGCATTGATACGGTTTCCATTTCTTCCACTAGGCGCCATTTCTAAACAATGGCATAAACTAGATCAGTTTATGAATCAAAATACATAATCTCATACTTATAAAACACTTAACATAAATTGAACTATTTATGGATATAATCCATAATCATAAAAATGTATCCTTTGAGGATGTATATACTCATAAACCCTTCATAATGGTTTGTAAAGAAAATGAGAATTATCCTAAGCATATCCCCTGGGAGTGTCGTAACAAAGAGTGAAGCAAGGCCCGTTGTCGTGCACCAGTTCCCGTTCGAGTCTAGCTCAAAGCGGTGTTTTCGGGTTTTATCCCTAGGTACATCTGTGCCAGAGCCGCCTCTACCTGCTCGTATCCAGACATGGATGTATTGCTCGGAAAACTCACAAAATCCCTACAATACCAAAATTCTAGGAAGTTCTTCTACACTAATCCTCAAAGTTCATCTTAGGTCTACGTGCTCTAATCAGAGTTTATCTAAATCTAGCTTCCAAGGTTTGTACTAAACTTCCTCTGATACCAACTGTAACACCCCGACCCCAGTTACCCAGAGTCGGTGCATTAATTACATAACATTGGCATGATCACAAGAAAGATCAAATCTCGAAAGACCGATTGGTTTAGTAGCCTTGGAAACACTAGATATATTCATAAGTTTTACATTACATCATCAAAATAAAAAAAAAACTACTACAACAACATATTGTCTCCATAGTCCATACTGTTAACCCCTCATAATATCCCTGCAAGTCATTCATAATTTACTTCTTCACATCCTGGGAAAATAAAACATAGAAAAGGGGTGAGCTCAAATGCCCAGTAAGGATAACAATATAGCGGAAACTTTCATAAATAAGAATAAACATTTAAGGCAATGTATAACTAAAACAAAAGCCTTTTAAACTTTAACTTCAACATAGTATGGCATAAATAAAATGAAATGATGCCATTTAATTATTCACATGGATATTCTACTAATCGAATAATCACATGAAATATCAATAACCACTTTCATAATGATGGAATGCATAATGCCAGACTATCATAACCACATAGCCAAGGCCTCGTGCCAAGACTACAAATAAGATTTTTCCAAGGCCTTGTGCCAAGATACTAGTTTGTCTCATGAGACCTACCGATGCATCGAGGAGCTATAGCGGGCTCCACCCGTCACATATTAAGTCCAATGCATTCCCATATGAAAAGGTTTAAACATAACATAAACATTTGTATTAAAACTAGCATACGAAATGTCAATACTTTCACCATAAACCATGAATGGTATATAAAAAAATAGCACATCCACAGTCAAACATATCAGAAAACCTTCAATACAATATAAAAGTTTTGTATCATAATATATCATCCTCAAATAAGAGTAAAATCCATTAAAGGACGTTGACATAGATGAAATCAAAACTCTTTTTAAAGAAATATCTCTTTCTATTTTGAAATCATTTAAGAGACATATATTTATAAAATAAAACATTTTCTTTGAAAATATTCTTATAAGCATGTAAGGGAAGCTTTGACGATTTTATAACGGTGGAAAATAACCGCACCCGCCGTATAAGTTAAAAAAAACATTCTTATCTTAATTCTGTCGAAAAGGTTAAAAAGCACCTTGTTTGGAAAATAACGGAAAGATTCCCTTATAAACCTCTTATAAAAAGTCAAACAAGGGTATAAATGACTTTAACCCATATTCTTTTAAATATTAAAAATGTTTTGAAATACATTTTGAAGAAACATGGATGTGGATGATAACGAGATCCCAGTAGATTATTACGTATAAACAACCTCGGATAATTAAGAGATTGTGAAATAACCCTTACCTTGTACTTTTCCTTGGTTGGGGTATGTTAACCTCCTGTATAATGGTGAAATAATTGTTATTAAATTATAAAAGAATCATATACATTAATTTGATATCATATATGATCTTTTAATATTGATTTGATAATAATATCTTAGTATTATCGTTGTTTCAGGTGTTAACTTACTTGTTTTATTTTATATGTTTTGTTACGTAAGCCATGTTTGTAATGGATAGGTTGTATATTATTCATATCCAGAATGATATCAAGTCCTTAAACATAATTTTTAAATCATCAAATGATTATTATACTTGAATGGATACGATGGAGAATGAATCTTATCGCGTTTGTGGAGACGGTAGTCCGTACGTACGCACGAGCGACAATATCATTCTTTTGATATTAAAATAATATATAAATGGATGTTATATCATATATACAGAATAATTAACATGTTATATTTATTATTTACATGAGTTGCACATCATTATTATACCCATCCAAATAATAATATATTGAATAACAATTACACCACGACGTGGAGACGGTAAGCCGTACGTACGCATGTATGGTGACATGTTATTCAAAGGGTGGATAGAATACTGAATATGGTTGTACCATATTTATAATAACATCACAGTATATGTGAGATACTGGAGTTATTATTTTATAATGGTAAGAACAAAGAAAGAAGAAGTGGAAGAAGAAAGGAACTTGAAAAGGGGTGGTGAAAACATTACCTCTTCTTTGGGTTCTTCCTTTTGATTTGATCAAAAGGGCTCCTTAGGTTGGCTTTCTGATCAAACTAAGGCCTCTAGGTTGTATTGAGGGAAGTTGGGAGAGTATTTGGGTAGGGTTTGGACGAGCCAAGTGGCTTGAGAGGTGTGAGGAATGAGTAGAAGTGGTCTCCTTTTATAAGGGAGAGGAGGGGCTCTTTAGGAAAGAGTGAAAGTATTACTTTATAATATAATTATATTCGGTTTATAATGGTCCAAAAATCATTGAGGTCGAAGATAAGATGACTAATTTTCTAAATAACATCAACCAATAAGAATTGGACAGGTTTTAGATAATATTTTAATCATTATAATCTTATTTATTTATATGATTTATTAATGAGGTAAACATTGCATCATTATTGTGTCATTAATAATTTAAATTATATGATGTCTAAAAATTATAAATAAAATATCATTATGTAGGAAATCTTTTTAGCTTTCTAATGAATATTTATAATTGAAAATCCAACATGTATAACCCTATGTAAAAATTTTTCTTCTAAAAGATGTAAGCTTATGCCATTTTTATTTTTATTTTAACTTTATTAATATAATGTGTCCCTACCACATACAAGTGGCTCTAAGGGGTCCCCAAATCGACCCAAGGATGCCCATGGTCGGGTATGTGTCCACCAATAAGGTTAGGACACGTTTTAGGGTAATTTTGTATTATTATAATATTATTTTTTAACCCTTATTTACCAGATTTACCCTTTAACCATGGTAAATAAAATATTTACCGCAGTAATTATTCAAAATGTGTAAAAATAAAAGTTACCTATTTACATAATTTGGACATCCTGATTCCAAATATGTAATCCATTTTCCCAAATTCAAAACACAAAAGTGGCAGAAATTAATTTAAAATTAATTACCGTTGTTAAAATAAAAAGCGTGTTTTTAAGAGATAATAACTATCAAAAGATGGACACTTGTTTATGTCTGGTTTAATTGTGAAATTATGTCCAATGACAAACATTAAATTAAATGGTAAAAATATATTCTAAATATAATTTAAAACCACTCAAATTCATAATTTATCAATATTAATTATTTTGATTAAAAAAGTTGATTTTAATTAAAATTTAGTAATTTTCACTATTCATCAAAATATAAAAGTTATCCGAAAAGTACCAAAATATCACCCTAGGCTAATTTCAATATTCCGAATCCAAAAATGAAGTCCATTTTGAAATATAAAATATATATGATTTCAAAAAGTAGGTATTACTATTCACAATGGCTAGTTTAATTAGTTGTGGTGTGTGTTAGAACTCGAGGTTGCGTACAACACACGCTATCGCATTATTCTAAGGGAAACGTACCGTGGAAGCTTGGGGTGTTACATTCCCAGATTGACTATTTTAGGCGAAGAGTATGGTGTGTCTGCCGGGATGGAATGAGGTTTTCCTTTTTCAAAGAGAAGGAAACCCAGGCAGTGCAGAATGGACTTATGCACAGAAGGGTGAAACCAATTGCTCATCAGTTGGCTAGGATTTCCCTCGGAGCAGTGGATGTTGTGAGCTCCCAGTTACCAGTAGTAGTGGTGGAATACGAGGACATATTTCTTGAAGATGTTTCAGGATTACCTCCCCACCGAGAGATCGAATTCTGTATTGAATTACACCCTGGGATGGAACCGATTTCCTCATCAGCATATCGGATGGCTCCTGCAGAGCTTCGCGAGCTGAGGGTGCAGTTGAAGGATTTGAAGAGAAAGGGTTTCGTGAGACCAAACATCTCACCTTGGGTGGCCCCAGTCTTGTTTTCCAAGAAGGCAGATGGGAGTCTGAGGTTGTGCATGGATTACTGGTGCCTGAACTAGGAGATAATGATGAACAAGTATCCACTGCTGAGAATCGATGACCTCTTCGATCAGCTAAGAGGGGCATAATGGTTCTCGAAGGTTGACCTTCGATCCGGCTATCACCAGCTACGAGTTCGGGCTGAGGATATACCGAAAACGAATTTCAGATGTCGCTACGGTCACTATGAGTATTTGGTGATGCCTTTTGTCATGATGAACGCCCCCAAAATTTTCATGCCACTGATGAACAAGATCTTCCAGACATACATGGACTAGTTTGTAGTGGTCTTCATCGATGACGTCCTTGTGTACTCGGCATCAGAGGTGGAGCACACAAGAAACTTTCAGATGGTTCTGGATGTACTCTGAGTGCACTAGATTTATGGGAAGCTCTTGAAGTACTGGTTCTGGATTCAGGAGGTCCACTTTCTGGGACATGTCATCTCAGTAGATGGAGTAGCTCTGGACCCAGCCAAGGTGGAGGCTGTGTTAACATGGGAGCTACCTCAGAGTGTGACGGAGGTGCAGAGCTTCCTTGGGCTGGAATGATATTACCAGAGATTCATCCCTGATTTCTCTCAGATATCAGCACCAATGACATCCTTGACCTGGAAGGGACAACCCTTCATATGGACGGAGAAGTGTTAGTAAGCTTTTGAGCAGCTGAGACAGAGTTTGACGAGCGCCCCAGTCTTGAAATTGTTGGAGGAGGGTGTTGAGTACGTAGTTTTCATAGACACATCAGAGACTGGTCTCGACTATGTCATGATGCAGCGGTATGCAATGATTGCTTATGGTTTGCACCAGCTTAGGCCACATGAGAAGAACTATGCGACCCATGATCTTGATTTGGCAGCGGTGGTATTTGCATTGAATATGTGGATACACTACCTGATGGGAGAGCAGTTTATTGTATATTATGACCACAAGAGTCTCCGGTATATATTTTCATAGAAAGACTTGAATCTGTAGGAGAGGCGATGGCTAGAGTTCCACTAGAACTATGATTTAAAGATCATCTGTACTCCTAGAAAGAGGAACAAGGTGGATGATTCTCTTAGCAGAAGGTTGATCTCACAACTGTTGAGTGAGGCGACATAGTATTTAGCCATGTTGCAGTTATACTTCATGGATGGAGAGGATACAACTTACCTACAGTCGATGGTTATCACCCCTCCACTCTTAAAGCGAGTTAGGGAGGCACAACATGGGGATTTTGACTGTGTGGCTTTACGTGATCAGTTATCCATAGGACATGCTCCTGGTGGATATTAACAAGGTTGGGAGCACGTACTTCTTTTCAGAGGACGCACTGTTGTAACAGTGGCATTGTAGGAGGAGGTCCTGCTAGAGTTTCATACATCCCCTTTGGCGGTACATCCTGGGGTGGCAAAGATACACCAAGATCTCTGACAAAAGTTCTAGTGGTCAGGCATGAAGAAAGCAGTAGCGGAGTTCATTTATCGATGCCTCACAGGCCAACAGGTGAAGGTTGAGCACCATGTTACAGCTGGATTAGCTCACCCCCTAGAAGTTTCAAAGTATGAGTGGTATGGAATATCAATGGACTTCATGACAGGCTTACCATGACCGTTCAAGGGGCATGATTCCATATGGGTGATCCTTGACCGACTCACCAAGTCATCCCACTTCCTAGCTATTAGGGAGTAGAGTTCTGTAGAGAGCTTGAGACGCCTTTATGTGCAGGAGATAGGTCTGCTTCATAGAATCCCCTCGACTATATTCTCAGATCGAGACACCTGCTTCACATCCCAGTTGTGGAAGGGATTATAGGAGGTTTTTGGGACTCAGCATTGCTTGAGCACATCGTTTCATCCCTATACTGATGGTCAGACAGAGATAACCATTCATGTTCTATAGGATATGTTGAGAACTTGTATCTTGGACTTTGGTTGCAGCCGGGACGACCACCTACCACTAGTGGAGTTTGCATACAACAACAGCTACCACTCCACCATTGGTATGGCACCGTTTGAGGCCTTGTACGGGAGAACTTTCCGGTCACCACTTTGATGGACCGACCCTGGAGAGCCAACATTCATGGGTCCAGAGTTGGTGTGGGATACCACAGAGAAGGTGAAGATCATCTGAGAGCGGATGAAGACTGCACAGAGCCAGCAGAAGTCCTATGACGACCGACGACAGAGGCCTCTAGAGTTCAATGAGGGAGACCACATCTTTCTTCAGGTCTCACCTCGATGAGGGTTACAAATATTTCGCCGAGGAGACATGCTATCTCTGAGGTTCATTAGACCCTTACAGATACTGCATAGAGTTGGAAAGGTGGTGTACCGCCTAGCTCTACTATCATAGTTGCATCAGGTACATGAAGCCTTCCATGTGTCGCAGCTGAGGAGGTACGTGTACGACCCAACGCACGTCATTGACTGAGGCGAGCTGGACATCGAGGATGAAGTGACCTTTGCTGAGTACCTAGTAGAGATCGAGGATCGGTAGGAGAGGATCCTTCATGGGCGATCGATTCCCTTGGTGCGCATCCGGTGGCAGCACAAGAATCTTCAGGAGAGCACATGGGAGCGGGAGGCCCAAATCTGTGCCCAACATCCACATCTTTTTGAGTAGCCGTTGTTTTTACTTTTTGAGGACATAAATCCGAAAGGTGGGGAGGATATAATGTCTCAGAATTTTCATGAATTATTTTTAAATATTATATGAAATTATTTTGAGACCGTGCACGAAGATGAAACATCATTTTGAGGTCCAGTGATCCTGGAATGGTGGTTTGAACTTTTTTTATGTTAAGTGAGCCTGCACTTGTGCACAGTTGCGGCAGTTTCCAAACAGATGTCTGGATTAAAAATATGAGGGTACCGTGGTGTCTGAGACGATGAATTTACTTAATAATGAGCCTGACCTTAATCGAAAAGGTTCGAGGGAAAAAGATAATTTCAGACTCTTTTAGTAAAATGAAAATAAAATAAATTACTAAATGTCAATTTTATTTTTTATAGAAACATCCGCTACAGTGCAACGACGGGACATCTGTTTCCTTTTTAATGACATGTCATAATGACTCAAGAATGGAAAGAAAGAGTCATTAATAGCGTAGTGTATCTTAAATTCCAATCATGTTTCCCTTTTAAATGTGTTAAGCTATTTGTGATCGTTGATGTACTTTTGGGAGAAATCGTTGGAGGATCCACGGAGCACTGGAGCGAACCCTCAACGACGAACGATGACGGATCGAAGTTGAGAATCGTTGCGCCAACGACGTTGAAGGATATTGATGATGGAGGCAGTGTGACACCTTCATCATAAATCGATCCCGGCTGAGGTAGGGGTTTGTTATTTGAATTATTTTCCCCGTTTCTGATTTTAAACGACGAACGCGGATCAACCACGAACAAGATGATTCGTAGATTAATCCATTTTTGCGGGAGGGTTTTATCGAGATGATTCCAAGAATTGATCCATGTTGTTTTTTTATTATTGATTCTTTATCCATTTAAGCCTGCTAATGGGAGTATATCAACGTCGTGACGAATGACGGTGGGGGTTCGTTCCTCACTTTGTTTATTGGATTTCTCCCCCTTTCTTTTCTCGCGCGTTCATCATGTTTTTCAAGGGGAGATGAACAACAGATCATAGAGCATCCTTTTAGTGACTCAATGATCCCAAATTGAAGGTTTGACACCACAATGTCCTTGCAAATGAGCGGTGATGATTGTGGACGACAAATTGGTCCAGATCGGAAAAGGGAGTTCATCGAGTGTTCTTCATGCGGGAAGATCAAATCATGTTTTCGAAGCCGATCAGAGGTCCAAAAATATCGGGAGCAACTTCTTGGTGTTAGGGCGACCAAAACCTAGAAGTTTCGTAGAGATAGAATGGCTAGATCGACGAACAGATCATCACGAGAGGTGCGATGGCGGAAGTCCATGTTTCTGGAAATTTCCAGAATACACTGCATGTACTTCCGAAGAACACGTCATGTAGTACTGGTGGTGACTACGGTTTCGGGGGTTAGGGAGGAATCGCACGGAATTTAACCCTGGTCACACGGCGTGTTGGACTTTCCCCGAAGCTTGGCGTGTATTTTGAGAAGTACATGGACATGGGATGATCTACACAGCTTCAGAATACGGCGTGTACAACATGACATGAGTGGCTATGCGGGACTCGGTGTGTATCCCAGGGATACACGAACATGGGTTAGAGTACACATGTTGATAAATGTGTACGAGCACATGCCCAGTGACATGGGGCCAACCCCAGTCACTCGGACACAGCGTGTACATCGTACCACATGCTGTGTACCCAGTTTTTCTACACGACCAGCCTTACGACACAGACCATTGTAAACGGGAAGTACCCAGGGTCAGACAACATGACGTGTAACTTTTATACACGCCATGTACTTTTTGGAAAACGACATGGTCCTCTTGTTCAACCTATTTTGCACATATTTCATTTGGGTTAGTGCCCCTTCTTCTCGTTCCCCTGAAGGTCAGTCATCATTTCCTCACACAGGATTATGATCCCTTCAGCAAGACATTCTGTGATAGAGTTAAGAATCCATCTGAGAGGCCCAGATCGAGATCCTCTATTCATTCCTTACCCTAGGTAGAGTCATGCATTGACGTGACCAACTCTACCAGGCCTTGATCCTCTACCTAGCCGGTTTATCACTTAACTGGTGAATTCGGATGAGTCTCGGTATCCATCATGGCCCTGGCAGTGATCCTTATCTGTGTATCGTGATCTTTCCCACCGAGGAGTGTGTCTCTAGTAATGAGTGCTTCTATCTATCAGAAATATTCCCACTCAAGAGTGTGTCTCCCATAATGAGTGTGACTACCTCTCATGACAGTTCGCGACGGACGTTACTTCTCGGACGGACGTCATCAGAGATGTAAGACTAATGGAGTGTGTTCTCCCAGGACGAGTAATTCGCTGAATATTTGAACTGAACCCCTAACTGGGCTATGCGGTTGTGTGACTTGTCTCTAGACCACGAGTCTGGGTTTGGAGTATATATAGTTTGGTTTATATGTTATTTAGACATACACTGTGAATAGCTGACTGTACCTTAACTTTTTGTGTTGTTTTGTGGTTTTCGGTGTCCTCTACTGAGTATTGTTATACTCACCACTACACGGGCTTTTCTCACACATCTAGTGTCTTGTGGAAACGAGAATCCTTTTGACAAAGTCTAGGGCGGACTAGGACATGACCTAGTTTTCTGAGTTCCCTACAGGACGATGTGTTCCTACATCTACGAGCAGTTGTCTCAGTAACTTTTGTGTTTACAAGTTGGAATTTGCAGTTTTTAGTCTCTTGTGTTTGGTGGGATTGTATTATGGCCCAGTTTACTTTTTTTGTACTCTACCTTTGGTTGTACTATGTTGGTTGGGTATAGTTGCATGCATGCATTTTTGTTCCTTATTGGTTTTTACATTTCAGCATTGTGGGCTTGGAGATGTGTGTGGGTGTATAGGTACATAGGCAATGCCTCCCATGTTAGTAATATGCCTAATAGCTGCTAGTAACCAGCCCCTGGCCTATTGGAGGGGGGATTGGGGAGTCACGGCGCAGGCCCCACTGGGACGGGTCATGACAACCTGGTTGTGGAGAGATTTCTAGTAGAGAAGACACTGAAAGTGGGAGCTACCAACATGAACTAGGTAGCTGAGACCTCAACAGCAAGTAGAGGATGACAGTCATAGGGACCCAATTGGGTATGGTTATTTAAGAGACAATATCGGGACATAGGATCATCAGTACATGGATTAAAAGTAAAACTGAGTTAGTTGAGGGATGGATTTTGTAACTCATGTAGTAGTCTGGGACATCTGGTTTGAGATTTACCACCCCATCGTATGACCGATCTGGAGGCGATCGAGGGGATGCCGAGGTAGTGTTCAGTGTGTCCATAGTAATGGGACCAAGTTTTCCTTTGTTAGTGAAAAGGAAATGAATGTAGTGCATGATGTAATCACACATAAAAGGGTGCAGCCTATCACTGATCAGTTGGCTAGCCTGACCCTTGTTGTAGTGGATGATTTGAGTCCATAGTTAACTATACTGGGGGAAGAGTATGAGGACATTTTTCCTAAGGATGTTCCAAGATGACCTCCCCATAGGGGGGTACACTTATGAATTCATCTATACCCCTGGACGGATCTAGTATCTACACCTACATATTGGATGGCTTCTGTAGAGATTTGTGAGTTGAGGGTGTAGCTGTAGGACATATAGAGGAAGGGCTTTGTGAGACCCTGTGTTTCACCCCAGGATGCTCCAGTTTTGTTTTCCAAGAAGGCATATGGGAGCTTGAGTTTATGTGTTGAATTCCGGCACCTGAACCAGGTGACTGTGAAGAATAAATATTCATCACCGAGGATCTATGAACACTTATATTAGTTGAAAGGGGTGTAGTGGTTCTAGAATATTGACCTCATATCTGGATATCGCCGGATATGAGTAAAGAATAAGAATATATGAAATATAACCATCACATGTCGTTATAACCACTATGAGTACATGGTGATTTTGTATGGCATGATGAATGCCTTAATAGTGTTCATGGGACTCATGAAACAGATCTTTCTTCCTTACCTAGACCGTTTTGTGGTGGTCTATATTGATGACATCCTAGAGTACTCGATATCCAAATAGGTTCACATGAGACACTTGTGGATGGTCCTAGACACACTCCGAGAGAACCATATTTTCAAGAAGCTCTCAATGTGTCATTTTTGAATTCTAGAGGTCCATTTTCTATGACACATCATTTCAAAGGCTAGAGATGTAGTGGATCCAGCGATGATTGAGGCGGTTCTTGCTTCAGATCCAACCAAGAGTGTTACCATGGTGCATAGATTCCTTGTTATGGCTGGGTACTATCAAAGGTTTTTACCTGAATTTTCTAGAGTGGCAGTATTCATGAAATCTTTGACACGAAAGGGACCACATTTCTCATGGTTGGAGAAGTTCTAGGAGAGTTTTTAGTAGTTTATCCAAATATTGATGAATAATTACATCCTGATATTTCTAGAGGAGGGTACCGAGTATGTAGTGTTATGTGATGCATCAATAACAGGGCATAGTTTTGTCCTAATTCATGGAAAAACTGTGATTTCCTATGATTCATTCTAGTTGAGACCACACAAGCATAACTATGTGACCTAGGATATTGACTTATCAGTGATAGCCTTTTCTTTGAATATGTGGCCACAATACCATATGGGAGAGTGGTTTATCATCTACTCTAACCATAAGAGTCTCAAGTATATATTCTCTCAGAAGTATCTAAACTTGAGATATATGTGATGACTATAGTTCCTCAAAAACTATTACTTTAAGATTGTCTATACTCTTTTGAAGGGGAATGTAGTAGAATATTCTCCCAGTAGGATATCTAGCTTATAGTTTCTGAATGAGGCATCTGAGTAGTTGGTATCATTGCATATATCCTTTGTGGATGGAGATGGAGAAGCTTACATCTAGTTAATGGTTGTTACCCCTCAACTCTTACTACAATTTAGGGAGGCACAGCTTGGGGATAATTACTAGGATACTTTATGTTCTTAGATGTCCACATGCATTCCCCTGATGGATATATGAATTGTGGGTTTCACATCGTTCTTTTTAAAAGGTGAATAGTAGTACCGGTGGATTTGTAGGAGGAGGTTTTGAGGGAGTTAAATTAATCCCATATGGTGGTACATGTTGGTGGGGAGAAGATATACTAGGACCTCCAACATCAGTTTTGGTGGCCAAGGATGAAGAAGGGATTTGTAAATTTTTATTCTCAATGCCTCGCTTGTCAGTATGTGAAGGCTGAGCACCATGTTCCAATGGGTTTGACTCAACCCCTTGAAGTGCCATAATAGAATTGGGATGAGATATCAATGGACTTTATGATAAGTTTACCACATTTTTCTATGGTACATTATACACTACTAGAAATATGACTTTTACCAACTATTTTGGCCAAACCCTTGGTATAGTTACCTATACCAATGGTTTTGGACAAACCGTTGGTATAGGCGGGGACCTATAGGACCTATACCCACAGTTTTGGCCAAACCGTTGGTATAGGTCCTAAAATCACAGGACCTATACCAACGGTTCTCAAAACCGTTGGTATAGGTCCTTCGATTTTTAATCGAATCTTCTTACTGGGAACATTATATAAATCAAAATTTAAAATTATTATAACAATACATATATATATTTATGAAATTATGTTCACAAAAGTCTTGTTAGGTTAGTGGTTAAGTCATTCAATTATAAACTAGAGGTCCTGGGATCAAATCTCATCGAATGTTTTTTTTTGAAATACATGTACCAACGGTTTTGAGAACCATTGGTATAGGTTTTCATATTACTTATACCAACGGTTTTCAAAACCGTTGGTATAGACCTATTGTCACGGCTTACTTGCCAACGGTCCTCCAAACTGTTGGTATAGCCTATACCAACGGTTTGAGGGCCTATACCAACGGTTCCAAACCGTTGGTATAGGGTATTTTTTCCAGTAGTGATACCATCTGGGTGATCGTTGACCGACTCACCATGTCGGCCCACATCCTAGCTATTTGGGAGTAGAGTTTAGGAGAGAGGTTGGGACTCCTCTATGAGAGCACATAGGAGTGGGAGGCCCAGATTCATGCTCATTTCCCTTGTCTTTTTGAGTATCCCTTATTTTACCTTTTCAGGAATGTAAATCCCTAAGGTGGGGAGAATGTAATGACTCATATTTTTAAAAAATTTATTTTTAGAAATTATTTGGGAAATTTCAAACACCAGGAGCTTAAAATGCATGCAATTACAAGGCTTAGTGTGCCCTAAAAAATTCGTCCAAAAATGTAAGGTTTTTAATAGCATGTTTACACATATTTCCTTGAAAATGAGAATATATTTTAAATGGTTTCCTGAATAAAAAAATATGAAGGAACCATTGACATCATAATGAGGAATTTACACTAGGAACGACCAAACTTTGGTCGGCGCAAGTCATATGAAGTAAAAGACATGAAGGACATAACCATAAATAAAATTTTAAATAATATTAATTTATTTTAAAATAATAATTAATCATTAATAGTGACTTAGATAAGAAATATGAGATCGTTTTTGAGTTCGTAATGTGGTATTTTCACTTGGAAAGTCCAAACATTGACTATCATGGGTCGGCTGTGAAAAATAGTTTTTGGACATTTTAATGAATATAATAAACAATGAGTTATTTTATGTTAATTTTATGTTGATGTAGGATTGATTTTTCTTTTAGGTGAAGAGATAGGAAGGGAACCAAGGGTAGGATCATAACCCTATAAATTTCTTAGAGGATCTGGAGAGAATCCTTAGAGAATTATGTTGGAAGCGACAACAAACATCGGGATCAGAGATCGTTCTTGACGGATCGCCAAAGGCAATCAATCCTCGATAATGAATGATCTGTATCCCAAATAGGGAGTTTTATTTCTAATTCCTTTTCCATGTTCTTTATGTCCATGATGAATGTGGTCAATACATAAATATATTGATATGTGGTTCGATCATTGTGTTTGGAAGGGTTATTATTGCGGGATTATCGGGTGATTAGTTTATCTTATTCTTTTATCATTTTAACAAAAACAAATCATGGACGACATGAACAAGAGACAAGGATCGTTTTATAGGTGTTCTTGGGATTTCTCTCCAACTTTCTTGGAATTATTTGATGTTGAATCTTCGTGATCAGGACTTGACTTGCAGGCAATTGGCGGCACACGATTGCATGACATGTCTGGCACCCTGTGAGATGTGGCCGGTAGTCGCGTGACATCATGTGGCCATTGTGTAGACCGTTGGTCGCCGCTTCAAGTGAACATGTGAGCCAGATGGATCTTGTGAGCAGATTGGGTCAGGCAAGTAGGTCGGGCAGGCATAAAATATCGGGCCACCAAGGTAGGCCAGGCCTGGATGAAGCGGACTGGGTTGACCTGATGGGTCAGGTCAGACCCCACAGGTTGGTCCACACTGAGGTCAGACCCAAGAGGCCAGACTGGGTCATGGTCGACTAAGTGACCGTGCAGCGACAACAACTGGGGGTGGTTGACCACTACGGTCGGTCCATAGCCTAATGAACCGCTTCTTAAATTTTCAAACGGGCATAAATATCAAACCAGATGTCCATTAGACCAGAATTATATGGTGTCAGGATCCTTATGATGACTAGGTAATTTAGGGATATCTTAAGGGGGTTTTGTGGGATTTTGAATACCACCTAATGTCTTGAGGAGTGAGTTCTCCTAGAACGAGCGCACTTCGATCAAACATTTCTATGGCTAGATATGACTAATAGACTGTGTCTTGTGGAGATTGTGCATCTTATGGTGATAGTGTGTCTTATACAGACTATATGTCATATTGAGACTATGAGTATTGTGGTTTTGAGGTGTCCTACTGATTATTGTTTTAATCACCCCTACACGATATTTTCCTGAACGTGTCGTGTCTTATGAAGATGATCAAATCTTTGATGGAGTTCTTGGAAGACCAGGACCATGTGGTTCCTTGTGAGACCGGATAGGCCGAAGATTGTTTTAGAAGCTTTTCCAATGATAGTCCCAATACCTATTACTTTTTAGGTTGGACATTTGGCTACAAACACTCTTCTTTTGGTGGGATTCTTTTGGTCATGTTTACTTTCTAGTACTTTCACTGTTGTACTCTGATTGTGGGATATAGTGGTTTTCATGCATTGTTCACTAAGTTTGTTTACATTTTAGCATTATGGCCTAGAGATGTATGAGTTCTTAAATTTTCATAGGAAAATTCCTCCCATTTGTTGGATATTTATACTCAATGTTAGTCACTAGACCTGGGCCTATTGGAGGTGGGATTTGGGTAGTCCCAACATGAGCCCCTCAGGGACGGGTTGTGACAATATTATATAAATCATTATATAAAATAAAATAAATTCACTATTAAATTTAAAGTCACCTTTTGAATTAAATGATAAAAAGTTTTTAGTGAGGGGTAATTCTATGGTGTAGGTATATCAATAGAAAATCATCCTTAGTTCCTATTTTTAAAAAGGGCATTAATCATCCAAAGTATATCCAATGGGAGATTCAAACCATGATTTCATTCATGTCCACTTTTGAGAACTGATTTAAGATCAATTTAATATCAAAAAAACATTTTTAAGGATTTTACCCAAATATTAATCTATGCTAGAGTGTTTATCCACTTGTTAACATCATTACTGAGATGTCACTACTAGAAAACCACACAATATTTACTTTAAAAAAGTTTAGGATGGAAAAGTTTGTCCATTATCATTACATAGAAAGATTTTATAATGAAAGGGTTTGGTGATCCATCATTGATAATACAATAAGGAATTTATAATAATCAAGTATTACAAAACATCTCATGGAAATGAAAAAGAATTATACATATTAGAAAATAAAGGTAGATAAATGTTAGGAATCCCTACATTGACATATTAACAACATATGAAAAGGCTATAATGAGAGGTAATGGTAAATATATAATTAATAATATATAAAATTTATGGTAATGACATGAAATTACAAGCTTGTAATTATATTTATATGTTATTAAATGATAATATTACAAAATTATTTCAATTGAAAAGGAAATAGGGGGGTTGGTAAACTCTTTCATGCAATGTAGATTATGAAATCTTGAGAGAAACAATTTAGAAGCATAGAAACTACTAAGAGGGACTCTTAGAATGGAAACTAAAAGTGAATTCACGATAAATAAAATTAGGGAAGGGAGTAATAAGAGAATGAGTTGGTATTTATTTCAATTGATGGATTATTAATAATTAATTTACTAATATAGGACTTGGAAATATAGGTTGTGAAAAATTAAAAACAAATGTCATACCATTGGTTTTAGCCCATAGTTTTGGAAATTTAGAACTTTTTTAATATTTAAATTTTTTGGAACTAAACTCAATTTTTATTAATATTTCTTTTATAATGAAAGTATCATTACTCTACAAAATAAAATTGTTTTTAAAACCTTAATTTCTAACATAGACTTGAGAAATTAATTGATATTTTTTAAAAATAATTTTATATAACTTAGATACATTTTATTAATAAAAAATCTTATTTTTCATACATTCCCTTATATAACACCATTTATAAATCATAATTATTCCATAAAATTTACATTATATGCTCACCGTATTTTATAATTTACAAAAAAAATTGATCATCTTATAATATTATGAAAAATTCACTATTTGATATTTTTCCCAGGTAATTTAGAAAATTAAATCCAATCTATCAAAAAATTATTTAAATTTGATAAATTTATAATTGAAATAAAAATATAATTTATTAAATAAAACAAATTTTTATTACATGATCAAATTTATAACCCTTATAGAATCTACATATGATTACATAAAATTAGTTTTTTCTTATATATAAATAAATATCACTACCTAAAATCATCTAAAAAATTTAAATTAAATTAATATTTATTATATTATTGTAAAAATTATTTAATAATATATTTTATAAAAATATAAATATGGATTCATTAAATAAAAAATCAATTTTATCATATTTAGTATCAAGTCATTGGAATTTTATATTAGAGTAACACATTAAAAAAAATATTCAATTTTTGTATCCATTATTCCATTTCAACATAATTTATACCACAATACTACTTAAGTCCAAGATACATAGACCTTTATCACAAAAACATAATCCCTAAGGGTATGGTGTACGATGATGGTATTTTTATGAGGTGATTTAACCAACATTGATCTCATGGTAATATCTATATGCTTAAACTTTTCCAAATAATAATTAAAATCTAAAGGGATCAGTTGGTATATAAAACACAGTAAGAGGGGGTAAATCAGTGTTAGTGACATTCTAGTCATATTTAACTTCATTCTTTTTATCCCTTTTCTTTTATGTTTGTCACTTGTTATAAGGAATGCATCACTCTTTTTATCTCTCCTCACAATAATTATGTATTTTGGAAAACCAAATACACACACACAATAAGAATAATAATTTACAAGGTTTACCACACACTATAAGAAGGATAATGGTTAGTGTGATCTAGTAAAACATTTGGTTACACAACTCGTGGGTAAAACCTTATTTTCATTACACTATAGCCTCATGATAGTGTAGAGTATTAATTTTACAGATGTTTTTGAAATATTTCTAAGTTATATACATACTATACATTTATAATGATCTATAGGGGGGACAAAAAGATATTTCGAAACCAATTTCTAATACTTCCTTATCATTCATGTAAAAATCCTTCTTCTTCATAACACGCATCGTAGAAAGTAACTTCATCTATTTATATGCACAAAAATGCGTACAATATCATCTTATTGATTATATTAAAATACTAATATGATTTTTCATCTATAAGGTTGATTAAATTACAATTTATATTATAGAAATATTTATTTTCATTTAATGAACAACAGACCATGTATTATCTATTTAATTATTATCTTTCTTCATCATAACAAAGTTTTTGTAATGATTGCATTATATATTTTAAGCTTACATAGATCCATTTATGATTACCCATATGTAGATCTTGAATAACCACTAATTACTGGAATATTATCATTATATAGGAAATAATATACCATTACATAGGCCTCATACAAGCATTGAATATGAATTGAAGCATTTATATTACCCTTACGCACAATTAAAATGACATTAAACCAAATGGATAATAGCCATATGTGCATTTTGGACACCCCAATATTCCTTTACATAAGTAGAAAATGAATTTCCCAGTCAGGATCAAAGTATCACTGAGCAGGGGAGGGGGTGAATCAATGATATCTTTTTCTTTTTATGATTCCTTTGAATTGAAACATCCTTCACCTCCTGTTAAAGATTTTTTTCTCTGCTGAACACACACAACCACAGGAACAAAAGATTTACAAGGTTCAGTACTCAACAAGAGTAGCTACGTCCTTGGTATGGTACGGAAATAATCCAGTACCACACAATCCACTAGAAAACATTACTTTGATGTGGAATACAACGAGTAGGATATACCCTTACACTCGTGTAGCACTTGGAAAACAATTGGCAAGTGCGTGTGCACCCTTTTAGCACAAATAGGGAATTACAGTATTTCAGTGCTTCTTTACAATTGAATAGATGTATTCTCTGAAGTAAAAATCTTCACTTTCCTACCTAGAAGCTGGTAAGAACTTCTATACGCACAACTGAATATGTGCAAAGACCCCAAATTTTTTTCACTGCCTTTATGATATCTTGTGCAAAATTCAAGTGTCTTGTGAGTAAAAATGCCCTTTTGGCGCAAAAATAATTTTCGCGTAACTATTCTCTTTTCGCACAAACATCTTTCTTTTCGCACAACTCACTTAGCGTATAATTTACGCGTACCAGAGCTCATAATTTCATCTAAGTATCGAGAATTAACAAATGAGAAGGGTTAGCCTCATATTTATAGGCATTTTTGACCTGGCGCGAAAACCACTAATCTGCGTGTAAAACCCTTTTCATGCGCCTAAAAAACCTTTCATGCTATTTCACATTTCACGCAATGCTCCAATATTTCACACACCTCATGCCTTTTCCAGTTTTCGAACTTCTGATCTCAAAACATCTTTTGCGTGAAAACTTCAGTCCTCTATTTCACACAACACTATACTTTTCGTCCATCCAGCTGATTTTTCGCGCATCCTGCTACTATTTTGGGCGACCTTCATTTTTCCATGCATCCCACTGAAATTTCGTGCATCCTGCAAATATTTCACGCAACCCGCATATATTGCGTGTACCACTTTATTTTTGCACGTAACTTGCCTAAATTTCCACGCACTATATTACTTTTTCATTTTTCAATGTTCTAACCTAGAATCATGCCTTGCATGAAAAAATCTAAACCATCTTCAATATTTCACGCTCCATCCATTTCCAAAAAACACATCTTCATCTCCCGATTTTCAGGCCCTAAAATTTGGTAAACACTGGAAAACAACGCCACCTTAAATTGTGCTTTTGTGCTACCCCCAGATTATCTATTGCTTTGTCATTTATCTCTTCACTAATTCCCATAACCATTCTTCATCTTTTATCACGAACTCCACTATCGTGATATTTATCTTTTGAAAGACCAGATCTAGCATCGTCAGAGTTACAATGGGATGTACAGAAACTTCCCTATCTTCTAGCAGCATCACTCCTTCCAATCAAAATTGTATATGACTGACATCATCATTTCTCCCCGTTTCCATCATAAGGCTTGCATCAAAAGTTCTCCTGACTTATGATATTTGAGAATTACATATCAGCAAAGCATCTTCTGGTTTTTTTTCCTTTTACAAAGTGAATTTATTTATCTTCTTTGACAACAAAATACAAAACTATGCAAAGGCTAACTCTTCAAACTTCCTTCTCTATTCAAATTGTTCCCAACAAGAAAAAGATTCGAGTTAACCATACATATGTGTTGTAATTCATAGTATATACTTGTGTAAATTGATTAAATTTGTGTAATTATTGAAATTCTAAAGTACATTTACATGAATCTAGTTTTTTAATAAGACCATTACATAGAAGTGTAAAAATCTCCAAAACATACCTTTACATATCTCATTTAAACAACTTATCCATTTTATCAATTTTTAGGAATCATGATAACCAAAATCATGATAAATATTAAGTGTTGAAGAAAACATCACATTGTATCTAATAAAATCATGTATCTAGACTCACTAGATTGACTATGAGTCTATAGTCATTCGATCTAGATTGTAGAATATGGTTACTTGATTGAGAATATGGTATACAGACACTTCATCTACCTTAATGAATGTATTCTCTCCTCATGTAGTTGTTTATCCCCAAAAATATTGATTCCATACATGAAATACAACTTTCATACAATTGATTCTTCTCTTTTTTCTTTTTTCAAATCATTCAAGTTGTTTAATTCAAATTATGAACATTTATGGGACCCCTAAAATCTAAAAAAAATTCATAAAGATATTTCCCAAAATATCCAAAGAAAGAACACCTACAAAAAATCTAAAATTTATATCCCATGATAATTAATAATCATATCACATCTTCTTAAGATCTTCTCACATCATTCTTTGGTTATCCTAACTAAACTTCCAAGCCACTCCTTTATCATATTAACATTCCTTAACAATTTTTATAACTCACCACAATGTTTTTCAACAAAATCCTCATTTATATTTGATGGAAATACCTTCTAAATGATATAAAAATATTTCCCACATTCTTCCAAACCACATTTATCATCAAGAATGCATTTCAATTTTCCCCTTATTTATAAGAAATTAAAAATAAATGGGATAGTGCTATCAATTATTACTTAAATAATGTTACAAAAATCATTCCACTCTACATCAACTTGATCCATGATGAGTGTATAAAATAATAAGGGTTTCTTTAGACAACAATGATATCCCCTATAAAATGAAATGATTCCAAATAAAATTGGACACCTGTTTCATTTCTTAGAAATTTTCCAAATATTTTATGTTGAGACCATTATTGATACTAATTTAGATACAAATTTCTTATGAGATATGTTAACATGAATTTCTTGAAATATCTTCTACACAGAAGTTAAAATAATTAAATTATAAATAATGGGATTTAAGATAACCCAATCCATTCTTCAATTATTCCTCTTTTATGTCATTGATTAAAACAATTTATCCCCCTTTATATTTGGTTCCTATTTTAGAAACGAAGATGGAGAGGATCATAAAAAGTATCTTGATAATTATTTTCCTTAGATTACATTCCATTATAATAATATTTATATGAAATAATAATTCTAGTAACTTAATTATAATTATTCACTTGTCTACCCATTAAAGAGACACTCATCATGCTCTTCATAATGATGAATCTATTAAAATGGTTAATAAGTTAATTTTTCATGTTGCAATTTTCACCAAAATGGATTCATTTATGTGGTTCTAGAGTTTTGAAAACATTCAGATCTTTATAAAAAATGATCATTTAATTGGATTTTCTAAAATAAAAATTATGGGATAGATTTTAAATTATAACTTATCAAAATGATATTTCCCAGTGCTGATTCCCCACCCACAATATCAAGTTCTCCCCTTGATGACATAATTAAACATAAATTTCTTTTATTTTAATCACAAATACAACACTCAAAGATAAAGGTAATAACATGTATCTTCCATGATTCTCAATGTGAAAAACAAGTTGAGTTTTTTTCTCAACAAAATTTTTCAATTCTTCATGTATTTCATAAATTTTCTGTATAACACAGTAGTATATTTAATGTAAAAACCTCTTCACATATTTAATTTTTTATGTTATACACTTCACCTATCATTATCCATCATGTCAAATTCATCTTATAATGTGAAATTTATACTTTTAATGCCTTCTTCCTATTTCTTTGGTGTCATAAAATAACATTTAGAATAATTTCTATCATTATAATATCTCTCACACTTAATATTTTTTTACCAATAGGGTTTTCCTTTAATAATAACCTTTCCTGAAATTTGAATTATTCATATGGAATTTATTCATAACATTTGGAACAATATTTTTCCTATAATTAATTATATAATTTTTTCCCTTTACAAATCTACCCTCTAGGTAACTAAAATACCTCAAACTACATTTCAGTCTTTTTTATATTCTTCACATGGATACTTTTGATTGCATTTAATATAATTATTTCTTTTATATGAAACACTTTTCTTAAAATTCTTGTGCTTATTACCTAATGATAAACCATAAACCTTCTTTGTAATCTTCTTGGGAGTATCCAAATTTACAAATCAATTCAAATTATTTTCAATTTATGAGACTTCATTATAGTTCTTATTTTGTGTTATTATTTTCTCATTTTGTTTAGAAACATGTTCATATGAACGTGAATCACTTCTGTGGCCACACCCTTTGAAGTCATTATATAAATCTTCAAGTACTTAAAATATTTTCGAATAATAATTGTTTTCTTGTTTTTTGAATGTTGTGTTTTCATGAGATTTCTTCCCATTGAAATAGGTTTCCATTTTTCTTCAATATTTAAAGTATTATACCAATAATATAGTGCACATTTACCATACATGTTTCAGCATGAACAAAGACTCACAATCATCAATCTTCTTTTCAAAAATGCATATTGTCCATATTTTTAGCAAAATATTTTAGGGATTTATACACTTTATTATGGGATATTCTTAGGCATACAACTTCCATACATTTTTTCCTATATACCCTATAAATAATGATGTTATTTTATTCATTTTTACTCATCCATACATGTTCACATTTTAATTTATAATTTCATTGGTAATAGGAAAAAATTTTAAAAACTAATTATAGTTTTATATATATGGTACCTTATTCTTTTATCCTATATGAGATTGTATAGTTAATGATATATTAATCATTTTTACAATTTATATGGGTCTTTTAATATGTAAATTTACCATAGAAAAACTAATGGTAGTAGATCCTTTCTCATTCAACAGTGATGACTAAATAAGTATGATTTCCAGGTTGGTGAGTTTTTCTTCCACTTATAGACCATTCATATCGAGAGCATTTTTTGATCATCAATCAATGAAAAATTCTATTAAAAATTATTCCTTATCATGTGAACTTATTCATCATGCATTTTCATCTTTTATTTTAACATTTTATTATGATACTTGATTTTTTTATATTTAATATCCAATCGATCATTTTTTATAAAAATACATTTTTTCCTGATTTTCTTCTAATGTATGGAACTTCCTCTCAAATTCAACCGTGAAATCATCCTTTTCATTGATTTTATTGAGATTATCATCTTAAAAAATATATTAAATATATTCTATCTATTAATAATCATTCTATATGATAATAAAATTTTTAGAGAGATTTATATCTGATAAATATCTTTCATTTAAATATGTCACCAAGTTATCCACATCACCTTCAATCTGGGTGATCTCCTCCTACAATCATTATAAAATAACAAATATAAAAAAAACAATTTCATTAGAAAAATAATAAAACATATATTCCAATTCTCAAAAAGATATATCTTATGAATCATAAAAAATATGATCAATCCCACTGATGCTTGTATCTACTTTACTATATTTGAACAACAATTTTCACATACCAATTGATCACTTGAGTTTCTTGATCCTATTAATGTTAAAGGGATGATAAACCATTATGGTACACAATACAACATATTATTATCTATTTAAGATAGAATATTACTTTTTTATATCATGGAATATAGAAATTGAACCTTCATCTTCTCTATAAAAAAGGGGAAACATATTCTATCTCTTATTCTATTTTTTCTTCCTATTCAACTACAATTTGGTAGAGACTGAATTTTTTTTCTGAAATAGAAATGAATTAAAAAAAAATGAACTTTAAAATAAATTTATTAAATAGAATACAATTATAATTAGAGAATAACTTCACATATTGAGAATCTAATCAGATGTGAACCACACTGTCTTACCAACTAAAGGGACCAATATGAATATGAACCACACTAAGTGGGAGGAGGGGAAAATTAGTTTTGGTGACTTTTTAACCATATTTAACTTAAATTTTTTTTATCCCTTTTCATTTATATCTGTCACTTTTTAAATTTAATGGATCACTCTTGTTCTTTATCCTCACATTAATTCTCTATTACAATATAACCAAACTCATACACACAAGAGTAACATAAAATTATATGGTTAAATTCTTATTATGAGAAGGATAACCTTTTTGAGATCTTGTAAAACCAAAGGTCACACATCTCACTAGTAAAACCCTAGCATCCTTACACTATAGTATACTAATATTTTTTAGTGTGCCTCCCACACACCTTTTTGGTTCATGATACACTCTTGTATGAACCACAACATTAAAATGAGTTGTTGTGGTAATAATAAAATATTATGACACTAATTTAGAATACCACCATATCAGTGATGTGATTCTCATCCTACCTTATGCTTCTTTATTTTCATATTTTAAAGTCACTTGTTCTATTTTTATGAATAGTAATGCATAAATTATATTATTCTTCATCATAACAGAAAAATAATTCTTAATCCTCTTCTTTCTATTGTAGACTGCAATACACAAAAATCATTCTCTATACTCTTATTATGTGAAAACTGGGGGTCACAAATATCTTTTTCTTATAGTTAAATTCATGAGTAAATCAACCATTTTTTATTATGTTTCATCCTTTTCCATCTTTATTTACTAATTTATTTACTTCAATACTGAAATAGAATTACATATGTTCTTTCTCTTATTCGATAAAAAAGGATTTCTTTGATTAAATATGGTATCAGATCACTCTTTTTTGGCACACATTAAATCTTATATCTTGAATAATATTAATGAACATAAAAAATTATTCTCTGACCTGTAATAATATATATTATAACAATGACTTCATTTTTAATTTCAACTTCTCTTTATTCTTCATTCAAGTATTTACCAATCTAAAAATAATAATTTTGAATTCAAATATTTTGGATTATCAAATCTTGTATTCACACTAGATTACAAAAGAAACCCCTTACCTTCCAATATATAACTTCCTATGGATATGATGAATTATCATGACATCACTACCCTACATCAATCCTTTATCATCTCTTTCTTCCCATAAACCTCATATGCATATATGATTTAATATAAATATGTATGTGTGCACCATGATCAATTTTCGGATCTCTTTTATTCACATATTCACATCATTATATAAAATTAAACTTTATGAATACTTTAATTATGTTATATATTATCTTAATATTTATTTTAATTTAATTAAAAAAATTCCTAGAATCAATTGATTTATTATTCTCTTTCTTCATATTCATTGACTCTTTACAATGATACCCTTACATAGTTTAATCATACATTGATCCAATTCTAATTACACCTATATGTATATTGAATAACCTTTTTATATAAGTGTATGTACCTTAGATAAATTAGATTTTAGTATTATATAGGCCTTGGACAACCCTTATGTAGGTAGTGGAGTTTTATCATTAATCTTACACATATATCAAGTAACCTTTATACAGTGTGGGTATTACCCATAGGTGTGTAGTGTAAAACCCAAAAAACCATTACATATGTATCACCAATGTGAATTTTCCCTTATATACACTCTGAAAATCACAATTTACCCTTACATAAATTTCTTAAATATATTACTGAATTTTAATATTAACGTTATGTTAATATGAATTTTTGTATAAGACCATTATATAGTAGTATTGAAATCTCCAGAACATAACTTCATGGAATTCAATTCTAAAACTTCCCCTTATTCTCTATTTATAAGTATCATGATAAACCAAATCATAAAATATATTCAGAATTGAATAACACTTCATTTTTCATTAACTAAAATCAAGTATCTTGAACCATTGGACTAATTATGAGTCTACAGTCACATTATTTATCATGTGGAGTTTAGTCACTTAATCTCCCATGTGGAATACATTCACTTGATCTACCAAAAATAATGAATTTATTAATCCTGAATTAAATAATCTTACCATGTGAATACCTTTTCATTTGATCGATACCATGTAGTCAGCTATGCTTTCTTACGATCGGTCATTCAACCAATGTGTTCGTTGACCTATCATAAAACCTGTAGTCGATGAAACATACCTATTATAGATAAATAATCCTATTTTGATATTTTAACACTTTTAGATATACTATGTTATCATAACTAGTTATTCCTAATGTATCATTGGAGATAGATATCTTGAAGGTTATTTTATATGAATGTTTCAGAGTTATATTAGGCTTATGACACTATACACAACCTGAGTTTAATCTTTATAGTTCTTGACATTTAAATTATTAAAAATATACATAAACGACATATCCCATGTCATGAATCAACTCTAAATGAAAATTACTAAAATATATTCATTCCCCATAATTCAAATTGAAAACTCCAATTAGGTTCTGGGGCTCACACTATGACCTCCTGTTTTCCCCACACGTGAGATGTTAGAAACCTCTATCCCCTATATTTCTACTAGTGATCCTACATTAATGAACACCAAACCTTGTGAATTATCCATGCTTTATTCACTAGAACTTAGGGTTGGATCCACATATTTGAGGTTAGTTGGGATTCCCGTATAGTGTCAAGATTTCTCAGGTGTTGAGATGTCATAGAGTAAGAAATTTTTTATAACACCTCAAAAATATCCAATTCAAAACACAAAATTAAACTTATATACAAATTCTTATTCTATTATTTTATTCTCCTTTTTAACCTAAAAAAATTAGTTGAATTCATCTTATGAACATGTATTGGACCCCTTAAATATTAAACAAATTTTCATAAAAATATTTCCAAAATAATAAAATTCAAGAACTCCTCAACAACATAAAATATTAATCTTACAAGATAATTAATAATAAAAAAATATATTATTTGGATCTCTTCAGAAATTTTTGTGTTCAATTAAGAAAAAATATAATCTACTTATTCAACATTTTAACTCATCTTAAAGAAAAATGTAACTCACCATAAGGTGATCTCTTCAAACACCCCTTTGTATTTGTCTATAATACATTCTAAATTATAAGTCAATATGTGATTATTTCTATCTCTCACTATTTCAATCAATCATTATTTTAAATTTATCTCCCCCTTATTGATAATATATATAATGAACTTGGGAAGTTATTATCGATTATTACTTAATAAAATTTCCATCAAGCATTACACTCTATATCTATTTGATCCATGATAAGTGTAGAAAACAATAGGATTTGATTTATATAACTAATTTGTCCATTAAAAAATAAAATGATACAATATTAAATGATAAACTATTTATCATTATTATAAAACCTAAAATTATTAAATTATGATTCCATAAATGATACTAATTGAGATATAAATTTATCATGAGATATAAAACCTTAATTTACTTCATTGAGTTCAACAAATAGGTTAAATGTAGTCAAGTAAAAATAACGGGATTTGTGATAGCTCTATACCTTCTTCAATATTTATTATTTTATTTCATTTATTAAATAAAAAATACCCTTATATATATTAGGAGATTAGTTTTTTAAAAAATATTGAGAAAATAATAATACATACCTTATCAATGAAATTACTTCAACAACATTACTGAATAATCACATTTTTATGAAAAAATTATTCTAGAAGCTTATTTATCTTTCCTCACATTTCCCATATTAAAGAAACACTATAAATGATATTTATAATGATGAAAATATTTAAGATATGAATCAATTGATGTTTTATGTTGATAACATAACCTAAATATATTCCTTTATATGGTTGTCTATATTTGAAAACTTCTACATCTTATTTAAAGATGACCTTTAGCCATATTTTTCAGGATATCAATTGACAGATCAATCATATATAGTGAATTATTCAAAGTATGTTATCTAGTATTTATATACCATCAAAAATATTAGGCTATACCTTTTATAACATACTTCACCTTAAATTCCCTATATTGTAAGCATAAATACAACAACTAAAGATAAATTTAATAAGTTCGATTTTCCTTTCTTCATAATGTATTTCTCACCCAAGTTACTCTAATATTCATTATTACATAGTTTTTCATTATGTATGGCCTTAGTTTTGAGATAGTGGACCTCTTTACATCTTCCATTTATTTTTCTGAGATACTTCACATCTCTTTATCTATCAAGTCAAATTCATCATCTAATGTGATATTCAATTATTTAATGGATTCTTCTAATGTTGTAAGTGTTATTAAACACCATTTAGAATAATGACTAGTTTAATTAAATATATAACACAAAACATATTTATAATAATGGTTTTCATTTTTTGACCAGATATCATGAAATTATAATTCTTCATGTGGAATTTCTTATTTTACTTTTGAAATATATTTTCATTATACTTCCTTTATAATATTTTCTCCTTATAAATATTCTAGAAAAGTTTTTAAAATTTTATCAAGTATAATTAATGATTGTTTTGGATTATCTACAAGGAAACAACTTAGTTACATTCATCTTATTAGTCCTTTTAGTTGAAACATGCTTCTTGAAATTCTTGGGTTTTTAACTAAGGATAAACCACATAGAATCATTATAATATACTGGGGAGTATCTAAATTTATGACACCCTTTAGCTTCTTTTATACGTATATAACAACTTTCTTCTCCATATTTTATGGTATTATTTTCTCATTTTATTTAGATACATTTTGAGATAAACATGCACAAATTCTATGACCACACACTTTGTAAACATCACACAAATAATCAGTCACTTCATATCTATTTTGATTATACATATTTTTATTCTCCTATGACGGTTTTATCATTATGATATTTCTCCCTATTGAAATATACTTCATTTATTCTTCAACATTAAAATAATTATAAAAAACAAATAAAAAATTCTCAAACTTGTTTCAGCTATAAAAATTCCCCACAAACCATGATATTCATCTTGAAACTACTTATTGTCTAAATTTTATAACATGTTGTTTTGTGACTTTATTCACTACTTTTTGGGCTCTTCTTGGGGAACGAACTTCCATAATTTTTATTTTATCTACCTTAGACATGATTGTAGGATTCTCTTTATTTTAAATTATACATAAATGTGAATATTTTGAATTTTACACTATATTATTAATAAGGACTTGTTTAGAAAAATCATTATAATTTTCCATAGATGGTACCTTATTATTTGATTCTGAAAGATAATGACTAGTTGATGATAAACTAATAATTTTGACACATAATTTTGCTATTTAGATATAATAATCCTCATAAAACAACCAATGGAGGAAATTCATGTCTTCTTTAATTGTGATGACTCAATATGTTTCATTTCTAGGTTAGTGACATTTAATTCCAATTTTATACATTTCATATTGAAATATATTTTATGATCTTCAATGAATAAAACCATCTATTCTTAATCATTCCTCACCTTCTGAACTTATTCATCATCAATTTTGATCATTTATTATAACATTTTATCAAGATCATTGATCTTCATGAATTTAATATCTCATTGATCAATTTTGATATTAATGATACATTTAATATTTTATTCTAATGTATGGGTATTCTTTTTAAATTTAAATTATTCCTCATCATTATCATTGAATATATTAATCCACGATACTTATAACTTAGATAATTTCTCTTTAATCTATTCATACTAATATTCTAGAATAATTACTTATAAATAGAGATTTTTTCAAGTTAGATATCTTTATATTAATGATTTCTCCAAGTTATATACCTCTCAATTAAGTTGGGAGACCCCTTTTTAGTATCTTTCCAAAATAAAATAAAATAAAAAAATTATTTAAAAAAATTATACAACATAACTTTTAATGTAACAAAAGATATACATCATGAATCAGAATCAATATGTTCAGTCCCACAGATGATTGGATATCCTTTATCATTGTTAAAACGAGAATTTTTATATAACACTCAATCATTTAAGTGTCTTAACACTATTTTGGTAGAACAAGTTTCCAAAACCAGGATGGAACATTGAAAAACCTATTATTCTTCTTCCAATAAATATATTCCCTTTTGTATATCATGGTATAAGGAAATAGATCTTACATATTCTCTATAAAAAAGGGTATCATATTTTATTTATTCTCCTATATTTTCTTCCTTTTCTTCATGGACATTTTAAACACATAATTTTGATTAGAAATAGATGTTATCTCACCAAAACATCTATTCATTATAAATTTAGGAAGGAAACACAGATATTAAAAATATAAAAAAACATAAAATCTTGAGGATCTAATCAGAGGTGATACTTGATCTAATACTAATTGAATAGATTGATCTAATATGAAGCATTCTGAGAGGGGTTGGTGAATTAGCATCTTTGAAATTTTAATCATATTTATCTAAAATCTGTTTATCACCCTTTTTTTACCTCTATCACTTGTAATAATGAATTGATCACTATTATTCTCTCTCCCCACCTATGTTACTTCTAGCAAGAAATAAAAACACACACACAATACACACAGAAATTTAGAAGTTTCACCTCTTTATACGAGAATGTTGATCCTTGGTGTGATTTGGTAAAACCTGAGGCCACACTACTCAGCAGTAAAACCCTATGATGCTTATACTATACGATGGTTATGAACATTGGGAAAGTTATTTTCTGGGAGAATAAATATAAATGTTATTTTCATATTCAAAGGATCAATAAAAAAATCACGATGTCAATGCAATGACCAATGAAGTTTTTCCATCATATATTGACATAAGAATACTCATAAACATGAGATGATCTTGGCATGTAATATTTAGAATTAATATAAAATAATATCTAAAGAGAGGTTACCTCTCTTTAGGAACATTATTTGATTGTGTTGTTGATCATTTAAAAAATCCCTTTTCAGATTACCATCATTTTACTGATTGGATAGAAGTGTAGAATATCTCTTAAAGGTGATCCACAAGTACTCTGTTGATCTCCAAGAAACACAAATGAAACACTAGGTGCTAGTATAATTGATCTATCATCTTGGGTTATTTATCTTAATCATTGTAAGTTCCTTAAAGCATGAAAGAATATATCTAGTTCTTCTCAATATCACTACCACAAAACTAGGAAAGCCCAGTGCCAACCCTTTATTAGCTCTAATGAAAAAGCGCTGATAAAGGGGGGGGGGCTTTATCAGTGCTAAAAAAGCACTGATAAAAGGGCCCCTTTATCAGCGCTTTTTTTAGCGCTGATAAAGACACCCCCTTTATTACTGCTTTTTTTAGCCCTGATAAGGGTCGACTTCAAAAAAAAATTAAAAAAATATATTGATATATAAATATAGTTATATAGTTATATTGATATAAATATAATATATAATTTTTAAATATATTTTAGATTAGTATAAATGTACATTTTCACTTATTATACTTAATATATAAGATATTTAGTGAAAATGGCTTATAAAAAATTAAAACAAAATATTTTTAATTAATATTTTATAATAATTATGGAGTAATAGTCATTTAATAACAATTTGAAGACAAAAAAATTAAAAAAAATTAAAAAAAGATCCAAAATATGTTGAAAACGCAACTCGAACTTCAAACGACCATAACTTTTGATCCGGGTGTCCGTTTGAGCTCTATTACATATCAAATCGAAGTTTGCAACGAGATATACGTCGCTGAGACCGGGGGAACTCTGGTCAAACATTTTTCTAGGCCAAAAGAGGCCCGGAAGTCCTCCAAAACTGAGTTTTTAGATAGGGTACCCAGATTTTTTAACATTTTGTGGATTTTCAGCCTCATTTAAGGGGGTATTATTGGCTTTTTTTGGCGGGGACTGAATTTATTCCAAGGTATTACATTCAAATTGATATTATGTCCTTGAAATTTCATCCTTTTTTATAATGAACTGCTATTTATAATCAAATATATAACTATATGTACATATTTTTGTATATATTCACATCTAAAAATTAAATTTTTTAAATAAATAATTAAACATATTTACATATAAAATATATTAGCTTTATCTAAATAATAACTAATATCCATTTTATTTAAAATACCAATATATGAATATCTATATAACTACTATATATTAATATAACTATACATATATTAATATAACTATATATATATATTAATATAACTATATGTATATATTAATATAACTATATATATATATTAATATAACTATATATATATATATTAATATAACTATATATATTAATATAAATATATATTACTATACGAATAAATATAACTAAATATATATAAAAATAAATAGATATATCATGAATAACAGAACAAATCAATATAGGGTAGTGGCAAAGGCTTTATGTGCGCATGGGGGAGGTCTCGAGATCAAATCCGGGTGGAGCCACGGGTGCGCGCACAAGGGTGATTTAAAGGGCTAGCGCTGATAAAGGGTGTAGGTGGTGAGGGCGGGCATTGGAGGTGTGGGAAAGTGCTGATAAAGGGGTGGGGGCTCAAGCGCTGTAAAAATCCCCCCCCTGAGATTGGTAGAATTTTTTTAATTTTTTTAATTTTTTTAATTTTTATCAGTGCTAAAAAAAGCGCTGATAAAAGGCCCTTTTATCAGCGCTTTGTTTTAGCACTGATAAAAGACCCCTTTTATCAGCGCTTTTTTTAGCCCTGATAAAAGGGGTCTTTATCAGCGCTTTTTGAAGTGCTGATAAAGGGGACCCCCCCTTTATCTTCGCCGGCATTAATAACACTTTTTCTAGCACTGTTAATGGCCGTTTTTAGTTGTGATAAAATCCATATTTGTAGTAGTGAACAGTGATAGAAATTAAGGAGGATAAATTGAAATATATGTCAATTATGTGAAATCATTCTAAAATATTGATTAACCCTACACAATAGACATAATCATCTATTTATAGAGTTTGGTATTATGTGAAAATATTATTTAATTTAAAATTGAACCTTAATGAGTATAATAAACACTATGAAACCCTATGTTATATAATAATAATAATAATATTATTATTATTACTATTGTTTTATGTTGTGCGCTAACTGGAGAAACTATAAGTATTATTTTACCCACATAAAATTAAATATTTATTATAGAACTTGATCTTGGTCTACTCATCCTCCTTGACATTAAATAAAAAATTAAATAAATATTTTATTGGTAAGTAAATATTTCATTCAAAATAAATCAATCTCAAAATTTACTAAATATTAAATAAATAGTTTTGATCAAAAAACATGAATAAAAATATTCCTCAATCTTGATAATGATATTTATTCGATTAATTAAATTCAAATATAATTTAATAGAGATCAATGGAAACACTTAGTGTGTGGACCTATAATATTTTATCTCATTTTAATTAGCCAGTATTATCTAAACACCATGATTATATTCTAGAAATGGTCTTGGCACAGAAGAGAACGAACATAATTCCACAAAATTGATAACCAAATATTAACACTCATTGTACAATATAATCCTTTTATCATAATATCTCATCAAGTAGGATAAAAATCGGTGTCATCAACCTATATTCTTGATAAATATTTCATTAATAATATGAAACCAACTCATAATTATGCCATATGTATGGAATTTAATGTGAAATATCCATTTCAATCAATTGGTTGATATTTCATCTGATATAGAAGATTGAGGAAAATATCTTTCTTTGACTTATTCATTAATAAAATTTCAGTCATGAATCACCCAATGTATCAAACCTCACTATGAAAAACATTATCATGGATTAAAAAATAAATCTAAGATTATGAGTCATAATATTCATAAATTATAATTTCAAATTTTAAATATAATTACACATTCTTATAGATATACATATCTAATAGCACAAAACATAGAAATTTCCAACTGATAATTTTGTTCTCTTAATTTGTCATCTTGGAGATTACCAAGTTAAAAAATCATGAGAATAAGTCTTGTCCTCTTACGAGTAATCTCACCTGATAGTTAATATTCTATGTGTCCCTTCATAATATGTTATCTGACCATATAACTATATTTATGGATATTATTATGGGATTTCAAGGTTCTCATTATAGCAGTGAACATCTATGACCATATCATTGTGATAGATAGCCTAGTAAATTGCTACATTAAATCCATTCATAACACTGAAAAATAATTAACATGATTTTTTAATTAATATTCATATCTTTTAATTTAAATTTAATCCAATGTATAAAAAATTGGTTTTCAAACACCAAATCTAACACTATAGCCTATAATAGTGTAAGGTGTTCATCCTTTACACTTTTTTCAAGTAACCCAGAATTAGGTACATCGATAACATTTAAAATGTTAAGTAGGGGTACTTATAAGATATTCAGACACTAACATTTAAAAATATATTTTTATTGATGAGATTCTCCTTCTCATTCTTCTTCTATACTTGTATGGTATAATATCAATTCATATATTTTTATTCAAAACACTACATACAATCTATTTTTATTCTTATTTAAATCGGAATAAATATCCCACTACTTATTATTCCACTTCATTATTATATATATGGATATATGGGACACACTTTCTCTCTTCTCTTATTCTGTGACAACCGGCAGGCAGAAATCTCGTTTTATTCTGGAGAACCTCATTACCTACATAACCTATTATTTTTCAACCCATTCCTCTATATTTAATCACTTTTTCTTATACATAATTGAATAAAAATAATTACACTGGCTCATTATCTTCTTCTATACTAAAGGATTTCCTTGATTAAATATAATATCAGGTCACTCCTTCTTTTAATGAACTAAATATTTTCTCTTGAACTATAGTTAAAATTTTCAATAATTATTCTTAGAAATAAAATAATTTTCATGTTAATAATCAATATAGTTTTATTTTAATATTCTATTTATTCTTTATTCATGTAATTCAAAATCCACATAAATAATTTTGAATTCAAATACCCAAAAAAATTTGATATAGTCTTCATCATATATTTCATAATAAACTTCTTTTATAATTATAATTACTGCATATTGACAAGAAACATCTTCATAGCCTATTCACCTTCTATTAAACCATCATCATCTCCTATTTTAAAAATCCTAACATATATTTAATATTGAACATAAATATGCATACAAGCTCCAAGATCAATCATGGGATCTCTTTCATTCATGTCATTGCATCATCCCATGAAATACATATTTAAAATGACCTGAATTGTGATATTTATTGTCACAGTAATTATTTTCATTGAATGTGAAACAAAGCTAGAATTTATTTTTTTTATTCATCTCTTTCTTTATCTTATGAAACCTCCATAATTATATGCCTATGTAGTTTAAGATTCCATAGTTTTACCCTTACATAACTCTTGAATAACATTTACATAGTAGTATATGACCCTTACATGGGTGGGAATATAAATTTATATAGGCCTCAGACAACCCTTATATAGATACTAAAGCTTTAAAATTACCCAAAATCATAGATTAAATGAACCTTATAAAGTATGGCTATTACCTTTACATAACTATTTAAAACCCAAAAATACCTTTATAAAAGTATAAAAAGTATGTTTTTACCCTTAAGTGCATTGTAAAATTCATATTTTACCTTCACGTGAAATTCTTACCTTTACCTAAGTACTAACATTCATCATTACCTTTACATTAATCTGAATTTCTTAATAGTACCCTTACATAGAAATGTAGAAATCTTCAGAACATACCTTTACATATCTCAATTTGAAAAAATATTCTTATTATATATTGGAAGGAATCACGATAACCCAAATCATGTGTAATAAATTAATTGTATCAACCTTAAATAATATAGTCACTCATTTTTTGGTGGGTCGTCCGACCATGTAAATAACCAATCATTTGGTCGATTCCATGTAGTTTTTCATCCTTTCTTTTGGTTGGTCATTAAATCATTTAGTCTATCAACCTGTAGTCAAGTACATAGTTTATGAATCATCTTCATCATATTATTTATGAATAATTGTTTTTTTGATCTTTGAGGTTATACTGATACATAATGAGATCATAAATCAATATCCTAATTCATTAATGGAGGTAGACTATTAGAGGTTCGTCGACCTTAGGTGTGTAAGAGCTATGTGAGTCGTTCAACACTGTATATGAATTGATTTCATGCCTGATAAATATAAAATTTTAAATGAATAATGATATACATAAACACCTCTTCCCAAATAAAAAGTAAATCAAAAATATCTCTTCTTAATATACATTCATTCTCTATCATTTATCTAGAACATGTTAAATAAGTTTCCAGTTCTCACCTTATATCCTCCAATGTCACCCCCATACATTACAAGCTATGAACCTCTATCATCTATGAACCTACTCTTACTCCATCATGGATGTTTTCTTGACCATATACATTTTCTACACTCTCCTCACCACCTCCCTAGGATGGATCCACTTACTTAATCTTGGTTTGGATTCGTCTATAAATTTCAAGCTTCTCAAGAGTTTATATCGCTAAAATTTGGACATGTTTTTATCCACTCCATAAATATATGAATGAAAAAAATGATTCTTCAATAAAATTTATTCTTCTCTTCTTTTACATTTAATTTTATCTTCTTAAAATTATTTTAATTATACTTATTAAGATGGATGGAACCCACAAAATATTTACCATTTTTTGTTAAAAATATTTCCAAATGAAATTCAAGGAAATAACTCCTCAATAAATTCTAACATTAATCTTTAAAGATAGTTAATAATCATAACACATATTTTGGGTATATATTAAAATCATATATTGGTACTCTTAAACAATCCTACAAGACACTTATTCAAAATATTGACATTCCTTGATAATAAATACAACTCACCACAATGTTGTCTCAACAAGCTTGAGTCTCAATTATTAAAGCTTATCTTGGGCTTGATCAAGGGATAAATTCCTCCAATGCTCTGATTGATGAACATTATATGGTATATTTTTACTTTTTGAATCCATGGTTCCTCATTTCTAATATAATTAACCCATTTACTTAACTATGATGTACACTAATCTAAACAGTTACTTTTAAATGGTTATTCCACCTACCGTCATAATTCCCAATGGTCATAATTCTACATGATCATAATGCCTAAGGGTCTTAATAACCAATATTCATAATTATCAATGGTCATAATGAAAAATTTCTATTTCTAAACTTAATTACAATATATTAATCCAAACCAACACTTTAAATAATACCTCTCATTTTTAACTTATTCAATATGCTGATTACATGACTTGTATTATTTTTCTTTTATATTATTCATATTATAGCGATGATGTTTATAAGGTAATATGATCTAGGATTCATCTATATTTTAATTTAATTATTTATTATTATCTATTGTATGTTATTATTTATAAGGATCTTGGATAAATTTTATCTTGATTTTTAATGTATTAAATTGTAAAAAACATGTTTATTTATTTACTTTAATCTTATTTAGTACTACAATAATTAGAAAATATGGGTTCATATCTTTGGATTTTTGGAGATCTATTTTTATTAAAAGGAAAATTGGTGGAATAATTTGGGAGTTCTATTAAAAAAATTATTGATGTGTTATATATCTCTATGATGAAGGTGTGGCTAAACAATTTGGAAGTTACATATAAAATTTATAATGACTTATTCTATATCTCTATGATGAAGGAATTATTTAAGATTCCATAATATGTATTATAAGTATAACATAAAACATTTATGGTGTTTTAAAGATAAAATAATAGAGGAAGATAAGAATATTTTATGGTTATATTTTGTATTCTTGAATTATAAACCTTATTATTTCCCAAAGTGAATTTTTAAAGAGATAAAAAATATGGAAAATGCAAGGCCATGATAGAAACAAAAAAAACTAGGCCAACCCAAAGGGACTACTAATCAATATCAATTATGATCTAACCCATTAGTGTCATAGAATTGGTAGAGACTCTACATGAGGTATGGAATGAGTACGAATCCAAAGACTATGGTATGAAGAGGTAGGACATGCCTGATAGGTTGGCGTGGGCCCTATTAAATTGAATTAGATAGTGGGGAGAAAAATTTTTATTAAAAAAGTATCCACCTTAGTGATATTTTCATATGGTACTGGTGAAATGAAACACTCTAATATTAAATCATATATTTTTCTCAAATTAATTTGATACAATTGATATTGTACACAGAACACTGAACCAAAAAATCAAGATACAATAGTTATAATATAGTTATTGAATAATTGGGTATAAATAAAAATAAATACATAATAAAATATAGATTTAATGAAAAATAAAGGTAATTTTTAAAACTAATTCATTGATAAAATTCAATTAGTGTATCTAAATAACTAATAAAATCAGTTTCTTCATTTAAAAAAAATTGGATTTTTATTCACTATGCATTCTTATTTCATGAAATTGAATATATTATGGTTAAATTATGGAAAAATATATTTTTGGTATGAATATTCTATTAAAACTAATTTAAATATTAATTAAAAGGAAATAATAAAAAAACACTTATTGTATAAAAAGTCATTTTTTGACAAAACCATTTTTTCTATGTATCTTATGTTTTTAATTTGAAAGATAATTTTATTATAATTATATATTGAATTAGATGAAATGAATTTAAATTTTGTAGTCATCACAGTGAACGTTTTTAATAGATGTTATCATATATTTCTATTAAAAAATTAATTTCCATGGTTAATTTTTAATCATGGTCAATAATGGTAAAATGGTTAAGTTATGCTGCACCAATTTTCTTATATTTACAAGTCACAAAGGATATATAAAATTCCTTTTGTTGGATTTAATATCATACTCACATGTCTCACCAACATTTACTAAACAATGTCACCTAACACTCATGAAATTTCATTCTTACTGCATACTTAACATTCATTTCCAAGCTGAAGTACCTCTTTCTCAACTATAAAAGGATATCACTTCCTCTCACTTCAGTACACACATATCATTCTAAATTTTATGGAAAATATACTGATTTAACCTCCCATGTAGTTTTATATAATTTTTTCATTCCCCTATTCCATAATGATTCCCAAAGTCCTCTATTTCCAAAGGATCCATCAATAGAATATTTTTACTTTCAATGTGAGTATTGCCCACTCTCTAAATTCCAATTCACTAACCTTCTCCTAAAATATATCTTACAATCAAATTATTAGAATTATAATATAATTACAATATTACTATTTTTATTATGATATTTTATTATATTAATACAACAATTATAATCTATCTCCCTATCAAATATTCAAATAATGAAAATGTCTCTCGTGTTATGTGCAAACTACCACCTCCATGAGAAACATGTCATTTTTCCAAAAATTTCATGCATGATCAGTTTAAATTCGGCATCCAATGAATAAATCTGATACTTTTAAAATTATTAACATATATAAATAATAATTCATTTCTTGCCATCTTTTTTTCTATGGAAAATGAAAATGTCATTCATGTGTATTTGCAAACTACCACCTCCAATGAGTGACACGTTATATTTTTCCTATACAACATACATAGACATCTCCAAAATATATTTGATGATTATATATGATATTAATACTTCATATATTTAATGAAAATGGGTTTGAAAGGATTGGACAAAAATTAATGATCAATATAATGTAATATGTTAATATCATAAAATTACCTGAAAAAATATTATCATGTAACTTATTCTCATGAACCATGTCCATATTTTCAATATAATGAACATGGGGATATATAAATAATTATAAAATATTTATTTAAATATATTTCTAATATTTCAGTAATCAACTTGACACTACAGAGTGCGTTTTCATGTCATTATTATAAAACATACACTAAATAATAAATATTTTTAATACCTGATGATGAAAATACACATAAATTTAGAATTAAATATATTGTTATTGATAATAATTGATTAATATAAAACTAAATTGGTATGAATAAGGTTATATAATAAGTTATTAATAGGGGTACGTATATTATACCGGGTAGGTGTTCTTTCTAATCCCATTTTCAAAGCAAGGTTGTTTTGAAATGAATTTCCATCATGAGAAAAATTGTGTGATATTTATCTGTAAAACCCAAACCATTTTCTTTTAATCTAGTCATTATTTGGTTTTTCATTCCCTCTTTCAATTTTATTTCAATTATTAAATAATTTACATGATGTTACGTTTCTGATAAAAACCCACCTGACCCATTATTTTGGATGAGAAGTTTCCTCATACATTTATGTGTTTATTGGATGATTTTATGCTTCAATAATGGATTAAGAAAATTTTCTATCATTTTTAAATTTTATTAAAAAATTATAAAAGTAATATTTTAACATTTTTCACATTTTTTTTCAAATGAGAGAAAATAATCTCTTTTTAATGACTTCCATGTAAAAATATTTTCTAGAAACAAATATTATTTATATTTTTTTTTATTCATTAAAATATTTTAGAAATAAATTTAATTATTAATGGTTTAAGAAATTAAATGATTATTACTTGTTATTTTACAAATATACATATTCATTAATCATAGAAAGTTGTTTTTTATATATGTTATCATATTTTTGATTTCTTTATTCAATAGTTCAGATATTTTCTTATGATTCAATACTCATTCTTTCTCTAGATTGTTTATGAGATGATGTTTTATGAATGTTTTCCCATGGGTTAAAAGAAGACTAATAAGATACCTAGGTTATAAGAATATGTCTTCTATGTGATAAATGCCTTGTTTGGTATCCTTGACAAACGATTTCTATACTTATGATTACACAACACTGTTATGATATATTATTATTCTTATAATATGAACTCATGGATTATATTTTTTTATTTTCAGTATACTTCTGACTCATGTATTATGTTTTGATGATTCATTAAGCCATGAATCATGATTTGATATTTATTCCTTTGGGTATGACCTTTATATACCATGATTATGTTCCCATACTATTATTCTCATATTATTATCACTTAGGATCTTTGATTGATATCTCCAATGTTTACCCTTAACATAGAGATTACCCCTTATTATGTTTCTATTTTATAATATTATTTTAAAGTGTATCAAGAAGGATGACCCTAGAGGGGAATGATATGTGAATAATATTTTAAGGAGATTCTGAATTTTTTTTATTAAATAATTTTATAATGTAACTATTTCCCAAATACACTAAAACTTTATGATTATTGAGCAATTATTGTTGTGAGATATATTGAAAATACATCTAAAATTATATAATATTTATTTAAGTAATTCTTTTTTAACCTTAGTTATTATCAAATTAGGGTTTATATATTTTTTTGTATTAGGATTAGAAACCTTTATTGATAACCCATATAATAATCCAAAATATATGTAATATTCTAAAAAAATTAAAGTTATAGAGTGTGTGGTTTCCTAGAAATGAAATCCATGAATGAATATATATAATTTGATGTAGGATATGGAATATATGTACATGTGGGTAATAACCAATAAAAGTTCTTGTTGGGTATTAAATCAATCTTTACATGGTGAATGATAAAGAGGCCTAACTGAAATTTGGGTTTGATAGTCCCAAACGATATTCTTTGGTTAATTAATGTCATCTTAACAAACCATTATAAAGTATTTGAATATATTTTGGTTACCAATAGAAATGGTAAATGGCTATTGCTAACTTAGATTGATACCTATAAGTTCATGAGTATGGTTATCACATTAGGAAATCAATGTCTAGATATTGATATATCAGTGACACTATTAATGGTATGCTTATTTTATCTCAAGTATATAGCTCCTATCGAGTATAATTTTATGGTAATATGCTTCAAATAAGTCATTTTATTCTACCTGTAGTGTAATTTTTGTGATATTGTCCATATATTGGTTCTCTTTACATAGATCACATATCAACTGCCCAATATGGGATGCAACATTGGATATTCTGAAAAAACTATGTTCTTATGTCGATGAAAGCGGGAACATGTACTTCTGATGGAAATTGGACCCTTATATGGTTCTTAATACCTATTAATATGAGGCATTTATCCATATTAGATGGGGAGAAACTAAAATATTAAGATATTCTTATCATTTTGAAATATTACAATGTATTTTCTTAAGAGTTTATTAGTCTCCCCTGAATCATGAAGTTGAGATTTCAATATAACTCATACCGGATGTTATGCCTATTTCAAATACTCTATATATAATGATACAAATTGAGTATTCAGAATTGATGTAGTAAATCAATGATAATATATACAATAGATCTAAATTCCCATGTGTGTTTTTATTGGGAGTACTTATTAATTTTATTAGGAATAAATATGGGTAAAATTGTTTTTACATTGATTATCGGGACTGTAAAAATATCACTATTAAGAACTATTATCCTATACCTTTCATTATTGATATGTTTGATAAAATTTAAAGAGCTCAATACATTCAAAAAAATTGACCTATGTGCTAGATATCATCAGTAAAGGGTTAAAAAAGAGGATATACCTAAGAAATTCTTTTTTATGAGTTATGAACACTATGAATTTATAGGGATTCCATATGGACTTACCAATTCCACATACATCTTCATTTATCAAATTAATAAAAAAAATATTATCTTGATTACTCTGTGGTAGTCATTATAGACAATGTTCTGATATATTACCATAGTAAAGAATACTATGAAAATCATTTGAGGATTGTTTTAAAACATTGAAAATGGAGAAGCTGGATGCCAAATTTTTTAAGTTTGAATTATTCCTATAGAATGTATCATTCTTTGGTCATATAATTTCATGATAGGGTATATCAATAGATCCTTATAATATATTTGTTATTAGAAATTGAAATTGAAAAAAAAATATGACTAAGAACTATAGTTTTATTAGATCTATTAGATACTACCGATTCTTTGTGAAAAAATTCTAATGGATATAAAAATCCACTACCCAAGTCGAGTTATAAAGAATTAAAGTCCATTTAGATAGATAAATGTGTAGGAAATTTCAGGGAACCTAATTGAAGGTTGGTTGGTTCAATTGTGCTCATAGTACATTATAATGGATAAGGGTTTATGATATACATTGATATATCAAAGAATGGATTGGTATGTGTTTTCATGTATAATGAAAGTGTAGTAGTGTATACCTAATTCCAATTTAAGGTTCATGATAAAAATTACTCAATTCACGATTTGAAGTGTAGTAGTGTATACCTCATTCCAATTTAAGGTTCATGATAAAAATTACTCGATTCATGATTTGGAGCTAGAAGTGGTAATTTTTTATTTTAAAATATGATGGAATTATATTTATGGTGAAAGGTATTATATAGATATTGATCATAAAATCTTTAAGTATATATTCACACAAAAATAGTTTAATATACACCTTTTGAGATGGTTGAAGTTGATTAAAAATTAAGAGTACTTAATACTCTGTAAAAATAAGGAGTACAAGGTGGATGACACTATATGTTGGATAGACAATTCTAGATATTCCATGATGATTATTTAATGGGATATAATACTTATGAATTTATAGAGGATAATCCTTGGAATCATGATAGAAGGTGACAAATCATATCTTTCCCAAATGAATTTTTAACCATCAATACATATAATGATTAAAGAGGTGTGGAAGGAGGATTTTGAATAGTAAAATAATTTATGTATTTCTATGGATTTCAATCTTTACTATAATGAGATGATAATATTCAGTAATGAAATATATATCTCTTCAATATAGGAATTTTTTAAGGAGCTATTTTATGAATCATAGAGCTTATAACTCTCTCTATATAGTATAAGTAAAAATATTTATAGAGATATCAAGTATATATTTTGGTAGGATAAATGAATAGGGGTATAGAAGAGTATATATATAAATTCCTAGTATATTAGAAAATTAATTTAGAATATAAAAATTATAATTTTTTTATGAAAAAATTACCCATAGTGTAAGGAAAATAGGAAATAATAAAAATGGATTTCATAATAGTACTCCTCAAAATTCCAAATGAATATAACACCATTTGGGTTGCAGTGGATCACCTTATGAAGCAATCTAATTGTTTTGAAATCATAGAATATTTATTTCTTGAGTAACTTTCCTGTATATACATTAATTAAGTGGTATGTTTTCATTGGGTACCTGTCTATATTTTATAATATTGATATATGGGGTTTACAACGAAATCGAGAGAAGTCATTAACAAGTATTCAGTATGTAAGTTAAACTTTATCATTTCATATCATCATTAGACATTTGGTTTGTATAAGATATTCATTAAAAATATAGAAGATATATTGAGGTCTTGGACTATGGATTTCAAAAGTGGTTGGGATCAACACCTTCCTTTGGTCAAATTTTCATACAATAGTAACTTCTAATCAAGCATTCATATGGATCACTATGAATCCCACTATATAATTAATTTCATAAATCCATTAGTTTGGGATAAATTAGGAGAAAAAAATATATTAGATCCTTTTTCTAGTGGATGAGGGGGTGGAAAAATTTAGATCCAATCAACATAACATAATGGTATCTTAGAGTTGATATTAGAGTTATTTATACAATCATCGGTGAGTTCTATGTTTTATGGTTGCTGATAATTAATTCCTGTAAATATCAACATGAATAATTTTATGATACATAAAAATAATAGTAATCCTATCCATAGATATATTGTCCCCTTTGAAATTATTGATTGTATAGGGATGATATTGTATTTCATGGTGCTTCCCCCAAACCTATCCAATGTTCATGATGTTTTACTTGAATCAGTTTTGGGGACGTAGATACCTGATCATTCACATGCAGATAAATAAAATCTTATAAGACTAGATCATGATAATTCTTATGAGGAATAACTAGTTGTGATTCTATATCGAACAGATAATGTTTCACAGAACAAGACCACACACCTAGTACATGTTTTGTTGAAAAAACATAAATTTTATGAAGCTATATGGGAAATCGAGGACATAATGAGATATAATTACCCTCATATATTTAAATTAGAATAAAATAATTTAGTTAGTGAAATTAATATAATGGGGGTAGAATGTAACACCTAGATGTTTTAGAGTATATTTTTTAAAATAAGTTATATGTTTTCGATAACTTGTTTCAAAGGCAACACTGAACTAAAAAAATATATATATATAATTTTTATCATATATACATTGAATTTAAAATTATTAATTAGTAAAACCACATTATGAAATATGGTTATAAATGACTGTAAATTACTTTTTTATTATAAAACACTTATAAGGGAGAAGTGAGAAACCACATAAAACCAATGCAGACTATCGAATTTCCCCAACCCAGTAAGTGAGCCAACAACAAGTCTGCACCGACACAGAACCCTTCATAATGTTGTCTTGTGTTGAAGAACAGGTACATAATAGATAGCGAAGCCATACCCTCTCAAGCATCCAAATCTAAGAGTCATGCATCGATGAAGACATAATGCTCTAATCCCCATACAGATCAAGTCCAAGTTGTGTGCTGAAAACAACCAAAAACAAAACTAGAAAGAAAAATAAGAGATGACCCAAAGAACAAAATCTCACACAACCAATTCACCCACACCCACCAACCAAATCCACTGGCTTACAATATGTCACTAATAAGAAATTTAATATTACCGGAACCCATCTCCCAAAATAGTTTCTAAGTTAAGGATGATAAATTTAATTTTGCTTCTTCCAAAAATATGGTTATAAATATAATTTTTATCATATATCCATTTCTCAGTGCATTAATTAGCGCCACTAAAGGAACCATTTATTAGCACTTTTTGAGAAATAATTAAATTTTCATTTATCTATGCTTGTAATAGAACTGATAAATTTGTCCTTTATTGGAACTTTTAAAAGTGTAGATAAAGGGCCACACTGTAGTGCGTTGCAACAACACACTACAACACCACTACAGTTCGATGTTAAAACACACTGTAGCACCAGAAACACATGAGATATCAACCCAAAAAATTCCCAATACATATGAGATGAAATTTACAATAGAAAAAAAAGAAAAAAAATATATTATATATATTTCAAACATTGGATCATACAATTACATAAATACAAATTATTACATACATTCAAAAACATCAATGTTCATTTATATTTTAATCCTGACCTGACTAATGCTATTGTCGAACAACCCACCTATGCTTGAGTAGAATAATACACCTCTATAAGAAAATAATTCTTTTGTTTGAAAAAATTTAAGGAAATCAATTAATAAAAAGTGTTAATTTTAAAATATTGATGTTAATTTTAAATAAAATGAAGCACTTGGAGTCGTACCGATCACATAATGCATCAGATTGAGGTGTGGCTTATTCCAAAATGTCTTAAATGACTTTTGAATAATTTTCTTAAAGTATAAAAACAATCTAAATGTGTTTTCTCAGTTTTAAGTACGTGAGTTATATTTTTTACTAAAATATTAGTTTAAACTATAAACACTAACTTTTAAATCATTGTGATCACATTGGGTATAGATTTTCTGTGAAATGTATTTCTACAAGTCATAAATAATTTATGAATTTTTTCCCAAATTACCATTAAAATAAAAGTGTGTTTGGTCGATTTTCAATGAGTGACACTTTTTAAACTAAAAAGTAGATTTTAAACTGATAACAGACACTCTATGCATCGAATTGAGTTGTGGATGATTTTTTTACATCTTAAATCATATATTGATCATTTTACTGAAGTATCAAAACAATATTAATGTTTTTGTTTGGTTTTGAGTAAAACGTTTTTTTACTAAAATAGATTTCAATTTAAAATAAACCCATGTATAGTCATACCAGTCACACCATGCATCAGATTGAGTTGAGGATGATTCCAACACATTCCAAATCACTTATGGATTTATATACAAGTATCAAAACAATATTAATGTGTTTGTTTAGTTTTGAGCATGTTAGTTATATTTTTTACTAAAATGTCATTTTAAAATAGAAAACATACTTTTGACTCATTCTGATCACATAGTGTATTATTTTAATGTGAAAAACATTTATACACATCACAAATGATTTATGAATAATTATCCTAAATTATCAAGAAAATATTGGTGTGTTTGATCGTTTTTTAGTGAGTGACACTTTTTAAACTAAAATGCCGATTTTATACTAATAAATGAAATTTTGAATCATACAATAATGATCGTGGATTGATAGATGTGAGTATGATTCCTACATATCAAAAATAATTTATGGATCATTGTTTTAAATTATACAAAAAATCAGAATATGTTTTCTCAATTTTGAGTAGGATAGTTGTCAATTTTACTAAAATTGATGACAATTTGGACTAAAAAGATGCACTTTGAGTTATACCGGTCACAACGCGTGTCAGATTGTGGTGTGGATAATTCCTACACATCTTAAATGACTTATGGATTATTATAATAAATTATCAAAAAAATATTAATGTGTTATATCAATTTTGAGTGTGCCACGTATCTTTTGTTTACTAAAATGTCATTTTAAAATTGAAAAATGCACTTTGACTCATACTGATCACATTGTGTATAGGATTGTGGTGAGGCTAATTAATACACATCAGAAATTATTTATGGATAATTTTCCTATGGTATGTTAACCATTTTAATGGGTTTTCTTGGTTTGGAGTTGGTCAGTTGTCCATTTTACTGAAATTGATGTAGATTTTAAATAAAAAAATGCACATAGAGTCATATCGGTCACACCATGCATCATATTGAGTTGCGTATGATTAATTTTCATCTAAAATTACTTATGTATCATTTTCCTAAAGTATTAATAAAACATCTGTGTTTTTGTTTAATTTTGAGTTGGTCTGTTTGTTTTTTTAAAAACATTTGATGCCAATTTTAAATAAAAATTCACTTAGAGTCATACTAGTCACACCATTCACAAGATTTAGGTGAGGATGATTAATATACATTCCAAACACTTATGTATTTATTCCCTAAATTATGAAAATAATCATAATGTGTTTTCTCAGTTTTGAGTACTCACTTATCTTTTTTACTAAAATTCCATTTTAAACTTGAAACATGTACATTGACTCATATGTTTCACATTGTGTATTGTTTTGACATTAGAACCCACATCACAAATTATTTATGAATAGATTCACTAAATTATAAAGATAATATGATTACATTGATCATTTTTTAGTAAGTGAAACTTTTTAAAGTCATATTTCGATTTTAAACTGATAACAGACACATTGAGTCAATTGTATTGTTTTACTAAAAATAATTTCAATTTAAAATATAATGAACTAATTTGTGTCATAAAAGTCACATCATGTGCTGGATTGAGGTGTGGCTGATTCATACATGCCTCAATGTCTCAAAATAATTCTAAATCTCAATGTAACTATGATTTCCATTAAATTTCTTTGTCGAACTTCCAACACAGAAATAAGAAGCATTAAAAAACCACATCAACTCAAAAAAAGAATCCACTTGTAAAATAAAAAAATTATTATAAGTAATACTAAAAATATATAAATTAAAGATAAATACGAAATAATACATTAATTATATGGAAAATTATTTTACTGTGAAAATATTAAGATTGCATTTGTTTTTGAGAAGTGGATAGAACTTGAAGATAAGTGATAAATGTCAAAACTTAAGGGGTGAAAGGTTATGATGGAGAAGAAGTATATGGATTATTTGGTGAATAAAGGGATGAAATATGGATATATCACCCCATGTTGAAAAAAATAATCCACCTATATTAAAAATTATTTTGTTAGTAATACTAAAAAGAAATAAATTAAACGTAAATATGAAACAGTGCATTAATTATATGGAAAATGTTTTTATTGTACAAAAATCAATATTACCTTGGTAATTGAGTAAAGGAAGCAGTGATTTTCTTCCTATAAAGACAGAAAATAGAACATAAAAGAAATTGATAAACGCAACACTACAGGGGTGAAAAGGTTTTGAGGGAGAAGAAGCATGAATGATGGATAGAGCACCCCAACTCGAAAAAAACAATACAACTATATAAGAAAACAATTATTATGTTAGTAATACTATGAATAAATAAATTAAATGTAACTATGAAACAATACATTAATTCAAGGAACAATGATTTTACTATGAATAAATCATGATTACTTCTGTAATTGAGAAGATGCAGCATTGTTAATATTATTGAAAAGGTAGTGGATGGAACATGAAATAATGTGATAAATGAAACACTACATGGGTGAAAAGGTTTTGAGGGAGAATAATTATGTGAATATATTGCTTCAAAAAGGCATGAAAGATGGACAGGGCACCCCAACTAAAACAAAAGAATTTACCTGTATAAGAAAAAAATTATTGTGTGACTAATACTAAAAATAAATTAAACAAAAATATGAATCAACAAATTAATTCTATGGTAAATGATTTTATTATGAAAACATCAGGATTACCCATATGAATGAGTAGATACAACACCATTTCTCTTCCTATAAAGGCATGACACATGGATATAAAACTTCCTAAATAAATAAACTCTACAAGGAATAAACAAAATTAAATCAAAATTTCAAAATATAATTTTTTAGTAAAATAGATAAATTATATTTTGACATTAACTTTACATCCTTCCAATAGGTTTTTTATCCAGATATAAGCTAATAACAAAACTAAGGAATCTTTGTGCACTTCATTAAGGTTTATAAGACTATATGGATGTCATAAAACTGCGATACAATTAATGGTATGGATTTTAATTTGGTTGAAATGATCAATGGATCCAAAACTAGGATTGGTTATGCATCACTCATTAAGTTAATAAAAAAACTAATGATTCTCTATGTACTTCACTACAATTGGTTAACTACAAAATAACATAGCATCTGACCTTTACTTCCTTCCAGTAATCCCCATGATGCCCTCATCCCACACACACTCACCACCACCTCTATCATATCACAATTTAGTATTCACTTTTACTTATCTTCCTTACAATTTTATTCATTTTTAAATCGAGAGGTAATATTTTTACTTCATAGATTTTTCTGATTCTGATGTTTCTTCTTCAATCAGATGTGTTTTCTATAAAACCTTCACCCAATGATTTAGCATATTCTATAAAATTTTATCTCTCTGTTGAAATATCTAATTAGTATGTTTCTATATATTTGTGGGATAAGATAATCATAGGGATGTCAGGTAAGAAGTTCTGGTCCGATGTTATGCTAAGTGGTATTTCACCAATAGTAGTGAAGTGGACTGAGAATCCTTAGTTATTTTATTATATTTTTGAGTGATACACATCCAATATTTATTTTAGTTCAATTGATCAGTGGATCCAAATAGAAATAAATATTCTTCCATCTCTTCCAGACTAATTTTATTTAATAACAACAACGTAAAAACTAATAGAAAATTTTATAAGGTTAGTCTGTATTCTCTCTTCCAAACATGATAAACACTTTAACTCAATCTTTATATAAGTTTGTCAAACGATTAGTTTTCATCCATTTTTGGTTCATATCAATCCTATTGGGTTCATAATTGATTAATTTTATACAACATACAAATGAATCCACATAGGATATTCATTATCAAAAGTGAAAGTTATAAAAAATTCTAATAAGGGAAACTCAAAATTTGATTGTTTCAAAGAATTTTAGTATGTTGAAGAAAATGGGAAATTGAATATAATAAAGGAAATACTCCACATAAAAACATTCTTAAATCCCTTAACCAAATGAAAATATAATATTGGAAATTAAGGAGTTATAAGAAACTCAAATATGATAAATAATAATAATAAACTCTCATTCAACCAACTATATGAGTGGTTTCATGGATCAAGGAATAAAGATAATGATAAAAGGGAGAGACCTACAATTATTTTTTTAGAATTTTGGTGTTTTTGGCATGAAATGAATAAATCTTTGTTTAAGGGGATTAATACTTTGATGTAGGGAAACATGGGCCATTTCTACTAGAATATCTGAGCGCTTAGATATTCCATATCCAACAATAAGGTCTATTGGGATTTGAAAAGAATGTGGGATATATAATATAATCATTAATAACAACACAGTAATTAATCATTAAAATATAATAGATATTATTTTATTTTTGTAGCTAATGGAAGGTTACTTGACTACATCGCTTTCCTTGGGATCTAAATTGGTGAAATAGAATCTCATATCTATTTAGAACATCTAGAAGAGGTACAAACACTAATGAATTATATTATAACAATAATAGTAGTTAAATTTTATTTAATCCCTTATACCTAATTATCAACCATGTAGAGAGAGTGAGGGTGATAAGGATGACTATAGAAGGCATATAGGGGATGCATCATATTTCAAATAAATCATGTTATTAGTTATGTCTCTGATCTGAGTATATAAGATTTGGACATGGATGGATACACTATGTGGAATCTTCTCAAGTAATATGATAATTAATGGTAGATAAATTAAGATAATAAATGATATTATCATTAAACTTTATAGGTGAAAATAGGAAGATGGATAGTGTAATGACCCTATCCTGAATTACCTAAACAAAACCAGGTCAAATCATTTTAGGGCCTCTAACACACCACAAGGTAACTAAAATATTGTTTAAACATTGGTTAAAAAAACCATAAATAGGAGGTGGTACCCCCCCACCCCAAATAGAAAAAATTAGTACCATAGGGTTGAATAAAATTCTAGCATGACACTTGGGGTCAATGGACATGTAGACCCAAAATCATCATAATACGATAAATCCATACCCGTTAGATGAACAATTATGGAAATAAATGATGCAATATATATATAGGCACACATACATTTCACACTAGTATAAAAACTCACTTATAATCTATAAGATATATAAAATAGATAAAAAACTGATATTCAAACATAACGTGAACTAAAGGCACCATAATGATTCAAAAAACGAAGGCTTGATGTGATAAAACTGCATGTGCCTAATTGGGGATGGCCCCTTTGAATATACTCCATAATAAAAATAAGGGCCATACTGAATTCTAAGAGGAACTCTATCCAATGATACATATAGCCAATAAAGTAACAAACATCACTCCACTTACTTGGTTCATGAAAAATAGCATCTAAAGCTGCATGTTCACAAAGGTGTCCATGAAATGTCTTAGTACATATATAATGATTAGGGAACCACCAATGTATCTCAAATAAATAGTCAATAAACAAGAATATAAAAGAAAATATATACACATTTATGTAAATATATGAAAACAATATTTAGGAAGAAGATATAAAACATACCAGTAAAACAACAATGAATAAATCCATGGATCAGTGTCAAATATAAACAAAAACTCCATATATTGAGAGGGTTCAAACATCATTAGTCAATCAAACAACAGATCATAAACTAATAATTTTGTTCATAATCTAAAATCAAAATAGTATACAATCACTGAACCACAAATAATGACATCATCGAAGAATAAATAAAAAACAAAACCAAAAATACCTATAGAATATCAAAAGGCCTAGCTCACTAGGTTGAAGAAAATATGAGACCCTCTTCGGAAACCATAACTGTAATTGAACACTAGATTTCGGACAAGATGTTTGAGCAACTGGAGTCAGTTTAGTGGTGTGATTTTATATTCGATTCACCATGGAGCACTAATAGTGGATAGCTTCTGCAAAAAGCTTCTAATATCGTGATGGGTTCGCAAATGGATAGGGCTTCTAAATAGATTGGGACACTTTTACCAGTGCTTACAAATAAATGCTGATGAAGTGCACAATTATCAGGGCATAAGTAATAAGAATTTATAAAAGGACTCTTTATCAACACTTTTTTAGAAATAATAAAGTTAAGTATTTTTCAGTGCTTTATTTAGTGATGATAAAGCCTCATCTTTTTCAATGTGAAAAAAGAGCTGATAAAGATGCTTTTATCGACACTCATTACTTAAGCACTGATAAAGGATTTATAATTATAATTATAAATAAAAAAATTGTATATATTTATATATACATAATAAATAAATTAATATATATATTGTAAATATTTTCCTTTTTAAATACATTTATTATAATTTTATAGTTATATATTTATAAATATATAAATATTTTAAAAAAATATTTATATCATTAAATATATTTATACATATATAAATTTAATAAATATATATAAATATAGAAAATATATTCATTACTTAAGTAAATTGTTTATAAATTTAATATTTATTTAAATATATATAATTATTAATTTATATTTATATAAATACATTTAAAAATATTTATTTATTTATAATTATAAATATATAATTGTATAAATAAATTAAATGTACATTTATAAGTATATTTATTTATAAATATACTTTTACAATTATATTTTTAAAATGATTAATGAATATCTATTTTTAAGTGCATGCATATATTTTAAAAATGAGTGAAATTGAATAAATAAAGAATAAGTACACATTAAAAATATTTAAAAAATTTTAAATTTTAAGTGGGTGCATTGTATATTAAAATTCATTAATTACATATATGTGAAATCAATATAATACAGATTTGATATATTTTAAATTGAAAAATCAAACGACATTCAATTATATTTCGAGTACTATACAATTAGTCAATATTTTTAATTCATTTTAATTTTTAATTATAAACCATTATTCAATAAATACATGACTATTTAATGTAAAGAGCATAAATATTTTGTAATATATAAATCATATTTATGTACATTAGTATATATATATATATATTTAATATATACAATTTAATAACATTAATTATCATAATTATCTAATTAATAAAATATTTAATATTTAGTAATGTATAATCAATTTATTCATTTTTATCAATTATTATTTAATTAAATAAATTTGTAATATTTTTAAATAAAATCAAATTTTATTTCTAATTTATTTTATTATTTTATTATATTTATTCAAACCTTTATAAGTGCTAAAAATAAAGTGCTGATAAAGGTTCCCTTTATCAGTGCTAAAAAATCACACATAAAAGGTTAAATTTATCATTGCTTTCCTTAGCGTTGATAAAAAATCCATTTATCAGTGCTTTTTTCTATCACTGAGGAAGGCATGTTATATAATAATGACCATTTGTGTTATGTGTGAACTACCACCTCCATGAGTGACAAGCCCCATTTTTCATAACTGCCTTACGTTAATGATTAAAATGGTTTAATAAATGAATAAATAATATATTTATGACAATATTTATATTTTAAAAATGGAAATAAGTTTATAATTTTTTTATTTTCTAGTGAAAATGAAATGGTCATCTGTGTGTATGTGCAGACTGTATCCTCCATAGAATAACATGTTCAATTTTTCATAACCAACTTACATCAATGGTCATAAAATAATTTTTATGAAAACATATGATCTTAAATATTAATATCTTTCATGGATATTTTTTTGAAATGATTTCTCAAAAATTGAAAATCTTTATAAATTAATCGGTTGATATCGATAAATTATCTAATACAAGTTCATGATATATCTCATTCTAGTAAAACATGCCCATAGTTTCCGTAAAATGAACATAGATATATGTAAATAATTGATACATAATGATTTAAATATATTTTCTACTATAGGAATGATGAAACATGTATAAAAAAATTGGTTGTGACATTATAATTAAAAACATATGTAAAATAATCAAAATCAGTAACATTCAATGATGAAAATAATCATTAACTAAAAAATAAATGTTGTACCTATATCAATATATCATGATGTATTCATCATAAAATAAACAAAGTTTTATTTCAGAATTATTTAATTAAGTTAATTATATTTTCATTATTTTTACTTTTACTCATGACATTGATATACTTAATAAACATATAAAAGACTAAATAATGGCATCCTAATCAACTTTTAAGCATTATTTAGAAATAATTTTTGGAGAATTAAATTGTATGTTATAATGTTTTGAAATCACGATATGAAACTTTTTTATCTATTAATTTATTCTGAAGGATGTTTTGGAGGCCATAGTTTATGGTGAACACCAACAAGAAGAACTGATGAACCAGTACAAGGAACCAGTTAGGCTGTTCCAATAGGACAGAGTCTCTAATCTATAAAAACACCTTTAGGTATCTAGTGTTACCCATAATAATAACAATATAATATGGGAATAATTTTAATTATCCATTCACCCATCCATCCATCCAACATAAAATATTTTATTATTGAAACAAAAACATCAACAAGGTCTAGGGGGGTCTAAAATAATAGAGACCCAAAGAATCTGCTCTAATCAGTCTAGCCCCATCTGGCTTGAAAATATGGTCAATGTTCCAATTTTTATGTTATACCACCAGATTTATTTCCATGTTGACATTACATTATAAATGATATTGATTATAGAATATTCATTAGTAAATTAGATCATATTATTATAACCCCTTCTAGTATTTCTTGGATAATAGATCATTTATCAAAACATTTACACGCTATAATGGTGATGCTCAAGTGAATTCTCTAAAATCACAAATCTCTCTCATGAGAAAACTTCAATTCTTAATCAATATATTAGGCTCTCATACTCCATAATCCCTTTTTCCTTCAGTTTTTTTTTTCAAATCCTTATAGGAGATTAGGGATTTTATTTTTAATGAGTTTTCACAAAAAAAATTATTTCATTCCATGTCCTTCTAGAATATGTGTTGACTAATGCAAAAGTGAGGGACATGTTCTTTAACTATCGAAGAAGTTCAAGATGGTGATCATAAACATAAATATGGGGAATGAGTTTCATGATCACCATAATTATCAAGAGGTAAATAACACAAAATTCTCAACCAAAGGATAGGAGTTGTATGGGATCACATTTATCTAATTCCAAACTACTTATCAAATAATGTTTTCCTCTTCTTTTATTATATACAATTATTTTTCCCCTATATATCAAACATGATATGCATAATTAAAAAAATTATATACATCTATTATCCCTATTTATACTCACTTAATTAATATTGAACATAATGTTTTACGATACATATCAAAATTATCACTTTATAATATCAAATATCATGTAGCTTTTAAATTTATTTTTTAATTTTTTATAATATTTAAAAAAGAAATTCACCCCCACCTCTAGAAATATTTTACTCGAGCTACAATACTTGTGTAGTGAATGATTATAATTGTAGAATATAAAATGTATTATATTGGAATAAGGATCTCAAATAAGTGATTAAAATGGGAATATTTTTTTTTATGTATGAGTTTAAATAGATTTTAGGAAAGAATAGAAAAAATTCATGGATTTCATTACAATTCCATTTTAATATTGATATTGTTATGAATGAGTTTCCATCTGGGAAAAAATTATATGAAATTTATCTCTAAGAACAAAAAAAACCTTCTCTACTAGTTATTATTGTTGTTCTACCATTACCCTCTCAATTTAATTTTCATTCATAAATAATTTACCTAATACGATGTTTTTAGAAAAACTGACCCACCAGTTATTTTTGACTAATAATTTTATTTCTATTTGTATATATTCATTGGATGATTTCATGTATGTATTTATCTATTCTTAAATAGTTTATTGATGTTGTATTTTACTAATTTTAATTTCTTTACACAGTTTTTAAAAGGATCTTTTGACATTTTCCACATATTTTTTGTTTCTTAATAGTGTGAAAATGTCTTTTTTTTACATTCTATGTTGAAGCATATTTTAAAACCATTATTATTTAAAAGTATTAATTTTAACATTCTGTATTATTTCAAAATAATCATAATACTTAATGGGTTTGAAAATAAAAGGTTTATTCATTCTTATTTTATAATTTTTTTATTTATCAATCATAAAATGTTGCTTTTCATCTGTGTCAACGTCCTTTGACATTTTTTATGTTATAGTTGGGATATGTTCTTCTGATTAAATCCAACAGCATTATCTATATGTCTTACAATGATAATTTATTAAAGAAGTTTTCATGAAATTCATTTCATTACCATGGGTTAATTAAACTATGATGAATTGATTTATTTTTTATGATCATGTGTCATAATTATGTATGGTTCTCATTATATTATAGGTGGGACCAGAATTACATATCCCTCCAATTCATTGGGTAATTTTTTATATATAATGATATTAAAGGGTCCATGAGTGGTTGAAACAATCCTATTTGGGTAAACAAGAGGTTATACCAAGCCCAATATGTTATACAAGTGTTTATCCCAAGCCTACTATTTGATGAATGTCATGGTGGGTATCCATGAAATATGAATTATATGCTTATGTTTGTGCAAAATCTTATGTAATGTTTTAGGCCTATGTTAATCTCTTCTGGGTTAAGACTATTTAATGTTCTATACTCTTAAGGCTCTATTATTTATTTATGTCGATTCATTATTCCATGACCCATGATTTTACATTTATGACTATGGGTATGACCTTTATATACCATTATAATTTTATCATTTCCTTGTTCTTATCTTATACACACATATCATCTTCAATCAATATCTTCTATGTTTATCATTTATGATCTTATAAGGTTACTCCTTCTTATATTTACATTTCCCCAAGATAAAATGAAGCGTATGAAGTAATATGAGTCTATAAGGGAACCATATATGAAGAATGTTTGTGGTAGATCTAGAATATTCTTTATAAATAAGTTGATTTAATAATTAGTCCCTAAAGAAACAAAACCATTACAGTTCTTACACATGTATTATTGTGATATGTATTGAATTTTTATCATAAATTATGTAATATTTATATTAGTGATATTTTGGTCACTTAATGAAATATAAACTCTATTCATGGATTAAAATGTGGCATAAGACACCATTTAAATAGTCTCCCTCATGCAATTTTTTTGTGATGATCCTATACTAAATAACCCATATACTACCCTTGGATCATCAAAAAACTCTTTCATAATCCATGATCATCAAATTATTCTTTCATGTGTTTATTAGATGACGTTAGAATTTAGATAATTAAAATATCATGTATACAAAAGCACGGTGAACTAGAAGAAAAAAAATTGAGTCATTATTTTTGGAAGTTTAAGTGTGAATTCATTTGGAGATACTCTAAGAGGATTCATGAAATTTATAGATGATCCACTGAAGGATATAGGAACTTTAATATCATGAGATGAAAGTGAGGATGAATCGGTAGATCTATGTAAGGATTAATGGAATACTTTGGCTATAAGGTTCAACTATACATAGAATATATACTTAATAAGGGTCATAATACACTATAAGAATCATCTTAATAAGAACGATTGAAGAAAAATATAATGATCATCATGCTCACCATAAGGATTATCTATGTATGCATGATTTCTAAACACTATATTGATCATCGTAAACATCATTTTGAGTTTTCGGAATCGTGATTTATGTTTCTGTAAATAAAATCCATCCTTAAAAAGTTAAATAGTTTTTGAATGTATGAATAATGTATAACACTTGTATGAGTTTTTATGTGAGTGATTGGAAAGATTTTATTTTTTTTCATGTTATTATATTTAAGATACTTTTGGTTGGACCATATGATTCATTGACTCGTACAATGATTTTACTAAACTGGAAAATTATAAGTTAATATTCTTTTTAATAAATATCTAGATGTTGTATCATGATTCAACAAAGTTAAAAAGAAAAAGAAGAATTTATAGAGTTCTTTTCAATGTGAAGGATAAAACGAAGACTGTTGAAATCATATGCATGAATGCATGAATAAATGGTTAATAGGGGAACTTCATATAATATGAGGATTCCAAGAATGATAAAAGGTTCAATGAAAGAATTCAGAATAGTTTCACATCTATGTATACAATTTTCAGACAGTTTTAGAAAAATTAATGTTTATAAATGAAATTTAGAGGAATACGAGTGTTCAAAAATTACAAATAATTAAAGGATTATAATTCAAAAGTTTTTAAATACAAATTATAATGAAAATTTGAATTTAATTATTCACATGATTCCTATGAATATTAAACAGGATAAATGATGAAGTGGAGAAACTGATAATAATATTATATATATATTATAGGTCGATGGTATAAATAGAGAGAGAGATATGATATTGTTTCTATTTGTTTAACAACCTTGAAGTGTCAAAGATAGTGGATAAGAACTATAACCATATATCTTGAATATTTTTTTTCAATGAAAAGTGATGAAGAACTTGTGAAAACATAATTTCTCATTGAATTTCAAGAATAAGTAATGAACATGGAAGAAGAAGAGTCAATTTTTTCCAGTTTTTATAGAATAAATTTATGAATTACAGTACAAAAATAAGAATAATAAGATTTTATAGAAACCAATCTAGTTTTATACTATTAATAATAGAGGTATTTTATTTCATGATGATTTCAAAGTAAGTGAAAAATAATATGAATAACATGAATTATTCCAATCAATATCTTTTTGATCAGTAAGATGAGGGATTGAATCAGTAATGAATTATTTTTATGATTTTTTATTTAATATTAGCATCTTCCTCTAAATAAAGAGAATTGGATCCACTAAAACAAACAACAAAATAATAACCACAGGAACAAAATAATTTATATGTTTCACTACTTAATAAGAGTAGCTAGTACTTGAAATGGTTTGGATGTACTCCAGGACCACACATCCACTAGAAAAAAAATTATTGTTTTATAGTGAGTAAATAATATCCATCAGTTTCATAGTAATATAGTCCATTGATAGGGAATGTGATCCTAAAATATAAAATATGATAGAACAATATTTTAAATTACAAAATATTATTTACCAAAAGTATTTTATATCTTGTCACAATACCGATTGAACATTTTTCGCACCTTCTATCATGCATATTCTTATTCTTCTTCAATAGTGTGAAATTACCTTACTATAAATATATTTTTATGAACTTGAATGTCTGATATCTTTTTTTCTAGTAACCTCAATTAGGTACCTTAGTCTGATTCCATGTTCGTCTAATCACTTCATCATCTGGTAACCAAATTCCATTATAACTTCATTTGATACTAGTCTAGTATTTGTCTATCCAATATCATTGTGTTTTATGATTTAATAAAGGATCACCTAAGATCTAATTTCATCACTTAACTAATTAAAAAACACTCACAGTATAAATAGATCAATCAATATTTACATGGAATATATACTCCCCTTTATATAGGAAGTGTTTATCCAGAAAACTAGAGAGGTGCCCAAACGTCAAATTCCTAGTTCCCACTCGAACATTGAATATCTTTCTCTAACATTCCATATTTGAAACTTAGTGTCAATGATCTCTTAAAACGTCATAATATAATCTAGAAAATCATGATATTTCATTTCATGATTATTGAATTGTTGAATATACATCTCATAATCACCACAATTAATGACTTTACAAACGCATTATAAAGTTTCTCAATATATCATCTGATTCTTCTTTAGAGGAAATTATTTGTATATTAATGCTTCATCTAATGACATGATAAGTTTTTTCTTCATTTGGTATCACATCGAATGTTTTCTCTACCCATAAATTTTGAATTTACTCTATTCAAAACATTCAAAGTTTCATGTTCTGAATATTTTTTTGAAAAAATATATCTATTGATCTCACTTGAAATATTCTTACCAATAAACTTCATATAGAAACCATTTCCAAATGAACTCTCTTGAAACCTTCTATCTAATGATCTTTACTCAAAAACTTTTATCTATTGTCACCGCTCATAATACCATGTCTTATTCTACCCTAAATATTCTTTCATATAGATGTTTCTTAGAAGCATATTTTTATGATGATATTATATGAACTCTTATCAAATAGACTTGTACACCTCCATCCATTAATACATTTTCTGATCATATTGGTCCACTAAACTGAGTCTGGTAACTTTTTTATGAAACCACTATCCAAAAATCTTATCTCTACTAAGTCATAAACATTTTCTCCATTAAAAACATTCATCCAAAATCATAAAACCCATGACATAGTAATGATATTTTTTTATTTGAAGATCAGAAATGAATCACCTCACTTAGTTTATTTGGAAAACCTATATCTATTCAAACTAAGAATATAATCAGATAATCATTTTATTCCACACTTCATTTGATCACTTTATTCTATTTGACTTTATCTACTCAACTTGATCCCTTGGACTCTATCCATTCACCTCAATTCATTGAAATTCCATATCTCTATCTATGAAAACATTTTTTAAAACTTTTTAAAGAATTATTCACAATTTCATGTAATTTATGAATGAAATCATAAGAAAACACACAAAAATCCTTCTTTGTTTTCATCCAGATTCTTCGTAAAATGATAAAACCTCAAATATACTTGGTCTCAACAATATCCCCCATTATATTTTTTTATTTACTAATATCATAAATCACTAATAATTTAAAACTCAACCAATGAATCAATATCCAATAGTTATAATCTTATGTGAGGTAAATCAATATAGGAAGCATGAAACATTTAATAGAAATTCCATATTATCCAAAAATCAGTGATTCATAATCCTTACAAACATATTTAATTACCTCATCTTCATGATAAAAAATGACTCCAACCTCTAAGAAATATATCCTTCAACCATTTTAATAAATTGTCTGACCAGTTTACACATATTGATATAAAAAATTGACCCTTTATAAAAACTGACCTTAAATATATAATCTCTAAAAATATGTATACTGTAAGGGCCTAGATTCATGTGGATTGAAACTTTTCATCTTTTTTATGATTGAATTTTTATGAGGAGGCTCGAAAGATGTTTTGATAAGTTTTGTTAAGTAAAATCCAAGAAGGGGGATTAAACATCATGTAACAATATTATGTGACATGAAATATTGTTTCACGGGTTATCCTGGAATTCTTAATGACGTGCATAATTTTACATGGTGAGAAAGAGGGATTCACAACATGAAATACTTCGGTGTCTGAAAAATAAAATTAAACACTGAGGAGACATGTGTTTTAAGAAAACCTAAAACCTAAAGGTTACATGACGTTAAAGGGGATTTCATTTCGTGCAATGATCCAACACTCTATCTTTTAAGTGTTTTATAGCCACTTAGTTTTTTTCAAAACCTATGGATGTAGAGGCTCCCCCTCAACCCCATGCAACCCAACAAACCTCTCTTTATCATTTTGGGGATTCCTTTGTCAAGGATCGATCCCTATCTCCCTCTTTAGATTCATAACAATCTATCATAAATATAAGGTATTATCAACCTCTATTATAATGGTTTATTCAATCTTTTTCTTCCCATTTATCATTTCCATGTGATAGAGCGTGATTTCTATGTTTCTAAGGGAGTTTCTTTCATTGTTGGTTTGTTCGGTTGTGTATCGGTGTCCTCAGGTGGATGCAGTTGTTGTGGGAGAGGTGATCAGGATCCATTACTTTGATATGTTCTCATGTGAAGAATGACAGCAACCTTTAAAGGCAGGGGATTCAATTATTCTCTATTTATTTATGTTTAATTATAGAGTTAGTATGATTTTCCCCTTGGATCACAATGAAATTGACCTAATTAAATACTTTAACTAGATTACATAATTGGTGTCGATCATGTAGCGATGTTGTTACTCTATACCAAGAAAAAAATTTGCCTCTTCATTTCCTAGATACTGTGATATCTATGCCTTTCTTTGTTCATCATGATGTTATTGATGGAAATTTGTAAATAATGTAAATATGGAATTAATTGATAATTATTTGGATAAAATATAATAAGGCATGTTTAATTAATCTTGTTGTTGTTGTAATTTTATGTTGACTAAATTGATGTAGTTATGAATGTGTGATGGAATTGGTTAATGAACATGAATAATGTCGATTCTTGTTGATAAATTATTAAAGGCTTGATAATTTAATTTTTTAATTAATTTTTGATATGTTATGATAGCTTGTTTCTTAATTTTTCCATAGTTGGAACCTGTGAATAATGAATGTGTTAATTCAAGATAGAATAAAAACTAGTTATGTGATAAATATAATGAATTTTTCCTGCATGATCTTCCTACATTATTGTAAAGTCCATGTGACTTGTGCATTGGAGCCATGAGAGATCACTGTTTGTGAAGTCTAAATTCTTTTCTTTGGGTCTAAGAGCACACTGGTATGTTTTTTCCTACTGTTTATGATGTCATCAAGATACAATACTTGTGGTGTGTGGGGCAAGGAGGCCCTAATGTGATATGAGCCTAGACAGTTGTTGTCGTAGGTTGGGTAGGGAGGCCTAGTTGTTGTAGAAATAGTTGATGGATGGAGTGGACAGATGCATGGGTTTATGCATGTTGTTGTCAGGGAGGACACTAGAGATGATGGAACGGGTTGAACCTGAGATTACACATTGATATGAATGTTGAATGCTTTTTGAATCTGCTGTTTATTTATCTTCATTACATTCTCCGTGGATTTATGCAAATCATTTACCTTACTCTCCTTCTAATAGAGTTGAAGATGCGTAGGGTATGCCATGTGCTTTCTGTGTTTATCTTCTCATGGAGGGATGGGTCTACGCTCCTCCTATAGGTGGAAAAAACTCGATAGGTAGTTTATCTACTCATTGCGTTGATCCCCTTCTATTTTATATATTTTAATGTTTTCATAGAATAATTATAATATATGGAAATATGGAAATTGATAATGTTATTAACTAAATTAATAAATGTTTAACCCATGGGGTTAGATACTAGTTGTATGCAATTCTGAGGTTACATTTATGAGAAACCATAGACTCAGTTTAGTTATGTCTGGATAGAGTATAACTTTGTTGTGATTCTAATGTATTGAAATGTGGAAATGATAATGCTTAAAGAATTAATTAATGTAAATTACAATTGAGAAAAAGGGATAATGTAATTTAATGTATCTCTTTAAATGTATGTGTGATTATAGGATATCTAGTCTTAGTAGTCGCAGTCAAGATTATGAGAGACATTAGTTGTAGTTGAATCTAAGACTAGGTTATTACCATAGTGTGGTGGTGAGAAATATTATATCATGTAATTTTTTTGGTTTGATATGCTACTTCGCCATATTAGTTAGGGAAACTAAAACTCTGGGGTTTCTGAGCCCTAGGGGGTGTTTTCCCCAACATCCCAGTGGAAGGATGGATGGATGACTACCCATTTTTTCCCCTCTCTCTTCTTTTGGTAGTTACTTTTGATGGTATGTACGATGGTTAGTTTTTCCCATATTGGTGTGTTGACGGCTTTAATGGATTGAAGTTATTCACACATATATATTATAAATATAGTTTCATAAAGTCTACTATAAGTATAACATGTATGGGTTGTGATGTCTTGAGGATCCTTACTCAGTGTATGGGCTATAATGGATTGAGGTATAATACCTAGCATATGATATATTTTATGTGAGCTGTGGTTTCTCTTAAAAACTAGTTGGTTTCATTGGTTACATGGACATCTTGGTGTGATGCACGAGATGTATGTTAATGCAAAGGGTCCATGTTATGGTGCTTCACCTGGGTGTCTTTGGGCTAGCCTTTTGGATGGAGATGCTCAGGATGTGCGATGTTATGGAAAAAATGCAAACTAGTGGGGAAGTGGTAATGGGGTACCCTTGATATTCATTATTATAATTTATTATCTTGTATGTGATACTTGTTTAGAGTAGCTATGGTGAGGGTGGGAACTAGTTGTACCTATTTAGGTTATGAGTTAGTTTCACTTGATGTTCACTATAATTTTGCATTCTTTCTTTACTATTGCATGAGAGGCTCCATGGAGGATCTAAACGAGTATATTTTTATACTCACCCTACATTATATACAATATTTTCAGGTCACTTGGAGAAATTTGAAGATCAGGTTGTTTTCTACTAGCTTGGGGTTTTTATGGAGCTTTTTGGGCTTCATGGTATCTATCTTTTTTTACTTATTTTTGGTATTTGTAGTTTTCCCTTTCAGTTGTGATTTTTATTTAATGACATTACATTTTCCTACATGGGTTTATTTTATATTATAGTCTGATTATGGGTTGGTTAGTGTCTATATTATCTCTCTCTTCTGCATCTGTTTCTCTTAGAGAGGGTAATTCATTCCATCTGCATGTTTATTATATCCTTGATGCTAGTCCCCAACTCAGGGCCTACTAGAGGTGGTACATAAGGGTCACTATCTCTTTTCCCCCATTTCCAGCCTAGTAGAGGTACACTTTGTAGGTAGGGTGTCATGATAGTGTTGTATCATAGTTCTGGTTGAAGGATATGATGGATTTCGAGTTAGGAATATGTGATGTTTCATGTGTTGGTAGGGTAATGGTGTCAACTATGTTTGGAAAGAAATATAAACCTGAGAGATAGTATAAGACATAGGTATTTAGTCCCCCAGATGATCTAATGCATGAACCTTTAAGCTTACATAATTTTCTAAATGAGTTGATAATGGTTGTAGGGTAGAGACTTAGGAAAGGATCATGCATCATTCTTCATTGTGCCTATGTTTGAATGGGTAGAAATTGTTATATGTTAACCAAAAATGAATAATAGAAAACAATTAATTAATGTTAAAGCCTTCCATATTCTAGGTTTATGAGATCCAATTGTTTGATACATTACATGTATGTCTATAGGTCAACATCGTATTCAATTTTACAAAGAAGATATTTAGCCGGTTGTGCCAATAAAATGTATCATAGTAGAGGTTAATGACAATGAAACTTGGAAGAGGATACTTTTAGTGTTTCAGCACTAGTGTTTGCAAATGTATGATGGATCAATTTCAGATTTCACAAAATACTAGTTGGATAAGGTGAGATAGCTTTCAGTTCAATCCATTCTGGGAGGAATCAATGAGTGTCATTGGATTTAACGATGCTACATGACGTAGTGATGTAGTGGTGGTTGTTATTCCTCATACAACGTGAGGAGTTGTGTGCTTCATGGGAGGAGTTATGAGATCTGTTCAAAGCAGAGTTTCATTCTTCAACTGCGAAGGCAAGAAGTCTCCAGGATATGCTTACCCTTCAGTAGGGGAGCTCCAGTGTGTGAGTGTTTGGAATCCATTTTAGGAACCTTGTAAAATATGTTTCAGAACTATTTCTTGATGAGAAGGATTCAGTGAGACATTTTGAGGAGGCTTTACATCCATAGATTCATTTTCAGGTCACCCCATTTATGCCGAAGACATAGCTTGAGGTGCTGGAAAGAGGAGAGGTCATTGAGAGAACGTTATCCAAAACCATATCTTCACGAGAGGGGAGTCATCATGATTCCTCGTGGAGAAGAGCTGTGGTATAGGGTTCCCAGTTTTTAGGGTAGAAGAGCTTTCAATCCGTCTGTGGTAGGTCCCAACCCTTATCATCTCATTCATTTGGGGGCTTCAGCACTCAGGCCTATGACAAGGGATCTGACATGTTTTTTTCTTTTGGAGTCCAAGGTTATCTGCAATAATAGTGCCTGACCTTTATAAGTAGTCAGTGTGCACTAGGTGTTCTTATCCAGATCCCTCCACTAAGTCAGTTCCATTAAAGGTAGCAGTAGTAGGTTTCTCCTGTTTGGGATCAGGTGAGAGTGTATGGGGTGGGAAAACACTATCCAAGGGACACTCACTATCCTCATAGTGTGGAGTGATATCATGGGTGTGGTCATCATAAGAGTTAGACAGTCCATTTAGTATGATGTGGTTAGCTTCAAGCATTATCATTTCTAGTGCAGGGAAACCAGATGTAGTTCGAGGTACCCTTTTCTTTCTTTTTTACTAGGGTGCATGATTTGTTTGATTCAGGAGTGACACACTCCTTCATATCACCTATCCTTTTCCATGCTTTGGGACTCCATGTAGAGAGACTTACAGGTCCCTTGGCATTGATTATGCCAGTTAGAGGTCGAGATGACTTATTTCATGTATATAGAGACTATGAGAAAGATTTGGGGCAACACCACTCTTGGTTAGATTTCCTATGTTTACAAATACCACCATATAATGTTATCCTTGGTATGTATTGGTTGTATTTGATGTAAGATATCATGGATTTATTCAGGATCCATGTTATGTTCTTAAATGATGATGGGGAGCTAGTAGTGTTTGTTGGTGAGTGAGACCCTTGGATGAGTCATAGGCATGTTACATCCTTGTTATCCTTGATGGATAATAAAATGATGATTTCATCAGAGGATCTGTATTTGGTGTTTCCTAGGGTCATTGAAGAGTACATTGATGACTTTCCAAAAGAGGTTGTAGGGTTACCCACTCGATGTGAGATCAATTTTTGGATTGAAATACAATCAGGAATGTCTCATATCTCGATGTCTCCATATAGTATGTATCCTTCTATGAAGTGAGATCTATGTATACAGCTTGATGGTCTATTGCGGTGTGGTTTTGATCGACCAAGTGTGTCGGTGTGGGGTGCACTAGGCTTTTTCATGAAGATGGTTGATGTCATTTTGTTGTTTTGTATCGATTATTGTCTCTTGAACCAATTGAAAGTGAAGAATTGCTATCCTTTTGCCTGGATTGATGATTTATTCAATCAACTGAAGGGTGAAAGTTGGTTGTCAAAGATCGATTTGTGGTTATGATATCATCTTATGTGACTGATGAATGAGGATATTCTAAATACAACTTCATGTATTCGTCATGGGCATTACGAGTTTCTTGTGATATTGTTTAGTGTGAAAAATAATCTAGTTATGTTCATGGGTTTGATAAATTATATGTTTCTTGACTTCCTAAATAAGTTTATAGTGGTTTTCATCAATTAAATACTTCTTTAATCCATATCCTAGGAGGAGCATGCATAGAATCTATGTTTTGTTTTCGGAGTTCTCTACCATGATAAGTTGTTTGGGAAAGTGTCCAAGTGTGTGTTTTCAACTTGAGAAGTCCATTTAGTTGGGCAAGTTATATCCCATCATGGAGTATATGAGGATCCATCAAAGATAGATATAGTTTTGTCTTTGGTAGCACCCAAGACTTTGGTAGAGGTGTGAAGTTTCCTTGGTCTTGCAGGCTATTATAGGAGGTTCTTATATTATTTTCTTTGGGTTGTGACTCCTCTAATAGCGTTGAATTGAAATAATCAATCATTCGTATAGACTGATCAGTGTCAGGAAGCATTCATATATCTGATGGAGAATTTGTTCAGTGATCTGGTTCTTTTTATACCAGTAGAAGCATTTTAGTTTGAGGTTTTATATGATGAATTGTGTATGTGGTTAGGCTATGTTCTAATGTATCATAGATCAATTATTTCTTATGGTTATCTATAGTTATGTCCCCAATAATGTAATTATTAAACCCAGGATCTCTATTTGGAAGAGGTGCTATTATCCCTAAATTTGTGGAGACATTACCTCATTGGTGAGTGTTTTGTGATCTTCACTGATCATAAGATCCTGAGGTAAGTTTTCTCCCAGAGTGACTTAAACATGTAACAATGTTGGTGGATGGAGTTATTATAGGATTGAGAATTTGAAATTATATGTACACCTGGATGGGAGAATGTTTTATCCAATGCACTAAGTAGGAATTTGTGTAGTGATGCAGTGCGTGAATCAAGTGATTCTTGTAGAGTGATGGAATAAAATTCAACATTACATATGTATATGGGATAAGTTGGGATAGAGGTTGTCTTTTTTAGATGATTTCATAGTCATCTCTATTATAGTAGGTAGTGGAGTCCCTGTTGGGGGATCATTAGGTGTAGGTCTGGAGAGAGCGAGTTGTTTGTGGCGAGGCCCCTGATGGTTCGTCTGAGGATGAATAACAACGACTGTATATTCAGGGAAGGATTTTTATTCATTTGGTGTCATGTGAGATGGTTCTCATAGAGTTCTATATTTCACCCTTAGTGGTATATCCTGATGTGAAAAAGGTGTATCAAGCTATGAGTGGTTAGTTTTGGTGGTCTGGTATAAATCATGTCGATACAGAGTTTGTGTCTCGATGTTTGGTCTGCTAGAAGTTAAAGGTTGAGCACAATGTTTTGGGTGGTTTACTCTATCCATTAAATGTTCTTTAGTGGAATTGGGAGGACATCTAGAAGGACTTATTTATAGGTTTACCTTGATCTCAGGAAGGCTATGATGTTATATGGATGGTAGTGGATCATTTGAAGAAATCGGACCACTTTATAGCGATCATGGAGTTATGCTCAGTGGAGGTTTTATCGTGGTAGTATCTAGAGGAGGTAGTGAGGCTTCATGATGTCTCTAAGATGATCATTTATAATTATGATCCTATATTTAACTCAAGGGTTTGGATATGTATCCATCATGATTTTGGTTCTCATATATTCATTATCACTGCTTTTCACTCACTGATGGATTGTCAAATAGAACGGACCATCCAGACTCCTGAAAACATGTTGCACTCTTGTGTCCTAAATTTTGGAGGTTCTTGGATGAGGCACCTACCCTTAGTAGAGTTCTCTTACAATAATAGTTTTTACTCCACCATTGGCATGGAATAATATGATTAATTGTATGTAAAACCATTGCATTCTCTATTGTGATAGACTAGTGTTGGGTAGTTTTTAATTCTTTGGCCGAAGTTGGTACAGAATATGATAGAGATGGTCCAGGTGATTCATAAGAGGATGAAGGCAACGTAGGTTCACTAGAAATCCTATTTCGATCATAGGGGGATACCTATGGAGTTTTTCATTAGGGACCATGTTTTTATGAAGGTGACACCTCGTCATGGTAGTTAAGGTTTGGTCGTTAGTGTAAGATTTCATCCCAATTTGTTGGGCGTTTCGAGGTGTTGGATCATGTAGGTGCCATGGCATATCAGGTAGCACTTCCCCCGCAGATGATCCAGATACACAAGGTCTTTAACATGTCATATCTCTTTTATTATCTTCATGATGAACCTCTTGTCATCTATTGGGGTGAGATCAATGTTGATGATGATGTGACTTTGAGGAGTGGCACGTAGAGATACAAGACTACATGGAGAAGGTGTTATGCAGGCATGTTATCCCCTTGGTTCATGTCTTGTGGTGGAATGGTGGTGTGGAAGGGAGAACCTGGGAATGTGATTCATAGATAGACACTTAGTACCAAGAGTTGTTTGACGTTTAGATCTTATCTAGTAACATCATTCATTTGATGGTTGTAGAACATTTTTGTTTATGAGATGGATTTCTCTTTTTTCTTGTTGTGGATTTCTCTATTTTGAGAGGTATCTCCCCCAAGTGATTTCTTAGGAGCTGGTTGTGGTTGTTGAGTATATTTTTATTGTTCCTTGAGTGTGGTGGTGAAATTTTGTGGTGGAGAAAGGTATGAGAGGTATCTCATGGGGTGGTTGTTCAGATGAGCCCTTTCTATTTCCTCTGATGTTTGGTTTTGAATTCTTGAGGATGAGAATGTTTTGAGTGGTATATGATGTAAGGGCCCAAACCTAGGTGGATCAACCCTTTTCTTTTTTCTAAAGATCGAATTTCTTGGAGGAGGCTCCTAATAAATTTGGAGATGTTTTTTTAAGTAAATGCTGGAAATGAGTGATTACACATTGTTTAATTGTATTAAATGAAGTGGAATCATGTTTAACGGTTTGTCCTGGAATGCTTCACGAAATGTAGTCTTTTACATGATGTGAAATAGGGATTCACTATGTGAAATACTTTGGTGTATGAAAAATAAAATAAAGCGCAGAAGTGATACATTTTTTAGTGAATCCCGAAACCTGATAGTTACAAGAAATGAAAGGGTATTTCACACTGTGTAATGCCCCAAAAGATTATGTTTTAACTGTTTTCCATCCACTCGGTTATTCTCAAAACCTACAGCTATAGTGGATCTCCCTTGACCCTAGGCAACCCAACAACTCTATCTTCAGCATTTTGGGATTCCTTTATCAAGGATCAATCTATAGACCCCTCCTCCAATTCTTAGAAATATTTATTCAATATAAGGTATGATATACCTCCATTTTTTTGGTTTATTCAATATGTTTCATTAAATTTCTCCATTACATGTGATGGAATGTGATATTTATGTTTTTAGTGGAGTTTCTTTGTTTTTTGGTTGGTGCAGTTGTGCTACAGTGTCCTCAGGTGGATGCAGTTGTTGAGGGAGAGGTAATCATGATCTATTACTTTGATCTGTTATCATATGAATAACGAGAACAACCTTTAGAGGTAGGGGATTCAATTCTTCTCTATTTATTTATGTGCAATTTTAGAGTTAGCATGATTTTCCCCTTGGATCCCAATAATATTGACCTAATTAAATACTTGAACCATATTAAAGAAATGGAATCGATCACATACTGATGTTGTTTCTTTATACTATGATAATAGTTTGCCTCTTGGTTTTATAGATAGTGTGAAATCTATTCTATTATTGGTTTATCATGATGTTCTTGATTGAAATTGATAAAGAATGTCAATACGAAATTAATTAATAATTATTTGGCTACAAGATAAAGAGGAATGTTTAATAAATCTGGTTCCTACTGTTATACATTAGTGTTAATAAAATTGATGCAGATATGCATGTATGATGGAATTGGTTAATTAACTTGAATAATATTGATTCTTGTTGATAAATGATTAAAGGCATTATAAATTAATTGGTTATTTAATTTTTGATAGCTTATGATAGCTTGTTTCTTAGGTTGCTCATAGATGGAATCTACTAATAATGAATCAGTTAATTCAAGATGGAATAAGAATCGGCTGTGTGATAAATAAAATTCCTTTGTAGGACATGAGTTTACATCTTTCATGTAAAGACTAAGTTCCTCGTACTTTTCTACCATGCAAGCTCATTGTGTGTGAAGTTTGAATTCTTTTATTTAGGGATGAGAGCCCATTTTTATGTTTTTTCCTCCTACTTGTGATGTTCTCTATATACGAGACTTGTGGTATGTGGGGCGGGGAGGCCCAGATGTGACGTTAGCCTGGATGGATAAGCATATAGGAATGTTTTGGCATGTGGGGTAGGGAGGCCCAGTTGTTGTAGCAACAGTTGATGTCTAGAGTGTAAAGATGCATCATTTTATGCATGTCGATGTTGGGGAGTACATTGGAGATTTTAGAAGGGGTTTAAGTTGGGCATAACCATTCATAAGAAAGTTTGATTCGTGTTGAAATTACTGTTTTTTAATATTCTTTACTTACCCCACAACATGAGGTAGCTGTTTTTTTACACTCTTTCTAAGGGAGACAAACACACATGAGGTATGGCACATTCATTAATCGTTTATGTTCTCATGGTTGGATGGGTCTACATTCCTTCCATAGGTGGTAAATACTCGACAGTTAGTTCATCTACTCACTGTGTTGAACCCCTTCAATTTGGTAGCTTATAAATTTTTCCATGAACACCTAGAAAATATGGAAAAATTGAATGTTTTAATGTTGTTAGATAAATGAATAAATTTTTAACCAATGGGATGAGATCTTTCTGGGATGCAATATTGAGGTTATTTTCTGAGAAACCGTGGACTCAGTTTGGTTATGCCAGTAGGTCATGGAACATTGTTGTGATACTAATGTAATTAAATTTGGAAATGATAGTCATTAATTATTGGCTAAAGAATAAATTAACACAATGTGAAACTAAGAAACATGGATAATGTAAATTAATGTGTCTCTTTAAATGGTTGTGTTCTTATAGGATATATAGTCTTAGCAATGGTATTAGGGAATTTGATAAATGTTAGCTGCAATTGAGACTAAGAATAGGTTTTTCTCATAGTGTGGTGGTGATCTATATTATATCCTGTACTTTTTCGTTTTGATATGCTACTCCACCCTGTAGGTTAGGAAAGCTAAAACCCTGGGGATTCTAAGCCCTAGGGTTGTTTTCCACAACATCCTAGTAAGAGGATGGATGGTTTACTACCACATTTGTCCCCTCTCCCTTCTCTTGGTAGTTACTTTTTCTATCCTACATGATGGTTAGTTTTCTCCATATATGTGTTTAGAGGGCTGTAATTTCATGAGGTTATTCACCCACATATATTCTGGATATAGTTTCTGAAATGATACTATAAGTATAACGTGTACGGGTTAAGATGGATGGAGGATCCTTACTCAATGTATGGGCTGTAAAGGCTTGGTGTATAATACCCGACGTATGATACATGTTATAAGAGCCTTGGTGGATCATGGAAACTACCTAGTTACTTTGGTTACATTGACATGGTGGTGTGATGTACAAGGTGTATGTTGACACACAAGGTTGGTGTTGTGGTGTTTCGCCTAGGTGTCACTACTACAAATATGGCCTTTATCAGTTCTATAAAAGACCATTTAAAGTGATAAAAAAGTACAATTAATATTTGTGATGACAAAGGGGGTCTCTTTTATTATCACTAAAAATGCGCTGATAAAGACCCCTTTTATTAGCGCCAAAAAAGGCATTGATAAATGGGGTCTTTTATCCGTTCTAAAAAAATTGCTAATAAATGGGTCCTTTATCAGTGCTTTTTTAGACCTAATAAAATTCCCCTTTTATCAGTGATTTTTTAAAAGAGATGATAAAAGTTAAAAAAGAATTAAAAAATTAAAAAAATATTTCTGCGAATTAGGGAGGGGCTTCAATAGAGCTTGAACCACCCCCCCCCCTTTCAACAGCGACCCCAGCCCGCATTCCCCCACCACCCCAATCCTTTAATAGCGCTACCCCCCACCCTTTAAGAGAGATATCCCTTATTCCACCCGTGTGCGCGACCTACCTCGGCCTAGATTCAAAATCGGGACACATTGCCTGCACACCTATGTCTTTACCACTCCACCATGTTTCTTTTCACTTCATTTATTAAATATCTATTTATTTATATATATATATATATAGTTATATTTACACGTATATTAATATATATTTATATTAACAAATATATATATTTATATTTATATATATATTTAGTTATAATAATATATATACATACTTGTATATTAATATTTATATATATATTCGAATATTAATATAAATATATATGCATATATTAATATATATATATACATATATAGTTATATTTATATATTTATATATTTATTTATATGTTAATATATATTTATAATATTAGTTTTAAATACATTTATAAAATATTCTTTTTTGTGTGTTTATAAATAAATAAATACATCTATACAACACACACACATATTATATATGTATTTGTAAGTATAATTATATATATTTATATATATTTACAAATATTATATATAAATATGTATATACATATGTTTATGATGTATAGATAATATATATCAGTTTGTCAATATAGATGCACACAAATACACACAGACACACACACACAAACATCATATAGGTATATAAATATTAATGTATTTGTATTTTAAATACAATCGATATTATTTATTTATTTAGATAAGCCTCATATATCGACTAATATACTTTAGATGTAAATATTTTCAATTATTTATTTATAAAATTAAATTTTTATGGGTGAATATATAAAAAAATGTATATATTGTTATATAATTGATTAAAAATAACATTAAATTGTGAAAAAAATGAAATTTCAAATCCATAATATTAATATAAATGTAATAACTCATATTAAATTCCATCCCTAGTGAAAAAGTTCAAAAATACCCCATGAAAAAAGGTGGAAATTCCATCGAATGTTAAAACAATTGGGTATCCATATTAAATACTCGGTTTTGGAGGCCTTTTGGGCCTTTCGACATGGAAAAATATGAAATAAGGTTCCCTTCAGTCACTAGTGTGTAAATCTCATCACAGGATTCAATTTGATATGATATAGAGCTCAAACAGACACCTGGATCAAAAGTTATGGTCGTTTGAATTTTGAGTTACGTATTTAACATATTTTAGATCTTTTATTAATTTTTTTGAATTTTTGTGTCTTCAAATTGTTATTAAAAGATTATTAGTCGATGGTAATTTGAAAATTATTAATTTATAATTTTGTTTTTGATATTTTATAAGTCATATTCACTACATATATTATATATTTACTGAAAATTTTTATTTATACATATCTAAAACATTTTTAAAATATATATATTATATTTATATCAACATAAATATACTGATATATTAATATATCAACATATTATTTTTTGTGAAATATAATTTTTTTCAAATATACACAATATCAACGCTAGGAAAAAAATGCTGATAAAGCCCCCCTTTATTAGCACTACTAAAAAAAGTGCTGATAAAGGGGTCCCCTTTAACAGCACTCAAAAAAAAGAACTGATAATAGGGGTTCCATTATCAGCTCTAAAAAAGCACTGATAAAGGGAACTTTTAATAGCACTTTTTTAGCATTGTTAAAAGTGACCTTTATCAGTGATTTTTTTAGGGATGATAAAGGCAACCCCTTTATCAACATTTTTTAGCACTATTAAAGTGTGGTGATGTGGAAACCCAGTTTCGAGGTAGTGTGACCTTAGGATATCCTTTTTGGAGAGATATTCTCAAGACATGTGATTTTGGGGCACAGTGGCAAACCAGTAGGGAAGTAGTAGCGGGTTACCCTTGATATTCTTTATTATATAATATGCTCTTGTATGTGATAGTTGGAAAGTGTACCCATGGTGAGGTTTTAGACTTATTATACCTGTTTAAGTGCTGATTTAGTTTCACTTATTGATCACTATGCTTTAGCATGCTATATTTACTTTTTCACGAGACACTCCGAGGAGGATCCTACTGATTATACTGTTATAATAACCCTATGTTATATAAATTTTTTCAGGTCACTTGGAGTAGTTTGGTGATCAGGATGCTTACTACTAGCTTGGGGTCTTGCAAGAGTTGTTTGTGCTTATTGTTCTCCACCATTTTACTTTATTTGGGTATTTTCAGTTATCCCTTTCAGTTGTAGTAGTTCTTGCAAGACAATACAATTGGGTACTTGCATTTCTTTTATATTGTTGTCTGATTAGGGGGTGGTTGGTGTCTATCTATTCTCTCTCTTCTGCATGTGTTTTTCTTAGAGGGTAATACATCCCATATACATGTTTATTATACCCTAGTTTATTGTTTCCAACCCAGGTCCTACTGGATGCAGGACTGGCGGATCACTATCTCCCATCTCCCATTTATGGACCAGGATGGGTACACTTTGTGGGGAGGGGGTTGTGACGTAAGCTGCATATCAGTGGATAGGTTTATGTTACATATTTTATCCACTATTGAAAAAACTATCTTAAAAAATATATGAGATGGGATAAATATCACATGACATATCTTTAAAGATAGTGAGGTAGAATTCCAATAATCAATATCATGTTTTAAAATGTTTCCTTCAGCAATAGTTTAGTGAAGATAAAAACAACTTACTCCATTGTAGGAAAAAGTTCTGTATTTAGTTTATTCATTTCAAAATATTCTGATAATATACATAATAGACCAAGTAGTGGGACATAGACTATTTAAGTCATCATGTAGAATTTTTGAGTCTGTTTCAACTATCTTGCTTCTTTGGAGGTCACAGGCCCAGATCTGGTTTGTTTACATAATCTTCATACTCTCAAAATGGAAGGGGTGAACGTTATCAGGGGTAGTCCCTCATCCTTCACTATTTTAGACCTCCTTAGGCCTCTTCTTGTTGAGGGGATGTGGGGTTGAGGTTGTGGTTTGTTTTCCGTTTTCTTTAATAAAAATTTAAATGATGATGATGATGATGAATGTTCTTAAATATATAAGGTTTCACTAAATTCATGGTGATAGTTTTAAACATTTTATTATCATAGCCCAATAGAAGGTACAAATTCACATCAACTAACAAATCATCCAGTTCGGCCTTCATCCAAACTAATTGAGTTGTAACATGAGTGGTATCCACATACTCAGATTATATAGTGTTAAGGGTTATTGAAATTTGTTTCTTCATATACCAACTCACACATTTTTCTCCCAATAGGAAAACTCTACTAGATTAGGATCTTCTATAATCTACAAAACCTAAACAATATACATCTGTATAGCCAAATAGATTCATATTTCTTGTACTATCAAACTTAATCCCATAATCTATAATGACCTTATTTTATCGGAAAATTTTTTACCATCCAATAAATGTTTTATTTTTTAGTACATTGAAATATAGCACACAACATAACAACATAAACCATGTTTTTTCAAGAGGCTATTAGATACATTAGGCTTCCAATATATTTCATAAACTCTTTTTGATCAATATTATTTCCATACTCATCCTTAAATAGAATTTTTCCAACAGATATGGATATGAAAACAAATTTTGATTCTTTTATTCCAATTCATTTATGTAATTCATTGGAAATCATTACTTGTGATAGAAAAATGTTACTCTATTCTTGATATATTTTCATTCCATGAAAGTACATCATTTCTCCCAACAAAGAAATTTAAAACAACATCTTCATTTCTATGTAAAATCATTCAAATCATCTTTATTATTCCCTGTGAATATGATATAATCAGTATAAAAAATCCCAAAAAGATAAAACTATGAATTTTATTTTATCTTCAGGTTCACATTAAATTTTCCTTTCCTAAAATATAACTTCTTCATGAATTTATCTATTATAAATTACCATGCTATCAGTGAATTTTTCACCCCAAAATTTTTTTTCACCTTAAATTTGTTTTTACATATTTTCCAGGAAACAATCCACATGGTTTATAAATATAAACTTCTTATTCCAGCTCTCTAGTATGAAATTAAGTCTTTACATCCCTTTGGAATATCTCATTTCTTCATTTTGAGAAAATAGAAATAAATATTCATATATTTCCAATCCTTTCCACTATATTAATGGTCTCATCAAAATCAATCCCTTTATCTTCAAAATAGCCTTTACAAACCAGTCTGTCCTTATTTCATATCATCTCACCTCTTTCATTCCTCTTGTTTCAAAAAAACCCACTTTGTCCCAATGATTTTTTAATCTTGTATGTGATAGTTGGTGAGTGTATCCATGGTGAGGTAGTGGACTTATTATACTTATTTAGGTGATGAGTTAGTTTCACTTGTTGTTCACTATGCTTTAACATGCTTTGTTTACTTTTTCACGAGACGCTATGGGGAGGATCCTACTGAGTATATTGTTATACTCACCCTATGTTATATAAATTGTTTTCAAGCCACATGGACCGTATTGGTAATCAGGCTGGTTACTACTATCTTGGGGTTTTGCAGGAGTTTTTTAGGCTTCACGCTCGCTACCATTTTACTTACATTGGGTACTTATAGTTATCCCTTTTAGTTGTAATAGTTCTTGCATGACAACACAATTAGGTACTTGGGTTTCTTTTATATTGTACTCTGAGTAGGGGTTGGTTGGTGTCTATCTTTTCACTCTCTTCTTCATGTGTTTCTCTTAGAGGTTAATCCCTCTCATCTGCATTTTTATTATACCCTATGTTGTTGTTTCCTAACAAGGTCCTACCGGAGGTGGGACTGGTGGGTCACTATCTCTCACCTCCCATTTCTAGCCCAGGAGGGGTACACATTGTGGGGAGGGCCTCATGACGTAAGCTGCATATCATTTGATTGATTTATGTTACATATTTTAACCATTATTAAAAACAATATCTAAAAAAATAGAGATGAAATAAATATCAGATGACTTATCTTTGAAGACAGTGAGGTAGAATTCCAATAATCAATATCACCTTTTAAAATTTTTCTTGCAGCAATAGTTTAGTGAAGATAACAACAACATGCTTCATTGTAAGATAAATTTCCATATTTAGTTTATTTATTTCGAATATATTATATTATGAAGTGATACTTAATATCAATGTGGTTAAATCGACAATGTTTCACTAAATTCTTGGTAATATTAAGAAATATTTGATTATCACAGCCCAAGATAAAGGAAAAATTCACATCAACTAACAAATATTCTAGATTGGCCTTCATCTATACTATTTTCTTTGTAACGTGAGTGGTAGACACATACTCATATTATATAGTGATAAGAGTCATTGAAATTTTTTGCTTCATATACCAACTCACACATTTTTCTTTTAATAGGAAAATCCACTAGATTTGGATATTTTATCAACATAACATGAATAATGTTCATTTGTATAGCCAAATATATTAATATTTCTTATACTAACATACTTAATCCCATAATCTATAATGACATTAATTTATCTGATCACTAATACAAATCTGAGCTATATCCACGGTTTTATAGGTCCGTGGCTATATCTTTTATACTGCCACGGTTAATTATTTCATCCGTGTCTATATCCAGCAGCCCCATTTTTTTTCCCAAACCCATCGGGCTCCTTCTCCTCCCCCTTGCGATTCATCCTCCTCACCGCGCCCTCCCCCTCCCCAACGCCTCCACGTCGACACCTCCTCCGTGATGCGCCCTCCTCACCTCACCCTCCTCGCCGCACCCTCCTCACCGCGCCATCCTCCTCACCGCACCCTCCTCCCCGACGCCTCCTCACTGCGCCCTCCTCCCCGATGCCTCCTTGCCGCACCCTCCTCCCCGACGCCTCCTCACCGACGCCTCCTCTGCGCCGCGCCCTCCTCGCCGTGCCCTCCACGCCACGCCCTCCTCTCCATGGTGTCAGTGAGCATTACTCGGTTATGGAACTGAAGAATATGGATGAGGGTGGTCCCAAGAATCCCTCCGTTTTCTCATTTTCAACAAGCAGAAATGTATCGGAATAGGTTTAAGGGAGTGAGGCCACATTCATGAAGAGTTCTACAGAAGGTGGAGGTATTATGATGGATAACCATTTTGATCTTTTGTCATATGATGAACTAGTCCAGAATTTTGAACAATACCTGGTCAGAACCGTTGGAGACGAGCAGGTCCCTGAAAATTGGTCATGTGATGAATGTTCTTTCCACTTTTTAGGTGATTTAGAGGACGAGGTTCAGGATTAAATGTATCCATGTATGAGAAGAGTAAGATAGGGAAGGTCAACTAGAAATATAAAAGGGATTACTCATATTTTTCTCTACCAATGGGGACTAGGTTTATGAATATGTCAAAGGACAAATAGAAGGAATGTAACCCACCTCTCCAAGGTGGTCTTTTAGTAGTGGGATATTCTTGATAATCCTTTAAAAATTCTTGTGAAATCATAAGATGATGAACCAATTAAAGATACCCTTTCCTTTACTTTGAAAAATTATAAAATTGAGGATTTTTTTTTTGATAAGAGGTTGCAGGAGGTTGAATAAATCACTTCTAACTTAGAAACACTCCTAGGATCACCGTTTTTTCTTTAAAAAGAGCAAGATGACCAAATTAATGAAGTTTTTTATTTAATTGAACAAGATTTTCTTTTATATTATTGTGATTTTTTTGTGTATGATTTTGATTTCTCTTCTCCCTATGTATGTTGTGTAGATTCAAGTGAACTTCATGATTTACTAGAGGTATATGAGAAGGTTATTAATACACCTGATGAGTAACTTTTGAAACTCAAAAAATCTAATTATAATTCAAAGTTTGGGAGTGGTCGAAGAGCAAGAGGATATTTTGAAGTTTCACACTAATGAAAAAGTGGATATTGATACATATGTGGTTTTTAACAATGACTTTATATAGGATATTGAATCGGATGAAAAATCACATCCAAGAATTGAATTTTTACTATTTATGCACATCACTCCTCAAGTTGAAGAAGAGGGAATATACCCCCTTTCCCCCCCTTTCCACTACTCCTAGGAAGTTATAATTTCAAAGAGGTGAAATTAAAAGTATATGAAAAAGGGGTGTTAAAAAACTATTTGAGTTGATTACTATAGCTAGAAAGAAGATTTTATGCTAGTTCTTAAGTAAGAAGACACATCCTCTATCTAATTGGGGTTGAATCAATGATTTTTCAACTGTGAGCAATCTAAATATCGAACCCCTTGGGGGATAAACCCATGATTATCTTGTTACTTTTTTTAGTTTTTTTATTTGACCTTCTTTAATAATGTTTTTTTATGGAGGTCTTTTTTTGTAGGAAGTTAGGTGGGTCACTTCACATGGCAGCCCATTTTGAGTAACTTCTTTCACTCTAAGAAAATTTTCAGGTTGTTTCCTTCCACCCTTAAATTTTTAAGAGTTTAAATTCTTATTATATACTTCAAATTAAGTGTGAGGTAAGGGTACATAATTTTTTTCTTATCCTACATTTTATAATTCTAAATCATTGTTTAAACATTCCTTTTTATTGATTTTTATTAAAAACAATTATGTTATTCACATAGAATAAGTGAATATACATTATAATTTCTATTTTTTTAGTACTTTGGTGAGCATAATTTCACATCCTATTGAAGTATAGATTCAATGAATTTTATAGATCTAGAGAAGTTATATTTCATAGTAACTTTGAACCAATCTACCTTAGTTTTTACTCTAGTTTGGTTCTGTTTTGAACTTTAAATTTTATAAATTAATGTATATGTTTACACTTATAGGAGATGCAATTTTGGAAACCAAAGGTATTTATTCATCATGAAAAGAAGAAATTTTTTTCCAATGATCTCAAATGAATAGAGCATCTACACCATGGGAGTAATAGTTTAAATTCTATAATTTTTCTACTTAAACTTGAAAATTCACTTCTTTTTTTTAGTTGAAATAAATGGTTGGAAGTTGCCTTTTAATAAATTTTGTATGCTGAAATCATCTTGTTAAATCTGTTGGTTGTTGCTTCCTTTTTTACTAACTTTTTGTATTGAAATTCTGGTGTGTATGCTTATTTTAATGTTTTACTAAAAATCATTTTTGAACATCAAATGTTAACATGCATCTACATTAAAATCCATAAATATGTGTTGAAGTTGTTAATATAGTAACTAGTGGGTATCATTCATGCATTTTGTGTGATTGTTTGAACTCTATGTTCTTCATTTATTTTGTTTTTAATATATTAGTTATATGCTTTGTTTGTAATTAGATAAAAAATTCTTTATTGTTACAAATTGATGCATATATCTAATTAATCATTTCTACCATAGGACGAGGTGGTTGGTGTTGGTTCAAATGCGGGCACGTTGGCATGCAACCGACAAGAAAGGGGGAACATCCATTCTTGGTAATGGGCATCTATGTGAACTTCCCTTCTCAGTTATTGGTTTTGATTAGAGTGATATTAACATATTATTTTGTTCCCATGTAGTTTTACAAACATAAAATAAAATTTTTATCATAGTTTTATGGTTCCAATTCTAAAATCTTTTTTATGAGCTGAATTCTACGGTACTCAATTGTTGTGCTCGATATGATTGTATCAACTTCTTTCTTCCATAAACCTTTTACAGTTTAATGAAGATAGGGTGAAACTGGTGATGAAATTTTTGAAGCTCTAATTTCTAATAGATGAACTTTTCAAAACAAAACATTTTCTTCTCAAGTAAGCTTTGATTTGTGGTTCTTGCATCTACTATTTTTGCAGGTTATATGTTTGTATTCAGGCACATAAACACAAATATATTTCTTATCAATTATTTATTATCTATATAATTACTTCTAATTCATTTTGATATTTTTTTCTTTATTTCTTGTAGGTAAAATATAGGCTTAGGGTGAAAAATAAATATGCACCCAAAGTACTCTTAAGGAACCATTTTGTATGATGGTAACATTTTGGTAAGTTCATTTATTTCTTTTTACCATACTACATCATGTATGTTGAGAGGGGTCTTTGATTTGTGGTTCTTGCATCATATATTTTGGTCTTTTGTTATATTTGTTGAAAATAGTCATTTTATGTCTTGAAGTGTTTTTGATAATATCTTTGGGATGTATTGAAGTATGATAGGGGCTGGGTGGAGGGGGGTAGGGGGCAGGGTGGAGGGGTGCAGGGGGGGCAGGGTGGAGGGGGTAGGGGGCAGGGGGCAGGGGGCAGGGGGCAGGGGGCAGGGGGCAGGCACAGGGGGCAGGGTGGAGGGGGGCAGGGGGCAGGGAGGGTGCAGGGGGGTGCAGGGGGTGTTGTGCAGGCTAAGGGGCTGGGTGGAGGGGGGCAGGGGCAGGGGGTAGGGTGCAGGATAGAGGGGGCAGGGGGCGGGGGGGAGGGGGTAGGGGGCAGGGGTCAGTTTCTCCATACCATTACTCCAATTATTTTTCTTGTTCATTAATTTTGGGTCACTACCCATGCCTTTATCATACATGTATTTAGCTTTTGGATATTCATCTTCATTTACCATATTGGAGGTGATGATAACCTTCTAACCGATTGAAATTTCCTCATCATCATCATACCATAATACACGACTTAAGTGTGTAAATTTATCCATATACTATCTAGGATAATATTGTGACTCTATGGAGGCCTTATTGTTAGTAATCATTGCAGCAGGTACTTTCGTGAAACCCCATACTGATCATTATTTTTAGTAGGTAAGGGATTCTGATGCAACTTATTTTGATGATCCTTGGGTGTACTCATATTCAGTGAACCTGGTGAGGTTTCCTTCCTGGATTGTTCCTAGATAGCTATGTATGAAACATGCATGAGGGGTCCCTCAGAATGTGTCATCATCAATTAATGATATGTAGGAACCTGTTAGAATTTTTTCCCATTTTTCACCACTTGAGAACCATGATATGCAATCAGGTTAGGTAAAGCATCCTAAAAGCAACACCTCTATGTAGGCATGCCATAAAATGTTGCCTCATTTGAAGTACTCTCTTCAAGACCAGCTACATTTGTATAGAGGTCCACATTGACTTTCTGTCTATTTTTCCCATTCGTGAGTATTTACATTAGGCTTTCCTACAAATTTGCAAATACCTACAGTCCCTGGGATCTGTACAAAACATCAGGGAAATGTGCCCCCAAAATACATGCCCCTCGAACTGGATGGTCTATCCAATGTTTATCTCTCTATCAGGAAGGGGTACATTGTCCTCATTCAAGGATTTTCCCGGGGGTGGGACCTCTAGAGTAAATACAACACAATGAGAATAATCCATGTTTTTTTCATTAGAAGGACCATCCTAAGGTGATGTTGAAGTGATTAAGTCTGTAGTTTTCCCAGTATCCTTCTACACTGATATAACCCCTATCTTATCCACATTATAAGGGACAGTAGTGTATTTTCTCTCCAAGTCATAGATTGGAATATTCATCTTACTGTTCCAACTTTCATAGTTAGAGACATCATTCCCCTTCATATTGTAAAAAGAACACTCCTTATCCCTTTTACATTTTAGAGAATGATGGAAAAAACATATAATTCATCTATAACTGTGGTTTCCTTTCGTATTGGATCAGAAAGTCTATACATTCATCTAGTTAGTTAAGACTACTTCTTCTAGAATCATTATATACATGTCCACATTCACATGGGTTATCACATAGTGTCCTAACCTTGGGTTATCGGTATGTATATCCAATGAAATTGAGTTCCCCACGACTGAGAAAATTTCCCAAAAATTGTGTGAGTACCAATAGAGCTATCCAAGTAGGGGGAGGGGTATCCGGCAGGGGGAGGGGTGTCTGGAAGGGCGGAGGGGTGTCCGACAGGGGGGATGGGCTGTCCAGGCAGGGGGAGGGGTGTCCAGCAGGGGGAGGGGTGTCCAGCAGAGGGGAGGGGTGTCCAGGCAGGGGGAGGGGATGTCCAGTAGGGGGGAGGGCTGTCCAATAGGGGGGAGGGCTGTCCAGTAGGGGGAGGGGTGTCCGGCAGGGGGGAGGGGTGTCCGGCAGAGGGGATGGGCTGTCCAGGCAGAGGGAGGGGTGTCCAGTAGGGGAGGGGTGTCCAGCTGGGGGGAGGGGTGACCAGGCTGGGGGAGGGGCTGTCCAGCAGGGGGGAGGGGTGTCCAGGAAGGGGGAGGGGCTGTCCAGTAGGGGGAGGGCTTTCCAGCAGGGGGAGGGGTGTCCAACAGGGGGAGGGGTGTCCGGCATGGGGGAGGGGTGTCCGGTAGGGGGGGAGGGCTGTCCAGTAGGGGGGCGGGGCTGTCTAGAAGGGGGGAGGGCTGTCCAGCAGGGGGGAGGGGTGTCCAGCAGGGGGACGGGTGTCCAGGCAGGGGGCGGGGCTATCCAGCAGGGGGGCGGGCTGTCCGGCAGGGGGGCGGGCTGTCAGGCAGGGGGGCGGGCTATCCAGCAGGGGGAGGGGTGTCTGGCAGGGGGGAGGGGTGTTCAGTAGGGGTGAGGGGGTGTCCAGTAGGGGGAGGGGTTGTCCGGCAGGGGGGAGGGTTGTCCAGTAGGGGGGAGGGCTGTCCAGCAGGGGGAGGGATGTCCAGCAAGGGGGGAGGGCTGTCCAGCAGAGGTGAGGGCTGTCTAGCAGGGGGGGGTGTCCAGCAGGGGGGAGGGGTGTCCAACAGGGGGGAGGGCTGTCCAGCAGGGGGAGGGGCTGTCCAGGCAGGGGGAGGGGCTGTCCAGGCAGGGGGTGGGGCTATCCAGCAGGGGGGGAGGGGCTGTCCAGGCAGGGGGAGGGGCTGTCCAGGTAGGGGGTAGGGTTGTCCAGCAGGGGGGAGGGGCTGTCCCTCAAGGGGGGAGGGGTGTCCAGAAGGGGGGAGGGGCTATCCATCCAGGGGGTAGGGGTGTCCAGGGTCTGGGGGGGGACTGGCCGGGGTATCCAGGGTCTGGGGGGGACTAGAAGGGGTGTCCATGGCTTGGGTTCTTTATATTTTTGTTGTGTGTTTTGGATTTCGTTGAGGTGGATTCGAGTCGCCGTTGACAAAGGCTTACATGTGTATGCATAGGTAGGCATATGCATATATAAGTTCCCCCTTTATATATATTCACTCATGGCAGTATGAATATATATATTGGGGCTAGGTGTTCTTATATATAGATATAAAAAATGCATACGCGTGTAAGTATAAAGGGGTACATTCAAGTATAAACATATATCTAAGGCCCCCCTTGTGCATATTTGGACATGCAAATATGTACATAGGGGCTAGGTGTCTTTACATATATGTTAAGTTGCATATGCGTGCAATCGGAAAAAAGGAAGATTCGAGTTGTCGTCGTCAAAAGAAAACGCGCCTTGAGGTTGAGGTAGGGTCCCTCTCCTAGACCATTTAATTCGAGAATGTTTTAAATTTCATTTAGTTGTCTTCTTAATTTTTCATGTTTATATTAAATTGAAATTATTGAATAAGTTTTAGTTCAGATAATTGTTTCGTTTGATAAATAAGTCCTGGTTTTGTAATAAAACCCCTCCAACGGAGGTGCGCTGTCTGCAAAAACTCACAGTGGTATACCTTGCTTAACATTATTGCATTGATGTTTCCTTATACTTGATGTCATTGTTAGTCATAAAACACACATCGTACTTGACCCTTCTTATATCCCTATAGGGGGTTTCCCTCTTTTTATTAAAATAGTTGTTTGAACCAAGACAATATTTAAGTGTCGTTAGACTTTTATGATGGGTCCCATGTTGTGTGACCATGTCACATGGCATGTGATATTTAAATCCAACCAAAAGCCCAGTTCCACAGCCCATGGGTCCCACAGTACTAGTAATGTCAGATTACATGTTATATAACCTGTGATTTTCCTGATCCCATGGGGTATTCGTCTAGGTATTCCTACACATTTCTAGATCTCCAAACCTCACCGAATTAGGTATATTAGGGGTCATCCAATCCTCTAGTCATCACAGATTAGCATTCATTTATTTAAATATTCTGAGAAAACATCCTCTCATGCCATCCATATCATCCTATTTGAAACTTAGTGGAAGATGTTGACCTGCGGATGTCACTAGACCGGGCCAACACATTGTGGTCACGCGGTGGTCACGCCGCGGTCACGCCGTGGTCACGCCGCGGTCACGCCGCGGTCACGCCGCAGTCACTCCGTGGTCACGCCGCGGTCACGCCGTGATTTGGCCCTGCTCCAGGACGGCACCCTGCAGTGGTTACTCCTCCAGGACAACACCCTGCAGCGGTCACGTCGCGGTCACGCCGCGGTCACGCCGCGGTCACGCCATGGTCACGCCGTGATTTGGCCCTGCTCCAGGACGACACCATACAGCGGTGACTCCTCCAGGACGACACCCTACGGCGATGACGCCGCGGTCACGCCGCGGTCACACCGCGGTCAGGCCGCGGTCACGCCGTGATTTGGACCTGCTCCAGGACGACACCCTACGATGGTTACTCCTCCTTAGAGAAACATTGAATGGTTAGCTCTATAATTGTTCATATTTCCTCATTCCTAAACTATATCTCCTCTCAGCGCTGCCTCTCATCCATATTTCCACAAAACGTGCATAGCAGGTGGTACAAAGGCTCAATTCAACTGAAAACATTGGTTTGGAATTGTCTGGCATATTTTATTGTACATGTGTCACATAATATTTGTTCGGTAATTCTTCTTTTTCCTCATCCTCTTCACATGTTGTCCAAACCAGATCATCCTCATCCTCTGCACATGTCATCTGAACCGGATCAGCCTGTTGTGATGGAAATTCAATGTCTGATTTTGGCTGTTTTAGATGAAATTCCTTCCATAATTCCCTCATCTCATGTAGAACTCTTTGGAGGAGGATGATCACTGCCAAGTTGAGTTTTAAAGGCTGCACACAATCTGTTTGATGCAATTACAAAGTGGTTGTTCTATTCTAAGGGCCTATTTCATGCTGGAGTTCCCACATTTCCCCCACAAGCTGGCAAAGGGAGGTCTGTTTGGGCCTATGAAAACAGGGCTTGTTTGTTATGGACAAAGATGCAACTGGAGACCTGGTTTACTTGAAGAGTTTCCTTGAAGGGTCTTCACTGTAGAGGAGACTAGCTCTGGTCTGTATTTGGTAGTTTCTTCCATGATGGTTCCCACAACTGTTTGACTAAATTTCACAGCAAACCAAGCCCTGCTAGTGACTATTTTTTGATGCACTATAAAAATCCCATGGCCAACCCACCAAAATCAAACCAGCTATTCCAGGGCCATTTCCACTCTCACTAAAAAATCCAAACTCAAGCCCTACTACAATTCCAAGCTCCCACTTCAATTTAGCCACTATGAACTCCTTCCCAGTCCCCCACCATTTTTCAATCCACCTAGGTAACCCATCCACAACTTGACCACCAATCAGCCCAACCCACCTCTCAACTTCTAAGCCACCAACCCCACATTTTCCACTAGGCATCCCACTTTAAAACCATTCCAAACCTCACCCAATTCTAACCAATTAAACCAGAACCCTTAACATTTGAAGCCCTCATCTAAATTTCTATTCTAACTCACTTATTTTAGACCCAATCAGCCCTGCCACTTCAGAAAAACAAGAGCACCCTACTTAAAATCCAGTCCAACTTAGTTTCCTTCATGCTTCCCCCATGAGTCCATAGCCTCACCTCAACCAAATTATTAACCACCTGGACACCTGGAAGCCACAAGAGGAGAGAGAAGGTTTATATATTTTTTTTGTAATATTTTATTCCATTGGAAGAGAATTTGTTGGATGTTGTCACTTGTAATGAGGTACTTAATTTCCTCTCCCTCTTTCTTCCATTAAATATTAGACAGATCCTATGTAAAAAATCATTATCCACCTCCGGGGAAGGAACTCTAAGCTACCGTTATTCTGTTCTTCTTCCTGCTGATGAATAAAATTCCCCAAGTATATTGGGAAAATTTTATTCATTTTTCTTCATTTACCTCTTCTTACTTACTGCTGATTTTAGCAGCCGGATTCGGTCTTTTAGCAATAGCCCATGACATCCATCCGTTGTCTAGGGGGTCCAGTGGGGGGGTCCAGTGGGGGGGGGGGGGTCTGTCCTGGGGTGTCCAGGGTCTGGGGGGGTTGTCCTGGGGGGTCTGTCCATGGGGTGTCTAGGGGGTCCAGTGGGGGGGGGTCTGTCCTGGGGTGTCCAGGGTCTGGGGGGGGGGGGGCAGGAATGGTAGGGGTGTCCAGGGTCTGGGGGGGTATGTCCTGGGGTGGGGTCTGTCCTGGGGTGTCCAGGGTCAGGGGTGAGGGGGGCAGGGGGCAGGGGGAAGGGGTGTCCAGCAGGGGGAGGGGTGTCCAGTAGGGGTAGGGGCTGTCCAGGCAAGGGGAGGGGTGTCCAGCATGGGGGAGGGGTGTCTAGGGGGTGGTCCAGGGGTGTCTAGGGGTGGTGGTCCAGGGGGAGGGGTGTCCAGCAGTGGTGTCTATTGCTGGTATTCTTTTTTGGACTTCAACAGATTATGCAAGGACTCGGCGAATGGTCCTTCAATAGATTATGCAAGGACTCGGCGAATGGTTCTTCCACTTCTTCCTCTTCTCCCCAAAACTGTAACTCTCTCTCTCTCTCTGTACTGCTTGCTCTCAATACAGAAATTTACCATTGTACCTTCTTGTTTTTCTCCTCTCTCAATTTTATTCCTTACAAAATGTGTGTCCTCTGTTTCTATCAACCTTTAGCACACCTTCTATACATATTCAACTTGTATTCCTTCCACCTATTTTGCAAATAATATGTGCCAAGAAATGTATGTTCTGTGTTGTTCTCAGTGGTCTGCAAACTTAGGTTCTGTGAACTGAAATGTATGACATAACATATGTTTGTACTTATGCTCTGTATAAAAAAATGATATTTTGTGCTTCTCAATGCACCTCCAAGTCTCCCATTCTTCTTCAAATATCTTCCACAAACTTCATTGATCAATCAACATTCAAATATAAAGTGGCAGGGGTGTCTAGGGGGTCCAATGGGGGGGGGGGGGGGGTCTGTCCATGGGGTGTCTAGGGGGTCCAGTGGGGGGTGGTCTGTCCTGGGGTGTTCAGGGTCTGGGGGGTGTCCAGGCAGGGGGGTGTCCAGGAAGGGGGGAGGGTGTCCGGGCAGGGGGGTGTGCAGATGGGGGGGCATGGAGGGGGTGTGCAGGTGGGGGGCAGTGGGGGGGGGGGGGTAGGGGTGTGATGGGGTAGGGGGAGGGGTGTGTGCAGGTGGGGGGGGGGGGCAGGTGGGGGGTAGGGGGTAGGGGGCAGGGAGGGGGTGTGCAGATGGGGGGGGGGGGGGGTAGGGGGGTGCTGGGGCCAGGGGGACTAGTGCAGGGGGGTGTGTTGGGGGCCTGGGTGCAGGGGGGCAGTGGGGGTGGCGGTGGGGGTGGATAGTGGGGGTGTAGTGGAGGGGAGGGGGACCTGGGTGCAAGGGGTAGTGAGGGGGCTGGGTGTAGGGGGTGGGGGTGGATATAGGGCTGGGTGCAGGGGGGATGGGGGTGGGGATGGGGGCCTGGGTGTAGGGGGTAGTGGGGGTGCGGGTGGGGGTGGATAGTGGGGGTGCAGTGGGGGGGAGGGGGACCTGGGTACAAGGGGTAGTGAGGGGGTTGGGTGTATGGGGTGGGGGCTGGATATAGGGCTGGGTGCAGGGGGGATGGGGGGGGGATGAGGGCCTGGGTGTAGGGGGCAGTGGGGGTGCAGTGGGGGGAGGGGGACCTTGGTGCAAGGGTAGTGAGGGGGCTGGGTATAGGGGGTGGGGGGCTGGATATATGGCTGGTGCAGGGGGGATGGGGGGCTGGGGGTGGGGCTGGGGGCCAGGGTGCAGGGGGGCAGTGGGGGTGCAGGTGGGGGTGGATAGTGGGGGTGCAGTGGGGGGGAGGGGGACCTGGGTGCAAGGGGTAGTGAGGGGGCTGGGTGTATGGGGTGGGGGCTGGATATAGGGCTGGGTGCAGGGGGGATGGGGGGGGGGGCTGGGTGCAGGTGGTACTGGGGGTGTAGGGGGGTGTCAAGGGGGGTGTCTAGGGGTGTCAAGGGGGGGGGGGGGGTTCTAAGGGGTTCTATCCAGAGGGGAGAGTGGTGGTGTGTAAAGGGGTGGGGGATGTTCTAGGGGGGGTCTGTCCAAGGGGGAAGGGAGGAGCAATAAGGGGTCTGTCCAGTGAGTGGGGGGCAGGTGGGGGGGCAGGTTCTGGGGGGGGTCTGTGTTTGGGGGGGAAGGTTCTGGGGGGGGCAGGGTCTGGGGGGTGGGGGCAGACTGGCAGGGGTGTCCAGGGTCTGGGGGGGGGCTGTCCTGGGGTCAGTTCTAGGGGGTGTCCAGGGGGTGTCCCGGGGTTTAGGGGGTGTCCAAGGGGTGTGTGCGGGTGGGGGGGGGGTGTCCCGGAGTTTAGACTAACTTACTTACATATCATTCTTAAATTTTAGTTCTATATCATGTAGTATAATTATGAGTTCATATTTCCTCATGAACTGAATATTTAGAAGTTAAAAACAATCTGTATATTTTAGTTGGATTACTATAAAAAAAAGATTTATTGTAATCATGAATTGATCATAAGAAAAATTTATGAATTAAACTACTTTTATAGTTAATTTAGTAGGTTTCATTTGTATTTCAAGCATGCTAACTGAATTAGATTTTGTGGGGGGCAGGGAGGGGGTGTGCAGGTGGGGGGGGGGTCTGCAAGGCAGTTGGGAGGAGGGCAGGGGGGGTCTGCAGGAGGTGTCTAGGTGGGTGTTTGGGGGGTGTCCAGGGTGTGTCCAGGAGGTGTCCAGGGGGTGTCCAGGGTCTGTCCAGGGTGTGTCCAGGGGGTGTCCCTGGTGTGTCCAGGGGGTGTCCAGGGGGGTGTCCAGGGGCGTGTCCAGGGGTGTCCAGGGGGTGTCCAGGGGGTATTTTTTTATGGATTTGGACACCATATAGCCATGGTTCTAAACCGTGGCTATTGGTTTATTGCCACGGTTTTTAACCGTGGCTATAGACAAAATTCCATGGTTTTAAAGCATGGAAATATATTCTGTCTGGCCTTTAGTATAGCCATGGGTTTAACCGTGGATATAGATTTAAAGCCACGGTTTGGAACTGTGGCTATAGGTCTAGGCATATAGCCACGCCAAACTTAGCCACGGTTTGAGGAACCGTGGCTATTACCTATAGCCACGGTTTAGAACCGTGGCTATAGCCCGAATTTCCAGTAGTGGATAATTATTTTACCATCTAATAAATGTTATATTTTTTGAGTTCATTGAAATTTACCACACTACGTTACAACATAAACTATGTTTTTTCAAGAGGTTGTTAGATACATTAGGTTTCCAATATTTTTAGTAAACACTTTTTTATCAATATTATTTCCATACTCATCTTTTAACATAATTTTTCCAATAGATATGGATATGAAAACAAAATTTTTATTCTTTGATTCCAATTCATTTATGTAATTCCTTGGAAAGGATTTTTTGTGGTAGGAAAATGTTATTCTCTTCTTGATATATTTTCATTCAATGAAAGTACATCATTTCTCCCAACCTATAAATTTCAAATAACATCTTCATTTCTATGTAAAAGCCTTAAAAATATTCTTTATTATTCCATGTTAATATGATATAATTAGTAGAAAAATTACAAAAAGATAAAAAAACATTGATTTTAATTTATGAACAGGTTGAAATTAAATCATCCATTCCAAAAAAATAACTTCTTAATGAATTTATCTATCATAGATTACCATGATATCAGTTATTTTTTAAACCCAAAAATTTTTCAACATATTTTTTTTCATATTTTCCAAGAAACAATCCCCATGGTTTATCAATATAAACTTCTTATTCAATCTCTCTAATAATAAATTAAGGCTTTACATCCATTTGGAATATCTTATCTCTTCATTTTGAGATAATAGAAATAAATATTCATATAGTTTAAATACTTTTCACTATAGTAATGGTTTCATCAAAATCAATTCCTTAAACCTCAAAATATCCTTTACAAACCAATATGTCCTTATTTAATATTATCTCACCTCTTTCATTACTCTTATTTCAAAAAAACCCACTTTGTTCCAAAAACATTTTTATCTTTTGGTGTGGGTAAAATTACCAATGACACGTTCTTCTCAATCTAACCTAACTATTCATTCAAAGAAATAATACATGTATAAAGTTCAAAATATAATTCAACATCTCCAGGATAAATATATGTGAACAAAGAAGTATGTGAAATTTCCCTTGATATTCTACTAGTATGAACTTATTATCCCTGTTCGCCAATGATATTTTCTAAATCTACTTGAATCCTTGTCCTTGGATAAAATGAACACAATTTATCCCTCATCACTTGAAATAGTAGTGTTATAACATACATCTTCTACATATTCTAAATTATCACTTCAATTAGGAATGTTATTATATTGTTTATATGCGAAAACATCATCATCATTTACTCTGACATCTATAATTTCTCTTGAAGCATTTTTATTATAATATCATAGCACTTTAACATATATAGTGCCAATAAAATTTATTGATTCCTAGTTAAAAAACCTATATTATCTATAATTCATAGGGTATCCAAGAATGATACCATTAATAAATATTTGATAAAACATCCAAATATTTTCACCATTTAATTTTATTAGACATGGGATTCTAAACACCATCAAGTATTTTAAACATGGTGTACCTTTATAATACATCTCACATCGAGTCATATCAGAGTTTCAGCTATCGAAAAAGTGAATCTGAATGTGAAATCATTATCCAATATATTTTTTTCAAAAATAATCAAGAACTATCATATTCAATAAGCATAGATTGATCCATCTGAACAAAACTTTTATTTCTTCTTTCAGTAGCACCATTTTATTATGGTGTATATGGTGAACTATGTTTATGAAGAATTACATGATTTTCAAGATACTATTTAGACCTCACAATCTTATATTTTTCACCATTATCAATTTGATTTTTTATTATGGAATATCCATATTCCTTTTCAGCACTTATCCTAAAAGTATTCAACATTTTAATAGTATCTAATTCTTGTTTCAAAATCATAATACATGATATATGAGTGAAATCATAAATAAAGGAAATAAAATATGTATATCCATCTATGGATTAATTTCTCATATTCACATATATATCAAAATGAATAAGTTCTAAGGGATGTGTTATCTGTATCTCTCCCTCTTAAGAACTAAATTAGTAATCATCCCTTTTTAGGATATTGAGAAACACCAATATCTCCTTCTTATCATGTTAAGAATATCATGTATACTTTATCTCTTTATCAGTTTTATTATATTCATTTGGCATGAAATCCTTTTTTATATCTAACCTAAAACAAATTTCCCTTGGTTTATTGTCATATTACTACAATTTCCCCATATTCAATTATTTTAACAATAAAGATATGTTCTTTAAAAAAACTAAATTTCCTTTTCTAAAAAGTTATAAAACATTCAACTAGTTCTATAATGGCCCCCTCTCCCAAATATACCCATCCTAATTTAGTAATTAGAGGAGGTAGATAACAATACCTGATTCCCACCTCTAATAAGCCATGAGGTAATGACAAACAATGAGGATATATCATACAAAGAAATGTGATACATTACCCAATAAGATGTGAGAAATGATATATAATATAGAAAAAAACAAAAACACATACTCAAGATAATATTAAAATATCTCAAATATATTTATGTAACTTTATAAAACTATAAAACTATACAAAAATTATAAATAAAAAAAGATAAGAATTTTCAGTGAAAAAAATTCCCAAAAAGCTCCAAAACAACCATGAGCTAGTAATGTATATCCTAATCACCAACCAGGTCCTTCAGACCTAAATGTTTTTAAATAAACTTAGGGTTATAATAACATGTATACTCAGTATGATCCTCCTTGTAGCCTCTCATGTAAAATATAAAGAATGATTATAGAAGTCTAGTGAAAAACAAGTGAAGCGAACTCATAAACTAATAAGGTATACTATTATTCTAAGCCTCACCCTAGATATCAAAAAAATGTCACATATAATAGATCATATAATATAATATCAAAAGAATGTATTCTGCTACAACTTCTCCACTAGTTTTCAAAGCAACCCCAATTCAACCCGTCCAAATTTATCTCTACCTAAAAGCAATCCATCCCAAAGACACCTTGGACAAAATATCATAACATGAATATTATGCATTACATAATCTCATCAAAATAGATGATGAACCCCATGCATTACATGATTACCTCATCTCAAAAAAAATTGGATTGTAACTGGGTTGTTTTTTGGAGCCACCACAACCCATATGTCTTATATTATACCTCAATCCATCACAACCCATAAACATTATAACTATAATAATTCATTGTAAGATATATCAAGAGATTCATGTGTCTCAAATAACCAATATCAATTACATCCCTTTGCGCACATATATGTGAAATGTAATAATTGTGCATACCATAGCATAATAATTCTTGTTGAAGAGAGCAGGGAGATATGGGGTAGTCATCCATTAATTCCTCACCAACCTAAAGTTTAGGGAAAAAACCTTCCTAGAGTCCATTGAGTGTTATTCACCCAATAAACAGGGTTGGGGTAGAATATGAAATCAAAAAATTTACAAGATAAAATATAGTGTACAATCGAACTATGAGAATTAACCAAGTAATAGGATAAACTATAGTTAACGTCTCTCATATTCCCTTCTGTAAAAGCTATTAACTAGATATCCTATTATAATACACACATTCAATGATATTAATTTAATTAATTAATTATTGTTGAAATTTTATATTATGTTAATTAATTCATTCATTATTAAATAATATTATTCCATTCACATTTCATTGACAACCATGTGCAGTTTATTCCCACAAAGAATAATAAAACTGATTCAATGACTCCACAAGATTATCAAAATTTTCATTTCATTAAACCACTAAAACCATGGGATAAAAAATAATAATTAATTATCAATATAAATTTCCAATTACTATATGAGACATCCTAAGATACCATAAATTATATACACTAACCTATCGAAACCAACTTCCTCAACTAATGGGGAAAGGAATATTGGTAAAAAAACAACTAGTTCAACTAGCCTTTAAAGTAGATCATTATCAAGAATGAATATAGATTTCCTAACAAGAATAGTAAATCCCAAAATTAACCCATTCTATCAATAATAGTTCCATGATTTACACCACCATGTATATCACCATGAATCAAACAATATTAGGAACCTATTCTAAACACAAACTCAGGCCGCCTGACCCAATTATCGACTAACCATCAGTCATACCAGGATCACATCACAAAACATAGTAGGTCTCACATCAAATAAAAACCTAATAAAATAAGGAAAAAATTTGTAAATAAGGAATCTATTCCCTGAAAACAAGGCTTCCATTTTTCACATCTAATGGTCTTGCGCATCCGAAAACATTTATCATTATTATACAACTAGTTTTATTACCATCTTGGATTAACTTATTCTTTAATCATAGGTCACAATGATATGTAACCTAATAAATCATATATTAAAATTAATAAATTATTTAAACATGATTTCTATAATAACTTCTTGTTTTATCAAACTTTAAGGAAGAAAAATTCCATTAACATTCTTCTTTATTATTATAAAAATTTATTTCCAACATCATGTTCCTTACAAAAATCCCTTAACATATGAAAACATAAATTAATTAGACATGAATCAACCATCATTTGATTTCTATTTAATTATAAGAATCAATAGATTAAAAAAATGCACCTATTTAATTATTTATCCAACTGGAATTACTAGATTTAAATTCTTTAACCATTTTAATTAAATTAATCATAAAAAACCATAACATAAAAAAAATTATTACCTATTAATAGAATATATAGAACAATATATAGAATAGAAAATAGGTAAACCATTATTATGGTGTAAAATACATGAAATATTAACAACCAAAAACCATTTCATTCATTAATCCTATTTAATAGTTATTATGATTAATTTATGCATCACTCAAATAGAAAAAAACATGTATAAAAATTAAAATAATAGTATAAGAAAGGAATCCACTACCTCAATTAATTCAAAAATATTTGAATAAACTATAAGTGAAAGAGGGAAACCCCATCTCAAGTCACCATAGATATAATATAGGAAATTGGGAGTAAATACCTTTCAAAAGGGAATAAAAAAACATTGAAGAAGAAAATTTAGATGCCTGGATTTGGGAAATAATCAGTGGTTTTGAGAAAATTTTAGGGTGATGTGGGACTTATTAGTAATCCATCAGAAGGACTTTCTTGGTGTGAATGTGTCATTCACACAATGAATGTCCCCTATTTAAGACCCATTAAAAAAACATCACCCAGATTGGAAAAATATATTTTTAATTCACATCATGAACATAAAGTTCACATCATGTGATTTTAGGGATATATTCATCAATTATAAACCCCAAACCATTCATTTAATGAATATAATATATATTGTTTTATTCACTCCCTAGGAACATTTGTTACATAATCAATTAACAACCACTTTGGGAATGAACTGCCAAATCATATGGTGAACTATGGTTCACATCATGAACTCATAATGAAACCATTTTCCTACTCCAAAACTCTACTTATCTAGATATAGGCTTCTTCCAAAGACCACTAAATTAAAACACTTGAAAAGTAATAGGATAATATTATTTAGGCCCTTAAAAGACATGTTTCAATCCATCAATATACAAAAACAATATAGAATTTAAATTTTCTTCCAATGATAATATATCTAACACCATTGATTCCAAGTGACTCATAATTTAAAAAATTCATTTTACCTTATTTTTAGTATATCATGTTTTTTATTAGCTTCAAATATTGTATCATATTTGAATATCAACCACTATCCAAAATCCAAGGTAATTTTCCTTTTGTTGCTTTAAGAGTGGTTTCAATAACTAAACCCCTTTTTTTCCACATTCCACATTCACATAAGGCATCTAATATTTTTCATATAAATATTTTTGATATGGAATTCTAAATTAAATCTTTTAGAAATATTTCTAGGATTATTACATATTTCACAAAAAGTTTCCACTATTTTTATATTTCACATAGGATTTTTCTGGTCATCATTTCTGAGTAGGTTGAATCTCCCCAAAAAACTCTACATACAATATGTTATAGATTAATTGTGTTATTGATCACTGAACCAACACAATTTTTTGTATTCCGGAAGACTCTATAGTGATATTAATATCCATATAAATAACATTTTCTTATATAAACTATATATTGTTTTAAAAAATTTCCATTTTTCTATCATCTTTTTTACTATCATAATTTTTCATCTTAGAATTCTTCTTAACCATGATAGATTATATAATTTTGGTAATTTTTTATTTAGTATTTGATACCTCATAAATTTAATAACATTGAATATACTAGTTTTGGCTACATGCATGGGATTATTATCATGATTCTTCTTATGAACCACTTCAATATTGTTTTTAACCTATTAGGACAATATTTTGTTAATATTCTTAATTTTTGAAGTCCTCAAAACATTCACCAACTTCTTTAATTGAGTATTGAATGTTTTTGAATCCTTTATTAGATTCAAATTCTCTATTCAATTAATTAAAATTCTATGTCCTACATATTTATCTTTTCTACATGTTTGATATTGATATTTTTCTCTTAATCAGGTAACTTCTCCAAATCATCAATCAAATTTAAAAATATAAATGTTAATACAAGTGATTGTTTTAGATAATTTATTGATATATCTAATTTATTCAACTTTTTTATTTCATTTAAAATTTAAAATTGTTGAAATACAAGTATTAAATTTTATTTTAACAATAAAACACATCATATTTTTTCTCTATCTTCTTCAATGTTTCATATTTAAACCCTAGTAATATTCTAATCATTTACAATTAAAATGAGAAACTTCTCAGTATCATCATCACATGAATTTTCAGATTGCATTTCACTCCCATAAACTTTCTCACAATCAGGTAGAAAGTTTATCTTTTTATATTTATATAACTTATTATCCTTTTCATTTTGAAAATGACATTGATTTATCTCCCTTCTTCTTAATATTTCTTCTTCACTCATTATTATTATCATTATATTTATCTTCTCTTAGCCTTTTACAGTTTATTGTGAATTATATAATGACTCTAAAATTAAATTACATCAATAATAACTTTCCTTTATACTTATATCTGCCTCTTTCTATATTTCTAGAAAACAAAGATATGAATTCACCAAATTTCATGGTTACTTCATATTCAATGTTAGAGTCACTGACTTATTCTTTAAAAAAATTCTCAATAATTCCTCACATAGTAACTTTAAAATAGATTTATCATACATTAATTTCTTTATTATTGGATAATTTTCCCCACTCAATTTAAAAGTGATGAGAATACTATGAAAATAATCCAAAGAGATAGTTGGAGGATCTTTATCTTTTATGTTTGATGCCTTGGAATTGAATTTATTTGTAATAATTATTAGAATATTTTTAACAATATTTTAATATTATAACTTCTCATTATGACATATTTTGGTTATTACAATATCATTGACTCTTTTATAGAAATAACCAACCCATTCATCGTCACCCTTTTTTATATCTTAAAAATTTGATGTTGAGATATGAAACTTGGTTTTCTCAAGTTTTATGTATCCTTTGTAAATATTTTTTAGCAAATAAAAAAATTATTTATCCATTCCAATTCAATAAACTTTAAGAAATTCTCTTTTAGAGAGGAAGGACTAGACTGTGAATTCTTTCTAGCTCAAATAAAATTTTATGGATTCTTCTATTATAAATCTATTAAAAGAGTACCCTCATCGGGATAAGGGAAACCATCTGTAGTATCTTTATGAAAATCATAGACAATAAATAATAGATAGGGTGGTAATCTATATTTCCAGATATGATTGTTCTTTACATTGAAGATACTAATCCACTTACAATTAACTAAGTTTAGAATATCCTTATAAACTATAATATTCTTCAAATATCACATATTGGAGAGTATGTAAAGAAAAAATATGCTCTAATACCAATTAAAATTATTAGTTTAGATTTGGGTGATAACCAAGAGGGATTGAATCAACGACCAATTTATCTTATGTTTTTTCATTAAAAAAACCTTTACCTTTAGTTAAATTGAATTGAATCTATTAAAATAAATAACATAATCACACCCATAATAACACAAGTATTTACAAGGTTCACTACTCAATAAGAGTAGCTAGTCCTTAGCATGGTTTTTTAAAAATAAAATACCACACATACACTTGAAAAAATACTTTTGTTGTATACAATAATCATGTAAAATTCATAACTTTCAAGGAACTATAATAATTTAACAGTTCAAGCTCAATTCACATCGATAATATGATAGAATAATTTTTATAATAAAAAAACATTCAACCAAATGACTTGATATGTTTTCAAATTGATTCTTAAACATTATTTTCAATTTCCTTCCTAAAATTTCTTTACCTACTTTTTAATTAATTTCATAGAAGTTATCCAAAACTTCTTTATAAACTTCTTGGTTTTAACAACTCATCTAGTGGATTTTCTATCTTGTAACCACAATTTAGTACCCCCGGACTGATGGAATATTTCTCTAATAACTTCTTCATCTAGTAACCTCAATCCAGTATAAAATTTTCTTATACTAGTCTGGTATAACTTTTAATGATGTCTTTGTGTCTGATGATTTGATAAAGGATAAAAAATGAGCTACCCCAGACCCTCACATCTAGATCTGGTGCAAAATATATGTACGATTTATAAAATCACAGCAATTAAAACATACTCCCAATATCTAAAGATTGTTTCATTTGTGAACTAGGTAAATTGAAAAATAAATACATGGTAAAAACATTTCTTAAACGAGGATTCTCACAATATATAACTTCCTTACACATATCCCTTTCATTGTTATTCCTAGGGAATAGGGGAAAATAAGAAAAGGGTGAGCAATAAATCCAAGTAAGGTATAAATAATGAAAATGGATCATAAATCATCATGGGTAAGAAATTATTGATGATAAAATAACATGATCCAAAGTAAAATAGGCATAAATTGATCATAATTGCATTAGGCATAACATGATAATAAGTACATGAGGCATAGCATGGTTATAAGAACATCAGGAATAACATGATCATAAGTACATGAGGTATAACTAAATCATAAGGAAATGAGTTATAACCTAGAAATATGTCTATGACATAAACATGATACATTTTTAGCATACTGCCAAGGTTTGTCACCAAGGGGTCATAAAACACTTTACCATGTTTGTTCACCATGGTATCATAAAACATTACAAAGGAATATTGTGAAGGTATCATGAACATGTTATCTCTAAAGATAAATTCTTTACCCAATGAATTGGAGAACTATCAAGCAACACCCTTAAAATTCTTTAATTCATGTGTTCCAAATAACATTGATATACATATATTATTCAATAATCATAGCATGAAGCTGAGGAAAATAAATTGGAATCCAATTAATGTAAACATTTCTCTATGTAAATAAACTTATATAAAGATAATGAATTATGGGTTATATACAACATATATAATAAATTTTATATGTTTTATTAAACAATTTCCTTAGTAAATTGATTAATGAGTATATAGGTGAATACAATTCAATACTAAGGATATTTTAAGGGTATCCACAAGGGAAATTCTTTGGATGAGATTTTATTCATATCTGATAATAAGGAACAAAAAATGAAGTGAATGGCCATTCTCTTTATAGATATAATTTCCACCACAAAATTTGTTCATATATATATTTATATGGATTATAAAGGAAAATTTTGTAACACCCCAAGCTTCCATGGTACTTTTCCCTTTGAATAATGTAATAGCTTGTGTTGTACACAACTTGGAGTTTTAACACACCACGACCAATCAAACTATCCCATATTAATAGTAATACAAACTTTTTTAAATTTTATAAATTTTATTTTTCAAAATGGACTTCATTTTTGAATTCAAATATCGTAATTATCTTAGGGTGAATTTTTGGTATTTTCTGAAAACATTAAATTTTCAATGAATAGTGAAAATATTGCATTATTGGTTAAAATCGACATTTTATTTCAATAATTAGTTATTTTGTTTAAATTTATATTGGGTAAAAATAGATACATTATACCTATGTTAGTTCAATTTAATTAATTTGAATCATTTTTATTATTAAATTAGATGTATAAAATTTTATTGAACTTTTTGCCGTCTTTTACCCACCTCCTAGGAGCATTTGAAAATTTGCATAAAAATTAATTTTACTACTTCTGTGAATTGAATTTCAAAAATCAGAGATACATGATTGATACTAGTAAGTAAAATGTGGTTCAATAAGATAAAAATAATTTTTGGTGAATTGTAACTTTTTACTTTTATTTACCACACTTAAAAGTACATAGGGAAATTAAAGATATAAATTATATTATTATTACCATAACACTTGTCCTAATTCTATTGGGTAAGTTATTTTTGACCAGAAACAACATTAGGAATAAAATATTATGCTTTATGTCCACTTGGATTATATTAGGACATTTATTATTATTTTATTTAAAGAAGAGTTAAAAGTGTTAAACTTAAAAGTTTAAAAACTAAACTTTTTTTAATATAGGGCTACACATAAGAAAAATTCGACTACAAATATTCATTATAATTCTAAAAATATTTCCTACATAATCTTATTTTATTTATAATTTTTATACATTAAATAATTTATTTTATTTATGACATAATGATGATGTAGTAATTACCTTATTAATAAAATATTAAAATAATTGATATTATAAATACCCAAATAAATGTAAACATTGAATTTTGATGAATTCCATGAATTTTATTGGTTAAAATGACATGTTACTGTTGACTAAATTAATTTATTTAGAATCCATAACGTTTTTAGGAATTTTAAAAAATCAATTACTAAATAGTGTCAAAGTTGACATAAATGAGTTTTCAAAACCAATACTATATTATTAATTGATATAATACTCCTAAAAATCTAAGGATCAGCCAAAGGTATTAGATAAGATTAGATATATCAATAATGAACCACTTGGGGTTAATTTGGTAGTTTATATTATGTTTGTTAACCATATAATATAAAAATACAAAGAGACATGCTAAATGTAAAACTATTTAACTAAGGGTTAAATCTAAATGATAAGGTTAATATGGTGACATAAACCTATATAAAACGTATTTGTTGATTGGATTTAGTCCCATACCTACCATATCATTGAAATAAATCATTTCAGAGCCATTATTAACCAAATATGAATTTATTATAAAATAATATTTCAATCTTTTCCTATGGTGCCCCCACCCCTCTTATAAAATGGCACTTCCCCTTCTCTCAAGTTCACACATCCAAAGACATTTGTCTCGGCCAAAACCTTCCCATATATCTTCCCAACTTGCCTCAATTCATCTTATAGTCTTTTCATTGGTCATAAATCCAACCTAGGAGTCATTTTGTTCGACTCAAAAGGAAACACCCGAAGAAGATGTCTCAATTTCACCACCCTCTTTCAAGTTCTTTTCTTCACCCCATTAAATGTTTTATTATTCTCAGGGTGCGAAGAGGTATATTTTGGTTAACCTTTAGGGATAGTCTTTGGGATATGAATGTTTTCAATGGAGACAATTTTGTTGTTGTTTTTCATTTTATAATGTAATGTAAAACTTATGAATGTATCTAGAACTTCCAAAGATACTAAACATATCAGTATTTCAGGACATGATTTCCTTGCATCATTCCAATTTTATATAATAATGCACCAACTCTAGGTAAACAGGGTCGGGGTATTATAGTTGGTATCAGAGGGAGGTTTAGTAAAAACCATGGATACTAGATTTAGAAAAAACTCGAATTAAAGAACTCTACCCTAAGATAGACTTTGAGGATTAGTATATAAGAACTTCCTAGAATTTTGGTAATGTAGAGATTTTGCGAGTTTTACAAGATATACATCCCAGACCTGATACGTGCTAGTAGAGTTGGCTCTGGCATAGATGTACCTAGAGGTAAAACCCAAAAATACCGCATTGATCTAGACTCGAACGGGAACGGGTGCATGACAACGGGCCTTGCTGCACACTTGGTTACGACACTCCCAGGGGATATACTTAGGATAATTCTTGTCTTCTTTAGAAATAATTATAAAGGATTTACGAGTATATAATGATTATGGATTATATCCATAAACGGTTCAATTTATGTTAAGTGTTTTACAAGTTTGGAATTATTTATTGCAATTCATAAACTAATATATTGTATGCCATTGTTTAAAAATAGTGCCTAGTGGAAGGAATGCAAACCATATCAACGCACGTAATCCATGTAGGGATTTCCATCCTACTTGTGATAATTATAGTGGATCTGGTGATGTAATTGGTGAAGATCAACTTATCACTATTCTAGGACAACTCACTCAGGTTATGAATAATAACCTTACCCATTTGGATCACCCTGATCCACAACGCGGAGGATCAATGTTAGAATACCTCATGAGGAAACAACCACCAACATTCAATGGGTCTACAAATCCATTTGTAGCTAAGTAATGGATAAGTTTCTTAAAGAAAATATTTCATGCTTTGGGGAGTAGTGAAAGGGAAAAAGTTGTCATTGCAGTTTATGACCTAACAGGAGATGCATATCAATGGTGGTCATTGATTAAAAACACAAAGAAGGATGAATAAGTATCACGTATTGAATATAGGGAGTTTAATGAACATTTTTTATAAAAATACAGTTCTCGTGACCATCGAGTGGATATGGAAAGGCAATTTCTGAGTCTAAGGAAAAAGCAGGATGAGAATGTCGCAATGTATGAAGATAAACTTACAAGGTTAGCAAGAAATGCTTCAGATTATATATGTATAACGTCTCGGTTCTGGAATCCACTCAGTGGCACCCCCATACCCTGTTGGTCACAAGGACTCAATCGCATTTCCCCAAACACCAGAGGCTACCGACTAGAATTGAGGGCCTTGGGTGTGATAGTGTGGAAACTATGCCCTCATTGGCAGAGTACACAGTGGAAGTAAATAGATATACAATAGTTGAAGTAGTAATGATAACATACAACAGTAAATAGTGGAAGACTATAAGTAATAACAACTGGATCACATATAAAAAATGATGCATGATACATATGTCTAGGAAAATATCCAAACAAGTCACAATGCTGAATAAAAACTAAACCAAGTACAAAAGAAAACAGATAGACAACTCCTCAGAATCGCAAGCCTAACTTTGTACCACGCTCTCCAGCATCAATGTAATCAAGTAACTGAAGTAGAAGGGTGCTTTCCATTATCTATACCTGCAGAAATATAATCTGTTTGGGGGAAAAAATCATTTCCCAAATAGGGTGTGAGTCTAAATCCTAGTAGGAAACCACCAAAAGATCTATGCCTAACAATAATTGAGTATATAAAAAGTAATATGTAAAAGGAAGTAGTAAAAAAGGAAGTAATCAGTAGTAACAATCCACTAATTCAGGTAATCAATTCACAATCATGTAAGTAGTTAATCTAAGAAGGTAACCCTCTAGGACGTACTCACAGAATAACCCCTCTGGTTCAACCAAACAAGTAAAAGAAACCCTCTAGGAAGCACACACAATCTAACCCCTCTAGTTCTGATTATGTATAGACTCTCTGAGGAAGCACTCACCATCAATTCCCCATCTATTCTCGCATCGGTGCTAAAGGTGCTCTGGGGAAGCACTCAACGTCTATTCCCCCCATGGCCCATGCCGAGGAACTATATTCACTCGGAGGAAACACTCAACGTCAATTACCCCATGTGGTCTCATATCGTAAAATTATATTGACACTCTAGAGAAGCCTTATGTCCAGTCTCCCTATGGTATACTACAAAAGGTTCTCATAGACCAGTGTAAGTCAACAACTATTGCAAAGCATAGCGGCCAATTTAATCCATAAGAACTACTTGGAAAAATAGTCTATAGCATATCAGCAAGTCAGAAATGAAAAACACTCCATCCTATAAAGCTAGGCATGGGAAATAGGCAAGGCAACCTAACAGGCTAAGCAGGACAAAACGGTTATAAACAAAACATGCATGGGAAACACTTCCAAAGCATAGTAATAAACCCTAATCACATTCAATTAACCTCTAATCAAGCATACAAGCATGGCAGGAATTTAACAAGGGTAATGCCATAAACACACAATACCTCGTTCAAGGGTATTGGGAAAATTTGCACATATAACTCAGAGACTAACTACGGAAATGAAAAAAACCACCTACGTTGGTATTGGGAGATCGATATATGTGAACCTTGAGCCTTGAATCACCTAATAACAACGTAGATCTACAAAAACGTCTAAAACGTTCAACTGAATATAACTCTTGAAATAGGATAAATCAAGGAATGGTGTTATCGGAGAATAGAGAAATCACTGATGTGATTCCAATGCAACAAACGGTGTTCCAATTGGAGGACGGACGCTCGGTCGGGGTCTCAGCGAATATTCACGGTGTACAGTTGCTCTCGGACAAACCACACCTAGAAGAAGGTGTTTCTGTCTGTCATACATGACCACGATACATTTAATGAAAAAAATAATGTACATGGTGTGTATTTTTTAAGTACACGGCATGTACTTTCCCTTACTAGTCCCTACGTTAGGCGGCCTCTAGATCACCGCACACGGCCGTGTGCATAGCCATTACACGTCCAGCACCTGAATACTGGTGATAACCAATTACACAGCCTGTAATCATAATGTACATGGTGTGTACTTCAGAAAATTCTAGAAACTCCTCTTTTTCCTCAAAAACACCAGATAATGGAAAACATACCTAAAAAGAATACTCGGGTTCTTACAAAATTCCCCCCTTAAAGAACTTCATCCCCAAATTTCCCTAGCAAGGCATAGAAGAAAAATATTTGAATAGCTCTAGCCATTGTGATCGTAAATCAGCCTTCCTTTCCCAAGTGTCGTCCTATACTCGCCCATGATGCCATAGCACTCGTACCAGAGGAACAGACCAGCCATAGAGAACCTTTTCACTGTGATCAAAACTCTGGATAGAATTCTCCTTGAACAAGGTATCCACCTCTAACTCAAACTCCTCGGGTTCAAAAACCTAAGACGAGTCTAAGAAGTAATGTTAATGTTTAGAAACGTGAAAAACTTCGTGCATTTCTGGGTACCTCTGAGGTAACTGCAACCAATAGGCAACTGTAGAAACTCTCTACAGCACCTCAAACAGCCCGACGTACCTCAGCAAAAGATTACCCTATCTCCTAATCCTCCTGTGTCCCAACCTCAACGTGACATGCAAGAAAACCTGATCACCAGCCTTGAAATCTAGAGTCTGTCTCCGTCGATTGGCATAAGACATCTGTCGAGACTGTGTAGTATCCATCCGCTTCTAAATCAACTCTATCTGCTTTTTGGTATCCTAGACAAGACGAGGTTCCAGCATAGCTATCTCTCCTGCCTCCAGCCAACATAAGGGTGATTGGAATGACCTACCATACAAAGTCTCATAAGGCTCCATCTGAATATTTTCTTGAAAACTATTATAGTAGGAAAACTCTACAAGAGGTATGTGCTTCTCCCAAGAACCTACAAAATCTAGTATGCATGCTCGTAGCATGTCCTCAAGCACCTAAATCGTATGCTTGGACTGGCCATCTGTCTAGGGGTGGTAAGTTGTACTCAAAATTACCTGTGTACGAAAAGCCTTCTAAATCCCCTTCTATAATAGAGAAGTAAAACGTGCATCCATGTATGAAACAATGGAGTGTGGAACCCCTTGTAGATGTACAATCTCCCGAATGTACAACCTTCCCAGCTCATCAATACTGAAGGTCTCCTTGATCATCAAGTAGTGAGAAACCTTTGTGAGTTTGTCAATGACATCCCAAACTGCATCATTCCCTCGAGTTGAAATCGGTAAACCTATCACGAAATCCATCATGACATCATTCTACTTCCACTCGGGAATGGGTAACTGTTGCAAAAGCCCTGATGGTCTTTGATGCTCCACCTTTACCTACTGACTGGTGGTACACCTCAGGATGAAACTAGCAACATCTATCTTCATACCAGGACACCAATACTGATGGTGTAGATCACGATACATCTTGGTGACACTAGGATGAACTGCCCAAATTGAGTATTGAATGTCCTGCATCAGCTCCTCGCGAATGTCTGCTAACACCCATATGCACCCCTGAAAACACAATATCTCACCCTCTCCTATGGTCCATCTAGGAATAGGGTCCACTTATGACACACTTTTCTGTAAGACTAGGCCTTCAGGATCTAATAGTTTCCTCATTTGAACTCGATCAAGAATAGAAGAGGTAACACCTATAGAAGAATGAAATGTCTTCCCCTGTCTGTCGTGCACCACAAAATGCATCTCATAGATTAGAGCTATAAGCTACCACTCACTACTGGCCTCCTGAACTGTTTTTATTTGAGTCCTCCTACTCATTGCATCATCCACTACATTGCCCTTCCTAGGCGTATAGGCAAGCTCAATGTCAAAGGACTGAAGGTACTCAACCCACCTTCATTGTCTCAAATTCAAGTCATGCTGAGGGAATATGTACTCAAGACTTTTGTGGTCTGTGAAAACCTAAAAATGCTCTCCCAGAAGATAATGTCACCAATAGCATAAAGCATGAACAACTATAGCCATCTCAAGATCGTGCATTGTGTAATTACTCTCAGGTGGCCTTAACAACCGAGACCTATACGTTATGACTCTTTCTCCATGCATAAGCACAGCTCCCAACCCGATACATGAAGCATCATAGTAAACAGTATAAATCTTTCCCGGCTCTGGAAATACTAGTATCGATGCTGAATTCAAACTCCCTTTTAACTCATGAAAGGTGGAATAACAAGAATCTGACCACAATAACCTTTCACCAATCATAGTCAGGCCCATCAGAGGCACTGATAGGCATGAAAAGTCATGTGTGAAATGTCTGTAGTATCCAGCCAGCCCTAGAAAACATTTTACCTCAAAGATGTTCTTGGGAAGCTCCTAGGAAACTACTTCTCTAACTTTATCTGGGTCTATGGAGACTCCTTTCTCTAATATAACAAGACCCAAGAAATGAATTTGGTCCATCCAAAAGTGGAATTTTGATATCTTAGCATATAATTGATGCTCTCTTAGTATGCTTAGAACGATCTCAAGATGTGTGTCTGGGCCGTTTCGAGTGTGAGAGTACAACAAGATATCAACCACAAAGAGTACCATGAAAGAATCCAGGTATGGATGGAACACTTGGTTCATCAGTTCCATGAAAATAGCAGGTGTGTTCGTATGGCCGAACGGCATAACCACATACTTTTATAGACCACACCTACTATGAAATGATGTAAGAGGTACATCATATGGTCTAATGTGAAACTGATGGTAACCGGACCTCAAGTAAATCTTCGAGAACACCCAGGTTCCTCGAAGCTGATCAAAGAGACCATCAATCCTCGTCAAGGGATATCAGTTCTTGACTGTCAACTGGTTCAACTTACGATAATCCACACAAAGTATGAGGGTACCATCTGCCTTTTTTGCAAACAGAACAAGAGAACCCAAAGGGGAAGTATTGGGTTGGATAAAACCCTTGGCCTGAAACTCCTGCAACTTCTTCTTGAGCTTCTATAACTTAGGTTTAGCCATCCTATAAGGAGGAATGGACACTGGTGCCACCCCTGGCACAAGCTCAATAGATATTTCTACCTCATGCACTGGAGGAAAACTTGTAATGTCATCTGGAAAGACATCCCTGAAACGATTCACCAATAGAGGAAAGTACATCGGTGAAGTCCCCTGGTAATCCAGATATTGACTAGAAATATAGGTTGTAACTCCTATCAACCCATGATGCTCGGGTCCTTCTCTTCTCGACTAGACATCCCATTCTCCCTTATGAAGAAATGATCCTCCCTCTGGTGATGTGAAACTGACCCTATGGAGATAGAAATCATTGAATTCTTTGAAGATAACCATCCGGTCCATTCTGAGAATGAAATCATAGCCTACCATCTCTAAGAAATAGGGGTCCCAAAATAAGTGACACCCACCAACCTCAAGAGGGCCCTCCATGCACTGACGTACACTAGTCGCTCTAGTCCCCAACGGAGTGTCTAGCATCAAGATATCAGTAGAAGAAAAGATACAAAGCCCAAGGCTCTCTAAAATATAAATAGATATAAAGAAATGGGAAATATCTGTATCAAAAAGAGAAGAATATACAACTCAGGAAACTCGGATCGTACCTTGGACTATAGAGGGTCTGGGATCCTACTCCTACTAGGTATGCTTCACTGCAAAGGCCTAGCCTGAACTGCAGCCTTGTGACCCTGCCAGACCACTCTATGATGATCCACCATAATTTCACTAAAAGCCTGGAGATTGATTGCCATGGTCACGAGCTCCACCTCGACCTGAAGGACTCGAAGAACTCCAGTTACCTGACTGGTGAGAAACTAGTGGCGCTATAACTGAAAGAGGATTCATAAAAGAACACCTGCCACCAGGTACTGGTGAGAAGATATAACAGAAGAGTTAAAGATGACCCATCTTTCCACAAGATCGGAACTCCACAAGGTCTCTTTGGAACTATGGCCTTATATTCCCAACCTTTCACACAAGTATCATACTACCCGGCTACCTAAATATGCATCGCACCTACTCGGATCTCCTTGAGTAGTCTCCCTACGGCGCTTCCTGCAGTCATCCAGAGAGGTACTAACTCTGGATGTTGAACCTACCTAGCCCAAAGCTCTAGAATCCATCAAATTATGCACTGTGATTAGTGCCTGGTTGACTATAGGATTGATAGAAGTCAACTGGAAGATATTCACCTGTGAGCGGATGTCCTATCTGAGACCATCCTCAAACATCCTTGTTATGAAGAAACCATCTCCCCCTAGGAAGGGTGTAAACCACTGAAGCTTGGTGAAGTGACAGGAATACTCCATAAAAGAAAGAGTACCATTCTCTAGAATCATGAACGCTCGAGCTTGATCGGCCCTCAAGGTCTCTGGATAGAAGTAGTCATAGAAGATACACTGAAACTCCTCCCAAGCCATAACCTGCTAATGTCCCTCTTATGATATCACATCCCACCATCTCTTTGTGGAATACCGTAGAATGTATGTAGTGATCTTGACACTCCTCTCTGGAGGTTTCTTCAGATGCTCAAAGATCATCATCATGGCTTCTTTCCATGACTCTGCAGCCTGGCTTCCTCCATCCCCTGAAAAAGTAGGAGGATGTTGTTTCTGAAAGACCCGCGTCAACTTTTCCATCAACGGGGTAGGAGGCAGTGCCCCCTGAAAGGTCTAAATTATTATCAAAAATCCCCCCTTGAACAGTGCATCAACAACTATGTTTGGAATAATCATTGGTGCCAAGACTGGCACAACAGGAGGATCTGCTGGTAGTCCCTGATCAGCCATGTCCGGGGTCTGATCACTGCCATGTAACTGGCGTACAACCAGATGAAATCTCAGTGACATGACTCTGCAAGGTCAAGCACACACCTCAGATCAAGATTAACAGGGACTAAAACTTAGAAGTAAATGAAGGTAATAGGAGAAACAGGGCATTCAAGATTTTTAAAACAAGGCTACACAGCGTGTATAATTTCTACACAGAGTGTTCCATTAATCCTTTACTTGGTCATGTACTCCTTCCGCAACTGGTTGTGTAACACCCCTTAAACATGGAGTGTTCTCCAAAACACACAGATTGTAATTGAATTCTCTTTCCCTGCTCGAGTCCTTCTACACGACTAAGCCACATGGTTCGCCTAGAACAAGACTACACGGCATGTTCGTGCAAGACACAACATGTACTACATGAGCTTCACTGACCCGTGTTATTAGAGACATAGTCAGATACATGGCTCACACTACACGACGTGTCCCATATGGACACATCATGTACTATGAAGATTTTGCTGACCCGTGCTATTCGATACACAGCCGGTTACAAAGGATACACTACACGGTGTGTTCCAGATGGACATGGTGTTTATCAGAAAGACTCAACCGACCCGTGTTGTTAGTGACACTGTCAGTTACACGATTCTATAGCACGAAATGTACATACAGTACACGATGTGTCCTACCGAAGGTTCCACACCCCGTGTCCTCGCCCACATAGCCTGAGAAACGATTAGAGACTACACAGTGAGTACATTCAGTACACGGTGTATACATATGGAAAATAGTTTATTCCTGAATAGAAGAACACATGGCATGTATTTAACATTATACGCCTTTTATTCTACATTTTTTATGGACAGTAAGCCTTAAAAACTACTCCAGAACCTAGAAAAACACTGAAACAAAAATTTAAGTGCCAATTTTTGATCCGTGAGGGCCCGTACTCCACGCGAATCAAAGCTTTTCATCTTATACATGTCATATACAAGGGAAAAGAAGTCAATGATCTACCAAATTCTGATTCATGAGGGGCCATAACACCTCAAGAACCCAAGTTTGGTGTTCATTCAAACAAGACCTTACACAAGGAAACACCCTATCAAAAGAAGGTATTCTATCAAGGAATATATCACAATAGCATACATATCTTGCACAACATCTTTCACAACAACATGAAATCACTGATTCACCCTAAATGGCATAGAAAGAAGGCATGACATGTGATTTTTAGCAAGTTACTACATGATGCATGAGATGGAATACCCTCATCGCATCAGGTTGCAACAGAAATAGAACCTCAATAACATAAACGATAATAGAACAATACATGTTAGTCACCCAACGGTGAAAATCAAATCAACTGTAAAATTGAAAAACTAGAAAAATTGCAATAAATGAGGTAAATTGGATTTTCCCTATACATGTGTTAGCTACTCCCATGAACAACTTATTACCAAGTACACATTCCATCTTATCCCTGACTATAGGCTCCAAACAGTAATTCAGAAAGAATATAATACCCCTGATACCACTTTGTAACATCCCAGTTCTGGAATCCACCAGAGGCGCCCCGTACCCGGTTGGTCACATGGATTCCAGAGCTTCTCCCCAAATGCCAGAGGTTGTGGACTAGCAGGGAGGGCCTCAGGAGTGATAGTGGGAAAACAATTCCCACATTGGAAGAGTACATAGTGGAAGTAAATAGATATACAATAGTGGAAGCAGTAATGATAACATACAACAGTAAATAATGGAAGACTAGAAGTAATAACAACTAGAGCACATATATAAAATAATTCATGATACATATGTCTAGAAAAACAGCCAAATAAAGCCACAATTCTAAATACAAATTAAACTAAGTTAAAAAGAAAATAGATATACAACTCCTCAGCATCACAAGACTCATCTTGGTCCCATTCTCTCCAGCTCTAATGCAGTCATGTACCTGAAGTAGAAGGGAGTTTTCCCTTATCTATACCTTTGACAATATAATCAGTTTGGGCCCGAAAGAATGACCCAAACAGGGTGTGAGACTAAATCCCAGTAGTCAACCATGAAAAGATCTATGCCTAATAGTCTGTGATTATATAACAGGTAATAAGTAAAAGGAAGTAGTAAGCAAGGAAGTACTTAGCAATAACAATTCTCCTTCTCAAGCATTCAATTCACAATCAAGTAACCATCTAATCAAAGTAGGTAACCCTCTATTAATTACTCATAGCCTAACCCATCTAGTATAACAAACAAGTACAAGAAACCCTATGGGAAGCATACAAATTCTAACCCCTCTGGTTCAGCTTAAGTATAGACTCTCTAAGGAAGCACTCACTGTCAATTCCCCCCTCTAGTCTCGTATCGGTACTAATGGCGCTCTGGGGAAGCACTCAATGTCTATTCCCCCTTTGGACCATGTCAAGGAACTATAAATACTCAGAGGAAGCACTCAACGTCAATTTCCCATGTGGTCTCATTACGTAAAATTATAAAGATAGTATGGAGAATCCCTTACATCCATTCTCTCTATGTTCTACGACACCAGGTTCTCACAGCCCTGAATAAGTCAACAAGTATCGCAAAGCATAGAGGACAAAGTAAGACTTAATAACTACTTGGATAAACAATCTATAGAATAAAAACAAGTCAAATGGATAAACACACCATTCAATAAATATAGGCATGGGAAACATGCGAGGCAGCCTAACATGCTAAGCATGACAAAATGGTCGTAAACCGATCATGCATGGGAAAACACTTCCAAAGAATAGTAATCACCCCTAATCACATTCAATTAACCTATAATCAATCATACAAGCATAGCATGATTTTAACATGGGTAAAATCATAAACACACAATACCTCATTCAAGGGTATTGGGAAAATTTGCACATATAACACAGAGACTAACTACGGAAATGAAACAACCACCTACCTTGGTGTTGGGAGATCGATATATGTGAACCCCGAGCCTTGAATCACCTAAGAACAACGTAGATCTACAAAAATGTCTAAAACATTCAACTGAAGATAACTCTTGAAAGAGGAGAAATCAAGGGATGTTGTTCTTGGAGAATATGGAACTCACCGATGTGATTCCAAAGCAACCAATGGTGTTCAAATAAGAGGACAGACACTCGGTTTGGGTCTCAACGAATATTCATGGTGTACGAATGCTCTCAAACAAACCACACCTAGAAGAGGGATGTTTAAATATAGGATGTGCATATTGTGAAAAAATATGTTGATGTGTTTCCAAAGGATTTACCTAGACATCCTACAGAATGAGAAATTAAGTTTTCCATTAACATAATTCCCGGTTCATGGCCTATATCGAAGACACCTTATAGAATGACCACTATAGAATTAGTGGAACTAAAGAAACAACTAGAGGAATTGAGTGATAAGAGATTTATTTTCCCTAGTGTTTCTCCATGGGGAGCCCCTGTTCTTTTTGTTAATAAGAAAGATAGATCTATGAATTTGTTCATTGACTACAGGGAGATCAATGCTATAACAAAAAAGAACATGTATCCCCTACCTTTCATTGATGATTTATTTGATCAAATTAATGGTGCTCAATATTTTTCAAAGATTGACCTTTGATCTGGATATCATCAGTTGTGTGTGAAGAAGGAAGACATTCCAAAGACAACATTTCGAACTAGGTACGAGCATTATGAGTTTACGGTGATGCCTTTTTGGCTGACTAATGCACCCTCTTTTTTCACAGATCTAATGAACAAATTTTTCACGGAATATCTTGTTGACTTCGTAGTGGTATTTATTTATGATATCTTCGTATACTCCAAAATCTACGAATATCATGAAAATCACTTGTGCATTATCCTAAATACTCTTAGAACAATACTAGAAAAACAGGTATTTGCGATGGGATCCCGCCGCAAATGGCTTTTTGCGACGGGATCCCGTCACAAATGACCCGTTGCTGAAAACGGTGTCGCAACAACAAATATTTGCGACGGGCCCGTCGCTAAAGCCTTTTTTTGTGACGGGGATTCTACCCATCGCAAATAGTACTCCGTATATTTGTAAAAAACTTTTCCAATAGTAATTTCGACGGGCCCCATCGCAAATACCTGTTGCGACGGGCCCGCCGCAAATAGTTTTTGCGACGGGTCCCGTCGCAAAAACTATTTAAAAAAAATAAAAAACTATTAATAAATTATTTTAATGCATATAATAATAATACTATTTGCGACGGGCATAGTATCCCATCGCAAATACTATAAAAAAAATAAAAAAAATAAATTATTAATAAATTATTTTAATTAATATAATAATAATCCAATTATAATTCAAAAATAAAAAATTATAAAATATTAATAAATGATTTTAATTAATATAATAATAGAATTATAATTCACAAATAAAAATAATAAATTATTAATAAATTATTTTAATTAATATAATAATAATAGAATTATAATTCAAAAATAAAAAATAATAGAATATTAATAAATGATTTAATTAATATAATAATATTAGAATTATAATTCATAAATAAAAAAAATATTTATAAGTTATTTTAATTAATATTAAAATAATAGAATTATTTTACATTCAAATATTAAAATAATTCAAGTATTACAAAAAAATATAATTAAATTATAATATTATAAAATTTTAATATATATATATAATTTAATATTATAAAATATAAATAATATTATTATTCATATTAATATTGTTATCTCAAAATATAATATTATTAATATTTTATAATGAGACAGAAACTACGAATAGAAAAAAAATCATATTTTGATTTCACAAATTTTATAACATAAAAAACAAACTCTAATCTGAAGGAGGGGGGAGGGGGGATCTGAAGATGGTGGTGGAGGAAACTCCATCCCTAAAGCATGAGTGAGTCGGCGCATGTACTCCATCTGCTCCTGATGCTGCTGCTGCCACCGACTCGTCTGCTCCTCGAACAGATGCTGCTGGCGTCGACGCTCCTCCTCATGCTACTGACGCATCTGCTCCGGCTCCTATCGGAGACTCTCTATCAGTGCAGTCTGAGATCGCAACTGATCCTCATAATGTGTAGTAGAATAATATGCACGAGCTCCTTTTGAGTTGGACGCCGACATCGCAGCACTGCCATAATAATCTCCGGGAGTCAGTCGAGAGTTGATACAAACTACCCGGCCCTTATTGAAGGCATACTGGGTGGCCTGCATCCATGCCGCCTCATCAAACTGATGGCCAGTGGTCTGATCGGATGACTCGGCCTGACTCTCAGGCCGGGTCTGTGACGCTGCGGCCTCATATGACTCCTGTAGTTGCAATTTAAAATTAAAATTGTGAATATATTATATGCAGTTAATTTTTAAGCTTGAAAAAAAATAATATTGACCACGATGTGATGCTGACGATCACCTCTGAGCTCCCCAGTAGCAGGGTCACTATACATCCTCCGATATACGTCGTACTCCGTAATATCGGAGTGCTCGACAGCCTATAAGAATAAAAAATAAAATGTTAATATTTATAGTTATATAAAATATTTATAAATAATGTACGTACCAGATGCTGTCTATGAGTACTGAAAGAACGACTCCCAGCTCGATGAATCGCCTCCTGTCTCCCCTGATTCTGCCTCCTTACCGATGATCTCCTCTGAAAGGCACCACTCAACCAGTGCACACATAATCCATCCCATACATGGGATGAAATTTACTCTGGTCAGTGTGCTCTACATGACTCGTCAAAATCTGACACTCCTGCTTTCTTCATGGCAGCTTTTTTTAAATTGTGCAAAAACTGATGAAAGCGATCACGCATGGGCACCTACCATGCCTCGTGGATGGCGTCACGCATGGTATCCTCGATCGGATATCATAAACCCTACAAATAAATCAAAATATCAAGTTAGAAATGAAATAATTTTCAAAATAAAAATTATTTATTTACGTACGTACCAACCAATGGCCGAACATGGCCTGCTGCACATCAATGGGAATCTGCTCCCATGTGGTCCACGACTGAGAGAAATAGTTGCGCAAAATAGCGCTGCCCTGTCTGATTGCTATATGCGGAAAACTGTAAAAAATAATAAACATTTATTATGTGAATAGATTAATGAAATCTTAGTCAAATCCACAGGTTATCACACAGGTTGTCACACCTCCGTGTGCTTGGATCAAACCCAAGACCTGGACGTCGCTCGGGGACGGGGTCAGGAATCATCAATCGTGCAAGACCGCACCCCCTCCGCGTACTCCCTGGAGCGCCTGTAGGCTAAGGGTCATCTGCCAGCAACTCATCCGCATCGAAAGGTAGGTCAGCATCCGCCAACTCACGAAATGTGGCGTCGTCCACCTGAAATAGAAAATGTTAATGTTGTTAGAAAATAATTGATAATTACTATTATATATACATATATACATATTATGATAGTATATAAATACCATGGAATTATATCAGTGTTAATCTTCATCATCATCTTCATATATGTCAATGTCATCTTCATATTCCTCCTCAACATCATCGATATCCATTCGAGTTACAGTTGCTTCATCTCTTACCATTTCAAATTCATATGTGACATCATTAACATCATCGTCATCACCGACTCTTAAATGTGGGGTGTCGTCATCGATACTCATGTCTCTTTGTAAAAAAGATTGATTTTGAGTACTCTCTTGAAAAACTTCAATTCTTTGCACATCAGTGAAAGCACATTCACTTTGACTAAACTGATTATCTCGAATTTTGATTTTTATTACACTCCACCAATCAGTCAAGTCTCTTGATGTAGCACAGTACTTTGCATAATAAACTTGATGTTCCTGTTGAGCCAATAAGAATGGTTTATTTACTGCGAGAACACTTTTACATTTAATATCGATGATTCCATGAGTCGGATGAACACGCACGCCTCTCTATGTATCCAACCACCGACATTTGAACATGGTTATGTAATGTTGTCCAAGATAACAGAGTTCAATGGTTTCATCAAGTATGCCATAAAAGTCAACTTCATTTTCATGATGATGAGATCCTCTCAAGCTAACTCCACCGTTCATTGTTTTTTTCGATTCCCCATATGCATGTGTGTGAAATCGAAATCCATTCACCACATATGCATTATAAGTTTTAACAAGTTTGGAAGGTGGGTTACTCAATACACACAGCCGTTTGTCAATTTTATTAGCATGTCGAGACACCTGAAAATTTGTGAAATAATTATCAATATAGTAAACTATAAATTGAATGAGTTGCTAAAAGATAAAGAATTTATATTACCAGTTTTTGAAACCACTGAGAGAAATTTTTCAGTCGACGTTCTTCGAGAGCAGCTGCTGTAATTTGTGGAATTGGTTTCTTGATATGATTTTCATACAACCTATAAAAACCAAAGTTATTTACTGTAACATAAATGATAGAATAAGTGATATAAACACTTACAGTACAACTGATGTCATCTCTTCACAGTTGAGCAGAACATACGTATGAGCTCTATGATGTTCATCATCTGAAAGCCAGCGTTCATAAACTCAACCAAAACCAAGCTCTGGCTGGTTGAAAACAGATAATTGATTGTCGATTTCATCAATATTCATCTCGTTCCATCCCATTCAGTTGTGTTTTGAAGGATACTCAGATTCAAAATAATGGGAGCAGAAAAAAGATATTTCCTCTTGCAAATAAGCTTCTGCAATAGATCCTTCAACAGATGCTTTGTTACGTACTTTTCTTTTCAATTTTTGCATGCATCTTTCAAATGGGTACATCCATCGAAACTGTACTGGACCTCCACATTTGGCTTCATATGGCAAATGTAACATCAAATGTTCCATTGAGTCGAAGAAAGACGACGGAAATATTTTTTCCAGTTTACATATAATTACAATGACATCTTTTTTCAAGTTTTCCTAGATCATCATAATCTGCTGTAGCCGCACAATTTTCCCGAAAAAAATGAGACATGTCTGTTATGGAATCCCAAATCACAGAATTCAACAGACCTCTTAATCCAATGGGTAGAAGTCTTTCCATTATAACATGACAATCATGGCTTTTTAATCCATTAATATGACCATTCTTTATACATCTACCCAAATTGGAAGCACATCCATCTGGAAGTCTCAAATCTGCAATCCACTGACAAAATAATAAACGGTTTTCTTTAGACAGTGTATAAGATGCTTTAGGTTTCAGTAACCTTTCTGTTCTGACATTCTCAAACAGTTCCAATTCTGGACGCCTGCAAATTTTGGAAAGATCTAAACTTGCATTTACATTGTCTTTGATCTTTCCTGGAGTATCCAAAACTGTATGAAACAAATTATCAAAACAGTTCTTCTCAATATGCATGACATCTAACATGTGTCGGACCAACAAATCAGACCAAAATGGAAAATCCCAAAATATGCTACGTTTAATCCAATTGTGTTCTTTCCCAAAACCAGAAATTTTCTGTTGGTTTATTATGGGACCAAAAGTGATGGGAGGTAATGAAAATACAACTTATTTTAACTCCGAACCTGATAGAATTTTTGGAGGTACATCCCTTTCAACTGTTCCTTTTCTGAAATGAGATCTTTTTCTGCGAAAAGGATGATCAGCTGGAAGAAATCTGCGATGACAGTCAAAATAACAAGGTTTCTTTCCATGAATGAGCATAAATGCTTTATTCTCTCCCATACAGTAAGGACATGATTTCTGACCATGTGTGCTCCAGCCAGATAACATCCCATAAGCCGGGAAGTCACTAATTTTCCACATCAATGCTTCTCTCAGTATGAAATTCTGTTTCGTTGCAACATCATATGTACTGACACCAGTAATCCACAATAAATTTAATTCATCAATCAATGGTTTCAAATAAACATCAATATTTTTCTTCGGATGTCCTGGAATTAGTAAATTCAAAAAGATATATGGCTCCTTCATCAACATCCATGTAGGTAAATTGTACGGAGTTAAAAAAACAGTCCAACATGAATATTGACTACCATAAGATCCGAACGGACAGAAACCATCAGTGGAAAGGCCTAGTCGAACATTTCTAGCTTCTAAATCAAAGGATGAATGCACTCTATCAAAATGTTTCCATGAATCACCATCGGCAGGATGATTCAAGCTTTTATCGGTTGAAATATTCTCTTTATGCCATGACATCATTGTTGCTGTATTCTTAGACATGAATAAATGCTGAAGTATGGATGTAAGCGGAAAATATCTCAACTGTTTTACAGGAATCAAACCAGACTTCCCATGTTTTCCTTATTTATATCTCAGTTGCCCACATGTGGGACAACTATCCAACGACTCATTTTCCCCAGAATATAAAATTTAGTCATTTGAACATGCATGAATCTTCTGAAAAGTAAGTCCCAAGTTTCGAACCAGCCTCTTACTCTCATAGTAATTTGCAGGAAAAACATTTCCTTCGGGTAACAGTGTTTTAAGCAAAGAAAATATTTGGTCAAAATAGGTGTTTGACATTCCGTTATCTGATTTGATAGCCATAAATTTTGCAACTGCTTCTAATTTGCTCATCTTGCAGCCAGGATATAATGCATCCTCAGCAGACCTCAACAACTCATAAAATTCAGACGGTGCCAACTCAAGATTTGAAGCTATATCAGCCGGAGTTTCTGTATGTTGAACAGATGAACCTGCAACATCATGTACTAAATCTTGAAACCGGGATGGATCCAGAATCAAGTTGATATCACCTGCTCTGGAACTGTGTTCACCGTGTTGATACCAAAAAACATAATTTGGTTGAAAACCAAAACGCAAGAGATGTCCCCCCACTTTGTCAAACGTGTCAAACGTTCTCAATGCACATTTTCTGCAAGGGCATTTTATTTTGCCTTCTGAAACAAATTCTGGATTTGATGCCGCAAATGATAAAAAAGTCTCCACACCCTCTACATAAACTGGATTTAAACCAGAACCGTTTGGATTTCTACGTTGATTTATCCATATGCAGTCACCTAATAATGATTGTTGACAACCTCGTTGATCCATATTTTTCTAGAAAATATAAAAGCATTACTGGTTTTGAATAATTTGTTAGAAAAAACCGTCAAGCAAGGATAATTATAGAGTTTAAATCATACACGACTGACGCAAATGTTTTATTGAGATAGACCTAAAAATTGACCATTTAAGAATTGAATATGTTGAGAATAAAGCAAAACTTGTTACAAATATTGATAATTCTAATATTATATAAATTTTTTATTATTTTCATAGTACTAATATTATTGGTAATTATTCATAATTATTGGAAATTATTCCTAATTATTGGTAATTATTCCTAATTATTGGTAATTATTCCTAATTATTGGTAGTTATTCCTAATTATTGGTAATTATTCCTAATTATTGTTAATTATTCCTAATTGTTGGTAATTATCGGTAATTATTGGTAATTATTGGTAATTATTACTAATTATTGGTAATTAATACTAATTATTTGTAATTATTATTAATTATTACTAATTATTACTAATTATTGGTAATTATTACTAATTATTGGTAATTATTACTAATTATTACTAATTATTACTAATTATTGGTAATTATTACTAATTATTACTAATTATTGGTAATTGTTACTAATTATTACTAATTATTGGTAATTATTCTTAATTATTCCTAATTATTACTAATTATCGGTAATTATTGGTAATTATTGGTAATTATTCCTAATTATTGATAATTATTAATAATTATTGTTAATTATTACTAATTATTGGTAATTATTACTAATTATTACTAATTATTACTAATTATTACTAATTATTGGTAATTATTACTAATTATGACTAATTATTACTAATTATTGGTAATTATTACTAATTATTACTAATTATTACTAATTATTGGTAATTATTACTAATTATTACTAATTATTGGTAATTATTCCTAATTATAGGTAATTATTCCTAATTATTGGTAATTATTCCAAATTATTGGTAATTATCGGTAATTATTGGTAATTATTGGTAATTATTACTAATTATTACTAATTATTACTAATTATCGGTAATTATTGGTAATTATTGGTAATTATTCCTAATTATTAGTAATTATTACTAATTATTGTTAATTATTACTAATTATTGGTAATTATTACTAATTATTGGTAATTATTACTAATTATTACTAATTATTACTAATTATTACTAATTATTGGTAATTATTACTAATTATTACTAATTATTACTAATTATTGTTAATAATTACTAATTATTACTAATTATTACTAATTATTACTAATTATTAGTAATTATTCCTAATTATTGGTAATTATTCCTAATTATTGGTAATTATTCCAAATTATTGGTAATTATCGGTAATTATTTGTAATTATTGGTAATTATTACTAATTATTGGTAATTAATACTAATTATTGGTAATTATTATTAATTATTACTAATTATTACTAATTATTGGTAATTATTACTAATTATTGGTAATTGTTACTAATTATTACTAATTATTACTAATTATTGGTAATTATTACTAATTATTACTAATTATTACTAATTATTGGTAATTATTACTAATTATTACTAATTATTGGTAATTATTCCTAATTATTACTAATTATTACTAATTATCGGTAATTATTGGTAATTATTTTTAATTATTCTTAATTATTGGTAATTATTACTAATTATTGTTAATTATTACTAATTTTTGGTAATTATTACTAATTATTACTAATTATTACTAATTATTACTAATTATTACTAATTATTGGTAATTATTACTAATTTTTGGTAATTATTACTAATTATTGGTAATTATCGGTAATTATTGGTAAATATTGGTAATTATTACTAATTATTGGTAATTAATACTAATTATTGGTAATTATTATTAATTTTTACTAATTATTACTAATTATTGGTAATTATTACTAATTATTGGTAATTATTACTAATTATTACTAATTATTACTAATTATTGGTAAATATTACTAATTATTACTAATTATTACTAATTATTGGTAATTATTACTAATTATTACTAATTATTTGTAATTATTCCTAATTATTACTAATTATTACTAATTATCGGTATTTATTGGTAATTATTGGTAATTATTCCTAATTATTGGTAATTATTACTAATTATTGTTAATTATTACTAATTATTGGTAATTGTTACTAATTATTACTAATTATTACTAATTATTACTAATTATTGGTAATTATTACTAATTATTACTAATTATTACTAATTATTGGTAATTATTACTAATTATTACTAATTATTACTAATTATTGGTAATTATTACTAATTATTACTAATTATTGGTAATTATTCCTAATTATTACTAATTATTACTAATTATTGGTAATTATTCCTAATTATTGGTAATTATTCCTAATTATTGGTAATTATTCCTAATTATTGGTAATTATCAGTAATTATGGGTAATTATAGGTAATTATTACTAATTATAGGTAATTATTACTAATTATTGGTAATTATTACTAATTATTACTAATTATTGGTAATTATTCCTAATTATTACTAATTATTACTAATTATCGGTAATTATCGGTAATTATTGGTAATTATTGGTAATTATTACTAATTATTGGTAATTATTACTAATTATTGGTAATTATTACTAATTATTGGTAATTATTGGAAATTATTCCTAATTATTGGTAATTATTCCTAATTATTGGTAATTATTCCTAATTATTGGTAATTATCGGTAATTATGGGTAATTATTGGTAATTATTACTAATTATTGGTAATTATTACTAATTATTGGTAATTATTACTAATTAATACTAATTATTGGTAATTATTCCTAATTATCGGTAATTATTACTAATTATCGGTAATTATTGGTAATTATTGGTAATTATTACTAATTATTGGTAATTATTACTAATTATTGGTAATTATTGGTAATTATTCCTAATTATTGGTAATTATTCCTAATTATTACTAATTATTACTAATTATCGGTAATTATTGGTAATTATTGGTAATTATTGGTAATTATTACTAATTATTGGTAATTATTACTAATTATTACTAATTATTGGTAATTATTCCTAATTATTGGTAATTATCGGCAATTATTGGTAATTATTGGTAATTATTACTAATTATTACTAGTTATTACTAATTATGGGTAATTATTACTAATTATTACTAATTATTGATAATTATTCCTAATTATTACTAATTATTACTAATTATTGGTAATTAATCCTAATTATTGGTAATTATTCCTAATTATTGGTAATTATTACTAATTATTGGTAATTATTACTAATTATTACGAATTATTACTAATTATTGGTAATTATTACTAATTATTACTCATTATTACTAATAATTGGTAATTATTACGAATTATTACTAATTATTACTAATTATTGGTAATTATTACTAATTATTCCTAATTATTGGTAATTATTCCTAATTATTGGTAATTATTACTAATTATTGGTAATTATTCCTAATTATTGGTAATTATTCCTAATTATTGGTAATTATTCCTAATTATTGGTAATTATCGGTAATTATTAATAGTTATTGGTAATTATTACTAATTATTGGTAATTATTACTAATTATTCCTAATTATTACTAATTATTACTAATTATTACTAATTATTACTAATTATTATTAATTATTACTAATTATTGGTAATTATTCCTAATTATTACTAATTAGTGGTAATTATTAGTAATTATTACTAATTATTACTAATTATTGATAATTATTGATAATTATTACTAATTATTACTAATTATTGGTAATTATTACTCATTATTGGTAAGTATTACTAATTATTGGTAAGTATTACTAATTATTGGTAATTATTACTAATTATTGGTAATTATTACTAATTATTGGTAATTATTACTAATTATTACTAATTATTCCTAATTATTGCTAATTATTGGTAATTATTCCTAATTATTGGTAATTATATGAATAATTACAAATAATTAGGAATAATTACCAATAATTAGGAATAATAACATTATTAGTATATTTTATTATTAATATTAAAAAAATATAATTTTCTATATTATATACAATTCTCCTTTCATCTGTGGGTTTTCTGTCTCCACATACAAATATTACATGTGGAGACAGAAAACACACAGATGAAAGGAGAATTGTATATAATATAAAAAATTATATTATTTTAATATTAATAATAAAATATACTAATAATGTAATAATGTTTTTATTCCTACTTATTGGTATTTAATACTAATTATTAGTATTTATTCTTAATTATTGAAAATTATTACTAATTATTCCTAATTACCATTAACTATGAACAATACTAATAATTTAAATTTATTAAGTAACAAAACAATGTAAACATAATTAAATTACAACTAATTAAGAATAATTGAAACAAATAAAAATTTTAAAATAAATATTAAATTAAAATGAACATAAATACCTTTAAAATTGATCTGAGGTTGATCTTCTGATCATTCTTGAAAACTTCAATTTCAACTCCGGAGAAAAAAATTAAACTTACGAAACGCTGAACTCTAGAAATAGAATTTTGAGAGAAGGAGAAGATGGAGTTTGAGAATGAATTGAAAAAAACGGATGGGGGTATTTATACGTTAGATTATTTGCGACGGGATACCCGTCGCAAATACCTTAGCCATCATTTATTACGGTCAACGGTTAAATAGTTATTTACGACGGGACCCGTCGCAAATAACAACTTGCCGACATACTATTTGCAACGGGTGAATATTCCCGTCGCAAATACCTTTTACCGCCGCCGGTTATTTGCGACGAGCAATAACCGTCCGTCGCAAATACGTTTCCCGCGATTTGGCTCGCAAAGCGCGCCAGTTCTTTTGCGACGGGGAAAGCTAACCCGTCGCAAAAGACTACTTATTTGCGACGGGAAAACACCCCCGTCGCAAATAAGTTTTTAACGGGGCTATTTGCGACAGGATTTATCCCCGTCACAAATAACCCTTCGCAAATACCCATTTTCCCCGTAGTGGAAGAAATGAATTTTATGGATAATTTAGCAAGTGTGAATTATGGTTTCAGGAGATTTATTTTCATGGTCCAATTGTCTCTAAGGAATGAATCTTTGTTGATCCTTCTAAGATAAAGGCAATCCAAGAATGGATAGCACATACAAGTATAACTGAGGTACACAGTTTTATTGGTTTAGCAGGTTATTATTGACATTTCATCTAGAATTTTTCCTAATTTTATAACCCATAAACCAAGCACACACGTAAATAGGTTGAATTTTTTTTGACAAAAGAGTGTGAATAATGTTTTATAGAAGTAAAGAGGAGATTGGTCATTGATCCTATCTTGAATCTACCATTGGGGAATAATGGTTTTGTTATTTATAATGATGCTTCAATGAAAGGAATTGGTTGTGTCCTTATGGAGAATGATAGGGTTATTGCGTATGCATCATAACAGCACAAAATTCCAGAGAAAAACTATCTCACCCATGATCATGAGTTAGCAGTTATAATCGTTTCTCTGAAAATATAGAGACACTATCAGTATGGTGAAAAATGTGAGATTTATACTGATCATAAGAGTTTGAATTATATTTTCTCTCATAAAGAACACAAAATGAGGCAACTACGATGGCTTGAACTACTCAAGGATTATGATTGCACTATACACTACCACCCGGGGAAGGATAATAACATGGCAGATGCTTTGGGAAGAAAGGATCATGGAGTTTTGAACAAGATGAGAGTTGAAAGAGATCCTACTTTCATGGATATATAAAATATGGATATGAGAATAATCATCGAAGGTGAATCATTGATACTTATTCAAATGGTTTCCAAACCATCTTTACTAGAAAAGGAAAAAATGTTCGCAGGCTGATCATGAGGAGTTTCAAAAGAAAATTAAAGCTGTAAACAGTGGGAGATTGAGTGAATTCATATATAAAGATGGAATTTTGTTATGTGGAAAGAGACTTTGTGTTCATAATATACCTGATCTAGAAAGGGAATTTTTGGAAGATGCCCACTGGTCCAATTTATCTATAAACCCTTATAGCACCAAGATATATAGATATTTGACGGAAAATTTTTGGTGGGACAAAATGAAGAGAGATATTTCTGATTATTTTTCAAAATGTATGGTAATTCAACAAGTGAAATGTAACGAATTGTGTTTTTAGAGCGGGTAAAATGCATAGGTTTTTGAACTTTTTCTTTTATCAGCGGGTCGGTTTTAAAACCGAACTTCGGAATGAGGTACCGAGTGTTGAAACCACTTAAAGCGGTGATGTCGGACTGTGCGCGGTTGATTAAACCGTACGGGCCAGTCATGCGGCATACCTCGGGTATCCGGTAGTGGGCGCCAGACTGCACACAGACTGTAAGACTGTGCGGGTATAGATGTGTGTGTGGTTTGCAGTTTAATTAAATCAAATTTAAGTGGATTTATTTAATTAGGTGAAACGGGTATATTTAATCAATTGTGAATTGATTAATGTGTCAGGAATAAATTAATTATTTTGTGATTTAATTAATTTTCTTGCATTAATTAATTGCGAATTAATTAATGAGTTGAGCTAATTAATGAATGACCTTGCATTAATTAATGATGAATTAATTAATGCGTGAAGATAATTAAATGGCGGTCAAATTAATTTAAAGGGGGGAGTTGTGTTTTAACGTTGAAGCGTTATTTTTAATTAACGGTCAGTGAATTAAATGAAGGGTTTATAATTTTTGATGAAGCGTTGTTTTAATTTAAATGGAGAGTTTGGACAATTTTATTTTAATGGAGGTTTTGGGGGATAATCTAAGGTTTACATGATAATAATAATAATAGTATGTTTATTATTATTGTTATCAAATTATAAATTTATTGTTTTCTTTTATTTCTTTTTTTTCCTTTTATTTTTTTTCTTTCTTTCAAAGGGGCGGTCCCCCTCGTTTCTTTTTTTGTTGGTCTTCTCTCTCGCGTGAGGAGCCCCTACCCTAGAACCCTAATCGCCGGCCTCCTCCTCCCTCCTCAAGGCGCGATGACTCCCTCCACGGCAGGTGCTCCCCTCTCGGTCGGAGCTCCCCTCCCCCGGCGGACCTCTTGTGCACCGCACAACCCCAGGCGAGAACCCCCCCTTCAGCGCATGACGGGATGAGGCGCATCCCATCCCTCTTCCGCGGCCGGATTCTCCCGGTTGCTCCATCGTTTTGGTCCAAATCTTCTAGGTATGATCCATAAATGGCCTACCCTACATCGCTTTGGTGTTTGGGTTCAATTCCATCAACTGATTTGAGTTTTGTTCGAAACTCGCAAATTGGGTTTAACCCGATTTGGTTTTTATCTTGTTTTAGGGGGTGCAAATGATTTATCTGGACCCGTTGGTCCGTGTTCCAGTGACCGCCGCCAAAGGCGAGGCGATCCGAGTTGGTTTCTCCCTATCGCCGATGTTTCGGGTGAGCGTCTTAAACCCGCTGATTGATTTACACTGCTCCATTAGGGTTGAATAATTTATCAGAGTTCTTGATGATTATTTTGCTGTGCGATGATTTTTTTTTGCCGCAATAATAGTTGGGTGCAACTATTGTTTTAGGTTGTGCATTGGACTTTGAGTGTGCGCGTGCGATTATGTTGAAGCGCGTGTGCGCGAATGACTGTGATAAGTTAGAAAGATTGGCATGACCAATTATTAAGGTAGGGTCCCTCTCCTTGCCCTTTAAATTTATGTAAAGTAATAGTGAGTTTAATATTGCACTTAGCATTTTAATTATGCAAGTTTAGTTCCGATTAAATTCTTCTGTGCAAATCGTGTGAATTGCAGGAATAAGATAAAAGAGGTTGTTTGGTCACTAAACTAACGATTTAATAATAAAACCCCTCTTTCGAGGTGCGTTTCCTTCAATCTAAAAATGTATCAATAGAATTTCATGATTGCCTTCCTTATTGTTTGGCTTCTTAACTCTGTTAAGTGTTGAATGAGTTTTAAAGTAAATTCTAAATATCACTAAATGAATTTTTTGATAAATTAATGACATGTTTTCTAATAAAACTCCTCCAATGGAGGTGAGCTGCCTTCAAAATAAATGTGTAGTAGTAGATTTCCTTTTTTGTGATTACTTGCTTAAAAGTATTATGACCCTTTATGCTTGACATTATACTTGATAAATGACATGCTTCTACTTGTACCTTACTGGTTACCTCAAATGACGTTACTTCTTGAGAAATAATAAATGAGCCATGACACCTCCTAAGTTCATGGATTAACATGTAATTAGAACTTTTAGGGTAGGGTGTTTACCCTCTTCCCTTTACTTCGGCGCTTATGTCATGCCACGTCTTGTGCCGCTTGTCGCAACCTTCCGGCGATGCCTCTTTATTTATTATTGAAATGCTTGGGTGGTTTGCTCAGGCCCATTGTGGCCTTCGTTATGGTAAAGCCCACCCTAGGTGCTCGCCTTGCCTCTTGGCCACCCCTTTGGGTGTGCCCCGCCTAAATGACCCTTTTTCCTTGTTCTTTAAGTTATAAATTTAATGTGATAGATTGAACTAAATTCCTTGCTTGAACAAGTTTCTTAGCATGTACCATTTAATGTCATTAATCACCTAACATAGAGGCATGTTGATGCCATACGGTTTTGTTTACCTTCTATTGCTCATTCAAGTTCCAGAATGTTGAACAAGGATAATTAATTATGAGAATTGATTATAAAAGTTGAGATCTGATTTGGATAATTAAATGTGATACAGGGTGTTAGACATGGCGATCTACACTGAACGATTATCTAGGTGTTAGACATGGCAATCTACACCAAATGTGATACGGGGTGTTAGACATGGCGATCTACACCGAATGATTATATAGGTGTTAGACATGGCGATCTACACCAAATGTGATATGGGGTGTTAGACATGGCAATCTACACTGAACGATTATCTAGGTGTTAGACATGGCGATCTACACCAAATGTGATATGGGGTGTTAGACATGGAGATCTACACCGAACGAATGATAATAATGATTTATGAAAAGAATGAGAGATGTGGGTAAAACCAGAGTGATTTGTGATCAAATAAAGAAAGGTAAGAATGAGTGGATTTCCAGTATGAGTTGAAATGATAAGTGAATAAATAGAGTAAGTGAGAAAAATGATAAAAAGTGTTTTTATGCTTGAACCAAATTTACTTGTGTTGTTTTAAACAGGTTCTTATCCCAGCTATGAGCCAAAGCAGGTATTGCCATTAGGTGTCCTTTTTGGAACCTGGACGGGCGTTTATTGTTTGTATTGTGTCGTTATTGTTCGAAAATACCAGCACTTTGTTTAATTATATTTCATGGTATAGAGTGGTCTAGACCCCGGTGGTTCCGGCCTACTGAGATATATATCTCACACCCTACTCGGGCCTCCATTGCATTGGGGTACCCGAGTAGATTCCATTTGGTTGCAGGACCTTGATGTTGTTGTTTCTTGTACTTGGAGTTAGGAGCAAATGACCGAGTTGGGGCTCGGGATGCTCATGGAGATCGCCCTCGGGGCTTGAGACTTTTGTTCATTGACTTCTGCATTGATGTGTAAGTATGTCGCGTGATTTATTGCTTTCATTGTATCATTAGCATGTCATGCATGCATCTCTTATATAAACTGCCGTTCGCCAATTTTATTCAAACCTTATAAATGAAAAAAAATTTCCGATGCTTTCTTATTATTATTTACACTACTTCCGTTGCTGTATTTTTGGTCCCTTTGTTCCACTTTGATAAGAGGGTATAGTCTCCCCTCTGACTTACCTTACACACTCGCCGCTAGTTGGCAACCTCTGTCGTAAGGGGAGATGCGCTTGAGGCCATGTCATGGGCCGGCTCAGGTGACCTGGGTGTCCGGTTTAGGGTCGACCTGGGTTGGTTCGTGACAAAATGGTATCAGAGGAGGTTTCTTTCTTTTCATTGTCTTACTGTTTTGGGATTGGTAGACAGGAGATTAGGAATGTGTCGACACTTGGGTACTAGCCGTGTCTGGGACTGATCACCCCACGTACGGTAAATGACCAAGTGGCCAGGGCTGGGAATTGATGTTCATGTTGTTTGTTGTTATAGTTGATGTGATTTCACCTTGGGTGAATGTTGTACTTTCCACTGCTTATTTTTTTATGAAGAGGTTTTGAAAATTTTCCTTGGCCCGATATGGCTAGGAAATTGCATTGCATGCATCATATTAGACACTTATATATTCACATGTCATGTATATGTGCCATGCCATGTAGTTGCATTAGTAGGATGCCTGCTGCTTTTGATTGTGTGCCTTGGAAATATGTCATGTCTGGATTTATTTAGCACGCCTCTTTAGAAATCATTTTTCGGTGATAGTTAACATGTTTGGGTGATAATATGTCATGTTTTCTATCTTGCTTGTGTGTCATGCTCTGTGTTATAGCATGTTTTAGTGATTTCAGCTTGTTTCTTTGTGTTAGCTGTTTGTAGTGGCTTGTTAGCTTGCTGGAAAGCGCTTGGTTGCTTTGGTTGAAATTGTTGGTTGTGATTACGATGAAGCCAATTTTCCATTATAAGGTGTATGGGCGCCTTATAATTGGAAAAAGGGTAAATCGTGTTTTCGAACTTTTTAAAAGATGGTTGCTAAAGTTTAAATGTTAAATGTTGAAGAGGAAGTTTGTTACAACTTTCCTGTTTTGCCCATGGGGCGTTGTTTGAAAACCAAGTACTTTGTCATAAAATAGTACTTGTGGGTTTGTTAAAATCTTCATTCAACTGATTAAAGGTTGAAATGAATTAATGAAATGGATAAAATGGAAAGGGGTTTTTGAGCCTAGTAATCCTTGTTTTGCGTGACCAAGAGTTAGGGTCGACGTGTGTGCTTCGTAAGGGACTAGCCCATGCTAGGTAGTACCCTTAGAGCATGAGTTGCCTTGTTTTCGGTGTGAGCTTATGATGTGGTGATCGTAGTTCGAGGAACGTCACCCGTGCGTTAAAGTGTTTAAAAAATAGCGCACCGGTGAGCAGCTAGTTCTTGCGACGACATGGACACTCCTAAGGTGGGTAGTGTCGCATGAGTTCCTCTTTTCATGTCGGTGCTTGCTTGGCAGCACGACTTTGATAAGGCTGGCGGTATGCACAACACTTTAGAAACTCCGTTAGTGCGGGAAGAGTTTCAGTGGTTATGCTTGGACGAATATGAATGCCTCGGGTGGTATAGGCATCAGAGTTTGGTCCAATTGATCTTCTCAGCGACCTTGGTTTCATCTTAGTGTACTCTGCTGGATGAGACGAGCATGTCCCCCATCTTGACGTCGTATTGGATACACTAAGATAGTGTCGGTTATACGCCGCGCTAAAGTTTAAAAGTTGTTGGTTTGTTTCGTAATCTCTCTCTGGTTGTGTGTGGGATGCACTGTTTCTTGGAGTTACGTTTAATGCTGAGGCGCGATAGTTTTATAATATTCTTGTGATGACTTGACTTGAGAATATCACCAAAGAACGTGTAAGGACTTCGGTGTACACGTAGTTGATAACGGAACAGTTTTAAAAGCATGTTGTCGGTCTAAGGGCGAGTGTGTTTTTTGGGTCGGCGATGTCTTTCGAGGAAATATGGCATGACCAATTTTAGTTGGTCGATTTTGATTCGATCGTTTTCTTGGGTTGAGGTCCCTATAATGGCCCCAGAGGTAAGCTCTGCTTTGATGTTTCAGTTGTAACATGAGCGTTGGATCGAGTTGTAAAGGCTTAAGTGCAGTCTTCTTAGAAAATGCTTAAAGGTGCATTGGGCGTTGGAAACACAATACGACTGGTTGAATGAAACTTCAAGACCCTTGTAGGTCGGGTGATGTTTTCGTTGTTTTCCGAAGGCTTCTCGGGGACGAGAAGTTTTTTTAGGTGGGTAGTTTGTAACGAACTGTGTTTTTAGAGCGGGTAAAATGCATAGGTTTTTGAACTTTTTCTTTTATCAGCGGGTCGGTTTTAAAACCAAACTTCGGAAAGAGGTACCGAGTTTTGAAACCACTTAAAGCGGTGATGACGGACTATGCGCGGTTGATTAAACCGTACGGGCCAGTCATGCGGCATACCTCGGGTATCCGGTAGTGGGCGCCAGACTGCACACGGACTGTAAGACTGTGCGGGTATAGATGTACGGGTGGTTTGCTGTTTAATTAAATCAAATTTAAGTGGATTTATTTAATTAGGTGAAACAGGTATATTTAATCAATTGTGAATTGATTAATGTGTTAGGAATAAATTAATTATTTTGTGATTTAATTAATTTTCTTGAATTAATTAATTGCGAATTAATTAATGAGTTGAGCTAATTAATGAATGACCTTGCATTAATTAATGATGAATTAATTAATGTGTGAAGATAATTAAATGGCGGTCAAATTAATTTAAAGGGCGGAGTTGTGGTTTAACGTTGAAGCATTATTTTTAATTAACGGTCAGTGAATTAAATGAAGGGTTTATAATTTATGATGAAGCGTTGTTTTAATTTAAATGGGGAGTTTGGACTGTTTTATTTTAATGGAGGTTTTGGGGGATAAAATAAGGTTTACATGATAATAATAATAATAGTATGTTTATTATTATTGTTATCAAATTATAAATTTATTGTTTTCTTTTATTTCTTTTTTTTCCTTTTATTTTTTTTTTCTTTCTTTCAAAGGGGCGGTCCCCCCCCCCCCGTTTCTTTTTTTTGGTGGTCTTGTCTCTCGCGTGAGGAGCCCCTCCCCTGGAACCTTAATCGCTGGCCTCCTCCTCCCTCCTCAAGGTGCGACGACTCCCTCCACGGCAGGCGGTCCCCTCTCGGTCGGAGCTCCCCTCCCCATGCGGACCTCTTGTGCATCGCACAACCCCGGGCGAGAACCCCCCCTTCGGTGCGTGACGGGATGAGGCGCGGCCCATCCCTCTTCAGTGGCCGGATTCTCCCGTTTGCTCCATCGTTTTGGTCCAAATCTTCTAGGTATGATCCGTAAATGGCCTACCCTACATCGCTTTGGTGTTTGGGTTCAATTTCGTCAACTGATTTGGGTTTTGGTCGAAACTCACGAATTGGGTTTAACCCGATTTGGTTTTTATCTAGTTTTAGGGGGTGCAAATGATTTATCTGGACTCGTTGGTCCGTGTTCTGGTGACCACCGCCAAAGGAGAGGCGGTCCGAGTTGGTTTCGCCCTATCGTCGATGTTTCGGGTGAGTGTCTTAAACCCGCTGATTGATTCGCACTGCTCCATTAAGGTTGAATAATTTATCTGAGTTCTTGATGATTATTTTGATGTGCGATGATTTTTTTTGTCGCAATAATATTTGGGTGTAACTATTGTTTTAGGTTGTGCATTGGACTTTGAGTGTGCGCGTGCGCTTATGTTGAAGCGCGTGTGCGCGAATGACTGTGATAAGTTAGAAAGCTTTTCATGACCAATTATTGAGGTAGGGTCCCTCTCCTTTCCCTTTGAATTTAAGTAAAGTAATAGTGAGTTTAATATTGCACTTAACATTTTAATTATGCAAGTTTAGTTCCAATTAAATGCTTCTGTGCAAATCGTGTGAATTGCATGAATAAGATAAAAGAGGTTGTTTGGTCACTAAACTAATGATTTAATAATAAAACCCCTCTTTTGAGGTGCACTGCCTTCAATCTAAAAATGTAGCAATAGAATTTTATGATTGCCTTCCTTATTGTTTGGCTTCTTAACTCTGATAAGTGTTGAATGAGTTTTAAAGTAAATTCTAAATATCACTAAATGAATTTTTTGATAAATTAATGACATGTTTTCTAATAAAACTCCTCCAATGGAGGTGAGCTGCCTTCAAAATAAACGTGTAGTAGTAGATTTCCTTTTTTTGTGATTGCTTGCTTAAAAGTCTTATGACTCTTTATGCTTGACATTATACTTGATAAATGACATGCTTGTACTTGTACCTTACTGGTTACCTCAAATGACGTTGCTTCTTGAGAAATAATAAACGAGCCATGACACCTCCTATGTTTATGTCTTAACATGTAATTAGAACTTTTAGGTAAGGGTGTTTACCCTCTTCCCTTTACTTCGGCGCTTATGTCATGCCACGTCTTGTGTCGCTTGTCCCAACCTTCCGGCGATGCCTCTTTATTTATTATTGAAATGCTTGGGTGGTTCGCTCATGCCCATTGTGGCCTTCGTTATGGTAAAGCCCACCCTAGGTGCTCGCCTTGCCTCTTGGCCACCCCTTTGGGTGTGCCCCGCCTAAATGCCCCTTTTTCCTTGTTCTTTAAGTTATAAATTTAATGTGATAGATTGAACTAAATGCCTTGCTTGAACAAGTTTGTTAGCATGTACCATTTAATGTCATTAATCACCTAACATAGAGGCATGTTGATGCCATACGCTTTTGTTTACCTTCTATTGCTCGTGCAAGTTCCAGAATGTTAAACAAGGATAATTAATTATGAGAATTGATTATAAATGTTGAGATCTGATTTGGATAATTAAATGTGATACGGGGTGTTAGACATGACGATCTACACCGAATGATTATCTAGGTGTTAGACATGGTGATCTACACCAAATGTGATATGGGGTGTTAGACATGGTGATCTACACCAAACGATTATCTAGGTGTTAGACATGGCAATCTACACCAAATGTGATACGGGGTGTTAGACATGGCGATCTACACCGAACGATTATCTAGGTGTTAGACATGGTGATCTACACCAAATGTGATACGGGGTGTTAGACATGGAGATCTACACCGAACAAATGATAATAATGATTTATGAAAATAATGAGAGATGTGGGTAAAACCCGAGTGATTTGTGATCAAATAAAGAAAGGTAAGAATGAGTGGATTTCCAGTGTGAGTTGAAATGATAAGTGAATAAATAGAGTAAGTGAGAAAAATGATACAAAGTGTTTTTATGCTTGAACCAAATATACTTGTGTTATTTTAAACAGGTTCTTATCCCGGCTATGGGCCGAAGCAGGTATTGCCGTCAGGTGTCCTTTTTGGAACCTGGACGGGCGTTTATTGTTTGTATTGTGTCGTTATTGTTCGAAAATACCATCACTTTGTTTAATTATATTTCATGGTCTAGAGTGGGCTAGACCCCGGTGGTTTCGGCCCACTGAGATATATATCTCACACCCTACTCGGGCCACCATTTCACTGGGGTACCCGTGTAGATTCCATTTGGTTGCAGGACCTTGTTGTTGTTGTTTCTTGTACTTGGAGTTAGGAGCAAAGAACCGAGTTGGGGCTCGGGATGCTCATGGAGATCACCCTCGGGGCTTGATACTTTTGTTCATTTACTTCTGCATTGATGTGTAAGTATGCCGCGTTATTTAATGCTTTCATTGTATCATTAGCATGTCATGCATGCATCTCTTATATAAACTGTCGTTCGCCAATTTTATTCAAAGCTTATAAATGAAAAATGTTTTCCGCTGCTTTCTTATTATTATTTACACTACTTTCGTTGCTGTATTTTTGGTCCCTTTGTTCCACTTTGATAAGAGGGTATAGTCTCCCCCCATGACTTACCTTACACCCTCGCCGCTAGTCGGCAACCTCTGGCGTAAGGGGAGACGCGCTTGATGCCATGTCGTGGGCCAGCTCAGGTGACCCAGGTGTCCGGTTTAGGGTTGACCTGGGTTGGTTCGTGACATGAAAGCTGGAGGACAACATCCCAGAAGAGTCATGGAACCTCTTCCCATACCTTAGTGGAAATGGGATGATTTTGCGATGGACTTTTTCATGGGGATACCAAATACTCCTAGAAGGAATGACACAATATGGGTCATTGTTGATCATCTTACCAAGTCAACACATTTTATTGATATAAGAGAAGATTTACCACTTGAACATTTAGCAATATTATATATTAATACAGTTGTAAGAAATCATGGAGTAACCTTATCGATTGTTTCTGATTTTGATCCCCATTTTATAACAAGATTCTGGAAAAGTCTTAAAAATGTAATGGATACAAAACATCATTTGAGCACTTCCTACCACCCTCAAACTGTTGGAAAATCAGAATAGACTATTCAAACCATCAAATACATGTTGATATCTTGCTCTCTTGACTTTCATGGTGTGTGGGATCAATATGTACCTTTGGTAGAATTTTCCTATAACAATAGCATCCATTCAAGTATTCATATGGCACCATATGAAGAATTTTATAGAAAGAGATGTCGCACACCAACATGTTGGGATGATGTTGGTGAAAGAAAACTCATAGGCCTAGAACATGTTGAGGAAATGATGTAAAAGGTGATGGTTATACAAACACACATCAAAGCAGCTCGATGTAGGAAAATGAGCTCTGCCGATAGCAGAATGAATGATTTAGGATTTCAAGTAGGAGATCATGTTTTATTGAAGGTATCTCCATGGAAGGGTGTTATAAGTTTTGGTAAGAAGGGTAAATTTAGTCCCAGGTACATCAAACCTTTTTAAATTCTATAACGAATTCGGGTTATAGATTATCATTTGGCTATGCCGCCAAGTCTCTCAAAAGTTCATGATGTGTTCCACATGTCACGATTGAGAAAATACATGCCTATCCCGACGCATGTACTCACCTATGATGAAATAGAACTGGAACCCGACCAGTCTTATTGTGCAGTGCCTTTCAAGATTCATGATACAAGAGAACAAGTGTTGAGAAACTAGACGACTCGTCTGGTAAAAGTTCTATGGGGAAATCATAATATGAAAGAGGAAACATGAGAACCTGATGAACTTATGATGAAGAACCACTCAAATCTTTTTATGCAGTAATATTCTAGAAATTTCGATGATGAAACTATTTGAAGGAGGGGAGAATGTAACATCCAAAGCTTTTACGATATGTTTCCCTTTGAATAATGTAATAGTTTGTGTTGTGCGGAACTTGGAGTTTTAATACACCACGACCAATTAAACTAGCCGTTATGAATAATAATACCCATTTTTTGAAATTAAATAAATTTTATTTTTCAAATTTGACTTCATTTTTGAATTTGGAATATTGAAATTAGATTAGGGTGAATTTTTGGTATTTTTCTAAAAACTTTTAATTTTTAATGAATAGTTAAAAAACTGGGTTATTGGTTAAAATCATCTTTTTATTTAATTAATTAGTTATTTTATTTAAATTCATATTGGGTAAATATAGATACATAATACCTATATTAGATCAATTTAATTCATTGGACTCATTTTTATTATAAAATTAGATGTATAAAAGTTTATTGAACTCTTTACTGTCTTTTACCAACCTCCTAGATGCATTTACAAATTTTCATAAAACTTAATTTTATCACTTTTGTGAATTAAATTTCAAAACTCCAAGAGACACAGTTGATATCAGTATGTAAAATTTGGTTCAATAAGATAAAAATAATTTGTTGTGAATTGTAACTTTTTTACTTTTATTTACCACGGTTAAAAGTAAATAGGGTATCTAAAGGTAAAAATGATATTATTATTACCCTAAAAAATGTCCTAATTCTACGGGATAAGTGAATTTCTACCAAAACCAAACTTAGGAATAAAATATTATATTTTAGGTCCACTTAGATTATATTAGGCCATTTATTATTTTTTTTAATGAAGAGTTAAAGTGTTAAAATTCAAAGTTTAATAACTAAACCATTTTTAATATTGGGATAAACATAAGATAAATTCGACTATAAATATTCATTAAAAATATAAAAATATTTCACAAATAATTAATTTTATTTTTAAGTTTTAGAAATTTAATAATTTAATTTATTTGTGACGCGATGATGATGCAATAATTACATTATTAATGAAATTTTAAATTAATTGATATTATAAATACCCAAATAAATGTAAATTGAAACTTTTGATGCATTAAAAAAATTTATAGGTTAACATGACTTTTTAGGGTTGATTAAATGAATTTATTTTGAAGTAATAATGTTTTTAATACTTTAACAAAAATCAATTACTAAATAGTGTCAAAATTTACATAAATGAGTATTTAAAACCAATACTATTTTATTAATTGATATAATATTATTAAAAATCTAACATTTGGCCGAAGTAAATAGATAAAGTTTTATATATCAATAATAAACCACTTGGGGTTCTCTTGGTAGTTTATTGTTAGTTTATTAACCACATAATATAAAAATACAAAGAGACAAGGTAAATGTCAATCTATTTAACTAAGAGTTAAATCTAAATGATAAGGTTAATATGGTGACCTAAAGCTTTCTAAAACCTATTGGTTGAAATGATTTAGAACCATAACCCACTTATCCTCTAAATAAATCATTTTGGAGCCATTATAAAATGAATATGAATTTATTTTAAAATAATATTTCAATCTTTTCCTAAGGTACCCCTCACCCCTCTTATAAAAGGGCACTTCCCCTTAACTCAAATTCACACCACCAAAGCCATTTTTCACAGCCAAAACTTGCCCAAATATCCTCCCAACTTCCCTAAATTAAACATAAAGGAATTTATTTGATTAGAAAGTCATTTTAATGAGCCCTTTTGATCAACTCCAAAGTAATCACCCGAAGAAGAGGTAATAATCTCACCACCCTCTTTCATGTTCTTTTCTTCTTCCACTTCCTCTTCCTTTGTTGTTTCCATACTAAAAAAATAACTACAATATATTCTACATAATGTGATATTATTATAAATATGGTGTAGCCATATTTGGTATTCTATCCATCATATAAATTACAAAGTCACCATACGTGCGTACGTACGGCTTACTGTCTCCATGTCATGGTGTAGTTTGTCATTCAACACTTCACTATTTGGATGGGTATAATAATGAGTATAATTTATATAAATATTAAATATAACATGTTAATTATTCTTTATATATAATATAACATCCAATTATGTATGATCTCACCTTCAATATAATGATATTTTTGCTCGTGTGTATGTACAGATTACCATCTCCACGAACGCGATGAGATTCATTCACCATCATAACCATTCAAGACTAATTTTCATTTGATGATTATAAATAATGTTTAAAGACTTGATATAAGTTTTTATATGAATTGGATAAATCCCATCCATAACATACATGACTTACGTAACAAATCATATAAAGGAAAACAAATCAGTTTACACCCAAAACGATGATACTAATGAAATATCATTAACAAAGAAATATTGAAAGATCATATATGATATAATTTTAATTTATATGGTTCTTTTATAATTTCATAACAATTAATTCACCATTATAAAAGATTTTAACCTACCCTCTACAAAGGAAAAGTACAACGTAAGGGTTAACTTCAAAATATCTTTATTATTCGAGGTTGCTTTTACGTAAGTATCTATTGGGACCTCTTTATCATTCACCTCCATGTCTCTTAAAATGTATTTCAAAACATTTTCACTATTTCCTAGGCTTTGGGTTAAATTAATTTATACACATATTTTAATTTTTATTATTATTTTATAAAGGAATTTTTCCATCGTTTTCCAAACAAGGCACTTTATGTGATTTTCGACAAAATTAAGGTAAGAATGTCTTTTTTTAACTTATACGTCGGGTGCGGCTATTTTCTGTCATTATAACATTGTCGAAGCTTCCCGTAAAATATTATAAGGATATTTCTATGTTAAATTTTTTCTTTTAAATGGTTTCAAAATAGAAAGTGGTATTTCTTTCAAATAGTTTTAATTTTATCTATGTCAACATCCTTTGATGGATTTGAAACTTGTTTGAAGTTGATTTATTATGATACAAATATTCCATATTGTATTGAAATACTTGTGATATGTTTTACTATGGATGTCCTATTTTTATACCATTCATGGTTTATGGATAATTTGTTGACATTTTGTATGCTAGTCTTAAAATGAATGTTAATGTTAGGTTTAAACATATTCTTATGAGGAATGCATTGGACTTTGTAAGTGAAGGGTGAAGCCCACTATAGCCCCTCGATGCATCAATAGGTCTCATAAGACAAACTAGTGTCTTGGAACAAGTCCTTGACAAAATCTTATTTGTAGTCTTGGAACAAGGCATTGATTATGTGTTTATGAAGTCTGGAATTATGGATTCTATCATTATGAAATTGGATATTGATATTTCATGTGATTATTAGACAAGTAGAATATCCATGTGAATAATTATATGGAATTATTTGATTTATATTTTCCATATTATGTAGAATTTTAAGTTTAAAAGGATTCTATTTTAGTCTAATACATTTACTTAGATGTTTATGCTTATTTATGAGTGTTTTTTCTATATTGTTATCCTTACTGAGCATCTGAGCGCACCCCTTTCTATGTTATATTTTTTACAGGATACGAAGAGATATATTATGAATGACATGCAGGGATAGTCTATGGAATATGAATTTGTTCAATGGAGACAATTTTGTTGTTGTTTTTTATTTTATAATGTAATGTAAAACTTATGAATGTATCTAGTACTTCCAAGCCTACTAAACATATCTGTCTTTTGGGACATGATTTACTTCTATCATGCCATTGTTATGTAATAATTCACCGACTATGGGTAACTAGCTTCATGAAATTACAAATTCCAAGATAATGATAGATATTTATGGGTAACATTATCATTTGTTACAAGTTATGTGGGAAAGAAACCCCTTAAATGGATTAATACTATTATCTTTATGAATATTCAAGTGTCGACTTTAGAAACTATAGGGTGTTCACAATAGAAAGGTTAGTGACCGATTAGAATGAATGGAGAAGGGTACATTAATGGAATAGGGATAAAAATTTAATAAAAATTTCAATACACAAATTCTGATCATTTATTATGGCTCATACATTGCTTGGGAATTAACCAAAGAAAATTACCAGAAAGTGTCAAACTAGGTGTGCAACATGGCCTATTTTCGGGCACCAGGAGATGATCGATTCAAAAACTAATGTTCCATTTTTGGGGTTATTATACCTTGATATAACTATGCTATATCGACATCCACTTATAGTTTTCATATAGGGATTTTATTTATTTGAAAACAATACAATCTTTTCTTTAATAATTTTAGGATGGTTTTATGGCTATGGGGTAATAATGACTAGGATAATGGCTATAATGAGAGGTAATAAATAAAATATAATCTAAAAAATTTAAAATTTAAAACAATAAAATATTATAATAATCATTATAGTACATTAAAAATTAATTTAGAAAGAAAATATAACAAATTATTATACTTGAAAATGAAAAGAGAATGATTAAGGAAACTCTTACATCGTTAGAGTGATGAAATAAGAAAAAACTATAATGAGAGGGAAATAAAGTCTATAATTAATAATACTTCAAATTAAATGTTATGGGAGTATTAAAAATCACTTTAAAAATAATAAATTGAGAATCATAGGCTTATACAAAAGAATAACTTAAATCGAAAGAAGGGGAAGAAAAGATCCCTTGCCTTAGGTGGATGCTTCATAAAGTTATAAAAATAATCCTTACAACCAATGAACAAACACTGAGAGACTATTGAGATGAAAATTGAGGGATAAATCATGATCAATGGATTTTTTGTGGAATTTGAGGATGGAAATTTGAGTATTTACACTTGAGGAGTTGTGGTTTTAAGGGTTAAAATATATGTTATTTTATTATGTAACTCAACCACTTGTGGGTAAATTGAATTAAGAATAATTTTCTGGATGATTAATGAGTGGGAGAGGTTGGTCATGCTTTCAAGTACTTTATAAACTTATACACACCTTAAAAACCACATAATTAATGAACATAAATAAAAAATCACTTATGACTTAAAATTTTAGTTTTTGGTTCCAGAATATTGGGTATAAATTTCTAAATTAAAATTAATATTTATAAATTAATTTTATAATTATTTAGTAATTATTTTAATAAATAAAATTTTTCATTAATTTTTCATCATTATAACATAATAATGATTACATAATATCATAGTGCTTTGTAAAGTAATAATTTTCACTTTTTCACCAAAAAATAATCTTTGCTAGAAAATTCCAAAAAAATGTCTCTAAGTTTATTTTAATGTGTTAAGGAATAAATTGAATTTTTTAAACCAAAATAATTATGTAACTATATTAAAATAGTTTAATTTAAAATGTATTATTTTTTGAAATTATATGGATTGATTAAGAGACAAACTGCTGAGATGGCGTGTGATTCAAAGACCCGGTTTTCAATGAACAATTATTTGAAAAATATTAAACTTTTAATAGAACGCATGAGATGTTTTCCTAAAAAAGTATAATAAATATTATATAGGTGTCTTTATCAGAATTCTAATGGCACCATTGAGCTCAAAATGGTGTCCTTACAATAGGTGCAACCTAACTTTGGTCGGTCCGAGCCTTTAGTGGAAAAACTAAAAAAGGATGTAATATTCATTAAATAATTTAAATAAAAATTATTTTGACATAGTGACCGCTTCTCCTTTAAATGTATTGTTATATAATTTCCTTAGGTTTGGCCACTCAAACCATATATAATTAGACAACCATTGGAGAGTTTTTTCAGTGAATGATGGTAGATCGAGCAAATCATGGATAGTCGTGCCAACAGAGTTGAAGGATCTCGTCAATGATGACAACAAAACCTTCCTTCATCAACGATCAATCCAAACTCCATGTAAGACATTTGTTTTATAATTTTACATCTAGTTATTAATCTAGGATGAATGTGGATCAATTAAATGAACAAGAATTGATACGTGCTTCATGGGTAGAATTAATGTGATGGAATTATTTTTGTTCTTCATTCTCAATTCATCATTATAACGAGAAATTATTGAGGATGACATAAAAAAAGGCTGAGGTTCATTCCTTAAGTTTTTATTCATGCTCTTTTCTCCCTAGTTCTTTGTGTTACCCACTGTTGGACCCCTGTGTGTAACACCCCAAGCTTCTACGGTACGCTTCTCTTTGAATAATGTGATAGCGTGTGTTGTACGCAACACCGAGTTCTAACACACCATAACCAATCAAACTAGCAGTTATGAATAGTAATACCTAATTTTTGAAATTATATATATTTTATATTTCAAAATGGACTTCATTTTTGGATTCGGAATATCGAATTTAGCCTAAGGTGAAATTTTGGTACTTTTCGGATAACTTTAATATTTTGATGAATAGTGAAAATTACTAAATTTAAATTAAAAACAACTTTTTTAATAAAAATAATTAATAGTGATAAATTATGAATTTGAGTGGTTTTAAAGTATATTTAGAATATATTTTTACCATTTAATATAATGTTGGTCATTGGACATAATTTTACAATTAAACCGAACATAAACAAGTGTCAATCTTTTGATAGTTATTATCTCTTAAAAACAAATTTTTTGTTTTGACAGCGGGAATTAATTTTAAATTAATTTCTGCCACTTCTGTGTTTTGAATTTAGAAAAATGGATTCCATATTTGTAATCAGGATGTTCAAATTGTGTAAGTAGGTAACTTTTATTTTTAGACATTTTGATTAAAAAACTGCGGTAAATATTTTATTTACCATGGTTAAGGGTAAATCCAGTAAATAAGGGTTAAAAAATAATATTATAATAATACTAAATTACCCTAAAACGTGTCCTAGCCTTATTGGTTGATACATGTTAGACCATAGGAATCTTTGGGTTGATTTTGGGACCCCATGGTTCCACTTGTAGGTGATAGGGACACTTTATTTTAATTAAGTTAAAATGAATACAAAAATGACACAAGCATATATCTTTTAGCAAAACAATTTTTACATAGGGTTATATATGTTGGAGTTTAGATTGTAAATATTCATTAGAAAGATAAAAATATTTCCTACATAATTATAGTTTATTTATAATTTTTAGAAATTAAATAATTTAATTTATTTATGACACAATGATGATGCAGTAATTACTATAATAGTGAAAAATTAAACTAATTGATATTATAAATACCTAAATAAATATAATATGAAACTTTTAATGAATTAAACTAATTTTCTAGGATAATATGATATATTAGGATTGATTTAATTGACTTTTTTAGAAGTAATAAATCTGTTATGAGTTTCACAAAAATCAACTATTGAATAGTGTCAAAATTGACATAAAAGAATTTTTAAAAAACATATTATATTATTAATTGATATTAAATTCCTAAAAATCTAAGGTTAGTCCAAGAGACTTATATAATTCTAGTTATATTATTAATGGACCACTTATGGGTCTCTTGGATGTATATGGTAAGTTTATTAACCATATAATATAAAAATACAAAGAGACATTGTAAAAGTGAAACTAATTAACTTAGAGTTAATACTTAAAGATAAGGTTAATATAAGTACCAAAACCTGTATAAATTATATTGGTTGAGTTGTTTTCGACCCATAACCACATTAACATTTAAATAATCAACTTTGGAGCCTTTATAAACCGAATATGAATTTATTATAAATTAATATTTCTAGCTTTTCCAAAGGTGCCCCTCACCCCTCTTATAAAAAGGCACTCCTCCTCCTCATTTCCTCACACCTTCAAAGCCTTTTGGTTCGGCCAAACTATGCCCAAATACTCTCCCAACTTCCCTCACTACAACCTAGAGGCCTTATTTTGATCAGAAATCCAACCTAAGGATACCTTTTGATCAAATCAAAAGGAAGAACCCGAAGAAGAGGTAATGATTTCACCACCCTTTTCCAAGTTCCTTTCTTCTTCCACTTCTTCTTTCTTTGTTATTAGAATTCTAAAATAATAACTCCAGTATCATATATATACTGTGATGTTATTATAAATATGGTACAACCATATTCAGTATTCTATCCACCCTTTGAATAACATGTCACCATACGTGCGTACGTACGGCTTACCGTCTCCACGTCGTGGTGTAATTGTTATTCAATATATTATTATGGGTATAATAATGATGTGTAACACATTTAAATAATAAATATAACATGTTAATTATTCTGTATATATGATATACCATCCATTTATATATTATTTTAATATCAAAAGAATGATATTGTCGCTCGTGCGTACGTACGGACTACCGTCTCCACGAACGCGATGAGATTCATTCTCCATCGTATTCATTCAAGAATAATTATAATTTTATGATTTAAAAATAATGTTTAAGGACTTAATATCATTCTAGATATGATTAAGATACAACCTAATGATTACAAACATGGCTTACGTAATAAAACATACAAAAGAAAACGAGTAAGTTAACACCCAAAACAACGATAAATACTAAGATATTTTTAACAAATCAATGTTAAAAGATCATCTATGATATCATAATAATGTATATGATTCTTGTATAATTTAATAACAATTATTTCACCATTATACAGGAGGTTAACCTACCCCAACCAAGGAAAAGTACAAGGTAAGGGTTATTTCATAATCTCTTCATTATCTGAGGTTGTTTATACGTAATGATCTACTGGGACCTCTTTATCATCCACATCCATGTTTCTTAAAAATGTATTTCAAAACATTTCTAATATTTAAAATAATATGGGTTAAAGTAATTTATACCCTTTTTTGACTTTTTATAAGAGTTTTATAAAGGAATCTTTCCATCGTTTTCCAAACAAGGTTCTTTTTAACCTTTTCGACAGAATTAAGGTAAGAATGTTTTTTTTATCTTATACGGCGGGTGCAGCTATTTTCCGCCGTTATAAAATCATCAAAGCTTCCCTTACAAGCTTATAAGAATATTTTCAAAGAAAATGTTTTATTTTATATGGCTCTTAAATTATTTCAAAATAAAAAGAGATATTTCTCTAAAAAGAGTTTTGATTTCATCTATGTCAACATCCTTTGATGGATTTTACGCTTATATGAAGTTGATTTATTATGATACAAAACTTCTATGTTGTATTGAAGGTTTTGTGATATGTTTGACTATGGATGTGCTATTTTTATACCATTCATGGTTTATGGTGAAAGTATTGACATTTTGTATGCTAGTTTTAATACGAATGTTTATGTTATGTTTAAACCTTTTCATATGGGAATGCATTGGACTTAATATGTGACGGGTGGAGCCCGCTATAGCTCCTCGATGCATCGGTAGGTCTCATGAGAAAAACTACTGTCTTGACACAAGGCCATGGAAAATATCTTATTTTTAGTCTTGGCACGAGGCCTTGGCTATGTGGTTATGATAGTCTGGCATTATGCATTCCATCATTATGAAAGTGGTTATTGATATTGCATGTGATTATTCGATTAGTAGAATATCCATGTGAATAAGTAAATGGAATTATTTAATTTTACTTTTGCCATACTATTTTGAAGTTAAAGTTTAAAAGGCTTTTGTTTTAGTAATGCATTGCCTTAAATGTTTATGCTTATTTTTGAAAGTTCCGCTATATTGTTATCCTTACTGGGAATTTGAGCTCACCCCTTTTCTATGTTTTATTTTTCCCAGGATGTGAAGAAGTAAGTTATGAATGACCTGCAGGGATTTTATGTGGGGATATGAGTGTGGAATATGGAGACTATGTTGTTGTTGTAGTTTTTCACTTTATGATGTAATGTAAAACTTTATGAATATATCTAGTGTTTCCAAGGCTACTAAACCAATCGGTCTTTCGAGATTTGATCTTTTTTGTGATCATGCCAATGTTATGTAATAATGCACCAACTCTGGGTAACTAGGGTCGGGGCGTTATAGTTGGTATCAGAGGAAGTTTAGTACAAAAATTGGAAGCTAGATTTAGATAAACTCTAATTAGATCACGTAGAACTAAGATGAACTTTGAGGATTAGTATAGAAGAACTTCCTAGAATTTTGGTATTGTAAAGATTTTATGAGTTTTCCGAGCAATACATCCCTGTCTGGATACGAGCAGGTAGAGGTGGCTCTGGCACAGATGTACCTAGGGGTAAAACCCGAAAACACCACTTTGAGCTAGACTCAAACGGGAACTGGTGCACGACAATGGGCCTTGCTGCACTCTTGGTTACGACACTCCCAGGGGATATGCTTAGGATAACTCTCTTTTTCTTAAAAAATCATTATGAAGGGTTTATGAGTATATACTTCCTCAAAGAAAACATTTTTATGATTATAAATTATATCCATAAATAGTTCAATTTATGTTAAGTGTTTTATAAGTATGGGATTATGTATTTTGATTCATAAACTGATCTAGTTTATGCCATTGTTTAGAAATGGTGCCTAGTGGAAGAAATGGAAACCGAATCAATGCACGCACTCCATATAGGGATTTCCCTCCTGCTCAAGATAATTATAGTGGAGATGGTGATGCAACTGGTGCCGATCAGCTAATCACCATACTGAGACAACTCACTCAGGTTATGAATAATAACCTTACCCATATAGAGCACCCTGATCCGCAGCCTGGAGGATCAATGTTAGATCGATTCATGAGGCAAAAACCACCAACGTTCAATGGAAGTACAAATCCCTTATTATCTGAGCAATGAATATTTTCCCTAGAGAAAATATTTCAGGCTTTGGGGAGTAGTGAAAGGGAAAAAGTTATCATGGCAGTTTACCGCCTCAATGGAGATGCTGATCAATGGTGGTCATTTATTCAAAACATGAAGGAAGATGATGAAGTATCAAATATGGAATGGAGGGAGTTCAAAGATCTGTTTTTAGAAAAATACTTTCCTCGCGACCATCGAGCAGACATGGAAAGGCAATTTCTGAGTTTGAGACAAAAGGAGGATGAGAATGTCACAAAGTATGAGGCTAACTTTACAAGGTTAGAAAGGTACACTGGAGATTATATACGTAACCCAAGAAGTAATATTGATCGTTTCTTTGATGGGTTAAAACCATTTCTCCGTCGAGCATTGGTCTCACAATCCTTCTCGTCGTACGAAGACATTGTCTCATGTGCTATCAAGACTGAAAAGGAATTCTCTAAGTCTTATGACTTTAAAGAAAAGAAAGAGAATAAGAGGCCTGATGATCAATCTGGGAATGGAAATAAGGGGAAGAAGGGAAAGGTTGAATATCCATCCTGTGGTAAATGTGGGAAGAAACACCCCGGTACTTGCTTGAAGGGAATGGGCGTTTGTTACAAATGTGGTGAAAAAGGCCACCAAGCTCGTGATTGCAAAGGGAAGAAGGAAGCCACCAACGTTCAGTGCTACAATTGCAGGGAGATGGGGCATTATGCAAATGAATGTCCTAAGCGTCAGGAGAACTTATCTCAGAAAAGGCCAAGGGATCAAGGCCAGGCTTATGCTATCACTACTGCTGAGGTAAAAGCTCAGAAAGACGTGGTGGCAGGTAATTTAATGGTTTCCTTGAGTTTAGAGAATACATTATTTGATTCTGGATCATCGCATTGTTTCATATCTTCCCAGTTTTCTAAGAAAATTAGATATTTTCAATTTGATTTAACAAGGGAGTTGTCAGTTAAAAATCCTAAGGGAAGTATCATTGCAACAAAGTTTTGTGAATCAGTCTCCATTAGAGCACATAAATGTTCTTTATCTACTAATCTCATCGTCATACCTATGATTGAGTTTGATATAATCCTCGGTATGGACTGGCTTTCAGACTATGATGCGAAGATTTATTGTAAGAAGAAATAGGTTACGATTCTTGATGATAATGATAAGGAACACCTTATCTTTAGAGCAGAATCGTCACCACCTAATTCTTATTTAGATCCACCCCCAGTAGCTCAACTAAATTGAATTATTGGGGAGGAAGAGAATGAAATAACTGTGGGTGAGGAAAGGAATGTTCAAATAGAGGATGTACCTGTTGTGAAAGAATTTGTAGATGTATTTCCGGAAGATTTACCTGGACATCCTCCAGAACGAGAAGTTGAGTTTTCCATTGATTTAATTCCTGGATCAAGGCCTATATCGAAGACCCCTTATAGAATGGCCACTGTAGAGTTAGTCAAACTAAAGAAACAACTAGATGAATTGAGTAATAAGGGATTTATTCGCCCTAGTGTTTCTCCATGGGGAGCCCCTGTTCTTTTTGTTAAAAAGAAAGACGGATCTATGAGGTTATGTATCGACTACAGAGAGATCAATGATATAACAATAAAGAACAAGTATCCCCTACCTCGAATTGATGATTTATTTGACCAACTGCATGGAGCTCAATACTTTTCAAAGATTGACCTTCGATCTGGATACCATCAGTTGTGTGTGAAGAAGGAAGACATTCCAAAGATAGCATTTCGAACCAGGTACAGGCATTACGAGTTTACTGTAATGCCTTTTGGATTGACTAATGCACCCTCTGTATTCATGGATCTGATGAATAGAGTTTTCAAGGAGTATCTCGATGAATTTGTGGTGGTATTTATTGATGATATCTTGGTATACTCCAAAAGCTATGAAGATCATGAAAATCACTTGCGCATTATCCTGAAGACTCTGAGAAGACATGAATTATATGTGAATTTTAGCAAGTGTGAATTCTGGCTTCAGGAGATTTATTTTCTTGGCCATATTGTCTCTAAAGATGGAATATCTGTTGATCCTTCTAAGACCAAGGCAATCCAAGAATGTCCAACACCTACGAGTATAACTGAGGTACGTAGTTTTATTGCTTTAGCAGGTTATTATCGATGATTCGTCCAGAATTTTGCCCGATTGGCTAACCCATTAACGAAGCTCACATGTAAAGGGATTAAATTTGTTTGGGCAAAAGAGTGTGAAAAATGTTTTGATGAATTGAAGAGAAGATTAGTCAATGCTCCTATATTGACTCTACCATCGGGGAATGATGGGTTCGTTATTTATAGTGATGCATCGAAGAAAGGACTTGGTTGTGTCCTTATGCAGAATGATACAGTTATTGCCTATGCATCACGACAGTTGAAAATTCATGAACAAAACTATCCTACTCATGATCTTGAGTTAGCAGCTGTGATCTTTGCTTTAAAGATATGGAGGCACTACCTCTATGGTGAAAAATGTGAGATTTATACTGATCACAAGAGTTTGAAGTATATTTTCTCACAAAAAGAACTCAACATGAGGCAAAGGAGATGGCTTGAATTACTCAAGGATTAGGATTGCACGATACACTACCACCCGGGGAAGGCAAACAAGGTGGCAGATGCTTTGAGCAGAAAAGATCATGGAGTTTTGAACAATATGAGAATTGAAAGGGATCCAATTTTCATGGATCTAGTGAAGATGGACATGGGAATAACCAGGGAAGGTGAAACATCAATGCTTTTTCAAATGGTTGCTAAACCATCTTTACTAGAAAGGATTAAGAGTTCTCAGACCAATGATGAAGAATTCCAAAATAATATTAAAGCTGTGAATGATGGGAGACTGAGAGAATTTGTGTATGAAGATGGAATTTTGAAATTTGGGAAGAGGCTTTGTGTTCCCGATATACCTAATCTAAAAAGGGAATTGCTGGATGATGCTCATAGTTCCAATTTCTATATACACCCTGGGAGCACCAAAATGTATAGAGATTTGAAGGAACATTTTTGGTGGGACAACATGAAGAGGGAGATTGCTGATTTTATGTCAAGATGTATGGTTTGTCAACAAGTGAAAGCAGGAAGGCAACAACTTGGAGGAGTCATGCAACCTCTTCCCATACCAGAGTGGAAATGGGACAATATTACAATGGACTTTGTCATGGGACTACCAAAGACTCCTAGAAGGAACGATGCAATATGGGTTATTGTTGATCGCCTTACCAAGTCAGCACATTTTCTTGCTATAAGAGAAGATCTACCCCTGGAACATCTAGCAAGACTATATATTAATGAAGTTGTGAGACTTCATGGAGTACCCCTATCGATTGTTTCTGATCGTGATCCTCGTTTTACTTCAAGATTTTGGAAAAGTCTTCAGAAATCCCTGGATACTGAACTTCATTTGAGCACTGCTTACCACCCTTAGACAGATGGACAATCAGAACGGACTATTCAAACCTTAGAAGACATGTTGAGATCTTGCTCACTTGACTTTCAGGGTATGTGGGATCAATATTTACCTCTCATAGAATTTTCCAATAACAATAGCTTCTATTTGAGTATTCAGATGGAACCATATGAAGCATTACATGGAAAGAGATGTCGTACACCAACCTGTTGGGATGATGTTGGTGAAAGAAAACTTGTAGGCCCAGAACTGGTGGAGGAAACGATGGAAAAGGTGAAGGTAATCCAAAATCACATCAAAGCAGCTCAAAGTAGGCAGAAGAGCTATGCCGATAATCAAAGGAAGGATTTGGAATTTCAAGTCAGTGATCATGTTTTCCTGAAGGTATATCCATGGAAGGGAGTCATACGTTTTGGTAAGAAAGGTAAATTGAGTCCCATGTACATCGGACCTTTTGAAATTCTAGAACGAATTGGGGCTGTAGCTTACCGATTGGAAATGCCGCCAAGTATCTCCAAAGTTCATGATGTGTTCCACGTATCTCTGTTGAGGAAATACATGCCCGACCCAACGCATGTACTCACTTACGAGGAATTAGAACTGGAACCCAATCTGTCTTATTGCGAAGAGCCCATCAAGATTCTTGATATGAGAGAACAAGTACTGAGAAACCGGACGACGCGTCTGGTAAAAGTTTTGTGGAGAAACCATAAGATGGAAGAGGCAATGTGGGAACCCGAGGAACTTATGATGAAGAACCACCCGAGTCTTTTCATGTGATAAGTATTCTAGAAATTTCGACGACGAAATTATTTGAAGGAGGGGAGAATGTAACACCCCAAGCTTCTACGGTACGCTTCTCTTTGAATAATGTGATAGCGTGTGTTGTACGCAACACCGAGTTCTAACACACCATAACCAATCAAACTAGCCGTTATGAATAGTAATACCTACTTTTTGAAATTATATATATTTTATATTTCAAAATGGACTTCATTTTTGGATTCGGAATATCGAATTTAGCCTAAGGTGAAATTTTGGTACTTTTCAGATAACTTTAATATTTTGATAAATAGTGAAAATTACTAAATTTTAATTAAAAACAACTTTTTTAATCAAAGTAATTAATAGTAATAAATTATGAATTTGAGTGGTTTTAAATTATATTTAGAATATATTTTTACCATTTAATATAATGTTGGTCATTGGACATAATTTTACAATTAAACCGAACATAAACAAGTGTCAATCTTTTGATAGTTATTATCTCTTAAAAACACGTTTTTTGTTTTGACAGCGGGAATTAATTTTAAATTAATTTCTGCCACTTCTGTGTTTTGAATTTAGAAAAATGGATTCCATATTTGGAATCAGGATGTTCAAATTGTGTAAATAGGTAACTTTTATTTTTAGACATTTCGAATAATTACTGCGGTAAATATTTTATTTACCATGGTTAAGGGTAAATCCGGTAAATAAGGGTTAAAAAATAATATTATAATAATACTAAATTACCCTAAAATGTGTCCTAGCCTTATTGGTTGATACATGTTCGACCATAGGCATCTTCGGGTTGATTTTGGGACCCCATGGTGCCACTTGTAGGTGATAGGGACACTTTATTTTAATTAAGTTAAAATGAATACAAAAATGACACAAGCATATATCTTTTAGAAAAACAATTTTTACATATGGTTATATATGTTGGATTTTAGATTTTAAATATTCATTATAAAGATAAAAATATTTCCTACATAATTATATTTTATTTATAATTTTTAGACATTAAATAATTTAATTTATTTATGACACAATGATGTTGCAGTAATTACTATAATAGTGAAACATTAAAATAATTGATATTATAAATAACTAAATAAATATAATATGAAACTTTTAATGAATTAAACTAATTTTCTAGGATAATATGATATATTAGAATTGATTTAATTTACCTTTTTCGAAGTAATCAATCTGTTATGAGTTTCAAAAAAATCAACTATTGAATAGTGTCAAAATTGACATAAAAGAATTTTTAAAACAAATATTATATTATTAATTGATATTAAATTCCTAAAAATCTAAGGTTCAGCCAAGAGACTTATATCATGATATTTATATCATTAATGGACCACTTGGGGGTCTCTTGGATGTATATGGTATGTTTATTAACCATATAATATAAAAATTCAAAGAGACATTGTAAAAGTGAAACTAATTAACTTAGAGTTAATACTTAAAGATAAGGTTAATATAAGTACCAAAACCTGTCTAAATTCTAATTGTTGAGTTGTTTTCGACCCAGCCCACCTTAAAATTTAAATAATCAACTTTGGATCCTTTAGAAACCGAATATGAATTTATTATAAATTAATATTTATAGCTTTTCCAAAGGTGCCCCTCACCCCTCTTATAAAAAGGCACTCCTCCTTCTCATTTCCTCACACCTTAAAAGCCTTTTGGTTCGGCCAAAATATGCCCAAATACTCTCCCAACTTCCCTCACTACAACATATAGGCCTTAGTTTGATCATAAAGCCAACCTAAGGAGCCCTTTTGATCAAATCAAAAGGAAGAACCCGAAGAAGAGGTAATGATTTCACCACCCTTTTCCAAGTTCCTTTCTTCTTACACTTATTATTTCTTTGTTATTACCATTATAAAACAATAACTCTAGTATCATATATATAATGTGATGTTATTATAAATATGGTACAACCATATTCAGTATTCTATCCACCCTTTGAATTACATGTCACCATACGTGCGTACGTACGGCTCAGCGTCTCCACGTCGTGGTGTAATTGTTATTCAATATATTATTATGGGTATAATAATGATGTGTAACACATGTAAATAATAAATATAACATGTTAATTATTCTGTATATGTGATATAAAATCCATTTATATATTATTTTAATATCAAAAGAATGATATTGTCGCTCGTGCGTACGTACGAACTACCGTCTCCACGAACGCGATGAGATTCATTCTCCATCATATCCATTCAAGTATAATTATCATTTTATGATTTAAAAATAATGTTTAAGGACTTAATATTATTCTGGATGTGATTAAGATACAACTTAACCATTACAAACATGGCTTACGTAACAAAACATACAAAAGAAAACGAGTAAGTTAACACCCGAAACAATGATAAATACTAAGATATTATTAACAAATCAATGTTAAAAGATCATATATGATATCATATTAATGTATATGATTCTTGTATAATTTAATAACAATTATTTCACCATTATACAAGAGGTTAACCTACCCCAACCAAGGAAAAGTACAAGGTAAGGGTTATTTCACAATCTCTTCATTATCCGAGGTTGTTTATACGTAATAATCTACTGGGATCTCTTTATCATCCACATCCATGTTTCTTAAAAATGTATTTCAAAACAATTCTAATATTTAAAAGAATATGGGTTAAAGTCATTTATACCCTTGTTTGACTTTTTATAAGAGTTTTATAAAGGAATCTTTCCGTCGTTTTCCAAACAAGGTGCTTTTTAACCTTTTCGATAGAATTAAGGAAAGAATGTTTTTTTTAACTTATACGGTGGGTGTAGCTATTTTCTGCCGTTATAAAATCTTCAAAGCTTCCCTTACAAGCTTATAAGAATATTTACAAAGAAAATGTTTTATTTTATATGGATCTTAAATTATTTCAATATAAAAAGAGATATTTCTCTAAAAAGAGTTTTGATTTCATCTATGTCAACATCCTTTGATAGATTTTACGCTTATATGAAGTTGATTTATTATGATACAAAACTTCTATGTTGTATTGAAGGTTTTGTGATATCTTTGACTATATATGTGCTATTTTTATACCATTCATGGTTTATGGTGAAAGTATTGACATTTCGTATGCTAGTTTTAATACGAATGTTTATGTTATGTTTAAACCTTTTCATATGGGAATGCATTGGACTTAATATGTGACAGGTGGAGCCCGCTATAACTCCTCGATGCATCGGTAGGTCTCATGAGACAAACTAGTGTCTTAGCACAAGGCCTTGGAAAAAATATTATTTTTAGTCTTGGCACGAGGCCTTGGCTATGTGGTTATGATAGTCTGGCATTATGCATTCCATCATTATGAAAGTGGTTATTGATATTGCATGTGATTATTCGATTAGTAGAATATCCATGTGAATAAGTAAATGGAATTATTTCATTTTACTTTTGTCATACTATGTTAATGTTCAAATTTAAAAGGCTTTTGTTTTAGTAATGCATTGCCATAAATGTTTATACTTATTTTTGAAAGTTCCGCTATATTTTTATCCTTACTGGGCATTTGAGCTCACCCATTTTCTACGTTTTATTTTTCCCAGGATGTGAAGAAGTAAGTTATGAATGACCTGCAGGGATTTTATGTCGGGATATGAGTGTGGAATATGGAGACTATGTTGTTGTAGTAGTTTTTCACTTTATGATGTAATGTAAAACTTTATGAATATATCTAGTGTTTCCAAGGCTACTAAACCAATCGGTCTTTCGAGATTTGACCTTTTTTGTGATCATGCCAATGTTATGTAATAATGCACCGACTCTGGGTAACTAGGGTCGGGGCGTTACACTATGGCCATGGTTTTACTTTTTGGGTGGATCTTAATCAGATTAGACCCTTGAATTGGAGGAAAAATGACAAAAAATGTCGTTTCTATGTAGATAGAGACTTGAGAAGAACAAATATTCAATCATTTTGAAATACTGGAATCATTGGTGGATCAGTGGTCCATGAAAGGGAACACTAGTAGGGGTCTGGCATTGCGGTCTAGTGAGGTGAGGTGGCGACATTGGCAGCCTGGGGCGACAACGATCCAAGGATGCAACGATCAGAGGCAGGAGAGATGGACGCATGGTTTAGAGTCCATGGGATGTGGAGGGTCTATGAGAGATAGTGTATGCAGAGGGCCAGAGGGCCAAGTAGAACTAGTTTAGAAGATTAGGCTAGGTGGGCCACACATAGCAGACCGAGCAGAGTAAGCTAGGAAGCGACGGCTGGGAGGAGCTGGCTAGGCAGAGCGAGCTAGGTTGGTTGAGAGCAATTGGGATGGGTCGAGTGGGCTAGGCCAGGTGGGCCGATCTGAACATGTTGTACCTAGATCATACCCAGGGAAACCAGAGCCGAAGTCAGGCCATGGTCGAGCGTGAGCAATGGTCGATCCAGCTGCCACGTGGCCACGACAACCGTAAGGTGGCAGGTCCTTGCGGTCAACCACCATGGTTGGTGGACCAACCGTGAGTCAGTCCATAGGTCTATGTGGTCAACCATGGTGGTCAACTTCCACTATCGTTGGACTGACTGTGAGTTGGTCCACAAGACTAGTGACCCCCTTCAAAAATTTTAAAACACCATAACGTTTAAATAGTATGTCTATTTTATGATTCGTCCGTGGTTTTGGGATCCTGTAGATGAGAAAGTCCTTCTGATATGATGTATTGAGTTTTTATCTTGTACTAGTAGAGGTTGATAAAGTTACCTTTTTTCCTTCCTTCTAGGGTTTAATATGGTATTACATCCACATCACTTGACTATAATCCCCTCAAGAGGATGAGTCCTAGAAAGAGTCATGCATCCCGCCCCAAGACTAGAGTGAAATCCTCTATCATCCCTAGTGGAGTCTGTTGAATCAAATAACCTTGATGTGTAGGGTAATGATCCTCCACCTTGTGGGTTGAATCAGTAGGGTACATGGTCTCCCCCGGAGTGACTAGGCATGATCCTTGGTATCACCTAGAGTGTCGGAGCATGATCCTCTACATTGAACATTGATCCATATTGGGCTTGTGGTATCCCCTTGTGTGACTGGGCATGATCTGTGGTATCCCCCAACGTATCTGGGTGTGATTCTCTCTCTATGTAACATAAACTTACTTGACCAATATGTTCTCATTTGGGTGGGGACCAAATGGGATATACCTCTTCATGATTGTCTTCGATGATATAATGGCTTGAGGAGTGAGTTCTCCCAGAACGATCATGCTTCGAGAGGGATCCTATGGATGGTAATTTATTGTGTCTTACCTCTAGAAAACATGTCTTAGATTGAGTATATCGGGATGTTCCTACTACATGTGTGGTATATATACACCTATGTGGATCTAACTATGTATTTTACTTTATGGTTTTCCCTTCATGGTATTTCCTTTGTTATATTTTACTTTTTGTTTTTAGGGTGTCCTACTAAGTATTGTTATACTCACCCTTGCATGGGATTTTCCATCAAGTTTCGTGTCTTGTGAAGATGAACAACCCTTCGATAGATTCCTAGGTGAATTAGGAATAGAAAATTCTTAGCGAGGATAGACAGAATAGGTGTGATCGTGTGACTTTAGACAGTAGTTCCAATACCATTTTCCTCAGGTTGTATCAGGTATGGTGTTCTGCAGATGAGTTTCAGTTACTTTTGAATTCACATTCCTATAATTAGACAGTGTAGAAAACACATCACCATTTTTTTGGGTCTTTTTTCTAGACTCTTTTTGTGGGATTGAATTTTATAACTATTTATATTCTAGTGATTTCACTATTGTACTTTGGTTGTGGGATACAGTGGGTTTCATGGTTTTCTTATCATTTTTTCATTTTAGTATTTGTGGCTTGGAGATGTTTGCATGTGTACAAGTACTTTAGAATAATGCCTCCCATTCATGAGATATGACTAGTCGGTTCTAGTCACCTTCCCATGGCCTATTGGAGGCGTGATTAGGGTTGTCACGACATGGGAACCTTTTGGATGACTCATGATGGTGTGGTATCAGAGGAGGATGGTCCTACATTGGGACAAAGAGTCTATGCGGTTAGTTTGGGGTAACAGAGTTATGTGTTTAGAGTCTGTATTTTTGGGCAAGGACTCTAGTGTTGGTGTGGAAGCTAACGTATCCACACACCAGGACTCTGACTACCTGATTTTTGACTTGGTATATGAAAACACAGGTTACGGGGAAAACAATGGTAAATGCATCATATAGAAATGGTTGTGTTTTCCAAGTTCTTCTAGAGTCAGCTCTTCAAATATACTCCATTGACAGTGGAAAATCTGCCTAGTGATGGGGAATTGGTAAAGGGGAATGATCTAGAGATGACACCTTTAGGTGGTTTTACACATGTTATACCGCCTTTTGAGAAGTCTCTACTACAAGTATTACTGGCTGATGATGCATGTATTTTGAGAGTGATGCATGAGTTTTAGAGCTAGTGACCTCCCAGGATTCCTGTTGATCCATGCCCCAGTTGGATGAGTACTGGCTAGAGGCAATTGCCTATCTTATCTACCTTGTGAGGACGTCAGTTGAGCAGATGGAAGTCCTCATCGTGAGACTTCTTCAGAGACCTGCAGGGCGATGCTAGAGCTTCGTGACACAGTCACATGACGAGAAATCTCTCTCTATGACAGGCTTCGATCATCTCTTTAGAGAGGAGTTATATCTGGCTATGTTGGGATGATTACATATATAGAAGCTTCTACATCTATTGTAGGGCAGTATGGCTCCGGAAGAGTACTCTGTGAGGTTTATTGTATTTCACTCTACTTCATGGATATGGTATGAGGCCAGTTCAGTAGGACTCAACCCATCGATTAGGGATTACACCAGGACATCACATCATCATTGGTATCCATTAGAATTACTAATTATAATGGGGTACTAGAGAGAGCCCTATTGGTGGAGAGTTTTCTTGTGGAGTGGACACCATAAGTGGGAGCTAACAGTGGGCACCGAGTAGCTGACACCTCAACATAAGGTATTCGATGGTAGTCACAGGGATCCAAGATGTTCAAGTTCTTCATGGGATGATTCTAGGATGCATGGTCAGTAGTGCAAGGCTCACAATGCATCTCGAGTCAGCCCAGAGATAGACAGTGTTACACATATCATGGTCAGGGACATCTGGCATGAGATTTCTTGACATGTCATATAACTGATCGGGGTATCGTTGAAGGAACACCAAGTAAAATTAAAAGATAGGGTTAGGGTATTCCATAGGGTGGAGGATGTGGAAGAGGAGAGTGCACTGTAGTAGGAGGCAGTTAGATTTTTGAAGCATTACCTCCACCACCCCTAAGTGGTCAACGCCAGGCTTAGGGAGCTTGTGGACATGGACAAGGCCAGCTGTAGGTGATGGAGGCTTATAACCCATGGGATCCAGGGATTGTTCAATGTACGATCATTGTCTTTTCCACTTTAGCTTTATTTTTGGTAAACACAAGTTCTAGTCATTCCGTTATTTCCATGAACCTTGTTTGGGACTCAGAGTTTCTGGTTGAACCGTTGACACAACCATTAAGCTTAGATTATCCTACGTGAGAAGATTCAATAATCACACATTGTTGTTGATAGTGTGATCTAAATCTTGGAGGAGAGAGTTTCGGTTGTGATCTCTTGGTAGTGGCATCTCATCCTTATGAGTTTATTCTTGGTATGGACTGGTTATCCATAGTTCAAGCTCAGATTGAATTTTTTAGGTGAATAGTGTGGTGTTTCTATAGTTATGAAACAAGTATTTCCTTTGTTGGTGAAAAGGAAACACATGCAACACATTATGGACTCACACATAAGAGGGTCTAGCCTATTACTCATCAATTGGCCAGCCTCACCATTATTGTGGCTGATGAAATGAGTCCTCGGCTTCTTGCAGTGGTGGAAGAATATAGGGACGTCATTACTGAATATGTTTCAAGTTTACATACCTATAGGGATATGGACTTCTTCATTGATATACACCCTGTTATGGCATCGATATCTACACCTACACATCGGATGCTGCCAGAGTGCTTCACAAGTTGAGGGTGCATTTGGAGGAATTAGAGAGTTAGGGCTTCGTGAAACCTTGTGTTTCACCCTGGGCATCCCTAGTTTTCTTTTCCAAGAAATCATAAAAAAGCTTATGTTTATTCATGGATTAATGTTTCTTGACTTAGGTGACCATGAATAATTTTTACCCACTACTGAGGATCAATTACATCTTTAATCAATTGAATGGTGCACAATGGTTCTTAAAGATTGACATCAGATTAAACTATAACCAGCTATGAGTATGGGATGAGGATATTCCAAATATGGAATTTTGTTGTCATTATGGTCACTATGAGTAATTAGTGATGTTTTTTTGTGTGATTAAATCCTTATTAGTGTCCATGGGACTCATGAACTAGATATTCTAGCCTTACTTAGATTGGTTTTTGGTGGTCTTCATCGAGGACATCCTACTGTACCCGAAATTCGAGGAAGAGTATGCGAGACACTCAAGGATGGTCCCAGACATTATATGAGAGAACAAAATATATGTGAAGCTCTCAAAGTGTCAGTTCTGGATTCAATTGGTCTATTTTCTGAGACATGTCATCTCGGAGGACGCAGTTTTAGTGGATCTAGTGAAGGTTAATTCATTACTTTATTAGGAGCAACCCATGAATTTTACCAAGGTATAGAGTTTCCTTGTATTGGAAGTGTATTATTGATTTTTTATTCCTGAAATCTCTTTATGACAACACCCTTGATGGATTTGACATGAAATTTACAACCTTTGATGCAGACTAAGAAGTACCATCAGCGCTTTCAGGAGTCGAGGCATAGGTTGACATGAACTCCCATCTTGAGATTGACAGAAGAGGGCATTAAGTATGTGGTGTTCTGTGATGCATCAGTGACTAGTCTTGGTTGTGTCCTAATGTAGGGGAAATCCTTGATTTCCTATTTTTTCACCATTTGAGATAGCATGAGTATAATTACGAGACCCATGATCTTGAATTATTAGTGGTAGTCTTCAAATTGAAGATGTGGTGACACTACCTGATGGGTGTGTGGTTTATCATCTACTATGATCACAAAATTGTCAACTATATCTTCTAATAGAAGGATATAAACTTGAGATGTAGGTGATGACTATAGTTTCTCCAAGACTATGACTTTGAGATTGTCTATACTCCTAGAAAGGGGAATATAGTGGTAGATTATCTCAGTGGTAGATCTAGTTTGTAGTTGCTGAATGAGGCATAAAATTAGTTGGCCTTGTTATAGATATCCTTTGTTGATAGAGATGGATCATCATACCTCTAATTTATGGTTGTCACCACTCCACTCTTAAATAAAATGAAGGAGGCACGACTTGGGGATACCGACTGTGAGACCCGACATGCTCAGTTTCCCACAGGGCATGCTCTTAATGGATGTTTTGATGGTGGGGATAACATCATTATTTATATAGGGAACACAGTTGTACTAGTAGTGTTGCGGGAGGAGGATTTAAGGGAGTTCCACATGTCCCATTTGGAAGTAAATACTAGTTTGAAAAAGATATACCAAGACCTATGACATCAGTTTTGGTGGCCATGGATGATGAAGGGAGATGTAGAGTTCATCTCTTGATGCCTCACATTTCAGTAAGTGAAGGCTGACCACCAGGATCTAGAGGGTTTAACACAAACCCTTGAGTTTATAGAATAGAAGTGAGATGGGATATCAATGGAATTTATTATGAGTTTACCACGTACATCTAGGGGACACGATTCCATTTGGTTGATTGTTTAATGACTCACCATGTTGTCCCACATTCTAGATAATAGAGAGAAATATTTAGTAGAGAGATTAGGATGCCACTAAGTGCAGAAGATAGTTCTCCTCCTTGGAGTTCCATCGATTATAGTTTTATATTGTGGTGCATGATTTATATCTTGGTTTTTGAAGGGATTGGAAGATGCTTTTGGGGCTCAGTTATGCTTGACCACAACGTTTTACCCCCAGAAAAAATGACCAGACTGAGAGGACCATTCATGTTCTATAGGACATGTTGAGGGCATGCATGTTATATTGTGGATATGATTAGGAGAATCACCTACCACTTCTATATTTTTCATACAAAAAATCTATCACTCCAGCATTGGTATAAAACTGTTCGATGAATTGTATGGGAGACCCTTCCAGTCACCACTTTATTGAACCAACCATGGAGATTCATCAATCAATGGGATAGAATTGGTGCGATCTACCACAAAGAAGGCTCAGATCATCCAGGAGAATATGATGAAGGTACAAATCTAACATAAGTTTTATGTTGACATGTGTTAGAGGCCTATTGAGTTTGAGGAAGTAGACCACATGTTCCTTTGGGTATCACCTCAATATGGATTACAGAGATTTGGTCAAGGTAGGAAGCTATCTCATAGTTTCGTTGGACCATTCCTGATACTACATATAGTTGGAGAGGTGGCATACTGCTATGATCTACTTCCATAGTTAGAGCATGTATATGATGACTTCCACCTTTCATAGCTGAGGAGGTATGTTCATGACAAATCACTAGTCATTGACTGGGGTGAGATGGACATTGAGGATGAGGCGACTTTTGAGAAGTACCCAGTGGAAATCGAGGATAGACGAGAGAAGATATTTTGTTGGTGTTCAATTTCTTTGGTGTATTTTTGGTGGCAGCATGAGATTATCTTGGAGAGAACAAGGGAGCAAGAGGCTCAGATTCATGCTCAATATCCTCATGTTTTTAGTCACCTTTTTTATATTTTTTGGAAGTAAATCCCCAATTTTTGTAGAATATAACATAATGGATTGTACCATGAATTATTTTAAGAAATTATATGTATATATTTTAATACTAGATGTTGACATGGCGTGTGATTCTGAGACCCGATTTTCTCGAAACTATTGTTTGAAAAATATTAAACTTTTAACAGCACGTGCAAACAGTTTTCCTAAAAATGTATAATAACACATAAATGGGTGCTTGGATCCGAAATATGAGGGAACCTATAATCTCATAATAGTGGCCTTACCCTAGGAAAAATCTAACTTCTGTCAGCCCATTCCTTCTTTGGAAAAACATGAGAAGGAAGTAATTGACATTAAATAATTTAAATAAAAATTATTATGACGTAGTGACCACTTATATTTTAAATGTACAATTATATAAATTCTCTAGGTTTGGATGCTCAAATATTGGAGATTTAGAAAACCGTTGGAGATTTTTTTGGTGAACGATGATGGATCGTGGATCACCCCACCAACAGAGTTGGAGGATCTTATCAACGATATCAACACAACCGTTCTTCATCAACGATCGATCCAAACTACAGGTAGGATGATTTTTTTTATTATTTTTCATCCCATTCATAATCTAGGATGATTTCGGATCAATTCAATTAATCAAAATTGATATGTTCATGGTTATTATAATTAAATTGATGTAATGTTTTTCATTTTTCATTCTAACAAGAATGAATTGAGTCCGACATGAATAAAAGGGTGAGGTTCATTCCTCAAGTTGTTCTTTATGATTTTCTCTTCCCCTTTCTTCATGTTCCCTACTGTTGGGCACCTATGGACATGGTTAAACTTGTTGGGTGGCTCTGATCATGATCGGACCCCCATATTGGAGGTAAATTGAAAATAGAGACTGGGTATGTGTAGATAAATACCCAATAATCACATAACTTTAACCGTTTCAAAATTAAAGCATTAACAGTGGATTGGTGGTCCGCGAAAGGGACCACCGATCTGGGTCTTGTGTGGCAGTCCGATGAGGCTTAGTGGCTGCATTGGAAGTCTGGGGAAATGGTGATCAGAGGTCATGGCATGTGGAGGGTCTATTGGACATAATATATGCAGAGGGCCAACTGGACTAGTAGAGTGGGCTAGGTGGTGCAAGCCAAGGGAAGCAGGCCTAGTGGGCAGAGTGCAAGTGGGTCGAGCTAAGTGGGTTAGCCCAGGTTGTCCAATCTAGGACGAGTGGGCTCAGCTATGTTGTACGGGAGAAACGGGTCGGACCTGTGGTAGCCAGAGCTAGAGCTGGGCCACGGTCGACTGTGGCAGTCGACCGTGATGCAATGATGATCTAGTTGCCGCACAACCATGATAGCTGGGGGTACGATTTACCATGATAATCGACCATGGAAAACACAGGGAAAAAGGTTCAAGTGGTCAACTATAGCAGTCGACTACCATGGTCTTTGGACTTATCGTCAGTCAGTCCACAGGCCTAGTGACCTCCTTCTGAAACTAAAAAATTCCATAAATTTAAAACAGTATGTCTATTTGATAATAGGTCTTCAATGTTGGGACATTTAAGATGATATGACCATTTTGAGATGATGTGGTGTGTTGTTATCTTTCACTAAGAGCAGTTGAGAGTGTTTCATTTGGTCCTTTCCTTGAGAGTTCAGTATGGTATTATGTCCATATGACTACATTGCAATACCCTCTACTGGATGGGTCCCAAATATAGTCGATCATCCCTCCCCCAAACTATAGTGTGATCCTCTATAAACCATAGTGGAGTCTATGGGATCACATAACCTCTATGATCAAGGTGCTTATCCTCTCCCTAGAGGGCTACATTGTTTAGGTACATGGTATTTCCCAGAGTGTTTGGGTATAATCTATGCTATCCCCCATGTTGTATGGGCGTGATCCCCTTTGTACCAAATTGATCCAAATTGGGAATGTTGTATCCCATAGTGCGAATGGGAATGATCTGTGGTATCCCCCATCATATCTAGGAGTGATACACTCTATATGTTTCATAATATTCCTTGATTAATATGTTCTTATTTGGGTAGGGCCCAAATGAGATAAAACTCTTCATGAGTGTCTTTGATGATATAATGGCTCGAGAAATGAGTTCTCCCAGAATGAGAATGCTTCGAGCAGAATCCTATGGTTGGAAATTGGTTGTGGATTACCTCTAGACTATGATTCATAGATTGAGTATATCTAGATATTATTTCTACATGTGTGGTAGAAATACACCTATGTAGAGCTATGTGTGCATTTTCTATCTTGGTATTTCCTTCATGGTATTTTCTTTTATGGTATTTCCCTTTGTTTTCTTGGGATATCTTTCTGATTATTGTTTTACTCACCCATACACGGGCTTTACCCGCACATTCATGTCATTTAAATATGATTGACCCTTAGACAGAGTCCTAGGTAGACCAGGACCAAGCGGTGCTTAATGAGTCCAGACAGACAAGGTGTTATCCTGTGACGTCAGATAGTAGTCACAATACCACTTCTATCAGGTAGGATCTGGTAGAGTTTTCTGCAGATGAGTTTCAGGAACTTGTGTATTCACATTCCTATACTAGGATGACACCGGAAACAAATCACCATGTTTCATTAGTCTTGTTTTCATACTCTTATAGTGGACTTATATACTAGCACTGTTTACTTTCCAGTGCTTTCACTGTTGTACTCTAGTTGTGGGATATAGTGGTTTTCATGCATTTCTTACTTATTGTTTTTACATATAAGAATTTTTGGCTTGTAGATGTGTGCATGTGTACATGTACATTAAGATAAGGCCTCCAATTTGTGATATTTTCCTACTCGGTGCTAGTCACGAGCCCCTAGCCTATTGGGGGCCGGATTTGTGTAGTCACGATACAACCCCCTCTAGTCGGGTCATGAAAAATATGTTAATTCCAACTTTTTAATAAATATCCTTATTTATCATGATTTATCAATTTCATTAAAAAATAAATATTCTAACCATTATAAAATTACTTAGGATTTCAATAAAATATATTATGATTTAAAAAGTTTTTTTCAATATTATATCATGAAAATATATTTTATCTAAAACTTTGATATTTTTCATAAACACATTTTTAATAGAATATGGTTATAGTCTCCAAAAATAATACACTTAATTATATCATTAAGTAATCCATTTACTATTCATAGTTGTAGTTTTTCATGATGTGTAAAATTTTTATGAAATATAAAAGTATTTAAATGTGATCAAAATAAAACAATCATTATAAAATAAGAGTTATATTAATAGAATAAATAAAAATTAAGGGTAATACATTCATCCACCGTTATATAAATTTGGTCCCCCCCAATTCTACTCATTGATTAACACTTACTAGACATAAATTTTCCCTTAAAATTATCCATAGAAAGATACATTATAAAAAACTAGGAGATGATAGTCCTATTTGTTCATTGAAGTTATACTTGACCAAGTATTTTAGATATATTTTTATCTATCTATTGATCTAAAACAAAATATTTTGAATCCTAATTCCCAAAAATAAAAAAAATCTTCTCGGATACTAAATGAGACATCATTGACTCATACTTCTAGATATAGTAAAAAACATAAATACTTTCAATAGATCACATGAATTATAAAAAATTCTCAAGGTATAAAGTTTAGTGTCTTTTGAAACTTGGTATATTTAAAACTAAACACATGGCACAAATTAAATTTCTTCCACAAGGATTATCCAAACATGTTACTCCATTATATTTATTACTTTCATTGTGATTCCTTTGGAAAATGGGAATCATAAGAAAAGGGTGATCTATAAAGCCTAATAATGGATAAATAATGAAAATAGATCATCATTCATCATGGGAAAGGCATTAGGCATGATAAAAAACATGAAGATGAGGACAAGAAGAATAAGATGATAATAATAAAAATATACACAACATAGTCATAAGTACATGAGGTATAACATGTTCATAAATACATGAGGCATGACATGATCATAAGTACTTGAGGAATCAAAATGACCATATGTAAATGACGAATAAATTGGAAACATGGATTCAATATAAAAATGAGGCATTCATAAGCATATCACCAAGGTCGATAACCACAGTGTCATAAAACATATGACCATGGTTATTCATCATGGTGTCATAAATCATTGAAAAGGCATACTTCCATGGTATCATGAACTTATCATCTCGAGAGATTAATTATTTACCCAATGCATTGGGGTGCTATTAGGTTTAACCCCTCATATGACTTAATTCAGGTGTGACATACAAGAAGGATATATAGAAATAAATCTATAATCATATCATAACCCCATGAAAAAGAGACAGGTATCCAATAAATATAAATATATCTCTATGTAAATATCGTTCAATAAATATAACAAATTATGGGGTAATTACCACATATATATTAAATAGTATATGTTTTAGTCAATAATTTCCCCAATCAATTGATGAATGATTATCTAGATAAACACCCTTTAATCAAAATAAGAATATAAGGGTATGCACAATGAAAATTCATTGGAAAAAAAATTCACACCTAATGATTAGGAAAGAAAAAGGTATTGATGGATCATTGTCCATAGAGACAAAATTTCAACCACAAAATGTGTTCATAATAACTTTGAAATGAAGTATAAAGTTAAATTCCATGATAATGTTGAAGATTAATAGATAACATGATTGTTGGTTAAAAATTAGGTTGGAATGAAACCCTTTTAATGGATTAGTGCTATTATCTTTTTGAATATTGAACAACCTCCTTTGGAAACTATAGGATGTGCACAATGAAAATGGTTTTAGCCAAATTAAAGGAATGATAACAAGATGTGGTGAAGGGTACATTAATGGAATAAGGATATCAGTTAAAAGTAAATTTTAATCCAAATAATCTGATACATTATTATGGATCCTAAATTGTATGTTAATTGTCCAAAGAAAATCCCTTGAAAGTGAAAACTATGTGTATCGTAAGGCATATTCTCATGCCCCGGCTGATGATTGAGTCAAAAATCAGTTTTCTCTTATTCGGGATTATTACCCCTAGGTGTAACTATGTCAGACCCACAACCACTTATAATATATAGATAGGGATATAATTTCATTAAAACCCACACACATTTTCTTTACCAATTTTAGGGTTGTTTTAGGATTACTAGATTATCAAAACTAAGAAAATAGATATAATGAAAGAGAATAAATAAAATATCATTTAAAAATATAAAATGGATGGTTATTCCATGGAATAATAATCATGATAATATATTAAAAATGAATTTATAAATACCATAAAAAAATTAATACACATAGAAATGGATAGAGAAAGATTAAAGAAATCCTTTCTTTTGCAGAGTATTTACTTAGGAAAAAGATATAATGAGAAAGAAATAAATCCTATAATTAAAAAGATGTCAAATTAATTTTAATAGAGTTATTTAAAATCACTTGAAAACAAAATAAATTGATAATTATTGCCTTATACAAAATAATAACATGAATAAAAAGAAGTTGAGGAAATAATCCCTTTCCATGTGAGGATTCTTCATAAAACTATAGAAGGAATCCTTAAAACCTTGGAAATACCATGGATAGACTCTTGAAAGGTGTATTGAGTTTTAAATAATTATCCTAGGATTTTTTTTGGAGTGTGAGGAGGTAAAGGGGGTATTTATACTTGAGGATATGTGGTTTTAAGGGTAAAACTATAGGTTATTTTATTATATGAGCCAAAAACTTGTGGGTAAATTGATTTCCAAAAAAAATTTATGGAAAATTAAGGAGTGGGATATAGTGGTTGGATTTTCAAACCCTTCATAATCAGAAACATACCTTCCAAATCACCTAATCAATACACAAATATCAAAAATGAATTTTCTTCTTAAAATACCGATTTTTTTCCAAAATGTAAGGTACAAAATTATAAATTAATATTAATATTTTTAAATTAATATTTATAATTATTAAATGATATTTTTATGATATAACATGTTTCATGAACATTTATTTTGACTGACATTAAATTATTTCATAATATCATAGTTCATTGTAAAGCAATAATTTTCACATTTTCACCAAAAATGAAATTTGTCAAAACAATTCCCAAAAAATCACCCTAATATAATATTTATGTGATGGTTCCAATAAAAATATTTATTTTCAAAAAATAATTCAATTAATATTATAATTTTATATTTTAAATAAATTTCCTTCTTTATTTACATTTCTCAATTTCATAGAAAAATAAACATTCTCGCCATCATAAAAATTACACAGAACTTTGTTAAAATATATTATCATTTAAAATGTATTTTATAATATAAAACCATGAAAATAAATTTTATATAAAAATTATATATTTATTATAAATACAATTTCAATATATTATTTTTATAGTCTCTAAAAATAATACGATTTTAATTATTTCATTAAATAATAAATTTATGATTCCTAGTTGTATCATTCCATGATGTGTAAAATTTCAATAAAATGTAACTGTATTTATATATTCTCATAACAAATAATTATTTATAAAATAATGTTTTTATTAATAACATAAATATATTTTTAGTGTGTTAATACCCATTATTTCCCAATGGAACCTCACTTATCCAATAACTCTGAGAGCAACAAAAACTCGATAAAAAATTACATGAAACACCTACTCCCCTTTATATAGGAAATGTTTCTTCAAAAAAATATAAAGTATATTGAATATAAAATTAAAATTTATTAATAAAATTTTGAATATCCCACACAAAAAAATCTTTATTCTAGTACCTTAAATATTCTTAAAGATAGGATTCAATGAACTATGAAGGAACTTTCCTTAAACCATAATTTTAACAATATCTTCAAACTTCCCAAAATCTTATCTAGAATCATTATCTTTCCTTTTATGATTGTTGAATCATTAAATATCTATATCATAATCATAATAATAAATGGATTTAGAAAATTATTTTAAATTCTATAAATATTTCATATAGTTTATTTTTATAGGAACTTATTTTTCCAGTAATGATACTTACGGTAACCTTATATGGTTATTATTCATCTAATATGGAATTTTATGTTTTTTTATCTGGTGATTTTTGAGTTACAATTTTCAAAAATCTAAAATTTTCTCTATCCAGAGACTCCATATAAAAACATAAATTTAATGAAATCATTCTGAATCTTCTATTTTATAAACTTTACATGGAATATTTTATATGATAAACTCACTATGAAGATTCAGATGAAATTCACTCAGAAACCTATGTCTACCAGATCCACTTAGATAACATTGATAAATTATCATTCAAAATCCTCTAAAATATATAATATCTCAAAAACTAATCTATTTTATGACTTTACATACATTATTCATCCATTATAATTTATATTTCTCTTTCCATTATTAATTTGTCTAATCTGATTAGTTTTCCTAACTCAGCCTAGTAAGTTTTTCAGGAAACCACTATCTAGAAATCTTCGCTCCACCAAGTCATACAAACTTCTTCCTATGAACGCCATTATTTATAATCAAGGAACTAAAGAATTCATCATGATAATTGTTAATTTGTAGATCATTACAGATTCACATAATTTACTTTTGTTTGAACACACACACACACAGTTATATATATATATATATATCTCATCGAACACTGAATATAATAGTATAAAAATTTGGTTCCAGATTTCATATAATCTCTTAAGTCTATTTGACTCTATAAAATCAACTCGGTCTATTGGAATCCACACATTGAAATATATTTATTCAACTTAATCCATTAGAATCACATATCCTTATTCGAAAGAACATTTTCAAAAACATTATTCTCTGGTCTTGATAGAAAAGGGGAACAAAACACCCCAAAAATCAGAATTTACTAAACATGAAATCAAAAATATAATCAAGAAATCATTAATATGAACTTTAAATAATATAAAAATTAGTATATTCTAATAATAACAATAATATTAAGTTATAAGGTGAAATATAATATTACTTTAAAATTTCAAAAGCATTATATAATTCATTTATAAAATGAGTTAAATTCAAAAATAAATTTAACATAATGGTGAATAATAATATGTTAAAATAGAATTATGTATGACACAATAATAACACTAAATTATTTTTTATTATTTGATTCAGATTAAAAAGTCAAAAAAATATGTTAGGCCTTGTATTTACTTATCATGTCATTTTTTTAACATTTTATGATCTTAAAAAAATAAAAAAAAAATTTAAATAAATTTGAGCATATTGAATGTTGAATTTACATATATTTAATTTCAATATCTCGTAAAATAATCAAAAAAATCCAAAGGTTTTATGAAAAAAATGATTTTTTTGCTTGGTTTTAATCATTTGACTTGGGTTTTACTTTTACAAATGAATTTAAACTTTGAAAATAATTTTTTTATCATTATAATAACATTTAAAATTGTATATGTGTGAAATTATTTTTTATAGTACAAAAATGACTCGATTATCATTATACTAAATTTTAATGAGAAATCAAGATTTATTGGTCCTTTTTTGAACATGTTAGTCTATTTTTAAAAATATTATATTTAAAGAAAACATTGCATACTTTTTTAGAACATTGTTCCTTAGATTTATGAGGGGATTATTCCTTTAGCTAAAAATTATTCATGTATTATTATACTAAATTATTTTGACATACCATTGTTTTTTTAGGTTTTGAATTTTTGAAACATGCTTGATACTTAGGAAATTTTGTAATTTAAAAAATAATTTTTTCATTTTGACCATATTAGAATTAAAATTGAATATTGCTTTATTCTTATAGGTTGAAAATGGATTGAGTATCCTCAGACTAAATTTACATAGTAAATAAAAATTATTTTGTTTTATATTAAAGTATTAATTTCTATTGAAGGAGGAATGCTTTTAAAAAAATAATTTTAATATCTATTATGTGATAATAAAAAAATAAGAACTGTTAGAACTAACCTTGAAATTATAATTAATCAATTAACTTTTATTTTTAAGTTGTGTCGGTCATGAAAAATGAGTGATTCACATTTGATATAAAATACCCTAGTTTTAGAATTAATGATATTAATTTATAAAACATCCACATTCAAATTAACATATTTATTCTCTTTTAGAATACTTCTCAACCATAGATACCACTTATGGGTTTTATTAAAACATTATATGCTCAAAATCAAAAAAAGAAACCAATTTAAATATGTATATATCATCATGTAGTCAAAATGAAATTGGATAGGAATAAAATAATACTGTATAGCTAATATCTAGAGATATTCATCCTGATTGATTATTCTTGATAATGATAACTAATAAACAACACTAAATCTCTTACCACTAAATATAATACACTCTCCCTTGGAATCCATGTATAGTACGTCAGGACCTCTCATACTCTAAAAAGGGTTTTTTCTACTTTATCCTTAATGAATATTTAGAATCAATAACAAGACAACTCTTGATAGACTTGGTTGAAAAACATTATATAAATAGGAAGTATCAAATCATTTATAGTGAATTTTTTAATTTAATAAAGAAGATTCATTTCCAATTACAATGATTTCTAGCCACCGTAAATCACGTAAAATATATATAAATTTTGTATTTGTGATCATTAAATGATTCATCTAATGTATATAATTTTTGAAACCATAACTAATTCATCATGATGGTTCATCACTGATGAAAAAAAAATTTGTACGTGGAATGTATCTTAGTGCCATATATCATAAACAAATGTTCTATCATATACTATGATATTGGAATCTCATGTCGATCATAGCATATAATTTTTTGATATCCCAAACTATAGAAATTTATCCATTCTATATTAAATTTTATAATATAGTTAAAACTAGAATTATATGGTTTAGCATTTTTAGAGCATGAATATGACATCAATCCTTTTTTTTAAATTGGTTTTTTCAAACAACTCCAAAACAAACAAACTATTATTTTAAAAAAATTTATTGATAAACTAAGATCAATTTATATTATTCAATTTTTTTATTCATGTTTAGAAATTAATAAATATTTTACCTTACAAAAACACAAAATATAAAAAATTTGTGTATAGTTGATTCAAAAATGTCATAAATTATTTTTAATTATTGTATTTAATTTTCATGTGAAATTGAGCTTGTATTGTTATTTTTTAATGTTCTAGATATTTTAAGAGTTTTAATATGATTTTTTTTTTATTTTCCTGAATATAAATCCCTGAATTTATTATTGACCTAATAATTTATATTGATATTAAAAAAGTATATTTTCTTAAAATACCAAAAAAGAAAGATTGTTTTCATAGTTCTGAATGTTTGACACACAATTGATATTTAAGAAATATTTTTTATTTTTAAAAACTAACCATTCTAAGAATATTTTATATTAGATTAACATGTAATTTATTCCTATAGTTCAATATGAAACCAGTACCACTGTCTTGAATTTTGAAATAAATCAATGACCACTTCAATTTTATCAAATACCTTATGATTTTTAACGGATTTATAATTCTAAAAAAACAAAAAATTATTTTTTCTAATAATGTTTTTCCTCAAATAGACATGTGGACTATTCATTCAATTTTTATATAAATATATTATTATTTTCTTAAATTTTTATTATAAACCAAGATTATGTACTCAATTTTGATCATTGGATTCATGTGTGATAGTTAAAAATAAGTTTTATATCATAAAAGATATTTTTTTATTATTTTGAGTAAATTTGATTTCATATTGATTTCAAACATAATTTGATCATTCTAATCACACCTAATATCATATTAACACATGATCTGTTCCTATGGGTCACAAAATGAAATAATTTGAATAAGCATGAATCCTTTCAAAATCTAATATAATATAGGATAATGTTTCTTGGAAATAATATGATCACTTTCATGATCATATGATCATCAATGGAAAAGTGAGAATAAAGACCCTATATATATTAATTATCTTTCCGCGTTAAATAATAAAACATACTAGCAAATTAAAATTATATTTTTGAAAGAGTAAATATCAAAAAGTCAGTGAACATTACATAATAGTTGATCTTATTTAGAACATGAATGCTCAATGATTTCATTAAGTAGTATATAACAACATTTGAAAATAAATAGATTATATTTAATAATAAATATTTTTTATAATCCATAAAAAATATTTATTTTTTGATAATAAAGTAGTTGATATTTTAAAATTAAATTAGAAAAAATAGTTTTTTTTCAAAATAAAATTCTATTTACAATAAATAGCATAAGACCTTACCATTTTTTAAGAACCAAAATGACATATCTATTAAACATCGAGATATTTATATAAAATTGAGTATTTAATATAACAAATATTCTAGTGATAAACATTTCATTTTATTTTTCAAGTTAATGAAAATGATAACATATATATATATATATATTTGAGTTATTGGGTCTAATCAGTTAACCATGAGATAGAAGATGAGTTTTAATTACAAATAAATTATTTTCTCTACCATCTGATGAATATTCACTTATTATAAAAAAGAAAACTTCAAAATTAAGTTTTATGTATTTTAAATGTGTCACATGAAAATTAGGAATAATTTAAGTGGTAAAATATCATTTGGAATGAACCGTGAAATCATGGGGAATAAAAGTTTTCTATAAGTATCGTTAATATTATTTTTCTATAGTTTTTAGCATCAAATATTTTATAAAGTCACATGAATATATAGATGATTTTTTACTATCGTAAATATATAGTTAATAGAACTATCAAGGATAAGAATACTAGTGAAATTTGATCAATATTAATTTTCCTAGATCTTGAAAACTCATGGTTTTTTTAATGCTTGAAAAATAGTTATATATAAGAGAATTGATAAGAAATATATATGTATCCTTTCTCGATCCACACATACTTATCAATATTCATCTAAATAAGAATTATAATATCAAACATTATAGACAAAACAAATAAATTTTTCAAACTAAATATTTTTCGATAAATGAATATTAATCCATATAATTAAATCATAAATGGGTTAAAGTGTATTTCATACCTGTTTACCCCTAGAGAAAATATTTTGAGAGTTAATTTTGTGTTTGACTCTACAAGATTTATAAAAATGAATATTAATCATATTTTACTATAATTTTTTGCATCAATGATTCCATAAATTCTCAAGTCACATTTGTTGAATATAAACTTTTAAATTTTAATGACAATAGGATTCATGGAATATTTAAGAATGCCAACTCTAAAAAAATAAATATTTATCGTAATTTAAAACTAAATACTTATCCAGTTTATAGGATTTGAAATCATATAAATTTGATAAAACCATGAAAATTATAAAATTATGCAATTTACATAGTTTCAGGGCACTTGGATGAGATAATCATCAACATAAAAACTTTGGGCTACCGTTTCTAAAACTATAACCATAGTCAGTGTTTGTCAATGATTTTAAAACTATGGTAATAGGATATTAATTTTAGCACATTGATTTCTATGTTTTCCAAATAATGACCATGGGTGGATATTTCCATTGTTTTCATGTTGAGGTAATATGTTCAAAATTCTAAAATAAATCTTCTACTAGGTTTTGATCCACCTTATTGCAATGAACAATAAAAGTGACCATACAACTCATCTAAGAAGATTGTTTTTTATATTATTAATAATTTTATTTAATTATTATTAAATATTAAATAGTAAAAAATTATTATTATTATTATTATTATTAATTTTTTTTAAAAATAAAAGAATAGATGGAATGTATTGTGATGATTCTATATATTGTGGAAATAAAGGTCATCAGGATACCCCAATTTCCATATTTCCAAAAAAACATTCAAATTATGGTCCTATAAAAAACTAATTACCACCAATTTTGAGAATCATGGATATAGTAATTAATTATTTACACATATTTACCAACAAATGGAAATTTCTCCCTACCGCGATGGCTATAAAAACCATTGCAAGAAAAGCGATCTAATAATATAAAACTCAATTTTTGTGTGTTCAATGAATATATTCTCAATGATTTCATAAATAATTACAAATTGTGTTTTACCTCTAATATTATAATTTATTTTAATAGAATACATTTTATATATACAGATCTCATTTTTAATATTACACTTTGAGCCTAAAATAGAGTTGTACGGGAGTATGGTTAAATCAAACTACTATAGTTGTAAATCTATCTTAAATCTCATGTATGATTGATTGGATCTAGTTATATACATTCATATATATATATATATATATTTGTGGGTATGGGTGTATTTTAAATCAATTTTCATTATACTACATGATATAATAAAATGATTTCTATCTCTCTCTCTCTCTAACATGAATTTCTATAGATTTTATGAGAAATGATCACTTTTATGTGGTGAAACACCACTTATAAATGAGACAGTGTATAGGTCATCCTGATCCCATCCTAATAGAAAGAAAATATAATAAAAATACACCTACCCATGGGAAATCCCACCACTTAAATATGAATTATATGGTCAATGGAAAAAATCATAAATTCTTATTGTCATGTTGTAACCCAGATCTAAAAACTAAAACCCTTATTATACCACCATCACTACCAAGAAATCATCATCTAATGCCCCCATGAGACCGCCATTGGAAGACACCTAAAATTTACTACCATCACATCAGAACCACCAAAAATCAACTCAAATTAAAAGAATATCATAGACTAAGGTCCCATAATATATGTAAATTGATGGCCTTAGTTGTCGTCATCACCACCAGGGACGGAGACACCACCACAGTGAGTGAAAACAAATGATGAACCAAAACAAAGAGAACCATCAAATAAAATGAATAAACACTAAAAATATAAATATATATTTATTTCATTTATAATAAAAGTTATTATAAAATGAATGAACCAACTTCTATATTTAACCTTGAATGCCTCCCGAGGTTATGATCTACACATACTCAAACACCAAATAAAAACAAACATCAGGGGTTCCAAAATCCAAAAGAAAACAAAAATAGCTGGGGGTATAAGTAAGGATAGAATAATAGAGATCTCGAAGAAATGATATGAATAATAAAATAATAATGGTCTCAAACCCAATAAAATAATTCATTGATGTGAAAGTGAACAGTGATATTTCTAATATTAAAAAGAGGATTAAATGATTATTGGTATATGATTTTTGTAAAAAAAATGTAATTTTACTTATCTTCACTATTTAATTATACTGTCACTGATTAAATATTCTCCTTGAAACATGATTGTTTACATCATCTATTCTAACTCATATAAATTTAATTCATTTTCCACATTTCAATGAACCAATATCAATACTTGAATTCTAAATCTAATAATCATACTCATAAAATAAAATTATACATAATTTTTTTCTCATATTTAATTGTTAATAACGACCATGAATAACATGAAAATGTTTTTGATGGAGATATTCCCTAAAGACTAATTTATATGTGATATATATGGTATATTGTGCTTTATGATTTTGTTTGTCATATAATAGAACATGGACAATTTTAAAGGAATATCAAATTCCATGTTTCTATATCGCAAATTATTGCACTCGATATATAATTAGAAAAAATATAGTGATACAGTAGGGTTTGGAAAAATCCTATTTCTTATATTTGGGTTGTTTTTGTTGATAATGATATTGTGGAGTGAATTCCAATGTAGGATCAAAAAGTCAGAGTGTGTAGTTTTTTTAAAAAAAATCGATATAGTAGTAGTAGTTATTCCAATAGGAGAGTAACAATGCTTTAATGTTTTATGTCACAAGATAACACATCTCATGCTAGATTAATGTTCTGTGGATTGAAAAAAACTACTTCATGTGGGAAAACATTAAAATGAAATTACAAGTGATTAAATTAGAATATTTATAATTGGAGTTCATGGATAAATTGGAATGAATCAAACCCTTAGAAGATTAACTGATGGTATGTCATGACATAATTATATTGTTCATGTCCCAATAAAGGTGTGATAGAATTGAATTTTCTATGTCCCGGTTGAGCTATGGTAGAACAGATTTTTTAAGGATATTTATTATGGGGAATGGTTTACACCATAAAGGGGTCCCAAGAATATTAGAATTTGGGTTTTTTGAATCTAATTGATTATTCATTCCGTGAATATTAGTTCCACGTCCCAACATATATTGCATGTTGTTAAATATGAGGAATGTAAAAATGATTCATGAATTACAAACTGTTTATCACACCATGGTTCATGTGGTTGCACAATAAAATATAATGAGTAATTTAAGGTGTTTTAACATTGATATTTTCATTGTTTTATGGAAGGAATCATGTTTCATGGTTAGTAATTTCAAATATAACCTTAATATTTTCACCATGATGTTGTTTTTTTATTCTAATCCTTGATTATTGGAGTTGGAGATATTTGAGATGTGTATACGGTGATCATATGGTGTAGTCTTAAATTTTTTTATGTATCATGATTTTGGAATTTTGAAGTTACTAATGTAATTTCACCATGAAGAGAAGGTTAACACCAAAATAAAGTTGAGTCAGTGTATTTCTAAAAGTTAAAGTTCATAAATTTATGTAATCTTATGATATCTCTTCAAGGAGTATTATGACTCTAATTTTTAGGTCTAATTAGAAATATTATTTCATCATAATTAGGGTAAATCAATGATCAATAAAATAGGAAACTTTGTGGTTATTTCATTAATAGAGGGTTATATTTCTCTAAAAAAGTAGAAGGAAGATCTTGATAATAGAGATATTAAAAATCTATGATACAAGTTTAGAGAAAATAAATAAGGGATATATAGAATCCCATCATTCCAATGTTTTTTTAGAGTTTATCAGATGTATGAAGTAAGTTATTATTGAAATTTCATTAATATTAAAATATCATTCTTTGCTTATGAAGATTGAAATGGTTTTTATTAGATGAACAGTAAGCATTCCGAGTGATTGAGAGAAGTGAGTTACTTAATTTAGAAGGGTTGTAAAAATGATAGGTTAATGGAGTTTATCTAGATAATACAAAAAATAAGTTCATTTAGTGATTTGATTACATTAGACAATCTTTTTAATGTGTTCCTTGGATTATCCAATATTGGGTTAGCTACGTAAAATTTCTTGTGTCCTTATTTGTTTTCTTTTACACTTAATGTCTATTTTCAGGGGAAAAGGTGTGTTGACTATTGGTGGAACAAGATCATTAGTTAGATTTATTTTAAAAACTAATTATACCAAGATTCACCTCCACTCTTATTATTTAACTTTTTTAAGATTAATAACTTATATCATATCCTGAGGTTCTTATAAGAGTTTTCTCTATTTGATGTTAGGACAGTGATATTTAATCACAAGGTAATTCTAGAGTTCCATGATGATAATTTTTAATTATAGAATAATCATATGTAACACTATTTATGATCATTAGTAATATATGTCTATATAGATCCCATACATGGGATCTTAGTAATCATGGATAGAAAATAATTATTAGATAAATACTGAAGGTAGATTTATTCTTATGACAAATGATTCAATGGGTTAGGAAGTGATTTCCTTGAAAAAAAATACATGAATGTGATTCCATATAAATCCTCACACACCATGTTGGAAAAAACATGTTAGCATCTATAAAGGTGAATCCAAATCACGTGATTCTAAATTAAAGGTTTTATAAAACAAGTTTGTAGATTTCAGAATACAACAGAATGGGTTGATGGATATATTCAATTAGGTGAACATTATTATAGAGGAAATGTGTAGACTTATATAATCCCTTGATTGAATCATGATCATGAACATGATCATAGGAATATTTCCATTATATTTAACTGTGAATGTATCAGTACTCAAAGTAAAATACCGAATGGAGGAAATTATAGACATTCATCATAACACTCTATTTAGATATGATATGAGGAACAATGGCAATGAGTCCTTAGCTAAGTAGAAGTATCAATAAGTTGAGTTCAAGGGAATTAACGAAACTCACATTTAAGAATATTTTCAAAAATAGTATAGTGAATGGGGTGATGTATTTCATTTCCTCAAATATCAAAATGGGAAATGTAAAATTAAAATGAAATATTCCACTTCCTTACATTATGTGTGGATATTTTGAGCATCTCTCTATAAAATTTCATATTAAATTATAATATGATGATGATGATGAAATACCTAAAAATAAATCATCTAAGGATGTGAAAATAAAGAGGAGTTCATAAAATAATTTATTAAAAATAATTACTTTCATTCATAAGAATATGTTATATGGGGAGATAAAACTTTAAATAAATTGAAGACTCAAATGTCCCTAATGAAGAATTCCTAGTGGTTTTCATAGTCAAACCAAAACTAAATGACAATGATTATAAAATAACTGAACATGAGAGAATAGATAACCTCATTACTAAATTTGAATCATCTCTATAAGAAAATAATTTTTTAAATGGTCAAAATAATAAAAGACAGTGGATTTTTATTTGATTCTAAAATTTATATTCAATAGTAAGAGGTGGGAAAGATAGAATTGAAATTATAAATTGAATGGTTGAAATTAAAAAAATCTAGAAAATTATGAGATAGAGGTTTATTATAAGATAAAAATCATAGAGCACATCCTATTTATTGATATTTTGAAAAGGGTCAAAGATATCTAAATATAAGTCATGAAGTATTCCATAAATCATGATGATAAAGAAATAATTTAAATTCCCATTATAACACTGGAATGTTAAATTGTATATTCTTATGAATAAGGTAAGTAAGAACATGAGGTGTAAAAAGTAAAATTAGAAAATTTCCCATAATTTCAGTATTCCAAAAAGTAAATAAAAATCTATTGAGGGGATATATTATAAGAAAAATGTGAATATGATTGATTTGATTCCATAATGACTCACTCCCAAGGAAAATGAACATTTGGATGACTTATAAAATATAAAAAATGGCATAAGTGGAGATACTATGGAATATAATAATTCACCATTAATCTTGTTCTATTAATTTATAATGATGGTGCATACATAGTATATGTGTTTCATAAAAAAGTGATGGCTTAAGGCACCTGATCACGGAAAAAATATAAAGCTAAATTCATACGATCAGTGTATTTTTAAAAATTATTTTTTTTAGTGTGAAGGTTATAGATATAAAGATATGAATTTATTATCAAGGGTAAAAAAATATTTGGAGAAGTATTCCTAGAATGAAAGACCTTTATAGTTGGAAGTGTCGTCATGATATCTTTAAAATCTAATTAAATTTATGGAATTGAAATATTAGGTTGACCAACTGGTTCCCATGGTGGAAAGTATCATTCACTACCAAAGTAAGTGATGTAGTGAACATGGATCAATAAGGAAAAAGGTGGGAAGGTAAATGTTATAGAAATATCTTTGAAAGAAATAGAACAAGCTACATTTTAGGTCCTTGATAGTAGAAGAAATTCCCATATGATTTGAAACACATCTCCTTTCATGATTATCAAGTATGAAAAATAATGTATTATTTTCATTGAAAATGAAAAATTATTAATAAATGTTATCATCACAAAATCCAAAATTAATGTGAAATACAAGAGGCATATAAATGTATTGGTGGATGAATGTAAAGAATTAGGCCCCGTTATAGCTTAAGAACCTCACCTTAACATGGTTGTCAATTCTTATACCACCATCTGGCATTAGTTTTTTTCACAAACATGTGGTTCCCACCGTAGGGCTAACCCTTATTCTCAAAAATCTCATCAAACTAGTGAATACCACTAAAACTTGACACATATTATTTTAATGTGTTTTCCTCACTGATGAATACCATGGGAAACATTCTAGAAATCCACCCATCATGATCACTACTCCATGCCAATAATGATTAATTGTGGAGTTCTAATCAAGTGGGATCTCGAAATGAAACGTTCACATTAATGAAATGGGTTATATCAATTATTAATTTAACTATTTAAATTTATAGAGTGTTACATTCACCCCCCTTAGAGTGAAAAACCGTTGTTTTGGACACTAAATTTCTACCGAGGAAGTGACATTGCACTTATGGTTGGATATTACTCAAACAACATGTAACAATAGGTCCCTCTATAGCACAGACTCACCACATTAATATGTTTTTCATGTCTTCACCCACTTGGGGCCACTGGTTTCCTTGTAGACATTTGGTCCCCTCCCTGGGGTCCACCTAGACACTAAACAGTTCATCAGACTAATGTATACCCCCACATTCCAATACAACTTTTTTAGTGTGTTTTTGTCCTCATTTACACATACCCTAGGAGAATTTTATTGAGGTTATACATCATGATCACTAATCTAGGACATTCATGGTTACCAATAGTGTTAAAATTTGGTATTCTCCAAAGAAAAATGTATAACTTGTTGAAATGTGTCATATCATTAATTAATTTTTCCTTTTATCTTTCTGGGGTGTTATATTTAAGGCCTTAGTCCCTCCTTTCTTACCATAAATCGATTTTTTGACTCAGGGAATGTGGTCAGTTACAAAAAGAAGTCTCTCATTATTAAAGGAATATATGATAAAATTTGGATGTAATGAATGTTTATAAAGGTGAATCTATGCATCATTGGTGGAGAAGACGATGTATTTTTTGTAACCAGGGAATAAGGGAATGAGTTTTGACATAAATGTCTTGAAAACTTGATCCAAAATTCCAAGAATGATTTTATAAATAATGAAGGATATCATGATATATTTAAACACTCATATAAAAAAACTCACATTAATGATACTTTTAAAATATGGAAAATCATTCAGTGGAATTAAAATCTAGAGGAAATGAAATCAATGGGATTTTCTGAATTGGTTCATAGTTAAGTGTGTGGTCCAATATCACCTAAATCTATGGAAAAATGTATTATGTTTTTTCATCTATGATTATAGAATAATGGAGTTTTTTATTATTATATCCCACAAATATGAAGTGTTCTTGTGTGTTACATGTTATAAAATATTAGTATAGAATATTCTTAGGCTGAAAATTTATAAATTTTAGACTAAAAATGGAATTTAATTCACTCATAATTATCAAGATTAATATTTTGATAAATACTGCATAAGGAACAAATTTTTTGTGAAGAGGACTCCTAAAAAATAGTTTCATTGATAAGGGTAATAAAATCCTTAACTACATAGACTTGATGATTCTCATTGATAAATATTTACTTGATATTCATTGAATGGAACAGGTGATTAAATCAAATATATCACTAAAAGATATTTTTATGTCTAGAAGAAGAGAAGAAACCCTATAAGATGTGGTATAGAATGTATACAACATTGAAAAACATGTGAATTTTAATATATAAGTAATTTATTCTAAATTTATATAATAACATCATGTTTGAAGATCATGTGGATAAAGGTATATTTTATGGGTACTCATCCAAAATAAACTCATATAAATAATATTACAAAAGTCATAGAAAATCATTAAAATTCGATATGTCACTATTCTAGAAACTGATCAAAATTATGAATCCCATGATAATTTTTCATATAAAAATATTGATGAAATTATGAAGAAATGCAATGAATAATTGAGAATCCTTTGGAGGTTTCATCAAGAAAAAGTGTATATGGAATAACACATCAATGATGAGGGAAGGAAATTTTCATGTCGAACAATACCAAATTATTCCTAAGGAAATAACAAATCTAGTCATAAATATTTTTCTTTATTTTATCAAAATAACTATCAATTTCAGACTGTTTTATCACGAAACACTGTTGTATGAATTATTGGGTTTTATAGATATAGATCAACCTATTTTAATGAATGGTCACATGTTGGCATTGGATGGTGAGTTTTATCATAATGGTTTGTGTATTTCTTGGTTAAGTATGATGAAACACTATATTTCAATAAGAAATATGGAATTTGATTATATTATTGATACTCCAAATTATACACAATTACTATCGATGATGATACAAGTAGAGGGTGTTAGACTTGATGTAAAATCTCATATTTCAATCAAGAGAGATAACTTGAGTGCTATCAATCACAGATAAATTTCAGTCCATAATTCTAGGACCAAGAATATAAATATATATTATCACATCATTAATGATAAATTTAAATAAAGGTCAATGAATTTTCAGTATATTTCAATAATAAAATTAGGATTTAGACTCCATAAAAAATAAACAAAATAAAATTATTTTAAAAGAAATTGATTGGTTCTTGGAGTGAACCAATATTTATTAGACTTTATGGTATGGATAAGGGATCCCCACTCCCCTATGTAATTTTCTATTTATAAAAAAGTATTTTTATTACATAAAATGTCTTATTTAATTTCCTGAAAGTCACTTATAATCATTTGGAGAGGTTCACTTTCGGTTTACAGATATAGGGATGAATTTGTTTATTATTTAATTTAGAGGATTTTTACATGATTTAATTGTAATATGACCAGAATTTTTCTCTATTATTTTCAAAAGATTACATGAATTACTATTAAGAGTGAGAATATTATTTGAACCGTATTAAGGAATATGTAAATCAATGAAGAGTTTTCATGAGAAACATTTAATTTAATTCATGTATATCACAACGAGATTCACTCATGTGATCATAGAGTTAATGATTAGTAAATAATTGTACACTATATGAAGTAGAAAGATGTTATACTATGTTTTAATATAGTTATTATATTTTTAGATGATGATTTGTTGAACTAGTTTTTGATGGTGTTGTCAACAAACACAAAGGGATAAATTGTTAGTAAAAATACCTTTGAGTATTTTTTTATTTGTGTTTTTTGAAAATGATTGGGTTGTGAGGATTCCAAATAAGGAATATTAATACATACCACATAATTTTAGAATAATATGGATGTAGTTGTAGAAATTATTATTATATGATATAAATTATTCCAAAAAACACAATTCATGATGTGTTGAATCTCATATCAGATTAATGTTTTGTGTTTAGAAGAGAAATTATTCCATGAGGGAAGTGATAATTTCACAATGGACTAATGAAATATTAAATTAGAGTATAAATAAGGTAAATTAGAGTCTATTTAGGAAAAAAATCAATCCTATAAAGGGTAAAAAAAATATTATCACATCATAGTGGTTTAGGTCACACTGAAATTCTACACGAAAAAATAACCTATTATGAGGATGGTTATTATATGTAATGGTCCACACATTGAAGGGGAAATAATTAATGTTAGGTTTTGGTTTATTTGAGGATTATTGATTCTTAATACCATGATATCTTGTTTGAATCCAATATATATCTTTCCATGTGATTAAATTATAACTACATATGATTTACTCTATAGCTCTCAAATTGTGATCACACCACAATAATTTTGGTTGTGATATGAAGTTGAAGTAGTGATTTCCAATGTTCTTCCAAGGATAAGAGTATTATGAAATGAAAATAAGCATGTTCCTTGGTTACCTAGTCATAATATAACCTTATGTTTTTTCTCATAATTTTTTATAGATTCTAAGACATGACTCTATGAGGTAAATCAATATTCAACATGATTATGGTTATCACACTATAGTGGTGTCAAAATAATAAGTAGGACAATTTAAGATTTTTCTAGTGAACATGGGTATTAGACCATAACATTAATGGTATGCCACAATAAAGGTGAGTTAGCAGATTTCAATAAGTCTAAGTTACTATCTTTTATGGATCTTATGGAATATTTTCTAGGTTGTGTATGGATCAGATTTAAAAACCAAATTGGATTAATTGTTCCATCTTAATTATGGTGAATTAATGATACATTAATGTGAAAACATGGAGGTTCTACCATTAATGGAGATGTATCTCTATCTATAAAAATATGTAGTGAAATCTTGAGAAGTGATCACGATTCTAGATATATAATGGAATTTTAGATAAAATAAAGAAAGAAGATATAGTAGTCTATATTTCTAGAGTTTTGTGAAGTTCATTATAATGATTAAGGTGGAGTTGGTTGATAAAATATTATACTCTAGTCTCAATATTTTTTCAAGGATATTGAGATATTTATTCTTAGATGATTAGTAATCTTTCTGATAGATTGAGAGTATTCTTTGATCTACTTTATGAGATTTGAAAACAAGTAGAGTCAGTGTGTCCTCTCTAAATTGTAAGAAATATGACGTGTGATTAGTGATACTATTACATCAACATATAATTATTGTGTGAGGGTTATTTTAATAAAAGAACATATTGGATTCACCCCTCCCCCCCGGGGTATTTACAATTATTCGAACCAATATTTATACAATTCCATGTCTTTATCATAATGGTGAAATTTATATTGTTTGATAATAGTAACGTCCTATGATAATCATGGAATTAAAATAATAGGTGTTAATAATTAAATATATCTAATGTTTTCAATCATTATTATAAATGATTCATGTGATGAAATATTCTAGACAATTGGATTGGTTAAGGGTTACATGTATTGTAACTAAAGGATTTACTAAAACATTTAGTAACAACTGATCAAATGCTCTGAAAGACATGAGAATGTATCGTGGAGTATATAAAGGAGGTAGACTCCATTAAGACAGAACATATATCATACATAATCCCTTGTTGATTATCCTATTTTGTGCTCTCTTTGTTCTCGTTTCTTAAATCCAGAGAGATACTATAATATCATGGATATGGGGAGGATCCCACCCATGAAATGGGTAATTTAGTGGATCTATAGATACACTAAGGAGGATGGATTCTATTAGATTCCACTCAATGATCTTCAGTAAATTAATATTTAATGATAGCAATGGAGGCTCATCTGTTCAAGGTACATAGTAGTATTCCTTTATTGTTTATACATGGTTCAATTTTAATGAAAGCTGATTTGGGGAATTATGGTTTCTAATGTCTTTCACAACATAGAACAAGTGTTGTTTGATCCTTAAAAACCCATCAATGGTATCAGAGAAACACCATTCTTTTTTATCAAACAAATCATGTTTGGAATGAAGAAAAATATATTTCATCTATAATATTGTATTTCCTACAATATAATAAAATAAAAAATTTGAACTATGACTAACATAATGGTAAATGTTTTAATAATCCATGATATAGACACACCATAATATATATGATATCATAGGTGGTGATACAGTTAAAAATCTTCCATTTTACATATATTATAGTGTATGCTGTTTGAAATTATTGAGTACAATTTCCTTGTTTTTATCTTTCATATTTTTTGAAAAAATAGAGTATTATATCATTATAACGGTTTTGATAACAATCCTAAAATACAACATAATGAGCATAAATGTATTTGTTAAAACAAAATAATAATCTATTATAAAATGTGGTAGATAATAATTCCTTCCACGTCTTACAATACATTAAATATCATAGAATATGATGTGCATAAAATTTTCATTTTTCTAAATTTCAATTGATAAATGAATTATATAATTTATATAATGTTAAATCATGGGAAAATTTATTTTGTGATATTTATTTATTTCATAAAGTATTTATAAATTAATTAATTTTAAAATATTTATAACTAATTATTAAATTTATATTAAAAATATCCATAATATTTAATACATCTTGTTTTATATGAAATAGCATATAATTTTGATATATGGTGTTTATTTAATAATTATAATAGTAATTTATAAAGTTATAAATAAATACAAAATAAGGCATAATATAAAGAGTTTATATTTAACATTTTGAATTATCGATAATAATTAATTTAAATTTTCAAAATTAAAATTCCATATTGGAGAAAATTATTTAAACCATATCAAATGGTGTTTTAATTATTGATATAATCAATGTTTAAATAATTTTAAATATGCGATATTATAGATATTTTCATAATATAAGAATTATTTATCTATGTAATGTTTATATTTTAGATATCATACATTTAAGTAAATTTAATATAATATATATTATGATGGAGTTCATATTTGTAATATATAAAATGTGTTTATATTTATTTAGTTATAAAATTTCTATAATGTGTGGATAGATTATAAATTGTTTACAATTTATTTATTTTTAATTTTTTTAAAAAGTTATTAGGATTAAGTATATGAATTTTTAGTAATTTTGATATCTCATTGTTAAATATATAAAATGTTTATTTTATTATTTTATTACCAATTTTATTTATAGATATATTTTTTTATATTATGGGTGGATGTTTACTTTAATTAAAATTGTTAATTTTTTTAAGAATTATCATATATGATATACAGAGACACATAATCGGTATGACAATTGAATTATTTTTCATCTATCTTGACTTTTCCTTTTACTTGGTTGTAATCTTGAATTATGAGGCTAATTATATTACATATATCTTTTTTATTTTAATTGTGATGGAATTGAGGTCTCTTCCCTCAAGAAAAATTATTTGGATTAGACTACTCATTAGCTTTGTTGTTTTTCCCTTATCTAGAAAAGTTGGGGATAGTTATCTATCACTCAAACCATACTATTGTGGGGATTATATTGGTTAAAAAGTGTGTGTAGTGTATTTTTTTCAACAAATCTGATGTTTCTTTTCATAATTTATATAAAATTGAATAATTTTTCATTCCTTTGGAATTTTGAAAAATCATTCTTACTTAATTAAAAAGTGTTTTTGAAGATTATTTTACTATAGAGAATTTATGAATAAAAGATCTATAAATCTATGAATATGGTGATGATGAAATATTGAATGAAATTAAAGAATTTTAATACTTTAAAGGTTGTCTTGAAGGTTATTAATTTATTATATTATAAAGGAAACTATTAGTTTTGAAGTTAGAAAAATAAGGCAAACTCAAGTTCTTCCCACACCCAAGAATCCAGAGTATCTCAAGAAGACTACAATCTAAGAATAAAGTGCAGATATCAATCACTAGAGTGAAAGGGGATTAGAATCCTATATAGATTCGCATAGGTGTGTGAGTATATAGGTTGATGTTAATCCTACACTTTGTGGAGCGGCATGATGAATCCCTTGCAAGCACCGACTCATTTGGGATTTCACTATGTTTCTATTAAGTAAATTTGGGTAAAAAAGAAGTATATTACCACCCAAATCATAGTTGTGTAATTTAATAAGCATGACACTTTTCATTATAAAAATAACATGTTCAATCAGGCTTATACCAATATCATGTACTATTGTTGTGTTTCTCATGCAATCAAACTCATGCCAAAATAGTATTCTCAAATCATGTTCCACTATTAAAATAAGAAATAAAATATCATGAACTAATTTTGGTGTGATATAGGTTCATAGGATCTCTATATACCCTTGAAAGATAATATGTAGTGAAAAATGAAAAAATTATAGGAAAGTATCATGGGTTGTATATCATATTGAAGGTGTGATGCTATATAAATGTAACTAGATTCTCCATAAGGATAATCCTAATGTTTAGTGAGATCTGTAAATTTATTTTTAGAGATACATAATGGTCATTAAAACCTATATGAATATACTAATGCCCTTTATATAATGTTGATTCAAGATCTACATATGGGTAACATAGAAATCCAATGAGTTCCTTAATGGATGTTTTCTCTTGCAAAAAGTTCATTAGAGATACTAACCTTTTTCAAACATGAAATGAACAAGATCAAATATACACACTATAGAAGAAACCTGTGGTGTGTTCAGAATTTTTTGAAATAGGGACTACCACTCGATGGATCTCATTGATGGTCATTTTGAGAAGAAGAAGGATTTCAAGGGAGACTGGGAGTAAATTAAAAAAGTGATGTTTTATATGACATTAAAGTTATCTTTATATGAAAACTACTTTGCTACAAATTTGTGAAATTGTTATATGATTTCATAAATATTTCTTATGAATTCATAATGTTTTCATATGTGTTCTTGATGTTTTCATATGACATTAAATGATTCATGGGACTTAAATAGTTGGAGAATATTAGAGTTGTTTTTTATGATGTGTGACATGTTATTAAGTTCCTAAATATCATGAGTACTATTAAATTATTTTATTTATATACAAAAGATATAAATATGAGTATTATCAACTATTCATATATTGAAATTCATTGATCCATGATTACAACTTGATATTTCATAAATAGATCATCAATACATAGATATTGATGTTGTTATTTTGGAATTATTTTAAAATGGATAATACCATAGAGTTTCCAATATAAATTAGGGAATTAATAAAGGTTCTCTGAGTCATCATATGATATTTATGGAGGTTTTGAATTAATTGAAATTTTTTTAATTCAAAACTCAGAATTACCAAGATAGATGGAATGTTTTTTTGAGAAGAAGAAAGAAGACCTGATGTTTCTAAAACTATTATCTCTCAATCTATATTTCTACAGGGTAAAGAAAAAGGGGAATAGTGATTTAAATAGTTATTTTTTGAAAGTAAATCCTAGTGTTATGAAAGAGTGATAATAAAATTTTATGTATCTTTATATTCAATAAGTCAAAGAAGGACAGGGAGAGAAAAATAGTGTTTTAATTTATGTTCACTAAAGAATAAAGCATTAGGATGAAATATCCAATGCATTCTGGTTGAACTGAATAAAAAGGAATAAGTACTGAAATAGGTAATATAAAAATATTCTTATTCACTCAAGTACACACAGGAATAGATGAAAGTGGAATGAATAGGAGACAATTATTCATGAAAATAGATAATGAATAAGATTATTCTATTTATTTACTTTTCATAGATAGAAGATGAAGAAGATCAATAATAACAACTATTTTCTTCTGTGAATAGATGCATACACTTTTCTGCAAACAAAAGAGGAATAATTTCTACATTCAAGCTTCAATTCTTGTGAAATATGATAATAAGAAGATAAATCAAGAAGTACCATGATAAATTGATGTCTCAAAAAGGATATAGACTCATTTTTTATTGAAAATACATGGTGAAGTTTCACACTATAATGAGGGAGTATAATGGTTTACTAGAAATATACATTTGGGTTAGGATATCCCCATACCAAGTGAATTGTGATTTTTTACACCCATCCCCAATATGTATTGGAAACCAAAATTTATATTCATGTTACTTACTTTCCAAACCACTATAACTGGTAATTCATTAAGGTGTAAATCTATTTCTTGGATACTCTCATACATAACATGTACTATCTACACATTTTGAATAATGAACCTTGTAAAAACACCATTGGTTGTTATTTAATTTCTTATATATAATATCCTATAAAAAGGAAGAGATAACCAATAATGATAGGATCCTGGTATTAACTTGTCAAAGAGTTAGATGGATAAAAACATTTAAATTGGTAAAAAATACAACAATACTAATTCACCCTTTACCTCTTAGTCATAAACATATCTAAAAGAGATCCTTCAATTGGTATTAGAGAATATCACGCCTCTTATTGGATTCGATACCTAAAATTTATTCTCTTTTGAGATTTGAGTCACTTTCAGAATTTATAATGAATTTCTGTTTTGGCAAAGATCTATCTACCTCATATCAAAATTATATCACCAACAAAACCATGATGAACAATAAGTAGAAAATTTTAATGAATACCCTTGATCATTAGATTGGCTATGGAATGGTTATCATGGGTCATTTGAACCCCAATGTTGAGTATTTAAATATATTTAAAATTTTATTATTCTCATTCATTAATTATTTCATATATTATACCCTTGAACATTATTGATAGTGTTCACATGTTATTCTTTAACCCTAGTTGTTGGGTATGGGCCAATTTGAAATTTTTATATGAATACCCATGAACATTAGGTTGGATATGGAATGATTATCATGGTTCATTTGAACCCCAATGTTGATTATTTAAATTTATTTAAAACTTTATTATTATCATTCATTAATTATTCCATCTATTATAATCAGGGTCTTAGATGGAGAAATATGGATCGTAGTTCAACCTGAAATGCGGTATGTACCCAATGAAAGATTCATATTTCTTTCTCATCAGGTTTTTGGATGATGGAAAATCATGGGACATAATAGAATAAATAAATAAATTTTTATTTTATTTTTTTCACCATTAGCCTAGTTATTTCATTTTTATATCTCTCAATGATTAGTCCCTGGGTTTAGCCACCTATCCCTATATATTGTGAGTGTGGGTGAGAGAGATAGATAGACTTTGGTTTGTGCTGACATTGGTAGCCAACTTATGATGGGAAATCACCTCCTATGATAACATGATTTTCTTCTTCACTAATCAATCAAGTATCTTCATGGACTAAATGAGGAGCACACAAATTTCCTAAACATAATCACTAAAGAATATTGCCTTTACTAATGATCAATCAATTCTTTAGGTAGGGATTTTATTATCAAAATCTCCATAGTTTTAATTTCAAATTGGTAATTGATTAACTTAGAATAATCTAAACCATGATAGATGATCTCAAAGATCAATACTTTATGTTTTCAATTTTTTTCAACTTTTATAATCATTGTTCTTAGAGAAATTATATTGATATTTAATTATCAACATCAATCAATGAATGGTGGATAAACTAAACATGACCATCTTTTATATCTCACTTTTTAATTTCTTCAATTTATCCCAGAATTCTACATTTTTTTGTCACCAATGTATGATTAGTTAGTGTTTTAACCATTCCTATAGACCCATTTCATTATGAAATTAATCAAGGGTTCCATGGATTAATGTCACAGGTTAGCATGGAGGATTATTTTACTATGGAGGTACAACAAAAATAATGTAAATATGAATATGGTTTTGGTAATGATTGTTTTACGAAGAAATATGGGTGAGGAATCTAATATGAAATTTATTATGAAGGTGTATTTATCCAAGATACATGTAGTTAATTTTGAATTTTATATGCACGCTATAGGTGTATTGTGAATGAATCATGGTGTAATTGATTTAGGAGATTTTGAAATGTTATGACATGTCTCAAATCTAAGAAATATAGAAATTTCCTAACTACACACCATTTATTTCAAAAGAACACAAATAGTGTATCCACTTTTTAGTAGTTCAAGGGTCTTGGACACAATAAAATATCATGCTTGCATGGGAATTATCCACACACTATGTGACCTCTACCTGGTTAGTTCAGCATGTACAAGGAGTACATGAATATGGAACCATGTGTCCCCACACAATGTGTATATTAGGCCATACCCCATGTACCTTTGGAGGTACATAGCTCATTTATATAGGGTATACACCAAGTAACCATATGGACATGAAATGTTGTGTACCCATAGAAAATTCCATTTACCTTCCATATACCTAGAATACTTTGGCCAAAAGTATATTTCCCCTTCATTATTTCCATGTGGAGTTGGTATCTCCCCCATTGGGATTGGTATCCTCCTAGGGAGTCAATATTTATCTCACATGAGCATGGGTCGAGGTTACCCTACCTATAAAGTGGTATTTCTCCCATCCATAGAGTCTGTAAGGGATGGATATCCTTCAATAGAGTCATTATTTCTCACATCATAATGGGGAGAATCATTTGAGGAAATGACCATGTAGTTTTCTTGAGAATTTTAGAATATAGTAATGTTGAGAAGATTTGTTGGATATGAACTTGTTACTATATGTTAGGATGTGTCTCATTTTTTGACCATATCTAGGTTTCACCATTCCATTTACATCTTGGTTATGGTTTTTATCTTACATTCTTTCGATCAAAGTTTTACTTCTTGCTGGTTTTGGGTGTCCTGAAGGGTATGATTATATAACTCTTAAAAGGTATCGTTCAAGAAATGTTATATATAATGAAGATGGTAGGATATTTTTAAGAGATCAAGGGGAAATCAATTGGGTGGTTCATATTGGTGTTTGATGGATATAATGGTATGAATTTTGATAGACTGGTGGTTACATGCTACGATTATTTTCCATCTTCTTGTTAGTTTGAATGTACTTTCTGGCTGATGGGCCTTGATTTTTCCAACTATACATTATTTTTGTATTTTAATACTAATTTTTGAGATTTTAGGGGGGTTTCATGCATTTATTATTATATTTACTTTCCATAAGACTTGGTTGTGTATATATATTTTTGTGTGTCTATGTACTAGTGCTTTAGGCTAGGGCCTCCCATATTTGTGTCATTTCTACTCAACGCAAGTCAACATACCTTTGAATATTAGAGGAGGTCATAGGGTGTCACTTATGTTATGCCACCAGTCTAGGCAGGTCCACAGTAGTTCATAATGTGATAGACTGGTATCCAATTTGAGTTAGGATTTCTTTTGATGGAGTTTTAATTAGAATTGTTGAAAGGATTAGTTTGAGATATTGGGAAATATTGTTTAACTGTCTCATGTTTATCTTTTGGGATAGGGATTCCAGTGATTGTGTGGCCATTATTGTTTCCATTCACTAGGACTATAGTAACCATATTTTTGACTCATAAAACTATGAAAATAGTTATATGGAAAATGGTACATGTATCCTTTATGAATGGGTAAATTTTGTTAATTTAATTCTTGATTGATCATGACATATATGATCTTTGAAAGTTATGTAACATGGTTGTTTCTTGATGCCTCAAAATAGATGGCTAACTCGGATTCTATGATAGGTTCATGATGAGATCAAGTTAGTGAAAGGGCCTCAGTGTAGGGGAATATTCAGAAGGTTCTCCCTCTCAGTGGATAGAGATAAGTTCTTCTACTTATCAAGCAACATGAATAACTCTCCTCTAGTAGTGTAATATGGAATTTTACCTCATGTTGGAAGGTGGATCATCCTTAAATTCTATCATGATGATGCACATAGGTTGATCATGTTTCCTTTGATTCATAGGTTTAGATTTTCCAAGTTCAAGGGTGACATAGCCTCACAAGTGGTAGTGGAATTGTTAGAGTCCATGGTATTAGTGTTTTATCTTATCTTGAACCCTTCATATCAGATTGTGGTTCTCACAAAGAGTCTTATACATGGAACAATATAATGATGCAGTGCCTTGGTGATGTAGACCCATTATAATATGACTCTATTGGATTATGTTTGAAATCATATTTTAGGTGGGGTATTTTTTGGAAACTCCATGATTATTGTTCACCCAAAAACTTCTCTAGATTTAGTAGGGTAGAATTTTAGTGCATGATTATGATTCTAGTGGTAACTTAACCATCATATACTCTGATGACATGGTCCATGATGTTTATTCATAGGTGAGGATATTTTAGTCTGGTCTATATATACATATTCAAGAAGTAATTGTGCCACTTTTCTCCACCACCTATGCGAGGATACCTGATCATTCCTTATTGAATGAGAGTCATTTATTGGGGTAGAAATATCCATCTAGTTCCAAAGGCAGTCACCAAGAATTAGTTTCCTCTATAGTTAGTTAACAATGTTATAATTTAGGGTCATAAAACTCAAAGTTTCATCATGTCCAAACATGGACTAGGATTTTGTTGCTTGGGGTTTGTTGGGAGGGTACAGTTAGATAAGGAAGCAGCATTGATTTTTCTATTATGTGTGAGGTCATATCACTCAAGACTACCCAAAATATCATTCAATAATATATAGAAAGATATTGGGAGGGATTTCGAGGAAGTGGTAGTGGTATGAGTATGATGAATCATTGGGATGTGGTCTTTGTAGGGTAGTTCGGATAACTACAGGAGGTAGATGATGTGATAATATTAAACCACCACCACCACCATATAGTGGCCTCAATTAGGCTCTGGGATATGGTTTATTATGCCGTGAACATTTATAGACATTATAGGCTTATGGACCAGAGGTTCCCCACATGATTTGAGGTATGATATATGTCTTATCTAACTTATCTTTAGTTTTTATAGACATATGCATGCCACATTACATTCTATCCATATACCTTATTTGATAAATATAAATTCTAGTAGATCCTCTATCCCAGACCTTACTGTTAAATACTCCTAACATAGAAGATTTATGGATCCTATTTTTTTATTAGTAGTAATATTTACCACTTGGGGGGAGAGTTTTTTGTTAGAAATGTTCATAGTTTTTATTATACTAGATGATTTTAGTCATATCATATACTAATCATCCAAAATCCATGTTTGGATTGACAATATTCTATAGAGGATATGGTGGAATATGGTGGATTGATCAAGATTTTCCTTCAATGGTAGGAATGAATTATAGGTAGAATAAGATGCACTTGTGTACAGAAGGTTACAACCAATCTCCCATTAGTTACATAGTTTAAATCATAATAAAAAAAGTCTCAAGAGAGTTTTAGATCCCCAGATTCATAGAGGAATAAAACAATGAATTTTTTAATGACTTACCAAGTTTACCTCTTTGAAGGGAGGTTGAATTATTTATTTACATGCATATGAGGATATATATAATATCATTAGTAGTGTATCTGATGTATCCCACTGAGATTCAAGAGATGATGGTGAAGTAAGAGGACAGTTAGGGGAATGGATTTGTCTAATCCAGTGCGTACCCTTGGGTAGCTCCAATATTATTCTCTAAGAAGTCATATGGAAGACCAATTTTGTGTGTGGATTAACATATTCTTAAATAGGTGATCATTAAAAATAGATATTCAATACCAAATATCGATGATCTCTTTGATCAATTGAGAGGGTCCAAGTGGTTCTCGAATATTCACATTAGATTGGGATATCACCACTCATGGGCATGTGTGGAGGATTTATCAACGACAATATTTTGATGGATCGATAGTCATTATGAGTACCTAGTGATTACCATTGGTGTAAAAAACTCACTATATGTGTTTATGGGGCTCAAAAATAGATATTTCGGCATTTCTATGATTATTTCATGGTTGTTTTTATCGATGACATTCTCCTTTACTATGTGTTAGAGACTGAGTATATAGAGTATTTGAGGATGGTCATGGATGCACTTTGAGAGAATTAGAAATAGGTAAAACATTCAATGTCCCAGTTCTATATTAGACTGGTCCAATTTATAGGGAATATTATCTCAAAGAATGGTGTGGATTTGAATTTATTGAGAATTGAGGTACATATTTCATGAGAGCCACATAAGAGCACGATAGAGGTGTGAAGCAACCTTGGGTTGGATGGCAATGATCTGAGACTCATTCTAGACTTATTTAATATTTTTCTCCATTTACATACTTTTCTAAAAAGGGGAATCCTTCTATCTAGTTATATCATTTCTAGTAGGTCTTTGAGGATTTTTAGAAGAGGTAGATGAGTGACCCTGTTATGAGGTTTCCAAAGTAGGGGACCGACTACATAGTGGTCTATAATTCCTATAGATCTTGGTTGGATAGTGTGAAGATTAATAGTGAGATAGTTGTAGACTATGGATTTATGAAGATGATACCCCTTTGAGTATTACAATATAACACATTAATTGGATATTGAATCTATAGTTTTCTCCCTGAATACAATGGGGCACTACTTACTTGGTGAAATTTTTTTATTTATTATGATCAATAGATTCTAAAATATATCTTCACATATAGATATCAATTCCTAAGACATAGGTGATGGATGATTCTCCACTTTTATTATTACATTAAGATAGTAAATGCTCATAGAAAAAGAAAATTTGGTATCTGATACCAGCAGTAAGAAGACTCATTACTTGTTTCTATGTTAGGTATCAGAGTATTTGTCCTCATTTCAGTTGTCCTAGTAAGAAGCGATTGGAGAAAAAACATATGATTGATGTTTTTGACCAATCTACTTCTCCAGCATGTTAAGGAATCACATCTTGGGGATGTGAATTGTGAGGCCTTTGATGATCATATATTAATAGGTCATACACGAATTCATTTTTTGAATGTGGGTATCATGTCATCCTATTACAAATGAGGATTGTGGTGATAGTAAAACTTTAGGAGGATGTGTTTATAGATCTCCATACATCTCCCTTAGTGGTATGTATTGGTGTGGTGATGATGTATCTGGATATTCATAGATAGTTTTTATAGCCAATGATGAAGAAGAGTTTTGCAAGGTTTATCTCTCAATGCCTTTCCTATTAAAAGGTAAATGGTGAGAATCAGGTTTCATTAGGACTGATTTAATCCCTTTATATTTTCAATTTGAATATGGATAACATATCCTCAGATTTTGTGATAATAGTTTTTTGATCAGTAGGATTTCAAGATGCTATCTTAGTGATTGGTTACTGACTCGCCAAATCAACACAATATCTCAACATTAGAGAGTGGAGTTCTATGAAATGACTCTGGAAGTTGTATGTGATTATCTAACTTCACAGAGTACCCTTGAAGATTGTATTTAACCATGATTTCAACTTTAAATCATGATTATTGAGGGAATTTTAGGAGTCTTTTGGGCCTCAGTTGTGGATGAGAAAAAATTATCATCCATAGAATTATGGAAAGACTAATTAGACCATTCAAGACCTATGAGATATACTGAGGGCTTGTGTTTTGGATTTCCATCAGTACTATGGGTGGATCTTCCACTTGTAGAGTTTTCATATAATAATAATTGTAACTCTTCTATTGGAATGGTTCCATTTGATCCCCTATATGGGAGACCCTATAGGTCACCATTATGCTAGTGTGAGTAGGGAGAGTTAGAACGTATGGGATGAGGGTTGGTGATAGTGATGACTGAGCAGTTGTAGATTATTCATGAATGAATCAATATAGCACAAACCATTTAGAATTCCAATAATAACATTTGATGGAGGCCCTTGTAGTTTGAGGTGGGTCTTCATGTGTTCTCAAAGGCATCACCTCAATGTGATTTGTGGTGGTTTGGATGAGTCATCAATATATCTCCATGCTACATCATTCTATCATAGATTTTTAATAGGGTGGGTAAGGTTTCATAGTGTCCACCTCAACCCCCATAGCTGGAATGAGTCTTTGATGTCATTCTTGTTTCACAAATAATAATATTTGTTCATGAACCAAAAAATACTATTTTATATGTTGAGATGAAACCTGAAGAAAAATGAACCCTTATGGAGTACCTAATTACAATTTAAGATCGATGGTAAAGGATCCTTCGAGGGTTAGTGATTCCCCTACTGTGTTTTAATGGAAACACAATAATCTCAAAGAGATCTCATGGGAGCTTGGGAACTAAATATGAGATCATTACTATCACCATTTTAAGTGATTTATTCTTCTAGTTATGTAATATCTAAAAGTTAGAATAATTTTACAACCCTATTTATAGTGTAAGGACCCCATTTAAAATTATAATTAATGAAATAAAACCTTATCTTTGAGATGGTGTAATTATTGAGGGTCATTTGAACATTTACAATGATTATTTAAATTTTATTAAATATTTTTCTTCTCATACATGATCTTTGAAATGTCTTATAATTAGAGTCTCAGATAGAGAAACTAATATTGTGGTTGATTTTGGAACACAACATTTACCCTGGGTATGATTTATTTTTCATTCACATTAGCTTTTCAGATGAAGTGCTGTAAAGGGGATGAATATAAGAAATAAACTAAATAATTAATTTAGTCTATTATTTATAGTTATTAAAACATTTATTGACTTTTTATATCTCTATATGATTAATCCTGAGGGTTCCTTGGATAACCCTTGATATTGTGAGAGAGTTCTTTTGTTGGGAATTGGAATGGCAGTCAACATAGGACTGGGAAACATGAACGATGATAAAGAGAGTTTCTACCTCACCAATCAATCATGAATCTTCATGGAGAAAATGATGAATGTAGAAGATTACTAAACCTCATGTCTTGGAAATTTGTTCTTCACCAATGATCAATCCATTCTTTATTTTCGGTATTTTTTTGTGAATTTTCCCTCTTTTAATATCAAATCGATTACACATTTTTCCCAAATAATCTAATCTAGAATCACCAATCATTAAGATAATTAATTTATGTTTTCATTTGGTTTTATATTTTTTATAATCATTATTCTTTGAATAATTATTTTTATTAGGCCATTTTAACTTCCTTCAATGAATGATGGACAAACCAAACATGGACATCATTTTTTTCTCACTATGGTGTTTAGTGTATTTTCTCCCTCTATACTACATGTATTTGTCACTAATGTATGATTGGATAGTGGTTCAATCATTCCCATGGACCCATTTTTTTGTGTGATCAATCATGGGTTTCATTAATTAATGTTGAAGGTTTAGCATCATGGATTATGAAATGATGAAGTTTTGATAGTAGTGATAGAAATCTAAAGATTAATCGGGCAATGGTAGTTTCACAACAAAAGACGACTGAGTCACTCCACAAATTTGAGCTTTTGCATTGTGCAGAATGGGACACCTCCATTGGAGATCACTAAATCCATCAATAGGGACTCGCAGAAGTTGTCTCTATTGCTGAAATAAATTAGCGTGGGATTTCTCCCACCTCTGGTGTCATATTCCCCGACAATCCGCTGAAACATCCGCCCCAACTGCTGCGCCGCCATTTCCATTACACCAATGCTCACCCCCTCACACCCACCGATCAAAATATGACTCCCTTAAAAAAATCTGAGTTGTCTCCGCCAATCCCATGACATTCCCTGGCCACCCATCGATGTTTGTCGAAGTATCTTCTTCCATCAGGCCGCCACATATCCTCCATGTCCAGCGATAAATCTTTAGGTTCCCTCCCCAAATAGCACTCAGTGCCTCATTGTGTCGACAACACCAAATACGACCTGAATGCGGGGGGTTTTCTTGTGGACATTTAAGGGCCCCTTAGGTGGTTTCTGTTGGTCTTTACTGACAGAGAAACAATGACCTCCAAAAGCGGTCTCAAGGCTACCACTGAAGACCTTTAGAAGCCTCTTTTGGTGGTCTCCAAAGTCCAGTATTCTAGTAGTGAGTGAAAAGTGAGGAATATAGGATAAATATTTCATTATAGTGGAAACAATGAAACCACTGATGGTGAAATTAGCATGGTCTACACATATCATGGGTGTTATAGGAATTAATTTTTGTAGAATAGATGAACAATTCATTGAAATAAGAAGATGTGTTGTAGATATAAGAATCTATAAATTTCCTATCTATATGTCATGTGATTCATAAGAACTCAATCTATGTAGACACTTTTGTATGATTCCAGGGTTACATTTAAAATTAGATATCACATTACCATGTGAAATATCCACAAAGCATGTTACCCCTACCTTTCTAGGTTGTCATGTACTACGATTACATAACCAGGGTCCCATTGTTGACCTGATACCTTGTGTATGGGGACAAACCCCAAGTACCTGTAGAGGTACATTGCTTGGGAAGGCATGGTACATGCCAAGTACCTAATGGACATGAAATGTCATGTAAACTTAGGAAATGTTCTATACATTCCTTTGTACAGTAATACATTTCTATGAAATTGATTTTTCCCTTCATTTTTCCTAGTTGGAGTTGGTATCTCACTAGTTGAGATTGAGATACTCTTGGTGAGATGGTATTTAAAACATGTGATTAAGGTTCTGGGATCATATACCTACTGAATCAGATAGAGTTGGCATTTCATCGAAATTCATAAGGAATAGATCTTCTATATGTGGTGTGATATTTCTACCATCCATAGTGCTCATGAAATATAGGGGCCCTCCACTAGAGTCATTATTTCATCTATTGTAATTCTATAGGGATCATCCATCATCATCTGAGGGAATGATTGTATAGATTTCTAGAGACTTCTAGAAGCTGAGAATGATGATCTCTTCGAATCACAGTGAGTTTGATACTACATGCTAGGATGTATATAAGTATTTGATATTATCTATTTATTACCTTTCCTTTTTCTTTTTTTATATTTTCATGTTGACACTCTATTATTTTACATTTTAATCCTCAATGATTTTGGGGTTTCTTATTGGGTATGTTTATACTCACCCCAACATGGAATCTTCTTAAACATATTGTGTCTTATGAAGATGGACATTTATTTGATAGAGATATATCCATAATATGAGTTAGTAGTTCTTATTTTCATTTCACAACAGTAATAGGTGGACTATTGAAAGACTGGTGATCACGTGTTGTGGCTTTTTTCATTCTTCTTATTAGGTTGGACCAAATTTCCTATTGTTGGGACTATATTTTTTCATCTTTAGTTATGAAGTAACCATAGTGTTAATGTGTGAGATCAAATAAATAGGGATATGTTGAATTAGTGATCACTTATTTTATAATAATTTTTCTCAGCTTTATAAGGAATCATTCTTAACCATTGAAAACCTGTAAGAGTTACGATCCACTCAAATATAAATCGCAACCTCAACTTTATTATGAAACAAATATAAAGAGAGGGAAGAACATGATATTTTCATGGTTTGGTACAAATTCTTAGTCCATGAAATGTTGGTTATTCCCCTAACATTGATTCATTTACTATTTTTTTAGATTACAATGGTAAAAGTAGCAATTGGTTATAGCCTCTATTACTTGACCTCTATTCAACCCTAATTCTACCCCCCCCCCCCAATAGTAAGCTCTTATTCCATTGTTGGTTATACCACCCCCATAAAGAATACTTTTCATATCCAATATATTCACATCTAGCTATAAACCCTAGATAATAACACTTTTTACAACTAGTTATACCCCCATCAATAAGCTTCTATTCTTTATATTCTAATACACTCAAGAAATTTCTTCACTTCGACCTCATGAAATATATTAAAATTGTGGGTTCCCTATGACCAACCAAACAATAATTATTCATTACTATTACATATTAATAGTTAGTTATACATTAAGTTGTCTAACCATTATAGTCATAATATTTATATGTCCGCTATTTAAAGTGTAATTTCCTTAGATAAGTTGTCGTATCAAAAGGTTATAAAAGTTTCCAGGATATCTTGAGAACATCATGATACTGTGACATTAAACATAAACAAATTTATTATATTTGAGATAAATCATTTTAAATGGACACAGATGATGTATGACAATCTAGTGTTGCAGACTCATAATCATTGAGACTTCTTCTTATCATGTTCTTACTTGGTGATCATGAGTAGACAAGATCATTATGACTGAACCAACAATAGTAACACCACATGTTTCAGATGTCATTGGTCATTCTTATATATGAACACATGTAACGGTATCCAAACACTAGATCACTATCTATGTGTATCATTTGATCACATACTTTTATTTAAGGAAAAAAACAACGATATCAATGTCATGGGATGGTAGCATTCCTTGGGGTGTGTCATTAGTGGAATGAAATTTATTGAATAATCATTATAGTTTTTTTTAATTGGAGATTTTGAGATATCTCATGCCCTATTGATCATGATGGTAGTAGATTTACTCAATCCAGGTCCTTGGTAGAAGATGTTAAGCCTATCTTGTTAGTTCAAAAAATAATAAATTAAGAAAGGATGATGACATCATTTATGCATCCTACTTTATGAGATATCACGAGGAAATGAGATTATATTACATGGTTTGTGTTCATAGGATGGTTTTCATTATAATGAATAATCCTTATCTATTTAAGGTCCATGATGGGTTTCTATATAACTCTCTTGGTCAATGAATAGTATTCACTACAATCTAGATAAGTTCGTAGAGGGTTACACATAATATATTATTCATAATTCTTCCTTATTTTGAGGAATATGAGTTTAGGACATGGTGGATCCCACCACTGGAGTCTGATAATTGTCTAAGGATATATGATTTACAAAGAATAAATAAATTCATATTATTTATGTTTATATTAATTAGTAATGAATTTATTTATTAAACTTATTTACATGTATTAAAGTAAATACATGAAAAATATTATGAATGGATAATATTTGAATATTCATGGTTCATTTAATATATACAGTAATGAAGAGTGGGGTTAATGACTCGCCTTTTTCATGTAATATAGTTATTATATTACAAGTAAGTGTTATGTATATAAATGAAATTTATGACTCAGTCATTCAGTCATAATATATCACTTATATCTTATATAGTGAGTAATAAATATTCGGGGGATGGTGATCATTTTCTGGGTAATTTCACAACTCACTATATAAATGAGGATAGAGGATCTCACATAAGGAATATTCAATACGAGTTCATGAGTGGTTTTATATCCTTCCCCAGATTCTAGATATATAATCTCTCGATCCAAGTCATTGGATCGAGCTCTCCCTCATACATCCCAAGAACATCGATGTAGTTATCTCTATGAGATCAAATGTGTCGTTGAATCTCCAAACAAGCACCCAAAATTTGAAGAACACTACTAAAGTATATATTTTAAGCACATGTGGATGATCTAGGGGAATTCAAATATAGATTCTTCGAGAATTTATTAGTGGTGATGAGCGGATGATGCATACAAAAATTCAGAACAAACTATGTAATTTTTTGGTTTATTTTAGGGACACATTAAAATTTTAAGCTAAAAAAATTAAAAAATCATTAATTATTAAGATAGTATCGTTTCAGTTGAAATGCCACATATGAAGTTTCAATCTGATCCATAATGACCAGTATGAGGCTATCCAAAGTTTTAAATACGAATTGAAATTATTTTGGAGCATATTAGATTTTTAGGAATGTATATATATTCTATGTATCATTACTCCCAAAACCATCAGCAAAAAAATTCATGTGAAATTGAACCTCAGATGGACTTCCAGTCACCAAAATAATTATTTCCAACAAGGTAATTTTTCTACAAGGGATTAAATAATTGGTTATAAAAACAATATCATCTATATATACTAGTTTTGGGTGATTTATTCCTATGTTTCATCCATATATTCTTCCACATAACCCAAAAACATAGTTCCTCTATCCAAATATCATGAGTCATCTCCCACAGCCTCCCCGTATCCCTTCAATATAGGGTTCACACTGTGATTCCCCTCCACTTCTACTACAGTTCCCACTAACCAGTGTCGTCTTCCACACAATTCTGCCCATCTCCTTCTTAGGTTCATACTCGCGATTCCCATTATCTCCTACAATGGTTCCCACACCTCTGACTTTCATTTCATCATCGACCAGGTACTCCTCCTTTATCTACCCCCACTCTCTATCAATCCAATCCCTACCCCTCTCACTCTCGAGTTCCATTAACTTCTCAAAAAGTTTACAATAACTATCATATCCCTTAAAAACACCTTCTTCTCTCAATTTATTTCACCTGTGTCTATGGTTACCCTGTATTTATAGGGGGGGAATCGATGCACTACAAAACCACCTCGGGCTCACGATTTCAGTTCCTTGTAGCTACAGTAACCCAATAAAAAATCATTTTTCTATAATATTTTGTTCTACATTAACATTTAAATGCCTTTGGTTTTTAATCCTTTTAATTTTGTTAAATTCAGATGGCTGACCCTTACAAATTTTCAAGAGTGGATGTAAACTTAGAGGGTCTCAATGTGTTCAAGGTACCCTGGTTAAGCATATTCTTATGAATCATATTTTTAATTTTAGCAAATGTAAAGACTAGATTTCATCGATACTAATATTTTTTATTTCTTATATTGTTTACCCTAACAAATAAATATTGTTTGAACTACTACTATATACTATATTTCAACTCATGTTATCTTTCAACTCCTGCTATATACTATCTTTCTTTGATTTTAATATTGTCTCAACTCCTACTATATACTATATATCAACTCATACTTTATTTATTTTTTACCCCCGAAAATTCATATTTAGAAAACTCTGATGCTCTTCAGATAGTTGGAAATTCTCACCATGATGGTATGTTATATTTCTGCACACATACCACATCCAGGAGTTTTTATACTATAATATTTCATAAAATTAATTGTAACATTGTGATACCATTTTCTATTTGTATTGTTTAAATTTTAAACATGACATGATAGTTTTATTTGCAAGTTACCAAACCATAAGTTTCATTCATCCAATATTCTCTTCATTGATATTGCCAAAGGGGTTTCTCTTCTTTGGAGAAATTTTTAATGGGTTCTCTATCTGAGTTTCAAGAACACACAAGCTGTGTTTAATATTTTATATTGTCTCTTAAATGTCATTTGTATTTGACTTGGAGGGATTATTTCATGTAGAAGTCATTTTTATATTAAGGGACTGACTATATTTTTAATTTTGATTCTTCTATGTTTCATATTTCTTTTTAACATTGTTTTTTCACCTTCTGTTCAGATTCTTCTACCTGAAAAGAAGTTGGAAGGGTAGTTTGAGACCCGAAATGCATCGAAAAAAGAACTTGGTTGTAGGTCTACTACATTACACTATAGTGTCTTCGTTATTTCAGTTAAAAAAATAATTTAATTCCTTTTATTGACCTTAGAAATAGGAAAAGTTGTTTTCAATATAACATGAAGGGTAAGGACTCTCTTTATGTTGTAATTAGTATCCCTTTATATATATATTTTCTAGGTCTTGATGTTATTATTTACTGCTAATAAAAGTAAAAAATTAAATTTCTTACATGTTATTATCTACTAATCCCATAACATTATTTTCAGAATGAAAGAAATTTAAGATTTTTTTTCATAATTAAATTGATTTCTGCAAAACATAATATCCATCAAGAAATTAAGGTATTTTGTAAAACAAGTAAGTAAATTATTCCCAATACTGATGTCTGAAGTTCCTTGAGACAAGAGGTATAAATTTTCGTTTTGTAGTTATAATGCATAATAATCAAGTTAGGTGACTATGTATATTTATAATTTTGATTCTTCTATGTTTCTTCTTTTTTAACATTGTTTTTTCTCCATCTTTTTATATTTTGTTCCTCGAAAAGAAGCTGCAAGGGATGTTTCAGCCCTAACATGATTTTGGGAAAGCACTTGGTTGTAGGTTAATTACTCTTAACTATAGTTTCTTCATTCATTCGGTAATAAAAATGATTTAATTCCTTCTAATTGTCTTGATACATTGTGACTACATCATTCCTTTCCATTGAACTCCACATCTGAACAAATGAGTATTTAAACAAGATGACTGAAATTTATGACTGAAATTTTCTGCTGCAATATCAAGGATATACATCATGTTTTTTTTAATTTTAAAATTTGTTTTCTGATTATTTTTAAACATTAAGAAGTATATTATACTATACATTTAAAAATAGCAATGTAATATTTCATCTTGATTATATTATTATCAATCTATAGCTTTAGAAGTAATATTTAGTCTATAAAATAATGTTCCAGTTCATAGAATAGTCTTGGATGAGTAGATGAAGTAGTAGGAATATAAACATTGTGCGAGAATATTTTTTTTTCAGGAAACTGGACCAAAACAATATTTTAAAATCAGATGGAAATTTTAATAACACGGTTCTACTATTAGAATTAAAAACACGCCAGAACATACAAAGAATTAAATATGTATATGTATTTAACATCACATATATCACATAGGAGTCATTTGAAATTTTGTTGTTCATATTAGAAAATGTATGGTTTCATACTTTCTAAATATTTGAAAACATTGAGTATCACCAAGAAATGAAATGAACCACAATGCAGTGTTAGTGATCCCAATTTCATTTCATTTCACAGTTTGAAGTAGTCTACACAACAACACAAGGATTGTAATATGACATGTGTAAAATGAAATTAGAGTTCTATATTTTTTATTTACTTACTAGAAGGTTTATACATTACTCCGAAAGAATACAAGTTATAAATATTTAGTGCTATATATTTCGTGATGCATGAGTTGTGGAAGAGCAGACAGGAGGTCGTGCTGCAAGATAAAACCTACACCGTAAATAATGTTAAGTTGAATGTTTTTCATAGTTATTATTTGGAGACATTCACACCATATGTGATGTTTATACTTCATTCTATGAAGAGAAATATATAGAATAAGGTGAATGTTTATCATGATTTTTATTTCAAAACTATGACTCAGGATTTTTAAATTTGTATTATTATTTGTAACGTACAGTATGAATTTATCCATTTTTCTCTTTCCATGCTTATGTGTTATATTTGTTCCAAAAAATATTTGAAATGTCCATTTCATATGTGAAATTCTCTCAACTTCCATGAATCGAAAGTTAACACTCACCTACCATTTTGGCCAACTCCTCACTTTTTTTTGAACCATTTTCAGGAACATGGCATACCAATCCACATCTATCCTTGATTGACTATTGAAGTATTTAACAACTCCATCTCTAAAAAGAAAACAATCTATCAGTGCCAGGAAATGAATTATGAAAGAAAAATTGGTTAACGTCGCCATTAATAGTTTATGTAGTGTAACATACTAGGTAAAAAAAAATATGACATTTTTATATTTATTAAAATTTTTGGATTAAATATTAATTTTACTTTAAAGGGTTTTCTATGTTCGATAGCGTACCTGATACGCAACAACGGGTTTCTTTAAAACCTTACGTTGCAATCTAATAATATAATAATATTATTTTAAATGGTAGTTATCACATAGCCATTGTATTGTAAGGAATGAATATAAATAACTAAAATATTATTATATATGTTTGATAAATGTTTTTACATTTATCCAATAAAATATAAAGGCTTAAAATAAGAAAATAATTCAATTTTAGGTATAAATACTCTAATATAAACTAAGAGGTCGATTTATCCCCTTTTGATGGAGAACCCTCTTTAAAATTAGTTTTGGTCACTCTTATATATTCTATTGGACCAAATAAAATTCTTCTTTAGAATCGGGACATCAAAATTTACTTTTTGTATGTTATTGTTATTTTACCGATAAAGTTCATTTTTTAATGAATAGTGAAAAATGTTGTATCTTAATTTGAAACCTCATTTTAATCTAATTTATTTATATGGTTATATTGTCTTTTTAATTGGTTTTAAAGTGAAATTATAATATATTTTTACCATTTAATCCAATAGTGGTCATTGGAATTAATTTAACATTGGAATTGGACTTAAAGAAGTGTCAATCTCTTGATATATATTCTTTCTTAAAAACATGCTATTTGATTTGACCACAAGAAATAATTATAAAATTAATTAATGAAACTTATATGTTTTTAATTTTGTAAAATAGAAATCATTTTTTAATTAGTAATATCATGTATATCTTAGGATGAATGTTTGGTATTTTTTCTGAAAAACATCAATTTTTTATGAATAGCGAAACCACTAAGTGGTAGTTAAAAAAACTGATTTTTTCGTTTAAATGAAACTTTACCACTTCTGTGAATCAAATTTCAAAAATCCATCATACATGGTTTTCATTATTAAGTAAAATGTGGTTCAATGGGATGAAAATAATTTTTGGTGAATAGTAACTTTTAAGTTTTATTCACCGCGATTAAAGGTAATTAGTGTAATTAAAGGTAAAAATAATGTTATAATAATATAAAAATACCTTGATACATGTCCTAAACTTATTAGAGGAGTCATGTCCAACCATGATAATCCATGGGTCAATTTGTGGGACACCATGGAGCCACTTGGGTAAGATAATGACATTAATACCATTTATTTAAAGTAAAAATAAAAATGTCCCAAACATGTATTGTTTTACTAAAAAAAAATTAACTGGGGTTATATAAGTTATCTTTTTTACTATAAATATTCACTAGAAATATAAAAGGATTTCATACATCATGATAATTATTTAATAATTTTTTGACATCAAATAAATAAAATTATTTATGACACAATGATGATGTAGTGTTTATGTCATTAATGAATGATTTAAATAAATAAGAAGATAAAGTTTAAAATAATATCCAACACTTTTCAAATTCTTATTGGATAATTTTATTTATAACATGGGACAACATATCTTCTACTTTAATGATTTTTGGACCTTTATAACCCGAAAATAATTATATAATAAAATAATATTTTCAAGTTTTCCAAAAGAGCCCCTCCTATCCCTTATAAAAAAACCCCACATCCGACCCATTTTACACATTTCTCAAGCCATTTGGCTCGTAAAAAATCTACTCAAATAATATCCTAAGATCCCCATATTCATCCTAAAATCCTTACCTTAGGCAAAAAGTTCTTCACGAAACCCTTTTGGTTCAAACCAAGTGGAGTTACCCGATTTAAAAGTAATGTCTTCTCTTATGTTCTTTTTTTTATTTTTCTTCTCCAACCCCCTAAACACTTTTTATTACTTTATTTTGTAACAAAACAAGTATATTAAATATACTATGATGTTCTTATTATAATTATTCAAGCCACACTTACTCACACCTCCATCTAATGGGTGGAGAACATACTGTTTTTGTGGACGGCGAACTACTGCCTCACAAAACAATGACTGTTCCAATATCTCCTACCGCCTCTCACGGTGGACATTAAGTTGTCACTGTATTTATATATGATATATATTATGTTTATTTTTTCATTACGATTCTGTATTTTTCATTTATGGAATACCTTTATGGTTTCCATAATGGATTAACGTGATAATTTCATTTTAGGAAGTGCGGACTACCGCCCCCTCAAAGTGATTTGAATCGTTAATGTCATATGTGGGATGTATAAAGGATGGAGTTATTAATATTATATATTATATTATAATGGAATTATAATTTAAATATATATCATAATTTTTTCATTCAATTAAATTTGAAATATAAATGAAAGTAGCGTTCATGTGTACGTACGGCTTACCGTCTCCATGAACGGTGCATTTCATTTCTTACCTCTAAATGTTATGTAATATTATAAATTCATGTATATAATAGATATATATGATATATATGATATATAAATCTTGAATATAATTCTGGATATAGTTGATATTTTACCACATGAACAACTTGTAATTATAAGAAGTTCATTTTTGACTCAAGTACCAAATATCGACAAAACAACCGTTATTAACTTAAATGATTACATAATGCTAATAACATTGTAATAAGTGATATAAAATTAATAATGAACTTGAAAAAGGTTCTTATGAAAGATGAAATTTACTCTAGTATATTATTCTGGAGATTAAATAAAGATCGAGTCAAGTCAGTCACGAGGTAAGGGACTTCGTCTCAATCTCCTTTCATTGAGGAATATTTTGTTTTCATTCAAGAGTTCCTTTATAGGATGTATAAACACCTTTTAATTTTCATTTCATTAAAAGGGAATCTTTTTCTACGAAGCATTTTACTAAAAGAAAAAGGAATGTTTCTTTTAACGTACGTGGTGACAACGACCTTTCTTCCACCGCGGGTATTACTCAATCTTTGGCTTCCTTAATAGGACATAATGTTTTTAAAATGAAAAATAAATACCATATACTCTATTATGTATTTTTGTGTTGAAAATGGTTTTGATAATTGATTTTCTATATCAATATATTTAAGTGATATATTGTGATAAAATGTGGAAATGTATTCATTACTTTATATTTGTTGTATGTGTTATGAATTTATAATGGTACTTAGACATTTGATGGGTGGTTACATGATAAACGAAATGACGGGTGGTGTCGTGATAAACCCACACGGGTGGTTATGTTATAACCTCCAATGCATTGTGTATGGAAGTCGGCCATATGGCTATTTCATTTAGTGACATGCGTGTAAGTTGAGCGTATGGTTATTCCATTAAATTTTTTTATGTTCCAAGTTACCTTTATATGTTATGTGTTCTATATATGGGTTTTATGGTCATCTTTTGGTTACAAAATGGTAGGAAATGATATTTTATTCAGTGAAGAGTATTTACTACTTCATATAGGTGAAAAGTATTACTTAATATTAGTTATTCATGGTTTACTTTTTGTTTTGAAAAACTATCAGTTTCTTTCTTTGTGTATTCCTTGCTGAGATTTTTATTCTCATCCCAAGTTTTTGAAATGTTTTTCATAGGTTATAAAGTGGAATAGGGTCAAGGATGGGATCAAGGAAAGTCATGTTGTCTAAAACATGGAACTGTGCATGACTCTTTTTTCAATAGTTTTTATTTTTATGAAAAAAATGGAGACTGAGTAGAAGTGTCTACTTTGTAAATTTTGAGATGTAATATTTATGGGATAATTCTCTAAAACTCTAAACCTGAAAAGATCCCCAATGTGAATTATTCATTTAATTCAAGATTTAGTAATGTTTTAAGGCCAGGTCCTTATAGTTGGTATCAGAGGTCAGTTTATAAAATATCAGTAGTTAGAATATTGTTAAATTCATGTGTATGAATTAATTTATGGTATGATTGAAATGATATTGCATTTAAATATTACCGTGTTGCTTCACCTATGAAATTTCTATGTTCAGAATGGTTTTCTGGAGAGGAAACAGGGCAACTATGTTGGTACAAAATCAGGAGGAAAACATCCTTCCAAATCAGCAACCTGAGACGGTCAGAATCGGAACTGAACAGTTTGTTTCAGTGATGGAACAGTTGAATCAGGCTATAAATAGTGGTGGTATCCATACACGAGATCAGCCAGATCAACCACAGAGGAACATGTTAGTAGTGGATCATTTTATGAGGCAACATCCCCCACCATTCATAGGATCATCTGACCCTGTGCTAGAAGAAGGGTCAAATAAAGCACTGGATAAAATTTTTGATGTCATGGGGTGTTCAAAACATCAAAAGGTTAGTCTCTTTATTTACCATTTTGAAGGTGAAGCTGATCAGTGGTGGTCTATGTTGAAAAATAGCAGGGATAGTAAGGAGATTGATGATCTTGACTAGGATGAATTCAAAGGTATGTTTCTTGAGAAATATTTTCCTAAGGTGGTTTGTCTTAGTATGGAAAAACAATTTCTAGAATTGAGGGAGGAGGATGACCCAGTGGCTGCTTATGAAGCAAAGTTCACTCGACATGCAAGGTATGCTCCAAATTTCATACGAGATCTTGATAGTAAAATCAAATTTTTTTACGCAGGGTTAGAGCCAAAGTATCGATGGTCTTTAACTTCTCACGAATTCAATATTTATTCAGAACTTGTTCGATGTGCGGAGAAGGTGGAAATAGAGTTTGTCGATGATCACATGTTCTTTTTCAAACAACAGAATAAGTGGTCCAGTTGGTAGGAAAAGGGAATGAATTCATTAATGAAGCCTTGAGGTAAGAAAACCAAATATCCATCCTATGAGAAGTATGGTAAAATTCATCCTGGAGAATGTTTATCCATGTCTGTAAAGTGCTTTCTATGTGGTAAGTCTGGTCATATTGCTTGTAACTGTAAGGAATATGATCAAGTATGCAATGAAAATCCAGCGGTAATATGTTTTAAGTGTAATGAAATGGGTCATTATGAAAATGAGTATCTAACGAAGAACTTAAATGAGGTAAAGTATCCAGACTACAAGCATAAAGGGGTGGTGAAATCCTTTACAACAACTTCAACAGATGTTGGGTCATCGAATGAAGTAGTATCAGAAACACTATTTTTTTGTTCAGATTATGCCAATATGTTGTTTGATTTAGGGTCTACACATTCATTCATTTCTTTGAAGTTTTCTAGTAAATTGAGAATTCCATCTCAAGATATGAATCTTGAACTTATGGTAAAAACACCCAGAGTAAACGTTGAGAAAAAAAGAAATTATAAGAACCTTTTTATCCTTGTGTGCGGAAAGAATCTACCTGCAAACCTTATTGTTTTGCCTCTAGTAAAGTTTGATGTTTTTTTGGGCATGGATTGGCATTCTTTTTATCATTCTAAGATTGAATACAGAGATAAATAAGTTTTGTTTCAGAAATATTTTCAATTTGTGTAAAATAATGAACCCTTGCTTTTGATAACATATCAAGAAGTTGAGAAAATAGTAAAATATAGAAATGAATGTTACCTTGCACATATTATTGAAAACAAAGGAACTGTTAAGATTAATGATGTGCTAGTGGTAAATGAGTATCTTGATGTTTTTTCTGATGAGTTTCTTAGTATTATACATGATCAGAAAGTTTAATTTACTGTTGACTTAGTTCATGATTCTAAGCCAATTTCAAAACCCCCTTATCGAATGGATCAAGTTGAACTATTAGAGTTAAAAAAACAATTGCATGAGTTATTAGATAAAGGTTTCATTAATCCTAGCATATCACCATTGGGTACTCTTGTCTTGTTTGTTAAAAAGAAATATGGTTAAATGAGACTTTTAATTGATTATAGAGCATTGAATAGAATCACTGTTAAGAATAAGTATCCTTTACCTCATATCGATGATTTTTTTGATCAACTCTAGGGAGCTTAGTTTTTTTCAAAGGTTGACTTGAGGTCAGGGTACCATCAGTTGAATGTAAAATAAACAGACATTCCGAAGACCGCCTTTCATACTAGATATGGCCATTATGAATTTTTAGTTACGCCTTTTGGGTTAACCAATGCACCGTCTGTATTCAAGGATCTAATGAATAGAATTTTTCATGAGTTCTTGGATAAGTTTGTGGTTGTGTTCATTGATGATATTTTGGTTTTTTCCAAAATTAAAGAGGAACATGAATGTTATTTAAGGGTTATCTTGAAAACCTTAAAAGAAAATAAACTATATGGGAAATTCAACAAGTGTGAGTTTTGGTACAACAAATTTCTTTCCTTGGTCACATTGTTTCAAAAAATGGCATAATTGTTGATCCTGCTAAAAAAAGTTGTTGAATAATGGCCAAGACCCACAAATATAACCAAGATCCATAGTTTTCTGGATGTGGAAGGTTATTACAGAAGTTTTGTTGAAACCTTTTCACGGTTATCTAGTCCAATGACTAAGTTAACTTCAAAAGGTGTTAAGTTCATTTGGCAAAAGAATGTGTCGATTTTTTTTAGGAATTGAAAATAATATTGGTGAATTCTTCAATTTTGGAACTGCCTTCCAGAAATGGTGAGTTTGTTATCTACATGGATGCTTTGTTGAAGGTACTTGGTTGTGTCCTTATGCAGAATGACCAGGTAATTGCTTATGCTTCACGTCTGTTGAAAACTCATGAGTTAAATTACCCTACTCGTGATTTTGAATTAGCTACTGTTGTTTTTGCTTTAAAAATTTAGAGGCATCATTTTCATGGTGTAAAGTGTGAAATATATACCAATGACAAATTTTTAAAGTATATATTCACTAAGAAATAATTGAACATGAGACAGAGGGGATGGATGGAATTAATCAAGGATTATGATTGTACAATTCATTACCATCCGGTAAAAGCAACTAAAGTGGTTGATGCTTTGAGTCGAAAAAGTAAAGCTTTATTAACCATGATATGTTTGGAATGAGATCCTTTGGTTTTTGATTTGATGAACTTTGGCATAGAAGTTGTTGGTGCAGGAAGTTCTTCTATTTTGATTCAGGTGTCAGTGAGATCATCTCTATCATACAGAATTAAGAAAGCGTAGAAGAAAGACAGTGGGTTGCAGAAAAAGGAAGAGCTTGTTTAGAAGGGTAAGTTTCCTGAATTTAACATTGATAATTATTCTGTTTTGAGGTTTGGGAAGTGATTATGTGTGCCTTTTGATTAACAGTTGAAGATTGAGTTGTTATGTGAGGCTCATAGTTCCATGTTTTCACTTCATCCTGGCAGTACTAAGATGTACAAAGATCTGTGGAAGTATTACTGGTGGGATGGAATGAAAAGAGATATTGCTAATTTTACTATGAAGTGTTTGACTTGTAAGCAGGTTAAATTAGATCAGCAGTTGCCAAAAGGGATGCTTCAGTCATTACCGGTTCTAGAGTAGGAATGGGAAAATATATCCATGGACTTCATTATGGGATTACCAAATACATCTCGAGGTAATAATGCAATATGGGTTATTGTTGATCGATTGACTAAATCTTCTCATTTTCTACCTATTTAAGATACATTCTTTCTAGATCAACTTTCTCATTTTTATGTTAAAGAGATAGTCAAGTTACATGGAGTTCCCATATCCATTGTATCTGATCATGATCACATGTCTACTTCTAACTTTTGGAAAGGCCTTCAGAAGTCGTTGGGTATTGAATTAAATTTTATTAAAACTTTTCATCCGCAATCAGATGGGCAGTACAAACGAACAATTTAGATATTGGAAGATATGTTATGTTCTTTCACGATGGATTAACAGGGAAGTTGGGACCAACATCTTTCTTTGGTTGAATTTTTGTATAATAATAGTTTTCATTCTGGTATACAGATGGCTCCGTTTGAGGCATTATATAGAAAGCGGTGTCAAACTCAAACTTTTTGGGATGAAGTAGGGGAAAGGAAGCTGATCAGAACGGAATTGGTAGAATAGATGGTAGAAAAAGTTTAGTTGATTCAAAAGAACATGAGAACAACTCAGAGAAGGAAGAAGATATATGTGGATAACCAGTGGAAGGATCTATATTTCGAGGTAGGTGATCATGTTTTTCTCAAAGTTTATCCATGGAAAAGTGTCACGCATTTTGGCAAGAAAGGAAATCTGAGTTTGAGGTTCATTGGACCTTATGAAATCCTGGAGAAAGTTGGATCAGTTGAATACAGAGTGGCATTACCTCCATGTCTTTCCCAGATACATGATTTTTTTCATGTTTCAATGTTGAGAAAGTATATTCCATATCCATCTCATGTTTTGAACCCAGACGTAGTTCAGTTGGAAGATAATCTCTCTTACGAGGAACAACCAGTACAGAATTCTTGACCATAGAGAGAAAGTGTTGCAGAATAAGGTAATTCATCAGGTGAAGGTTATGTGGGAAAACCATATGGTTGAAGAGGCGATGTGGGAATCTGAAAATTCTATGAGGGATAAATACCCCCATTTATTACATAATTGAATAAAATTGTGAGGGCGCAATTTCTAAAAGGGGGGAAGGATGTAACATCCCAGATAAATAAAGAATAAGACATTTTCATATTTAGTAATATTTTTGGATTAAATATTAATTTTATTTTAAAGGGGTCGCTATGTTCGATGGCGTACCTGATACACAACAACGGGTTTCTTTGAAACCTTACGTTGCACTTTAATAATATAATAATATTATTTTAAGTGGTAGTTAACACCTAGCCATTGTATTGTCGGGAATGAATAGAAATAACTAAAATATCATTATATATGTTTGTTAAATGTTTTTACAATTATCCAATAAAAATTAAAGGCTTAAAATAAGAAAAAAAAATCAATTTTAGGCATAAATACTCTAATATTCACTAAAAGGACGATTTATCGCCTTTTGATGGAGACCCCTCTTTAAAAATATTGTTGGTCACTCTTATACATTATATTGGACCAAATAAAATCCTTCTTTAGAATCAGGACATCAAAATTTACTTTGTGTATGTTTTTGTTATTCTTCCGATAAAGTTCATTTTTTAATGAATAGTGAAAAATGTGGTATTTTAATTCAAAACCTCATTTTAATCTAATTTATTTATATGATTAGATTATCATTTTAATTGGTTTTAAAGTGAAATTAGAATATATTTTTACCATTTAAAGCAATATTAGACATTGGAATTAATTTCAATTTGAAATTAAACTTAATGAAGTGTCAATCTCTTAGTATATTTTGTTTCTTAAAAACACACTATTTGATTTGACAATGGGAATTAATTATAAAATTCATTAATGTAACTTATATGTTTTGAATATTTTAAAATAGACATCATTTTTCAATTCGGAATATCAAGTATAGCATAGGTTGAATGTTTGATATTTTTTCTGAAAAACTTCAATTTTTTATGAATAGTGAAACCACTAAGTGGTCATTAATAAAAATGATTTTTTCGTTTAAATGAAACTTTACCACTTTTGTGAATCGAATTTCCAAAATCTGACATACATGGTTCTCATTAGTACGTAAAATGTGGTTCAATGGGTTGAAAATAATTTTTGGTGAATAGTAACTTTTATGTTTTATTAACCGCGATTAAAGGTAATTAGTGTAATTAAAGGTAAAAATAATGTTATTATAATATAACAATACCTTGACATGTGTCTTAACCTTATTGAAGGAGTCATGGATGACCAAGACAATCCATTGGTCAATTTGTGGGACACTATAGAGCCACTTGGGTAAGATAATGACATTAATACCTTTTATTTAAAGTAAAAATAAAAATGTCCCAAACCTGTATTGTTTTACTAATAAAATTTTTACATGGAGTTATATAAGTAATATTTTTAACTATAAATATTAATTAAAAATTTAAAACGATTTCCTACATCATGATAATTTTTTTTATAATTTTTAGACATCAAATAAATAAAATTATTTATGACACAATGATGATGCACTGTTTACGTCATTAATGAATAATTTAAATAAATAAGAAGATAAAGTTTAAAATAATATCCAAGGCATGTCCAATTCTTATTGGATGATTTTATTTCGTACATGGGACACCTTAACTTATACTTTAATGATTTTTGGTCCTTTAGAAACCTAAAATATTTTATTAATAAAATAATATGTTCAAGCTTTCCAAAAGAGCCCCTCCTCTCCCTTATAAAAAGACTCAACTTCCTACCCATTTGACACACTTCTCAAGCCATTTGACTCGTCCAAAAGCTACTCAAATAATCTACCAAGATCCCTATATTCTTCCTAGAAGCCTTACCTTAGGCAGAAATCTCTTCAAGAAACCCTTTTGGTTAAAATGAAGGGGAGTTACCCGATTTAAAGGTAATGTCTTCTCTTATGTTCTTTTGTTTTAGTTATCTTCTGAAACCCCCTAAAATATTTTTATTGATTTATTTTGTAACAAAGATAGTATCTTAAATATACTAGGATGTTTTTATGAGAAGTATTATAGCTACACTTGCACACACCTCCATCTAATGGGTGAAGAACATACTGTTTCTGTGGACGACGAACTACTACCTCACGAAACGATGATTGTTCAAATATCTCCTACCGCCTCTCATGGTGGACAATAAGATGTCAATATATTTATCTATGATATATATTTTGATTTTGTTTTCCTTATGATTTTTTGTTATTCATTTATGGCTTACCTTTATGGTTTCCATAATGGATAAACGCGATAATTTCATTTTAGGAAGTACGGACTACCGCCCCCTCAAACTGATTTGAATAATTAACGCCATATGTGGGACGTATAAAGGAAGGAGTTAATAATATTATATATGATATTATACTATAATTATAGTTTACCTCTATATCATAATGTTTTCATTCAATTAAATGCGAAATAAAAATGAAAGTAGCCTTCATGCGTACGTACGACTTACCGTCTCCATGAACGGTGCATTTCATTTCATACCTCTAAATGTTATGTAATATTATAAATGCATGTATATACTGGATATATATGATATATACGAAATAAAAATCATGAATATAATTCTATAGATAGTGGATATTTTACCATATGAATAACTTGTAATTATAAGAAGTTTATTTTTGACTCAAGTACCAAATATCAACAAAACGACCGTTATTAACTTAAATGATTACATAATATTCATAACATGGTAATAAGTGATATAAAAGGAATAATGAAATTGAAAAAGGTTCTTAAGAAAGAAGAAATTAACTTTAGTTTATTATTCAGGAGTTAAATAATGATCGAGTCAATTCAGACTCGAGGTAAGGGACTTTGTCTCAATCTCGTTTTATTGAGGAATATTTTGTTTTAATACAAGACTTTATTTTATACGCTGAATAAACACCTATTAATTTTCGTTTCATTCAAAGGGAATCTTATTCTATGAAGCATTTTACTAAACTACAAAAAATAATGTTTCTTTTAATTTACGCGGGGAAAACGACCATTCTTCCACTGTAAGTGTTACACAATCTTTGGCTTCCTTAACAGGTCGTAATGTTTTTAAAAGGAAAAATAAATACCATATACTCTATTATGTATTTTGGTATTGAAAATAGTTTTGATAATGGATTTGTTATGTCAATATATTTAAGTGATATATTGTGATTGAAATGTGGAAATGTTTTCTTTCATTTATATTTTTTGTATGTGTTATGATTTTATAATGGTACTTGGAAATTTGATGGGTGGTTATGTGATAAACCAAATGACGGGTGGTGTCGTGATAAACCAGGATGGGTGGTTACGTTATAACCTCCAATGCATTGTGTATGGAAGTCGGCCTTATGGCTATTCGATTTAGTGACATGTGTGTAAGTCGACCGTATAGTTATTCCATTTAAGTATGTTTATGTTCCAAGTTACCTTCATATGTTATGTGTTCTTTATATGGGTTTTATGGTGATATTTTTGTTACAAAAGGGTAAGGAATGATATTTTATTTATTGAATAGTATTTACTACTTAATATAGCTGAAAAGTATTACTGAAGATTAGGTATTCATGGTTTACTTGTTGTTTGGAAAAACTAACAGTTTCCTTATCTGTGTATTACTTACTGAGCTTTTTATGCTCATCCCAAGTTTTTGAAATGTTTTTCACAGGTTATAAAGTGGAATAGTGTCAAGGATAGGATCAAGGAAATTCATTCTGTCTAAAACATGGAAGTGTACATGACTCTTTTTTTTAAATAGTTTTTATTTTTTATGAAAAAATGGAGACTGAGTAGAAGGGTCTACTTTGTAACTTTTGAGATGTAATAGTTATGGCCTAATTCTATAAAACTCTAAACCTGAAAAGATCCTCAATGTGAATTATTCATTTAATTCAAGATTAAGTAATTTTTTAAGGTTGGGTCCTCATAGTTGGTATCAGAGGTCAGTTTAGACAACTTTAGGAGTTAGAATATTGTTAAATTCATGTGCATAAATTAAATTAAGGTATGATTGAAATGATATAGCATTTAAATATTACCATGTTGCTTCACCTAAGATATTTTTGTGTTCAGAATGGTTTTCCATAGAGGAAACAGTTCAGCTATGTTGGGATGACATCAGGAGGAAAACAACCTTCCAAATCAGCAACCTGAGATAGTCAGAATCAGAACTGAACAGTTTGTTGCAGTGATGGCATAGTTGACTCAAGCTAAAAATAGTGGTGACATCCATAGAGGAGATCAGCCAGATCAACCACAAAGGAACATGTCAATAGTGGATCATTTTATGAGGAAACGTCCCCCATCATTCAGAGGATCATCAGACACTGGGCTAGCAGAAGGGTGGATTAAATCACTGGAAAATATTTTTTATGTCATGGGGTGTTCATAACATCAAAAGGTTAGTCTCGTTGTTTACTATTTTGAAGGTGAAGCTGATCAGTGGTGGTCGATGGTGAAAAATATCAGGGATAGTGAGGATATTTATGATCTAGACTAGGATAAATTCAAAGGTATGTTTCTTGAAAAATATTTTCCTAAGGTGGTTCGTCTTAGGATGGAAAAACAATTCCTAGATTTGAGGCAGGAGGATGACTTAGTGGATTCTTATGAAGCAGAGTTCACTCGACTGGCAAGGTATGCTCCAAATTTCATACAAGATCTTGAGAGTAAAATCAACCGATTATACTCAGGGTTAAATCCAAAGTATCGAAGGTCTTTAGATTCTCGCGTGTTCAAAAGTTATAAAAAATTTGTTCGATGTGCGGAGAAGGTGGGAATGGAGTTTGCCGATGATCAGGTGTTCTTTGTCAAACAATATAATAAGAGGTCCAGTTAGTAGGAAAAGGGAAAGAATTCATCAAAGAAGCCTGGAGGTAAGATAACCAAATATCCATCCTATGAGAAGTGTGGTAAAATGCATCCTGGATAATGTTTATCCATGTCTGGAAAGTGCTTTCGGTGTGGTAAGTCTGGTCATATTGCTCGTAACTGTAAGGAAGATGATCAAGCATGCAATTAAGTGTCTGTGGTAAGATGTTTTAAGTGTAATGAAATGGGTCATTATGAAAATGTGTGTATAACGAAGAACTCAAATTAGGGAAAGATTCCAGACTACAAGCAGAAAGGGGTGGTGAAATCCTTTGCAACAACTTCAGAAGATGTTGGGCCATCGAATGAAGTAGTATCAGGTACACTGTTTGTTTTTTCAGATTATGCCAATGTATTGTTTGATTCAGGGTCTATACATTCATTCATTTCTGAGAAGTTTTCTAGTAAATTGGGAATTACATCTCAATATATGAATCCCTAACTTATGGTAAAAACACCGGGAGGAAATGTTGAGACAAAAAGAAATTATAAGAAGATTTTTATCCTTGGGTGCAGAAAGAATCTACCTATAAACCTTATTGTTTTGCCTCTAGTAGAGTTTCATGTTATTTCGGGCATGGAATGGATTTCTGTTTATAATGCTAATATTGACTATAGAGCTAAAGAGGTTTATTTTCAAAAATATTTTCAATTTGTGTTCAAGAATGAACCCTCACTTTTGATAACAGATTAGGAAGTTGAGAAACTAGTAAAAGATGGAAATGATTGTTACCTTGCACATATTATTGAAAACAAAGGAACTATTCAGATTAATGATGTTTCAATGGTAAATGAGTATCTTTATGTTTTTCTTGATGAGTTGCCTCATATTATACATGGTCGAAAAGTTTAATTTACTGTTGACTTAGTTCTTGATTCTATGACAATTTCCAAACCCCCTTATCGAATGGCCCAAGCTAAACTTTTAGAGTTAAAGAAAAAATTGCAGGAGTTATTAGATAAAGGTTTAATTCGACCTAGCACATCACCATGGGGTTCCCCTGCCTTTTTTGTTAAAAAGAAAGATGGTTCAATGAGACTTTGCCTTGATTATAGATCATTTAATAACATCACTATTAAAAAATGTATCCTTTGACTAATATCGATGAATTGTTTGATTTTCTCCAGGGAACTCAGTATTTTTTGAAGATTGACTTGAGGTCGGGGTACCATCAGTTGAATGTAAAAGAAGAAGACGTTACAAGGACCGCGTTTTATACTAGATATGGCCATTATGAGTTTTTAGTTATGCCTTTTGGGTTAACCAATGCACTTGATGTATTCATGGATCTAATGAATAGAATTTTTAATGAGTTCTTGGATAAGTTTGTGGTTCTGTTCATTGATAATATTTTGGTTTTTTCCAAAAGTAAAGAAGAAAATGAAATTAATTTAAGGGTTATCTTGAAAACCATAAAATAAAATAAACTGTATGGAAAATTCAGAAAGTGTGAGTTTTGGTTACAACAAATTTCTTTCCTCAGTCACATTGTTTCAAAAACTGGAATAACTGTTGATCCTGCTAAAAAAGGTTGTTGAAAAATTTCCTAGACCCACAAATATATCTGAGATCCGTAGTTTTCTTGGTTTGGCAGGTTATTATTGGAGGTTTGTTGAAAAGTTTTCACGAGAATCTAGTCTAATGACTAAGTTAACTTGAAAAGGTGTTGAGTTCATTTGGACAAAATAATGTGATGATTGTTTTCATGAATTGAAAAGCAGATTTGTGAATTCTCTAGTTTTGGCACTGCCTTCTAAAAATGGAGAGTTTGTTATCTACAATGATTCTTTGTTGAAGGGACTTGGTTGTGTCCTTATGCAGAATGATCAGGTATTTTCTTATGCTTCACATCAGTTGAAGACTGATGAGTTAAATTACCCTACACATAATTTGGAATTAGTTGCTGTTTTTTTTTTCTTTTAAAATTTGGAGGAATAATTTGTATGGATTAAAGTGTGAAATATATACCAATCACAAAAGTTTAAAGTATATATTCACTCAGGAAGAATTGAATATGAGATAGAGGAGATTTCTGGAATTAATCAAGGATTATGATTGTACAATTCATTACCATCTGGGAAAAGAAAATAAAGTGGCTGATGCTTTGAGTCAAATAAGTAGTGCTTCATTAACCATTCTGCGTTTGGAACGAGATCCTTTGGTTGTTGAATTGATGAACTTTAGCATAGATGTTGTTGGTGCATGAAGTTCATCTTTTTTTAGGTGTCACTGTGATCATCTCTATCAGACAGAATTATGCAAGCTCAGAAGAAAGACAGTGGGTTGCAGAAAAAGGTAGAGCTAGTTCAGAAGGGTATGTTTCCTGAATTTAACATTCATAATGATTGTGTTTTGAGGTTCGGGAAGAGATTATGTGTGCCTTGTGATTCACAGTTGAAGAATGAGTTCTTATGTGAGGCTTATAGTTCCCCATTTTCAGTTTATCCTGGCAGTACTAAGATGTGCAGAGTTCTATGGGAGTATTACAGGTGGGATGGAATTAAAAGAGATATTAATGATTTTACTGTGAAGTGTTTGACTCATCAGTTGGTTAAAGCAGATCGGTAGTTCTTGAAAGGGATGCTTCCATCATTACCGGTTCCAGAGTGGAAATTGGAAAATATATCCATGGACTTCATTGTGGGATTACCAAAGACATCTCGAGGTAATAATGCAATCTGGGTTATTGTTGATCAATTGACTAAATCTAATCATTTTATTACTATTCAAGATATGTTCTCTCTAGATCAACTTTCTCGGTTGTATTGAAAGATATAGTCATGTTACATGGAGTTCCCTTCTCCATTTTATCTGATCGTGATCACAGGTTTACTTATAACTTTTGGAAAGTCCTTCAGAAGTCATTGGGTTCTGAATTAAATTTTAGTACAGCTTTCCATCCGCAATCAGATGGACATTCAGAACAAAAAATTCGGATCTTGGAGGATATGTTACGTGTTTTCATGATGGATTACCAGGGAATTTGGGACAAACATCTTTCTTTGGTTGAATTTTCTTATAATAACTGTTTTTATTCCTGTATACAGATGGCTCCGTTTGAGGCATTATATGTAAAGTAGTGTAAAAATCCAGATTTTTGGGATGAAGTAGGGGAAAGAAAGATGATCATACCGTAATTGGTAGAAGAGATGGAAGAAAAAATTTAGGTGATTTAGAAGAACATGAGAACAGCTCAGAGCAGGCAGAAAAGTTATGCAGATAACCAGAGGAAGGATATATCTTTGGAGGTAGGTAATCATGTTTTTCTCAAAGTTTCTCCATGTAAAAGTGTGATGCGTTTTGGGAGGAAATAAAAGCTAAGTTCGAAGTTCATTGGACCTTAGGAAATCCTGGAGAATGTTGGATCAGTTTCATACAGAGTGGCATTACCGCCATGTTTGTCCCAGGTACACAATGTTTTTCATGTTTCAATGTTGAGAAAGTATATGCTAGATCTATCTAATGTTGTGAGCCCAGACATAGTTCAGTTGGAAGAGAATCTCTCTTATAAGAAACAACCAGTCCAGAATTCTTGACCATAAAGAGAAAGTGTTTCAGAATAAGGTAATTCATCAATTTAAGGTTTTCTGGAAAACCCATATGGTTGAAGAGGCGACGTGAAAATCTGAAAATGCTATGACGGATAAATACCCCCATTTATTTTATAAGTGAATTAAATTGCGAGGACGTAATTCCCAAAAGGGGGGAAGGATGTAACATCCCAGGTAAATAAAGAATAATATATTTTAATATTTATTAATATTTTTGGATTAAATATTAATTTTTCTTTAAAGGGGTTGCTATGTTCGATGGCGTACCCGATACGCGACAATGAGTTTCTTTGAAACCTTACGTTGCACTCTAATAATATAATAATATTATTTTAAAGGGTAGTTAACACCAAGCCATTTTATTGGTAGGAATGAATAGAAATAACTAAAATATGATTATATATGTTTGTTAAATGTTTTTACATTTATCCAATAAAAGACAAAGGCTTAAAATTAGAAAAGAATTCAATTGTAGGCATAAATACTCTAATATTCACTAAAAGGTCGATTTATCACATTTTGATGGTGAACCCTCTTTAAAAATAGTTTTGGTCACTCTTATACATTATATTGGACCAAATAAAATCCTTCTTTAGAACCGAGACATCAAAATTTACTTTGTGTATTTTTTTTATTTTTCCAATAAAGTTCATTTTTTAATGAATAGTGAAAAATGTTGTATTTTAATTCGAAAACTCATTTTAATATAATTTATTTATATTGTTATATTATCTTTTTAATTGATCTTAAAGTGAAATTAGAATAAATTTTTACCATTAAATCCAATAGTGGACATTGGAATTAATTTCACTTTGAAATTGGACTTAAACAAGTGTCAATCTCTTGATATATATTGTTTCATAAAAACAAGCTATTTGATTTGACAATGGGAATTAATTATAAAATTCATTAATGCAACTTATATGTTTTGAATTTTGTAAAATAGACATCATTTTTGAATACATAATATCAAGTATAGCTTAGGGTGAATGTTTGGTATTTTTTCTGAAAAACATCAATTTTTGATGAATAGTGAAACCACTAAGTGGTAGTTAAAAAAATTGATTTTTTTCGTTTAAACGAAATTTTACCTCTTCGGTGAATAGAATTTCAAAAATCTGACATATATGGTTGCCATTAGTAAGTAAAATTTTGTTCAATGGGATGAAAATAATTTTTGATGAATAGTAACTTTTAAGTTTTATTAACCACGTTTAAAGGTAATTAGTGTAATTAAAGGTAAAAATAATGTTATAACAATATAAAAATACCTTGAAACATGTCCTAACATTATTGGAGGAGTCATGCCAGACCAAGACAATCCATGGGTCAATTTTTGGTACACCACGGTGCCACCTGGGTAAAATAATGACATTAATACCTTTTATTTAAGGTAAAAATAAAAATGTCCCAAACATGTATTGTTTTACTAAAAAATATTTTACATGGGGTTATATAAGTTATATTTTTTACTATAAATATTCATTAGAAATATAAAAATATTTCCTACATCATGATAATTTTTTTATAATTTTTATACATCAAATAAATAAAATTATTTATGACACAATGATGATGTAGTGTTTACGCCATTAATGAATGATTTAAATAAATAAGAATATAAAGTTTAAAATAATATCCAACACTTGTCCAATTCTTATTGGATGATTTTATTTCAATCTTGGGACACCTTATAGTATACTTTAATGATTTTTTGACCTTTATAAACCGAAAATAATTATATAATAAAATAATATTTTCAAGCTTTCCAAAAGATCCCCTCCTCTCCCTTATAAAAAGACCCCACTTCCTACCTGTTTGACACACTTCTCAAGCCCTTTGTCTCATCCATCCTCCACTAAAATAAGCTCCCAAGATCCCTATATAAATCCTAGAATCCTTACCTTAGGAAGAAATCTCTTCAAGAAACCCTTTTGGTCCAAACCAAGGGGAGTTACCCGATTTAAAGGTAATGTATTCTCTTATGTTCTTTTGTTTTATTTTTCTTCTCCAAAACACCTAAACTCTATTTATTACATTGTTTTGTAACAAAAAAATTATCTTAAATATACTAGGATGTGTTTATGAAAATTATTCTAGCTACACTTACACACACCTCCATCTAATGGGTGAAGAACATACTGTTTCTGTGGACGGTGAACTACTGCCTCACGAAACGATGATTGTTCAAATATCTCCTACAACCTCTCATGCCCCCTCAAAGTGATTAAATCATTAATGAAATATTTGGGATTTATAGAGGATGGAGTTAATAATATTATATATGATATTATACAGGAATTATAATGTACCTCTATATCATAATGTTTTCATTCAATTAAATGCGAAATAGAAATGAAAGTAGCGATCATGCGTACGTAAGACTTACCATCTCCATGAATGGCGCATTTCATTTCTTACCTATAAATGTTATGTAATATTATAAATGAATGTATATACTGGATATATATGATATATATGATATCTAAATCATGAATATAATTTTGTAGATAGTGGATATTTTACCACATGAACAACTTATATTTATAAGAAGTTTATTTTTGACTCAAGTACCAAATATAGACAAAATGACTGTTATTAACTTAAATGATTACATAATGTTAATAACATGGTAATAAGTGATATAAAATGAATAATGAACTTTAAAAATGTTCTTAATCAAGATGAAATTAACTCTAGATTATTATTCAAGAGATTAAAGAATTATTGAGTCAATTCGGACACGAGGTAAGGGACTTCATCTCAATCTCCTTTCATTGAGGAATATTTTGTTTTAATACAAGAATTTATTTTATACACTGTATAAACACCTTTTAAATTTCATTTAATTCAAAGGGAATCTTTTTCTCTGAAGCGTTTTACTAAACGACAAAAAGGAATGATTCTTTTAACGTACGCGGTGACAACGACCTTTCCACCATCGGGAGTATTACTCGATCTTTGGCTTCCGTAAATGACCATAATGTTTTTAAAAGGAAAAATAAATACCATATACTCTATTATGTATTTTGGTATTGAAATGGTTTTGATAATGGATTTGTTATGTCAATATATTTAAGTGATATATTGTGATGGAAATGTGGAAATGTTTTCTTTCCTTTATATTTGTTGCATGTGTTATGATTTTAGAATGGTACTTGGACATTTGACGGGTGGTTACATGATAAACCAAATAATGGGTGGTGTCGTGATAAACCGGGACGGGTGGTTACGTTATAACCTCCAATTCATTGGGTATAGAATATGGCCGTATGGCTATTCCATTTAGTGACATGTGTGGAAGTCAACCGTATGGTTATTCCATTTAAGTATGTTTAGGTTCCCAGTTACCTTTATATGTTATGTGTTCTTCATATGGGTTTTATGGTGATCTTTTGGTTACAAAAGTGTATGCAATGATATTTTATTTAGTGAAGAGTATTTACTACTTCATATAGGTGAAAAGTATTACTTAAGATTAGGTATTCATGGTTTACTTGTTGTTTTGAAAAACTAATAGTTTCCTTCTTTGTGTATTCCTTACTAAGATTTTTATGCTCATCAAAAGTTTTTGAAATGTTTTTCATAGGATGTAAAGTGGAATAGGCTCATGGAAGAGATCATGGAAATTCATGTTGTCTAAAACATGGAACTGGACATGAATTTCTTTTTTCAATAGTTTTTATATTTTTGAAAAAAAATGGAGACTATGTAGAAGTGTCGACATTGTAACTTTTGAGATGTAACAGTTATGGCCTAATTATCTAAAACTCTAAACCTAAAAAGATCCTCAATGTGAATTATTCATTTAATTCAAGATTAATTAATGTTTTAAGGCCAGGTCCTTATAGTTGGTATCAGAGGTCGGTTTCGACAACTTTAGGAGATAGAATATTGTTAAATTAATGTGCATAAATTAATTTATGGTATGATTGAAATGATATAGCATTTAAAGATTACAATGTTGCTTCACCTAAGATATTTATGTGTTCAGAATGGTTTTCCGTAGAGGAAATAGGGAAACTATTTTGGGATGATATCAGGAGGAAAAAAACCATCCAAATCAGCAACCTGAGATGGTCGGAAGCAGAACTGAATTGGTTGTTGCAGTGATGGAACAGTTGACTCAGGCTATAAATGGTGGTGGTATCCATAAACGAGATCATCCAGATCAACCATAGAGGAACATGTCAGTAGTGAAGAAATTTATGAGGCAACATCCCCCATAATTCAGAGGATCATCTGACCCTGTGCTTGCCGAAGGGTGGATTAAAGCACTGGAGAATATTTTTGATGTCATGGGGTGTTTAGAAAATCAAAAGGTTAGTCTCTCGATTTACCATTTTGAAGGTGAAGCTGATCAGTGGTGTTCGATGGTGAAAAATATTAGGGATAGAGAGAAGATTGATGATCTTGACTAGGATGAATTCAAAGGTATGTTTCTTGAGAAATTATTTCTTATGGTGCTTCTTCTTAGGATAGAAAAACAATTCCGAGAATTGAGGTAGGCAGATGACTTAGTGTCTACTTATGAAGCAAAGTTCACTCGACCGGAAAGGTATGCCCCAAATTTCATACGAGATATTGATAGTAAAATCAATCGTTTTTACTCAGGGTTAAAGCCAAATAATCGATGGTATTTAGCTTCTCGCGAGTTCAAAAGTTATGAAAAACTTGTTTGATGTGCGGAGAAGGTGGAAATGGAGGTTGCTGATGATCAGGTGTTCTTTTTCAAGCAACAGAATAAGAGGTCCTGTTGGTAGGAAAAGGGAAAGAATTCATCAAAGAATCCTGGAGGTAAGAAAACCAAATATCCATCCTGTGAGAAGTGTGGAAAAATGCATCCTGGAGAATGTTTATCCAAATATGAAAATTTCTCACGGTGTGGTAAGTCTAGTCATATTGATCGTAACTGTAAGGAAGATGATCAAGCATGTAATGAAAATCCAGCGGTAATATGTTTTAAGTGTAATGAAATGGGTCATTATGCAAATTAGTATCTATTGAAGAACTCAACTGAGGTAAAGTAGCCAGAATACAAGCAGAAAGGGGTGGTGAAATCCTTGGTAACTACTTTATCAGATATTGGGCCATCGAATAAAGTAGTACTAGGAACACTGTTTGTTTGTTCATATTATGCCAATGTGTTGTTTGATTCAGGGTCTACACATTCATTAATTTCTTAGAATGTTTCTAGTAAATTGGGTATTCCATCTCAAGATATGAATCACGAACTTATGGTAAAAACACCCAGAGGAAACGTTGAGAAAAAAAGAAATTATAAGAACCTTTTTATCCCTGTGTGCAGAAAGAATCTACCTGAAAACCTTATTGTTTTTCCTCTAGTAGAGTTTGATGTTATTTTGGGCATGGATTGACTCTCTTTTTATCATTCTAAGATTGACTACAGAGCTATATAGGTTTCTTTTCAGAAATATTTTCAATTTGTGTACAAGAATGAACCCTTTATTTTGATAACATATCAGGATGTTGAGAAACTAATAAAAGATGGAAATGAATGTTACCTTGCACATATTCTTGAAAAAAATGAACTTTTCATATTAATTATGTGTCAGTGGTAAATGGGTATCTTGATGTTTTTCTTGATGAGTGTCATGGTATTATACATGATCGGAAAGTTGAATTTACAGTTGACATAGTTCCTGATTCTAAGCCAATTTCAAAACCCCCTTAACGAATGGCTCAAGTTGAACTTTTAAAGTTAAAGAAACAATTACATGAGTTATTATATAAAGGTTTAATTCGACCTAGCACATCAACATGGGGTGCTTCTATTTTGTTTGTTAAAAAGAAAGATGGTTCAATGATACATTGCATTTATTATAGAGTATTGAATAACATAACTATTAAGAACAAGTATCCTTTGCCTCATATCGATGATTTGTTTGATTAGCTCCAGGGAGCTTAGTATTTTTCAAAGATTGACTTGGGGTCGGGGTACCATCAGTTGAAAGTAAAAGAAGCAGACATTCCGAAGACCACATTTCATACTAGATATGACCGTTATGAATTTTTAGTTATGCCTTTTGGGTTAACCAATGCACCTAATGTATTCATGGATCTAATGAATAGAATTTTTCATGAGTTCTTGGATAAGTTTGTGGTTGTGTTCATTGATGATATTTTGGTTTTTTACAAAAGTAAAGAGGAACATGAAAGTCATTTTACGATTATCTTGAAAACCTTAAAAGAAAATAAACTGTATGGAAAATTAAACAAGTGTGAGTTTTGGTTACAAAAAATTTCTTTCCTTGGTCACATTGTTTTAAAAAATAGCATAACTATTGGTCCTGCTAAATTAAAAGTTGTTGAAGGATGGCCAAGACCCACAAATATAACTGAGATCCATGGGTTTCTTGGTTTGTTAGGTTATTACCGGAGGTTTGTTGAAACATTTTCATGATTATATAGTCCAATGACTGTTAACTTGAAATGGTGTTACCTTAATTTGTACAAAAGAATGTGATGATTGTTTTCAGGAATTGAAAAGAAGATTGGTGAATGCTATAGTTTTGGCACTTCCTTCCAGAAATGGTGAGTTTGTTATCTACAATGACGATTTGTTGAAGGGACTTATTTGTGTTCTTATGCAGAATGATCAGATAATTGCTTATGCTTTACTTCAGTTGAAAACTCATGAGTTAAATTACCCTACACATGATTTGGAATTAGCTACTGTTGTTTTTTATTTAATAATTTGGATGCATCGTTTGTATGGAGTAAAGTGTGAAATATATACCAATAAAAAAAGTTTAAAGTATATATTTACTAAGAAAGAATTGAACATGTGACCCAAGAGATGGTTGAAATTAATCAAGGATTACGATTGTATAATTCATTACCATCTGGGAAAAGAAAATAATGTGGATGATGCTTTGAGTCGAAAAATTAATGCTTCATTAACCATGCTACATTTGAAACGAGATCCTTTGGTTTTTGATTTGATGAAATTTGGCATAGAATTTGTTGGTGCAGGAAGTTCTTCTGTTTTGTTTCAGGTGTCACTGAGTTCATCTCTATCAGATAGAATTAAGCAAGTGCAGAAGAAAGATAGTGGGTTGCATAAAAAGGTAGAGTTGGTTCAGAAGGGTATGTTTTTTGAATTTAACATTGATAATGATTGTGCCTTGAGGTTTGGGAAGAGATTATGTGTTCCTTGTGATTCACAGTTGAAGAATGAGTTGTTATATGAGGTTCATTGTTCCCCATTTTCAGTTCATCCTGGCAGTACTAATATGTACAAATATCTGCAGGAGTATTACTGGTGGGATGGAATGAAAAGAGATATTGCTGATTTTACTATGAAGTGTTTAACTTGTCAGCAGGTTAAAGTAGATCGGTAGTTACAGAAAGGGATGGTTCAGTCATTACTTGTGCCAGAGTGGAAATGGGAAAATATATCCATGGACTTCATTATGGGATTACGAAAGATATCTGGAGGTAATAATGAAATCTGGGTTATTGTTGATTGATTGACTAAATCTTCTCATTTTCTTCCTATTCGAGATAAGTTCTCTATAGATAAACTTTCTCGGTTGTATGTTAATGAGATATTAAAGTTACATGGAGTTCCTCTTTCCATTGTATCTAATTGTGGTCCCAGGTTTACTTTTAACTTTTGGAAAGGCCTTTAGAAGTCGTTGGGTACTGAATTAAATTGTAGTACAGCTTTTCACCCGCAATTAGATGGGCAGTCAGAATGAACAATTCATACTTTGGAGGATATGTTATGTGTTTACACGATGGATTACCAAGGAATTTGGGACCAACATCTTTCTTTGGTTGAATTTTCTTATAATAACAGCTTTCATTCGTATATACAGATGGCTCTGTTTGAGGCATTATATGGAAAGCGGTGTCAAACTCCATCTTTTTGGGATGAAGTAGGGGAAAGGAAGCTGATCAGACTGGAATTGGAAGAAGAGACGGCAGAAAAATTTCAGTTGATTCAGAATAACATGAGAACAGCTCAGAGGTTGCATAAAATTTATGCGGATAATCGGAGGAAGGATCTATCTTTCGAGGTAGGTGATCATGTTTTTCTCAAATTTTCTCCATAGAGAAGTGTGATGCGTTTTGTAATGAAAGGAAATCTTAGTTCGAGGTTCATTGGTCCTTATGAAATCCTGGAGAAAGTTGGATCAGTTTCATACAGATTGGCATTACCTCTAAGTTTGTCCCAGGTACATAATGTTTTTCATGTTTCAATGTTGAGAAAGTATATGCCAGATCCATCTCATGTTTTGAGCCCAGGTGTAGCTTAATTGGAAGATAATATCTCTTATGAGGAACAACTCATCCATAATTTTTGACCATAGAGAGAAAGTGTTGCGGAATAAGGTAATTCATCAAGTGAAGGTTTTGTGGAAAAACCATATGGTTGAAGAGGCGGCGTGGGAATCTGAAAATACTATGAGGGATAAATACCCCCTTTTATTTTATAAGTGAATAAAATTTTGAGGACACAATTCCCAAAAGGGGGGAAGGATGTAACATCCTAGGTAAATAAAGAATATTACATTTTCATATTTATTAATATTTCTAGATTAAATATTAATTTTACTTTAAAGGGGTTTCTATGTTCCATGGCGTACTCGATACGCAACAACAGGTTTTTTGAAACCTTACGTTGCACTCTAATAATATAATAATATTATTTTAAATGTATGTTAACACCTAGATTTTGTATTAGCGGGAATGAATAGAAATAAATAAAATATGATTATATATGTTTTTAAAATGTTTTTCCGATAAAGTTCACTTTTTAATGAATTGTGAAAAATATTGTATTTTAATTAGAAAAATCATTTTAATATATTTATTTATATGGTTAGATTATCTTTTAAATTGTTTTTAAAGTGAAATTAGAATATATTTTTACTATTTAATCCAATAGTGGAAATATGAATTAATTTCACTTTGAAACTAGACTTAAAGAAGTGTAAATCTATTGATATATATTGTTTCTTAAAAACACGCTATTTGATTTGACAACAAGAATTAATTATATAATTCAATAACACAACATATATGTTTTGAATTTTGTAAAATAGACATCATTTTTGAATTCGGAATATCATGTATAGCTTAGGGTGAATGTTTGGTATTTTTTCTCAAAAACTTCAATTTTTGATGAATAGTGAAACCACTAAGTTGTAGTTAAAAAAACTGATTTTTTCTTTTAAACGAAACATTACCGCTTCTGTGAATCGAATTTAAAAAATACGACATACATGGTTGTCATTAGTATGAAAATTTTGGTTCGATGCGATAAAAATAATGTTTTTTGAATAGTAACTTTTAAGTTTTATTAACCACGATTAAAGGTAATTAGTGTAATTAAAGTTAAAAATAATGTTTTAATAACATAAAAATACTTTGGCACATGTCCTAACCTTATTGGATGTGTCATGGCCGACCAATAAAATCCATGGGTCAATTTTTGGGACACCATGGAGCCACTTAGGTAAGATAATGACATTAATACAATTTATTTAAAGTAAAAATAAAAATGTCCCAAACATGTATTGTTTTACTAAAACAATTTTTACATGAGGTTATATAAGTTATCCTTTTTACTATAAATTTTAATTTTAAAGATGAAAGGATTTACAACATCATGATAATTGATTTATAAATTTTATACTCCAAATAAATAAAATTATTTATGACACAATGATGATGCAGTGTTTACATCATTAATGGATGATTTAAATAAATAAGAATATAAAGTTTAGAATAATATCCATCACTGGTCCAATTATTATTATATGATTTTATTTCGAACATGGGACACCTTATCTTCATCTTTAATGATTTTCAGACCTTTAGAAACCGAAAATCATTATATATTAAAATAATATTTTGAAGTTTTCCAAAAGAGCCCCTCCTCTCCCTTATAAAACTACCCCACTTCCTACCCATTTGAAAAACATATAAAGCCCTTTGTTTTGCCCAAAATATACTCAAATAATCTCCCATGATCCCTCCTTTCATCCTAGAATCCTTACCTTAGGCATAAATCTCTTCAAGAAACCCTTTTGGTTCAAACCAAGGGGAGTTACCCGATTTAAAGGTAATGTCTTCTCTAATCTTATTTTGTTTTATTTTACTTCTCCAACCCCCTAAACTCTTTTTATTACTTTCTTTTGTAACAACACCAGTATCTTCAATATACTAGGATGTTTTTATAAGAAGGATTCTAGCTACACTTACACACACCTCCATCTAATGGGTGAAGAACATACTATTTCTGTGGACGGTGAACTACTGCCTGACAAAATGATGATTGTTCAAATATCTCCTACTGCCTTTAATGGTGGACATTAAGATGTAACTATATTTCTATATCATATATATTTTGTTTATGTTTTCTTTATTCTTTTGTATTTTTTCATTTATAGCATACCTTTATGGTTTCCATAATGGATAAATGCGGTAATTTCATTTTAGGAAGTGCGGACTACTGCCCCCCTCAAAGTGATTTGAATCGTTAATGCCATATGTGGGACATATAAAGGATGGAGTTAATAATATTACATTTGATATTATACTGGAATTATAATTTACCTCAATATCATAATTTTTCCATTCAATTAAATGCGAAATAGAAATGAAAGTAGCATTCATGTGTACGTACGGCTTACCGTCTCCATGAACGGTGCATTTCATTTCTTACCTCTAAATGTTATGTAATATTATAAATGCATGTATATACTTAATATATATGATATATATGATATCTAAATCATGAATATAATTTTGGAGATTTTGGATATTTTACCACATGAACAACTTGTAATTATATGATTTTTATTTTTGAATCAAGTACCAAATATCGACAAAACGACCGTTATTAACTTAAATGATTACATAATGTTCATAAAATGGTAATAAGTGATATAAAAGGAATAATTAATTTGAAAAATGTTCTTAAGAAAGAAGAAATTAACTCTAGTTTATTATTCATGAGATTAAAGAACGATCTAGTCAAGTCGGACACGAGGTAAGGGACTTCGTCTCAATCTCCTTTCATTGGGGCATATTTTGTTTTAATACACGACTTTCTTTTATACGTTGTATAAACACATTTTTCTTTTCATTTCATTCAAAGGGAATCTTTTTCTACGAATCATTTTCTTAAATGAAAAAAAGGAATGTTTCTTTTAACGTACGCGGTGACAACGACCTTTCGACCACCGCGAGTATTACTCGATCTTTGGCTTCCTTAACGGGCCAGATTGTTTTTAAAAGGAAAAATAAATACCATATACTCTATTATGTATTTTGGTATTGAAAACAGTTTTGATAATTGATTTTTTATATCAATATATTTAAATGATATATTGTGATTGAAATGTGCAAATTTTTTCTTTCCTTTATATTTGTTGTATGTGTTTTGATTTTCTAATGGTACTTGGACATTTGACGGGTGGTTACGTGATAAACCAAATGACGAGCGTTGTCGTCATAAACCAGGATGAGTGGTTACATTATAACCTCCAATGCATTGGGTATGGAAGTTAGACAAATGGCTATTCCATTTAGTGACATGTGTGGAAGTCGACCGTTTGGTTATTCCATTTATGTATGTTTATGTTCCAAGTTACCTTTATATGTTATATGTTTTTTATATGGGTTTATGGTGATATTTTGGTTACAAAAGGGTAAGCAATGATAATTTATTCAGTGAAGAGTATTTACTACTTCATATAGGTTAAAAGTATTACTTATGATTAGGTATTCATGATTTACTTATTGTTTTGAAAAAGTAATAGTTTTCTTTCTTTGTGTATTCCTTAATGAGCTTTTTATGATCATCCCAAGTTTTTGGAATATTTTTCACAGGGCATAAAGTGGAATAGGGTCAAGGATGAGATCAAGGAAAGTCATGTTGTCTAAAACACGGAACTGGACATGACTCTCTTTTTTTCAAGCGTTTTTATTTTTATGAAAAAAATGGAGACTGAGTAGAAGTGTCTACTTTGTATCTTTTGAGATGTAATAGTTATGGCGTAATTCTCTAAAACTCTTAACCTGAAAAGATCCTCAATATGAATTATTCATTTAATTATAGATTAAGTAATGTTTTAAGGTCGGTTCCTTATATGTAGAATGTGTACCTAATAGTTATTTGAGCATGTTTCTTCACCACAAGTTTTCTTGATACTAAAATATAGTTTATGTTTCCTGAAAACTATTGATTTTCAAATTTCAATATACATTATATGCATTTATATCTATTATATTTTATTCAAACATTAGATGATGGAATTTCAATATTCATTAATATTTTGTCTTATTTTTAACCATTATAGCACCTTCAAATAAATGTGGATGAAGATTTTAAGGTTGAAGGTCACATTGGAATTGGTTGATTCTACAACTTGAAGTGACTATGAATTAGTGATAAACTATTGTGTGTTCCTTGATATATTTCACAATTTACATTCCAAATATATGTGTTTTTAGTGCTTCATATAATGTTTAAGACTAAAATTTAATACGTCAACTTCTTTCACATGGTTCGTTACAGCAATTAACAGTCACTAAACCAGCATATTAAATTACTGTTTCTCAATAAAACTGAACATTTCAATAAACTGTTAACGACTTAACACATTCTGAACCATGCCTTCAATGAAATCTTTGATTATAAAGATGTGTGTAATAACATAAAAATACTTCATATTTTTAAGCATATATAACACCATCTAGGATAACTGGATATGTTGTCGTATTATTTCATTATTACTTAGCCTTGTTGTATAGATTTTGTATAGAACTTGTACAATAATAGTTGTACAATAATAGATATTGTACATATATTGTACAATAAAATTTATTTTACAGAACATTTACAATAAAATAAATTTTATAGATACTGTACAGACTTTTACAATTATAGATATTGTAGAGAACTTGTAAAATAAGAGTTGAATGTATCAGACATATCCTACATATATTATTGTTGTAATATTTCATTTGTTATGTACAAAAAAAATAATTGATATTTTTAAGCAGATAACTGTATATATTTTTGTTGTAATATTTCTTTACTCAATATCCTTATTTTACATATTTGGTATAGAACTTGTACAATAAAATTTGTACAATGACATATACTGTACAAAACCTGTACAATAAATGATATTGTACAAAACATGTATAATAACAGAAATCATATAGATATTGTACAAAAATTGTATAATAAAATATATTGTACAGTACTTGTACAATACGATTTGAATAAATCTGACATGTCCTCCAAATATTGTTGTCGTAATATTTCAATTTTTATATACAATTTTTTTTTTACTTTGATGGAAGATATTCAAGTTGAAGATTCAATAAATATGTATAATGTAATTAACCTTTATGATTTCTACTATCTAAAATATCTGTATATTCAGAGTCCACTTTTATAGCTATATTCTGTACTGATAATTTTAGTTTTCAATATATTAAATGTAGTCAATATTAATGCATGGTTTCTTTCCTATATACAATGTAATATTGTTTACAATAACTGGACTTTGGAGAGATATAACATCATGGAACAAACAAGCTGTGGGGGGGGGGATGCAAGAGCAGTGGATCATTTTCTTTTATCTTAGTTATTAGTTCTTCTACTTGTACTATATATCACTTTTGATACATGTATCTGAAAATGGATCAAATACTCTATCTCAGCAGTGGACGAGACTTTTAATTTGATCACTGGATGTTTTTTTAGATAATTAGAACATGTATTTTATTTGTTTTGAATCATGTTTTTTAATTGATTAGTGGATCATTTTATATAGAATTAATTGATATCACTGTGCAAATGCACAGGTGAGTACTAGTTATTTTCTAATCATGAACGTATAGGATTTAGAAAACATAAAGGTCGGTTGAATTTTAAATTAAAAAAATGAAATATTTTAGTTTTTCCAAATAAAAAATGGATGAGAGTTCTTTTTCGGTAGCTGAAAAAAATAAAAAATGGTTCAAAATGGATGAAAACATAAAATGAATAAGTGTGGTAGCTTCTCCGACACACGACCATCCCAGTCGCTGTCCCGTTGAGTCACCCCAGCTGCTACCTGCCCAGACTCCACCAAACGCCTACTGTGACCCGCCACGAGGAGCAGCCTACCTTCTGCACCCCAGCCTTGTCCTCGCGCTTCAGCAACCATGAGCCACCATAGCCGAAGCCCGTTCCGCTTCTCCCAGCCAGATCTCAACCTAACCACCTCATTACCACCACTGATAGTAGTGCTCTATGCCGCCTTGTTAAACCTTTCGTGGCCGACCACCCACACCCGTCTAAGCCCATGGCTAGATCCGACCTTCCACAGGCCCGCCACCGACCTATCAGGTGCCTTGCATGAATTTTCGATAGCTATGCGCCAGTCGAGAATAAGCCATCCATATCCAAGTGACCCGACCCAAATCAGATGGGTGGGTCTGTCCAACCCATAATAGGTCTAGAGTCCTTCCCACATAAGATTGGCTGGGCGGGCATGCATGACCTGCCCAGTCCTTTTATATGGTATGCGGAGCCTATGAAAAAGTCATATATATATATATATATATATATCAAAAATAATTATAATTTTAGAATATAATTGAAATAATTGAATAGATTGATTAATTTATTTCCTCTATAAAAAATAAATTAATTAATGGGAATGAATGAAATATTTTTTGATTTAAAAATAAATGTAAAATTTTAATTCAATAAAATCTCCCTCGAGGGAATTCTTATTTCAAGTTAATTTTTTTTAAGAAATTAATTAACATATGTGATTTTCATGTGTATCAACTTTTCATGAGCCATAGACTTAAAAATGAATGTTTAATGTTTTTTTATTTAAATATTTTAATACATGTTTGTAATAATTATTTAATAAATGAAGATCGGTGTGTTTTCTTTGTGTCTATATATATAAGGGCCTGTGTGGCCAGATAATATTTTTTACCTATATTACGCATTCTCAATACCCCTCACATGTGTGCGAGTATTGTTGTATAATAATGTGGATGAGCAATGATGTCCTTCATGCCGAGATTTGGCAACGCATCATATAGAATTTTGATGCATTTGATGGGTGAACACTATAAATCAAGTCTCAAGTGATGTGATTCAAGGAGTTACCCCTAGGGACTAGGTTGATCCATTTTCACTCAATTGATCAACCATTACCCTCAGATCATGATTAAGTCATCTATTTTTATTTATACACGGTTTATTATTTTATCTATGTGTAGTTCTATGCATGATCAGATAAAATAATAAGAAAGTATGCATAGATAAAATGAGCTTATGTCGCGATGAATGTTTTCAATTTATTACATGATATATTGGGAGTGAGATCACATAGTACGTACTTATGAGATATAAAATGATTTCATTTCAACGTGTAATAATAAAACTCTCAAAAAAATATGACGTCGCAAACACCATACATAGTTTGAATTTGAACAAAACCAAGTGTACGAGTTTCTCGATCATCAAAAGTTGAGGGTGCCTCATACTACTAAGGAGTTCTCATGAGAGGAGTGAATTGAATTAACTGATATTGGAAGAAAACAAGTATTTAAATCTAGCTTGTTTTATCTTTAGAGGCAAGCATTGAGTAAATAATTTTTAGGATTTTAGAATATAGGACATCACTCAATAGATCACGGAATCGCATGTTAATGAGGCTGACCAGTTTAGTGTCGACCTAGAAATATTTCAGTAGTGGTGTATCCAAAACATGTAGACTATGAGGAGAGGGTTCAAGTATCTTTTTTACAAGAATACTCAATTGATATAGTATTCTAAGGGTTTCTAGTGTTCTATAAAACAGTGGGAGATATTTATTTATTAAAATAATTGATAATGTCAAATAGGTAATCAAGTTAAAAGTTCTATTCTGCTAGTTTTTTGTAGAAAAATGGAAAGTAATACTATTAGTAAATTACAATTGATATTTGATATTCTCAAGGTACAAACAATCATGAATTTTGAAGAGTAATACATGTGCTTGTGGAAATTAATACGATAACAAAAATTCACAGTGATGATGTCCACAATACCTTTCAAGCCACCTCAAGAAGCGAGAGAGCTAAAAATACTTATAGGAGACTCATGTGTTACACATATTATTTTAATTTCATAATGATGTCATCAATTTCTGATGTGTGTTGTGGATACAAAATTGGGACAAGGATGATTTTTCACATTGTGTCATCTCTAAGAAGCTTCTTAGGAGAAAGTGAAATGATATTTGAATGGATGATGATTACAACAGATGTGAAAATATGAAAGGTGAATCATGAGCCCTTGAAATGTCATTGTAATGTCCTGGAAATTCACTGTAATTTTTATTTATTTATATGGAATTATTTTGAGACCGGACTCTTTGAGAAAACCTGATTCCGAGGCCCAGTGAGCCCAAAATAGAATTTTGAACCCTTTTAGGTTTGTTTAAATTAAACTGCGTATAGGTTTTATAAATTTTAAACCGATCCTTGGATAAAAAACATGAAGGCACCATTGAACTCATAATGATGAGATTCGCTTATAAATGACTTATCATCGACCGACGTGGGTTGACTATAAAATGTAGTTTTCAATCTTTTTGGAAGAAAAATAAAATAACATAAAAAGTAATTTTATTTGTTTCTCTTCACCGTTGAGCGGTGACACGTCATCACTAGGTAGCAACGAGGAAATAACGAGTCACATTAAATGAAGCCCATTAATGAGGCTCTTAAATGTGCAATGTAATGACTAATTTGTTGAAGAATTACAGATACGTTGTTTCATTAATGAAAAAGTGTAACAACACAATGATGCAGTGTAACAGAAATGTTGCAATATGATTCTCTTTTAATTAGATAACACGTTGGAAAATCAGAGTGAGAATTTCTCTATCAAACGATGAGGAAATTCTTTCCAACTAAGAACACCGACGAATCGTTAATGACAACAACGCACCTCATAGAATAGGACCAGAGAGCGACAAACACTAACAGATTCCAACGGAAAATGAATCTCCAAGGACAAATTGCTTCAACAACGAACCTATCCCAGGTAGGGGTTAATTATTGTAATTTGAATTACTTGTTATTCTTTCTAAAACAACGAACGAGGATTAACGCATGAATATGTTGATCCACAAATCCCTTGTTCATACAGGATGGTGCTAATTCATGGGGTTTTGCATCGAGTTTAAATTTTTGATAGAACCTATATCTTCTTCCCCCATCATTTAAACCTTAACATGGAGGGTGTAGGTCAACACAAATAAGGCCCGAGCCCCTCTTCCATGGGTATTCTTGTGTATTCTTCACAGTTGAACCGCCGAGTTGATGGTGAAGCATTTTAGAGGCCGTAGAAGGGAATAAATCCCCACATAGAGGCCAAAGGCGGATATGGTCTGAAGAATAGACCACCAGAGCGGACCTGGCGGTCTGCATAGAATTCTTCTGGCATGCTGAGGAGGTCCACAATGATGCGACAAGAGCCATCGGGAACAGTTCGGCGGCTTGCGACTGGCGAATAGGGATGTGGCCACCCGACCGCGTTAGTGGAGCGGGTCACGGCTGGCGTCGTGACGCAGCATGCTGCCACTCTGTCTAGCGAGGGCCGCACATGGAATCTGAGTCGTGGTCGAGTTAGACGACCGTATGGCGCATGAACTGGATTCCCTCCTCACATCTGGGCTAGGGGAGAACGGCTCATTGTGTTGGTTAGTCAGGGGAGCGTGAACCGGGCCGCTGAACAGCCTGATATGGAGTAAGTAGGCATGATGTTGTGGGTCAGGCCGGTGGGATATTGTTGTGCCGCTAGGCGTCCTAGGATGGGAAAGAAAACTAGCCCACCAATGTATGTGAGGCCGGATAAATATGGGTCGCTAGGTGACCCAGAAGGCTGGACCCATAGCCGAACCAGACCGGGTCCAACAAGGCCTAAAGGGCATGGCCCAGTAGTCAAGCATGTCTGGGCCTACCAAGACCCTACTGGGCCGTGTCTGGTCATCCAAACTAGGTCGGGCCATGTGGGACCCTATTCTGTGTTGGTCGGGTCAGTCTGGCTAGGTTTGACCGGGCTCAGACACAACCTACTATGTTTACTAAAATGCCCATATATTTCAGACCGGGCATCCGATTGATGATCTTTTGGCGGTGTTGGAACCCTCACGATGAGATAGCTATTTTGGAATTATCAAATGAGTTTTTAATGGAACATGAAATATGAAGAATGGTTTTAAGAATGGATTCTCCCAAAATCCAGCGCGTTACATGCAGAAATCCTACAAGTGAAAAGAGATCTTATGTCGATTAGCTACTAGAGACCATATGTGGATCAACTACATAAAACCCTATGTGGATTAGCTACAAGCAACCATATGTGGATCAGATACAATTTCTTATGTGGGAAGCCGCTCTGTGTGACCCGGTAGGCCCACGGTGGGAAGCATCTCTATGTGACCCAGCATACCCACAGTACTCATCAGGGATGAGTACCTTAGCAGTCCAAGGTGTTCAGTTTACGACTGAATTTTTTTCCATACATACATTTGATTATACCTGCGTGAGATAACAATACCTTTGGTATTCTTTGATTTGTGGTACCTACTGAGTATTGTGTTATTCACCCCTACACGGGCTTCGCCCGTACGTGTTGTGTCCCACACAAGTGATCGACGCTTCAAAGGATACCATGGTGGTCTGGGACCAGGTGTTTCTCAGTGAGACGAGACGAATGGATGCTTCGATGGAGACCTTGGTGGTCCGGGACCCAGTGGTTCTCCGTGATACGAGACAGACGAACGTACATCTATAGCTACATGAAGCTACCATTCTCTTACCCTTCAGGTGGGGTCTCAAGAAGACAGACCGTGGAAGTTGTACATTTCATTGTGGTTTGGGCTTGTATTCTAGCCCCTTTTTTTCTTTCAGTTTGTACTATACTCTCATTAATTTTCTTATGGATAGTTTTGTTTTACATTGTGTTTACTTTCTCTAGTTTTAGCATTGTATGTTTGTACATGTTTTAAGGAAAATGCCTTCCCTTTTTGGGAAATGCCTACCCGGTGCTAGTCGCAAGCCCCTGGCCTACGGAACTCGGTCTTAGGGTAGTCATGGCATAGGTCATGGAGGATGGGTCATGAAAAAGTGGTATCAGAGGCGGTCAGTTCTACTAGAAGAACTAATAGTCTATAAAGTTTGAGGGGGTAATGGTGTTAAGTGTTTCTAGTTCGACATTCAGGCCACGAAGACCAGTATTGTTGTGGTAGCTGACAGACGTATCCATACACCAGAATCATGAATTATGTTTTCCAACATCGTTTATGAAAACACTAGTTGTATGAATCTTTGAGTTTTTTCCCATGATTTTTTTAGTCAGAGTCATCTCACCAGGTATAATAAATTGACCTTGGTTAATCTTGATTCTCTTCTAAGATGCATCCATGCAGACAGCCAGCCATGATTCTAGTGTGTGACCACGAGGATATTCCACAGAGCGATGATACTTTAGTACAAGGACCATTATCTGAGATAGTACATTTGGGTAATGTCCCAACGATACCACCGCCTGTTGTTCAACATTTACTACTGAAACCACTGGTATAGGATGAACGCAGGCTCAGTACCTTACATGAGTTCCAGAGACAGAGAACTCCTAGTTTTAGGGGATGGAAAGATCCTTAGGTCACTAAGGATTGGCTTGAGGTGGTGACACAAGTCTTCTTCTCAGTGAGGATGCCACTTGACCAGATGGTAGTCCTGGTAATGAGACTTCTATGTGGCTCAACAGGGAGACGACAGGGTTTAGACCACCCGATCATACGATGAGGTGACTTTTTCATGGATAGATATTGAGAACCACTCTTAGAGAAGGTGATCTTTCCATAAAAGCTAAGGGTTATGTATGTCCAAGAGCTTTGGAAACTTCAACAGGATGACCTGTCGGTAGCTGAGTATTCATCGAGGTGTAATGACCCTTCCATGTACTTGATGAATATGATATGACCAGTGCTTCAGGTCTCGGACCTCTAAGAGATGTGTTTGATGGACATCTACGATAGTAATATTACTATGTGAATTCCTATTTATTATAGGGTTCTAGAGATAAACTATGTGGTTGAAAGTCCTTTGGGTGAGTAGATATAGTTATTTTATGTCATCAGTGGGAAAACAGGAACACATTAATCTGCAGGGTGGTAAGTGTAGAAGAGGATATGATAGGGTAGTAAGAGGTTGTATAAATTTCATCATGTTATGACCAACACCCCAATGTGGTCCACACCGGGCTCATGGATCTTCAGGATTGGTTAAGGGGTAGTTGCATGTGGACATCCTTACGCATAGAACATTGGATGTTTTGAGATGAGTCTGGAGTTTCCTACAGTGGTGGATGAGTCTGAGGACATCTTTCCAGAGGATGTTGTTGGACTACCTTCTCGCGGGGAGGTATACTTTTACATTGAACTATATTCTGGGAGGACACCAATATCTACACATATATATAGCATTTCTTCGGAAGAGTTCCATGATATGTGGTTACCGTTGGAGAACTTGTAGAGGAAGGGGTTTGTAAGGCCCAAAATTTCCCAATGGGCAGCCCCAGTGTTGTTTTCCAAAATGGAAGATAGAAGATTGCGGTAATGTGTGGACTTCCATTGCCTAAACTAGGTGAAAGTAAAGGTCAAGTATCCTCAAATGAGGATTGATGACCTTTTTGATCAGCTAAAGGGAGTAAGATAGTTCTCGATGGTAGACCTCATATCATGCTATCACCAGCTTTGAGTATGAGATGAGGACATCCTGAAAATTGATTTTAGATGTTGCCATGACCACTGCGAGTACTTAGTGATTATTTTTGGCATGTAAAACTCCCCAAAAACATTCATGGGACTCATGAACAAGATCTTCCAGCCACACATAGACCGGTTTTGTAGTGGTCTTCATTGATGACACCTTAGTGTATTCAGGGTCCGAGGGGGGCCACGCGGTACACCTGAGGATGGTTCTGGACACACTCTAAGAGAAACATATTTATAGAAAGATCTCAAAGTGTGAGATCTGGATACTAAAGGTCTATTTCTTGGGACAAGTCATCTTAGATACTGGAGTTTCGGTGGATCCAGTGAATATCAAGGGGTTCTTTCTTGAGAGCCACTCAAGAGTATTATCGAGGTGTATAGTTTCCTTAGGTTAGCTAGGTACTATTGAAGGTTTTTACCTGACATCTCCAGAGTAGTGGCACCAATGACGACATTGATGAAGAAGGGAAAAACCTTCATATGGATAGAAGGATGCTAGTAGAGCTTTCAACTGCTATGTCAGAGCCTAACAAGTAGCCCTATCTTGAGACTACTAGAGGAGGACGGTGGTTATGTAGTTTTCTGCGACACATTCGGGATCATACTGGGTTGTCTCCTAATGTAGTACTGATTAGTTATCACTTATGGTTATTTATAGTTGAGGTAGTATGAGCAGAACTACACAACCCATGACCTGTAGCTAGAAGTAGTGGTATTTTCTTTGAAGATATGGTGGCACTACTTGATGGGTGAATAGGTTACCGTCTACTCTAACCACAAGAGTCTTAGGTATATATTCTCCCATAAGGACCTAAAATTGAGGCAACTATGATGGCTATATTTCCTACTGGACTATGACTTTGAGATGGTCTATACTCTCAGGATGGAGAATATGGTGGCAGACGCACTTAGTAGGAGGTCTTGTTTGCAGCTACTAAGTGAGGCGATTGAGCAGCTAGCTGAAATGCAGATATCCTTCATGGATGATGATGGAGCATCTTTACTTCAGTCGATGACTGTCACTCCCACAACCTTACAATGAGTTAGGGAGGCACAACTTGTGGATGTTGACTGCGAGGCATGACATGCTGAGTTATCCTCAGGATATTCTCTTGATATATTTTTGATAGGTATAGAGCACATCATCCTTTTCAAAGGGTTCTCCACAGTACCAGTGGCTTGGAGGGAGGAGGTGTTGAGGTTTTTTCATACATCCCTTTATATTTACATATAGGTGTGGTGAAAATGTTCTAGGATCTATGACGTCTGTACTGGTGTTTATGGATGAAGAGAGAAGTGGAAGAGTTTGTTTTGTGGTGGCTCGCTTGTCAACCAATGAAGTTTGAGAAATTGTTTCCAGCGTGCTTGGCCCATCCACTTGAGGTGCTAGAATAGAAGTGGGATGCTATCTCGATGGAATTCATGATGGGGCTATCATGCACGTCCAAGGTACACAATTCTATCTTGGTGATCATTCACCGAATCCCCAAGTCGGCTCACTTCCATCCCATTTGGGAACATAGATTAGTGGAGGGATTGGAATTCCTCTATGTCTAGGTGTAACACCCCAGGTAAATAAAGAATATGACATTTTCATATTTATCCATATTTGTGAATAAAATATTGATATGACTTTAAAGGGGATTCTATGCTCGATGGCGTACCCAACACACAGCAACGAGTTTCTTGGGAATCTTACGTTTCACTCTAATAATAAAATAATATTATTTTAAATGGTAGTTAACATGTAGCCGTTGTAATGGCGGGAATGGATAGAAATAACTAAAATATGATTATATATGTTTTTAAATGTTTTGACATTTATCCAATAAAGGATAGAGGCTTAAAATACGGAAAGAATTCAATTTTAGGCATATATGCCCTAGTTTTCACTAAAGGTTCACTTATCACCTTTTGATGGCGAACCATCATTAAATATAGTTTTGTTCACTCTTATACATTCTATTGGACCAAATAAAACTCTTCTTAAGAATCGGGACATCAAAATTTACTTTGTGTAAAATTTTGGTATCTTTCCGATAAAGTTCATTTTTTCAATGAATAGTGTAAAATGTTGTATTTTAATTCAAAACCTCTTTTTAATCTAATTTATTTATATGATTAGATTATCTTTTGAATTGGTTTTAAAGTGAAATTAGAATATATTTTTACCATTAAATCCAATAGTGGTCATTGGAATTAATTTCACTTTGAAATCAGACTTAAACTAGTGTCAATCTTTTGATACTTATTGTTTTATAAAAACACGCTATTTGCTCTGACAGCGGGAATTAATTATTAAATTAATTAATGTGACTAATATGATTTGAATTTTGTAAAACGGACTTCATTTTTGAATTTGGAATATCAAATATAGCTTAGGGTGAAGGTTTGGTATTTTTCTGAAAAACTCCAATTTTTGATGAATAGTGAAACCACTAAGTGGTACTTATAAAGACTGATTTTCCGTTTAAATGAAATTTTTGCATCTTTGTGTTTTTAATTTCAAAAATCCGACATACATGGTTGTCATTAAGAAGTAAAATGTGGTTCAATGGGATAAAAATAATTTTTTGGTGAATAGTAACTTATTAAGTTTTTAATCACGATTAGTGGTAATTAGTGTAATTTAAGGTAAAAATGATATTATAAGAATGTGAAAACACCATGACACTTGTCCTACACCTATTGGGTGAGTCATGTTGGACCAAGACAAGCCATGGTCCTACTTGGGGACCACATGGATCCACTTTGGTTGGGAAATGACATAAATAACTTTTTATTTAATGTAAAAGTAAAAGTGACACAAACATGATATGTTTTACTAAAACAATTTTTAAGTGGGGTTATACAAGTCATCTTTTTGATTATAAATAATAATTGGAAAGATAAAACGATTTCCTACATCATAGTATTTTTTTTATAATTTTTAGACATTAAATAAAGTAAATTATTTATGACATAATAATGATGCAGCGATGACATCATTATTTGACGATTTAAATAAAATGGAAAGATAATGTAAAATCTATGAACTAAACATGTCCAAAACTTATTGGATGAGTTGATTTCGAAGCCTTATCACCTTATCCACGAATTCTATCAATGTGGGACCTTTTAAAACCGAAACACATTTTCAAATAAAGTAATATTTCTTACTTTCCAAAAGTGCCCCTCCTCTCCTCTTATAAAAGGCCCCCACCTCTACCTCATTTCACACACTCCTCAAGCCTTTGGCTCGGCCAAACCCTGCCCATTTACTCTCTCCACATCCCTATCCTCATCCTAGAGGATTAACTTTGGGAATAATCCTTTCAAAGAAAGCCTTTAGGCTCAAATCAAAAGGAGTTACACTTTTAAAGGTAATTCATTCTCTCATGTTCATTTGTTTTATTTTGCTTCTCCAACCCCCTAAACTCTTTTTATTTATTTCTTTTGTAACAACACCAGTATCTTAAATATACTAGGATGTTGTTATAATATTTATTCGAGCTACACTCTCACACAACTACATCAAATGGTTAAAGAACATACGGTTTCCGTGGATGGCGAAATTGTGCCTCCCGAAACGATGATTGTTCAATGCTCATTTAACACCTTCAAAGGTGTACATTATGATGTCACTATTTTTATATATGATATATAATATGTTTATGTTTTACTTATGCTTCTTTATTTTTCATTTGTGTCTTACCTTTATGGCTTCCATTATGGGTATACGCGATATCTTCATTTTAGGAAGTGCGGACTACCGCCCCCTCAAAGTGATTTGATTCGTTAAATACCATATGTGGGACTTATAAAGGATGGAACTATGATATTATATATGATATTATACTGGAATTATAATATACCTTTATATCATTATGATTCCATTCTATAAAATACGAAATAGAAATGAAAGTAGCGTTCATGCGTACGTACGGATTACCGTCTCCATGAACGGTGCATTTCATTTCTTTCCTCTAAATGATTATGTGATTTTATAAATACATGTATATTCTGTATATATATGATATATATGATATCCAATTCAGGAATTTCATTTTTGGATATGAAGAACCTTTGACCACACGAACAACATGTAATTGTAAGAAGTCCACTTTCGACTTAAGAACCAAATATCGACAAAACAAACATGATTAACTTAAATGATTAAATAATGTTTATAACATGGTAATAAGTGATATAAAAGGAATAATGAACTTTAAAAAGGTTCTTAAGGAAGTATAAATTAACTCAAGTTTATTATTCATGAGATTAAAGAACGATCGAGTCAAGTCGGACCCGAGGTAAGGGATCCTACTCCTCTCTTTCTTTTTAAGTATACACTTTTATGTCATTCCTTTTAAAGCTCATATTTCTTGTTATTGGGATGATCTTTTATATTACACTTACTATAATTTTTATGTTCATGTGATGAGAGACCCTATTCTCTCTCATCAATCCATTTTGGAAGTTTTATGTGGCGCCGTTAGGCTGCCGAGTTTTCTTAAGGGATTTTTCATCTCACTTTTATTCCCGTGAGATTTATGCTACATTCGCCACAAATTCCATTGAGTGGTGTATGTACTGCCCATTATTCTACTATTTGTGTAATATACTTTCGTTTATGAGTATTTACATCAATGACCTATTGTCTTTCTTTCATGGGGTGTATGTTTTGAAAGATACCCAAGTCGGTAAGGGAACCTTTCACCCTCCTCTTTTTTAAAAGACTTCTTTTATTGGGTCTTTTAATTTACATATTTTTATGTTGGGATATGTTCTCATACATTCTTATTGATGTAAATTTTATGTCCAAGTGATGAGATACACTTTTTATCTCTCATCAACTCATTTTGATTTGATGTCGTTAGGCTGTGAAGGGAACTTTTTAACCCAATTTCGATTTCTTTGGGTTCAACTTGTAGTCATTGAATATGTCATCCATTGAATACGTGTGATTGACCTTTTATTGTTTTACACTTAATATCCACTTATATTGGGTGTATATATATTTGTCACACATATTTTTGAGATTTATTTGTCCTTAATTTAAGGATACCTTCTTTATAAGGGATTTCATCACATTTGACATTTCTATTGAGGGTTCATTGTTGTTATGCACCAATTCACTCTTATATGGTGTATATACTGTCCTTTGGAGTATTATATCATGAATCCTTTTATTCTCATGATATTATAAAGTTCTGACTAAATGTTATTCCTCGATTATTGTATTCAAGTGTCTCTAATTTTGGTAAAACCCCTTTAACCAAAATATCGTTTTAAATGTTTTAATTATTTGTTCTTATTAATATCCATGTTTTCAAAATGGTTTTAAGGATTTATTTATATGGATACTAATGGTTTAAAATGTTAAAAGCTTCAAGGTGGTATGGGACACTTTGATTCAAAAATCTCTTTATTAAATGTTTTAAATGGTTTTGGAAATGGTTTCTTTTTGAATGGATTCATTATTTCAATATCCTAAAATGTTATATTGTGATTGAAATGTGGAAATGTTATGTTTCCTTTATTCATGTTTATGTGATACGATTATGTTATGGTTCTTGGGCATTGTTATGAAGAACGGGTGGTTCCGTGATAAACTAAGGGCGGGTGAGCCCGATATAGCTCTCCAATGCATTGGGTAACGCGAAGAAGTGAAACGTTAAGGTTTCTCCGAAGAGATTTAGGGAATATACTATGATGGGTATTCCAAACGTAACCTAGAGGGTTACTCCCTACGTAAGAATGTTATGAATGCCTCAAGTTACCTTTATGTCTTATGTTTTCTATGATTTATTCATGATTTGATATGCCTATATTTTATGGGTAAAGTATGATTTCATTCTTATGTATATATGAACTCATGTTTCCTTTCCATATTTTTATAACCCTTACTGAGCTTTTTATGCTCATCCCAAGTTTTTGAAATGTTTTTCACAGGTCAAGGGAAAGGTACATGATGTGATGATAGTGTCGAGGATGTGTCAAGAAAGAATCCATGTTTCATTTTAAATATGTTTCCGTTGATGGGAAGAATGAATAATGTCTTTTATGTAACCACTTTGTTTAAATGTGAAATGTAATGCAAGTTTCATGATCTAATTCTCTAAAACTCTAAAACAGAAAAGATCCTCAATGTGTAATCTTGTAATAACTCAAGATTAAGTAAGGTTTAAGGCTGGGGCCTTATAGTTGGTATCAAAGGTCGGTTTAGATAACTTTAGAGGTTAGGGTATTCTTTAAGCATAAGTGACATTACCATAATGGTTAGGATTTCAGAAAGAGTCCTAGTTTTAGATAAAGTGATTGAGTAAGTGTATCTTAGTGTTTACCTTCCTCATTAGTACATGATGGTTTTGTTGATATACTCACACTGACATTTCTATTTTTAGTGAATGGATGGATCTAGCAGGCACCAAAGAGACAACAGGTTTGAAGGAAACTGTGGTGGTTCTCTGATTAAGATACTAGATAAAATGGAGGATTCAATGAGGAAACTCGTGGTTGTTATAAACCAAATATCAAGGAGTCATGATCAACCACTTCAACCTCGGTGAGTTCTCTAATGCGTCATGTACGAGATGGCCAACTCGATGTGGAAATTCAGGTAATAATTATTAAGGTAACCATTAGGGTTTATATGATCCTTACTTTTGAGGTAATTATGGGTTACTCTATGATATGATGGAAAATGAAAGGAATGAGATAAACTTGAGGTTAAAATATGATATGATTATTCTTGAAGATTTTATCTCATTTTGGGGAATATTTTAAGAATTATATAGTTTTGGATAAAGGACAACACACAGACCGTGTGACAACCCGTCGCGTCGGACAAAGCTGCGTGAATCGAACCCACAACCAAAGTGCGACTGGTATTTATCACCTACCACTGGACTACGTGAAGTCCCTGGTTAGTTTGACTGATTCTTTTTAGTTATATGATTTTATGAATTAAGAGTAAGTTGATTTTGGGTTATTTATAAAAATGATTAACCTATCATGGAGGATATGTGATTAGGATAATTACTTTTCAATGCGAGACCTTAGGAGCGACTGATGTTGTTTGGAGATAAATGTTACGATTTAACTTGGAAGACTATGTGACTAAATCCTTAAAATATTTGGGTTTCAATCTTAGTTTTAATTACTTTGAAGGATTTTATGGAAAAATTGTTTATCTAATGGTCCTCGTTGAACTTTGGGTTTTGTTTGACAAATCATGGAGGTTAAGAATAGATTTTCTTTTATAAAGGGTTATCCTTTTCTGGATTATCTGATCTTGTACTAGAGTTTTTGGTTTTGGTTTTGGTTAAAGTCTAAAGACATGGGAGGTATATAGTTCTCTTTTGTTGATTAGGTGATTTTCTAAAAGTTGATTATAGTACTTTTAATGTGAACAAGTCTTCCTAAATACTCGCCTTCTGAAGAAAATATGAGTTTGATTAAGGAATCTAGTAAAAGTTGAAAGTCAACATGATAAGTGATTATGTTTCCTTATGAATAAATTCCTCAATAAAAAGTAGCTTAAAACAAAAACGTTGTCTATTAGCTTTTCCTACTGGGGAATTGAATACCGTTTAACCCATCACATGTTTGTGATTTTCTCATTGTTAACTTTCTCCTAGACATGTTTACTATCACTCTCCCTCAAGAACATGACCCTTTGTTTTTTCCTCCATGTCCATATTTTCATACTTGGAATCCTAGTATGGGTTAACTCGGGTGACCTTTGTACTTATCTTTCTTTATTTTAAAGTGTTTGTTTTACCGACTTTTGTTCCGATGTGGGACTTTCAAGGATGTTTCCAAGCACAATTTTAAAATTGCGAGGACGCAATTCCCAAAAGGGGGGAAGGATGTAACACCCCAGGTAAATAAAGAATATGACATTTTAATATTTATCCATATTTGTGAATAAAATATTGATATTACTTTAAAGGGGATGCTATGCTCGATGGCGTACCCAACACACAACAACGAGTTTCTTGGGAATCTTACGTTGCACTCTAATAATAAAATAATATTTTTTTAAATGGTAGTTAACATGTAGCCGTTGTAATGGAGGGAATGGATAGAAATAACTAAAATATGATTACATATGTTTTTAAATTTTTTTACATTTATCCAATAAAGGATAGAGGCTTAAAATACGGAAAGAATTCAATTTTAGGCATATATGCCCTAGTTTTCACTAAAGGTTCACTTATCGCCTTTTGATGGCGAACCATCATTAAATATAGTTTTGTTCACTCTTATACATTCTATTGGACCAAATAAAACTCTTCTTAAGAATCGGGACATCAAAATTTACTTTGTGTAAAATTTTGGTATCTTTCCGATAAAGTTCATTTTTTCAATGAATAGTGTAAAATGTTGTATTTTAATTCAAAACCTCTTTTTAATCTAATTTATTTATATGATTAGATTATCTTTTGAATTGGTTTTAAAGTGAAATTAGAATATATTTTTACCATTAAATCCAAGAGTGGTCATTGGAATTAATTTCACTTTGAAATCAGACTTAAACTAGTGTCAATCTTTTGATACTTATTGTTTTATAAAAACACGCTATTTTCTCTGACAGCGGGAATTAATTATTAAATTAATTAATGTGACTAATATGATTTGAATTTTGTAAAACAGAATTCATTTTTGAATTCGGAATATCAAATATAGCTTAGGGTGAAGTTTTGGTATTTTTCTGAAAAACTCCAATTTTTGATGAATAGTGAAACCACTAAGTGGTACTTATAAAGACTGATTTTCCGTTTAAATGAAATTTTGCCATATTTATGTTTTGAATTTCAAAAATCCAACATACATGGTTGTCATTAAGAAGTAAAATGTGGTTCAATGGGATAAAAATAATTTTTTGGTGAATAGTAACTTATTAAGTTTTTAATCGCGATTAGTGGTAATTAGTATAATTTAAGGTAAAAATGATATTATAAGAATGTGAAAACACCATGACACTTGTCCTACACCTATTGGGTGAGTCATGGCCGACCAAGACAAGCCATGGTCCAACTTGGGGACCACATGGATCCACTTTGGTTGGGAAATGACATAAATAACTTTTTATTTAATGTAAAAGTAAAAGTGACACAAACATGATATGTTTTACTAAAACAATTTTTAAGTGGGGTTATACAAGTCATATTTTTGATTATAAATAATCATTGGAAAGCTAAAAAGATTTCCTACATCATAGTATTTTTGTTTATAATTTTTAGACATTAAATAAATTAAATTATTTATGACATAATAATGATGCAGCGATGACATCATTATTTGACGATTTAAATAAAATGGAAAGATAATGTAAAATCTATGAACTACACATGTCCAAAAATTATTGGATGAGTGGATTTCGAAGCCTTATCACCTTATCCACGAATTCTATCAATGTGGGACCTTTTAAAACCGAAATACATTTTCAAATAAAGTAATATTTCTTACTTTCCAAAAGTGCCCCTCCTCTCCTCTTATAAAAGGCCCCCACCTCTACCTCATTTCACACACTCCTCAAGCCTTTGGCTTGGACAAACCCTGCCCATTTACTCTCTCCACATCCCTATCCTCATCCTAGAGGATTCCCTTTGGGCAGAATCCTTTCAAAGGAAGCCTTTAGGCTCAAATCAAAAGGAGTTACACTTTTAAAGGTAATTCATTCTCTCATGTTCATTTGTTTTATTTTGCTTCTCCAACCCCCTAAACTCTTTTTATTTATTTCTTTTGTAACAACACCAGTATCTTCAATATACTAGGATGTTGTTATAATATTTATTCGAGCTACACTCTCACACAACTACATCAAATGGTTAAAGAACATACGGTTTCCGTGGATGGCGAAATTGTGCCTCCCGAAACGATGATTGTTCAATGCTCATTTAACACCTTCAAAGGTGTCAATTATGATGTCACTATTTTTATATATGATATATAATATGTTTATGTTTTACTTATGCTTCTTTATTTTTCATTTGTGTCTTACCTTTATGGATTCCATTATGGGTATACGCGATATCTTCATTTTAGGAAGTGCGGACTACCGCCCCCTCAAAGTGATTTGATTCGTTAAATACCATATGTGGGACTTATAAAGGATGGAACTATGATATTATATATGATATTATACTGGAATTATAATATACCTTTATATAATTATGATTCCATTCTATAAAATACGAAATAGAAATGAAAGTAGCGTTCATGCGTACGTACGGATTACCGTCTCCATGAACGGTGCATTTCATTTCTTTCCTCTAAATGATTATGTGATTTTATAAATACATGTATATGCTGGATATATATGATATATATGATATCCAATTCAGGTATGTCATTTTTGGATATGAAGAACCTTTGACCACACGAACAACATGTAATTGTAAGAAGTCCACTTTCGACTTAAGAACCAAATATCGACAAAACAAACATGATTAACCTAAATGATTAAATAATGTTTATAACATGGTAATAAGTGATATAAAAGGAATAATGAACTTTAAAAAGGTTCTTAAGGAAGTATAAATTAACTCAAGTTTATTATTCAGGAGATTAAAGAACGATCGAGTCAAGTCGGACCCGAGGTAAGGGATCCTACTCCTCTCTTTCTTTTTAAGTATACACTTTTATGTCATTCCTTTTAAAGCTCATATTTCTTGTTATTGGGATGATATTTTATATTAAACTTACTGTAATTTTTATGTTCATGTGATGAGAGACCCTATTCTCTCTCATCAATCCATTTTGTAAGTTTTATGTGGCGCCGTTAGGCTACCGAGTTTTCTTAAGGGATTTTTCATCTCACTTTTATTCCCGTGAGATTTATGCTACATTCGCCAAAAATTCCATTGAGTGGTGTATGTACTGCCCATTATTCTACTCTTTGTGTAATATACTTTCGTTTATGAGTATTTACATCAATGACCTATTGTCTTTCTTTCATGGGGTGTATGTTTTGAAAGATACCCAAGTCAGTAAGGGAACCTTTCACCCTCCTCTTTTTTAAAAGACTTCTTTTATTGGGTCTTTTAATTTACATATTTTTATGTTGGGATATGTTCTCATACATCCTTATTGATGTAAATTTTATGTCCAAGTGATGAGATACACTTTTTATCTCTCATCAACTCATTTTGATGTGATGCCGTTAGGCTGTGAAGGGAACTTTTTAACCCAATTTCGATTTCTTTGGGTTCAACTTGTAGTCATTGAATATGTCATCCATTGAATATGTGTGATTGACCTTTTATTGTTTTACACTTAATATCCACTTATATTGGGTGTATATATATTTGTCACACATATTTTTGAGATTTATTTGTCCTTAATTTAAGGATACCTTCTTTATAAGGGATTTCATCACATTTGACATTTCTATTGAGGGTTCATTGTTGTTATGCACCAATTCACTCTTATATGGTGTATATACTGTCCTTTGGAGTATTATATCATGAATCCTTTTATTCTCATGATATTATAAAGTTCTGACTAAATGTTATTCCTCGATTATTGTATTCAAGTGTCTCTAATTTTGGTAAAACCCCTTTAACCAAAATATCGTTTTAAATGTTTTAATTATTTGTTCTTATTAATATCCATGTTTTCAAAATGGTTTTAAGGATTTATTTATATGGATATTGATGGTTTAAAATGTTAAAAGCTTCAAGGTGGTATGGGACACTTTGATTCAAAAATATCTTTATTAAATGTTTTAAATGGTTTTGGAAATGGTTTCTTTTTGAATGGATTCATTATTTCAATATCCTAAAATGTTATATTGTGATTGAAATGTGGAAATGTTATGTTTCCTTTATTCATGTTTATGTGATACGATTATGTTATGGTTCTTGGGCATTGTTATGAAGAACGGGTGGTTCCGTGATAAACTAAGGGCGGGTGAGCCCGATATAGCTCTCCAATGCATTGGGTAACGCGAAGGAGTGAAACGTTAAGGTTTCTCCGAAGAGATTTAGGGAATATACTGTGATGGGTATTCCAAACGTAACCAAGAGGGTTACTCCCTACGTAAGAATGTTATGAATGCCTCAAGTTACCTTTATGTCTTATGTTTTCTATGATTTATTCATGATTTGATATGCCTATATTTTATGGGTAAAGTATGATTTCATTCTTATGTATATATGAACTCATGTTTCCTTTCCATATTTTTATAACCCTTACTGAGCTTTTTATGCTCATCCCAATTTTTTGAAATGTTTTTCACAGGTCAAGGGAAAGGTACATGATGTGATGATAGTGTCGAGGATGTGTCCAGAAAGAATCCATGTTTCATTTTAAATATGTTTCCGTTGATGGGAAGAATGAATACTGTCTTTTATGTAACCACTTTGTTTAAATGTGGAATGTAATGCAAGTTTCATGATCTAATTCTCTAAAACTCTAAACCTGAAAAGATCCTCAATGTGTAATCTTGTAATAACTCAAGATTAAGTAAGGTTTAAGGCTGGGGCCTTATACTAGGAGATAGTGTATATTCATGGGGTTCCTTCTATGATCATCTCGGATTGTGATGCTCGCTTCACATCTCCACTATGGATGGGATTACATGAGGTTTTCGGGACACATCTGCAATTGAGCACAGCTTTTCACACACAGAATAATGGTTAAATGGAGAAAACAATACAGACCTTGGAGGAAATTCTTCATGATATCATTCTTAATTTTGATCGCATTTGGGAGGACCACTTACCATTGGTGGAGTTTGCATACAACAACAGCTACCGCTCCACCATCGGTATGGCACCATTTGAGGCACTATATGGACGACCATGTAGGTCACCATTATGCTAGATAGAGCCAAGGTATTCAGCACTCACAGGTCCAAAGTTGGTACGAGCTTCCACTTAGAATGTGAAGATCATCCGTGAGTATATGAGGATGTCACAGAGTAAGCATAAATCTTATCCTACAGGAGACAGAGGCCCTTAAAGTTCTACGAGGGCGACCAGGTGTTTCATCGGGTCTCACCCTGATGGGGATTGCAGAGATTTGGTCGGGTCGGAAATTTATCTCTGAGATTCATTGGCCCTTTATAGATTTTGAGAAGAGTTGGTGAGGTGGCGTACCAGATGGATCTTCCCCCACAGATGCACTAGGTGCATGATGTTTTCCAAGTGTTATAGTTGAGGAGGTACATGCATGATCCATCGCACATCATCGACTTTGGAGAGATGAAAATTGATGATGAGGTGATGTTTGTGGAGTTCCTAGGGGGGGTAGAGGATCGATAGGAATGGGTCCTACATGGATAATCGATTCCTCTAGTATACGCTTGATGGTATCATGAGAATATACTAGAGAGAATGTGATCTTAGGGGGAGAAATTCATGATCAGTACCTTCATTTGTTTTTTTATCCCCTGTTTTGGTTTATGAGGATGTAAAGCCTTAAATGGGGGTGGGGTAATGTAATTTCCTGAAAGTTACATGTACATTTTTTTAATTATATGGAATTATTTCAAGACTAAACGCTTTACCAACATCTAATTCCATGGCCCGGTGATCCTGGAATAGAATTTTGAACTTTTTTAGGTTTGTTTAAATAAAAATGTGAGAGGATTTTTCTAACATTTAAACTAATGGTCAGATAAAAAATATGAGGGAAAAATTGAAGTCAGAACAATGGGATTCACCTAGAAAGGACCAATCTTTGACCAATGAGGGTCGAACATAAAAGATAGTTTTTGTACATTTTGAAAGAAAAAAATAACTTAAAAATTTATTTTATTTGTTTCTATTCACCATTGAGCAGTGGCACGTCAGCACTGCAATAGTGATGATGATGCGACAAAGAGTCGCATTAAATTAATACCATTAATGAGTCTCTTAAATGTGTGGTGTAACGATTCATTAACTGAAGTATAACAGATACATTGTTACATTACTGAAACATCGTAACAACTTGAAAACACAGTGTAACGAAAATGATGTGATTCACTTATCTTTTAATGAGATAACCGGTTGGAGAATCAGAGATGGAATTTCTCTGAAGAATGGAGAGGAAATTCTCTCCAACGAAGAACAACAGATAATTTCTAGAGACAACAATGCATCTCGACGAATGGGACCGAAGAGTGATGAATGTTAATGGATTCTAATGGAATGTGAATCCCTATGGATTAATCGCTTTAGCAATGAACCTATCCTAGTTAGTAGTTACATTTTGAAATTTTAATTCCCCATTCATCTTTCTAAAAAAACAAATGTGGATCAACGAACGAACATGATGATCCGTAGATCACTTGTTCTTGAAAGAGGGTTCTTATTCTCAGAGTTTTTTATCTGGGTTTAATTGCTGAGAGAACCTAAATAGTATCCCTCTTTTTTGAAACTCTAATGCGAAGGGTGCAGGCCGGCATGAATATTGCCTGAGCCTCTCTATTGTGGGTGTTCTTGTGCATTTTTTGTGGAAAATACCTCAGAGTTGACAGTGAATCAGTTTTGAGGCTGTATCAGGGAAAAGAGACCCGATGGAGGCTGGAGATATAGACGGTATAAAGAACGGACAACCAAATCATACCCGGTGATCCATGTAAAATCCTACCGACGCATCGAGGAAGGCTGCGACAGTGCGGTAGGAGCAGGCGACTGGTGGATAGGGATGCGGCCACCCAGCCACATGGGTGGAGTGGGCCGCGACGCGGCGCATTGGCACATGATCTAGCGGGGACCGCATATATAATCTAATGGGCAGCTGACTTAGCCAGCTGTGGGTCTCACGAACTGGATGCACTCTTGGCATCCGGGCTGGAGGAGACCATCCCATTGTGCGGTTCGGGCCGGGGGTGCAAACTGGGCCGCTAAGTGGCCAAGATTGGAGTAAGTCAGACCACTATTGTAGGCCTGGATGGAAGAATAAAGTCAGTCCATTGGGTATCCCAAGTCAAGAAAGAAAACTGGCCTTCTAGTGCGTGTTGGACTAGATAAATCAAGGTCTTTGGGCGACCCCACAGGCAGGACCCACGACCGAATAGGGCTGGGTCCAGTATGGCCCGATGGTCCTGGCCCAATAGCCAGGTCAGACTGGGCTGACCTAGAACCAACCGGGTCAGTTCGGGTTGGCCAAACCGGTTGGGGTCATGTAGGACCCCCAGATGCGTTGGTTGTGTCAGTTCGACTGGGTGGGACTGGGGCCAGACAAAACCAAACCCTGTTTACTAAAACACCAATATCATTAAAACCGAGCATCTGATCGTAGATCCATTTAAAGAGTTGGAACCCTCACAACAAGAGGTTATTTTGGTATATTATAAAGAGGTTTTCAGGGACTTGGAAATAAAAATATTTTCTTGAAGAGTGTATTCTCCTGAAATCATGTGCGCTACGTGTGGAAATCCTATGGCAGATAAGCGACCCGGTGTTGATCAACTACAATCTACCCTGTGTGGATCAGCTATAAGGGACCCTGTGTGGATCAGCTACAAGAAACCGTATGTGGATTAGCTACAAGCGACCCTGTGTGGATCAGCTATAATAACCTAAGTGGGAAGCGACTCTGTGTGCCCCGGAAGTCCCATGGTGGGGAGTGACTTAGTGTGACCCAGCATACCCATGGTACTCATTAGAGATTAGTAACTCTGTAGTTTAAAGTTCTTAGTGTATGACTAACAGTTTTTACTTACATACATTATATTATACATGTTTGAGCTGAAATTTCCTTGTGTATACTTTCCATTGTGGTTTGGGGTCCATACTGAGTATTGTGTTACTCACCCCTGCATGGTCTTCGCACGCACGTGTCATGGCCTGTGTAGGTGATAAAAACTTCTACGGAGACATTGGTTGTCTGGGACCAGGTGGTTCTCAGTGAGACGGGAGAGACAGATGCTTTGATTGAGACCTTGGTGGTCCGGGACCAGGTGGTTCTTAGTGAGATGGGACAGACATACGATTCAACAGAGACCTTGGTGGTCTAGGACTAGGTGGTGCTCAGTGAGACGAGATAGACATGCATACTTCTACAACAACAGGTAGCTACCCTTCACCTACACTTCATGTGGGGTCTTGAGCGGACGGACCCTGGTAGTTGTACTTTCATTTTTGGTTTTGAGCTTGTTTTATGGCCCCTTTGTACATTCAGTTTGTATTGTGCTCTCAATAGTTTTCTCAGTGATGGTTGTGGATTACATTGTGTTTACACTCAACAGTTTGAGGTTTGTGTGTGTGTACATGTTTTAAGGCAAATGCCTTCCCTTTTTACGATATTCCTACTCGATGCTAGTCTCCAGCCCTTGGCTATGGAAGGTGGGCTTGGGGTATTCATGGCCTGGGCCCTAGGGGATGGGTCGTGAAAATCAATTTCTGCAATATAATTTATTTTTGTTTAAGATTACAACAATGAATATTAAATGGATTAAATACTTCATTTTCATCTGGGTAAGGTTCGTCTGGAAATAAGAACATTAAAGAAATATTAATATTTAGTTATTTGGATGAAGAAGGTGAAAAAAAGTCAAAAAGGTCAATGGAAAGTGTGATGTGAAAGGTACCTTCACATCATCCTTAAAAGAAAACATGCATTAAATATGAGGTTACTTGATTCACATGTCATGAAATAAAATCTATGGATATTTAAATTCAATGAATTGAATTAAAGAAACAAGTTTTCATTCCTTATTTATATATATTATTAAATTGTAATAAATGTTTCTATTATAAGTTTGGGTATTAAATAAAATATTCCTATTACATATATTTATTTAAATACAATAACCAAGTTAGTAAAGTAACATTGTAATAAATAAGGTTTATTCTCCAAGTGGCTGGGATGGGGTGGTTCCTAAGTTAGTGGTGAGAATGAAAAAACCTCTAATTTACAAGTAAATGGTTCTAGTTGATCATTTGGTAGCTATTAAAAATGAATTCATCTCACGTGTCCTTCAAACACAAAGAGAAATTATTCCAATTCTTGAATAAAGGTTTTTTGTGGTGTTTAATACTTAAAGAATTGTTCTATAATTCTAGAATCATTGGAAATATGTGATGAATAGAAAATGTAAGGATTATATGAGAAGTTGTGGAAATATAATAAATTTTCATGAATAACTAAATAGATATCAAGGATATACCAAGAGTGGTTTCAGATTATTTGGAGTTAAAAAACATTAGGTATTAGCGAGACACTTATGTACTTAGTTTTTGATAAAAACCTTTAGAAATAAACATAAGGAACAAATCTTTCAGAATTAGTTCAGATAAGAGTGTGAACTATTCCTAGTATAATATAGTGGTAAGTGAACATCATAAGATTACATTAAGTGTTTAATTAATGTAAATGTGAAGTATGGTATATTCATGGTCAGAAGATATCAGATGTTATAGGCTGGTCTGTCGAAGAGTATCTTGACCAAACATTCATTTATCGTCTTAATGTAGCAAGGAGTATCTCCAAATGATAATTACCTTCTATACATCAATGATATGATGCTAATAATGATTATTTAGTATGATTATTACATGTTAACCTTGATCAGAAAATCTAGTTTGGAAAAATTCCGAAAATACATTTCCTTATACACATTTGAGTCATGATGTATGTGAAAGGAGAATCAATATTAAAACTCATGCATTGTAGATGATTCCATTTTTTGAGACATGATTTTAAAATAGAGAAATTATATCACAAACATATGCAAACTATAATTAAATATGGGTATAATGTGAGTTTTAGTATAATATAAGTCAATTGTCATATGAACATTTTCTTAGATTCAAAGAGTTTGTTGAGGATATAAAGAAACATGCATTAGGAAAAAACACAATATTAATATATTATATTCATCCTAATGTTTTTTGTATGTATATTATAGAAATATATATGATAGAAAATATATATTCAAGGTATATAACATATTTATATAAAAGGTGCACATCACTATAGTGGGATCAAGAATGAATTGGGTTTAGTTAATGCCATAGATGGATAAATAGTTGAAAAAGGAACAAGTTCTACAAGACCTTGTTAGAAAGGAATGATATATAGACAAATATTTTTTATGAAAGATAAAAGCATGATAATGGTTTTAAATTCACCATAGCTTGTGATACATTATTCATTGAGAATAATAATTCCTACAAGTATTCAGTATAAGAAAATTAGAAAAAATTGAAAAGATCAATTAAAATTCAATAATTTATTCAATGTATGAATGTATAGGGGGTCATTATTTTCAATACTATTGTTGGTATTCAAGTTATACTATACTTGGAGAGTTTAATCTTGGTACCAATAAAGCTAGATGGGTATCACTAAGTCATTATACCAAAATCCATTTGAAATTTACTTTTCAGAGCTACTTTTAGGATCATTAAATTATGCATTGGATATCAAGAACAACTTTTGTCGAAGGTGTCTATAAAATGAAACTATAAAGGGTTAGTGACCCCATGGAATGCTAAAAAGGTGTGAAAATGATGGAAATATAGTTTCTTAATTATTTAAGAAATAAAATCATAGAATATTCATTTGGAATGAAAATTTTCCACATGTCTACATTAGGTTAATGAGAGTGCCAATGTTGCTAAGTAAAATATGTTTGATAAAATATGAGAAAAAATTATTGGTCTTATAGTTATTTAATACCATAATGATAGTAACTCTCTTGAGATTGAATTATAGTATCAAACTAAGTTCTAGGGGGCAATATCTACTAAGTTAGATCTATAGGTTTCTTAGAACTACTCAATGGTAGATTTATTAACATGGTATTGAATAATAAAACAAGGAAAAATTTGCGAATGAATTGTTACCAATGTCACATGACATAAATATCTCCAAGAATAAATTTATAGGACATAGGAGGAGGTTTATGTGGTGAGTTTAATTTCATAAATTTTAGTGATGGATCAATCATGTTTTCCATGATATGTACAAGAAATTATATTTCCAACATAAATTTTGTGGTAGGAAAATATTAGTTGTATCCAAGAGAACTGTAAGGAAAACAGTCAGAACTATCAAATTGTACCAGAACAAGTACAATGAATATATACATGGAATGTGGATATGAAGGGATACTAGTTATAAGGGGACACAAACCAGTCTTCATCTGAATCAATATGATCTAGCATCACAATTAGATTAAGGTAATGGGAATAAAAAGCTCATTCAAGATAGTGGTAGCCATATCTACAAAAACAAAGTATGTTGTGGCTCATTATGTAACTAAATATAAAATGTATAATATGAAATGATTTGTTCCATTTTTTGTAATGTCACATAGTAAGTAATGTTTTATCATTATATAAATTATGATAATTATACATAAAGTTATATATAATATTTCATGTTTATACAGTGGAAAAAGGATATCTACTTGGGTTTTACATCGATTGAGGAGTGTTGCACAATTAGGCAAAGTCATGGATAACAGAATTTCCTTGTAGTGGAAACATGGAAGGACTATGAAAAATGCCTTTACTAAGTAGAAACCTGATTTTAGCATGTGATAGCTGAAAAGGTACGTTAGAAATATATTTCTAACGTAAGGTGAAGTGTTGTAATAGTGGGTTCCCTAGACCCAATGAAATAGTACTTCTCAATTACCGTACTATGTATACAACCAGTTATACATGATCGTAGATTACCATTATAGTACTGGTATTTTGTCCTCCACTATTTAAATGGTGATTTCCATTGTTTAGTAATTGTAACAAAAGGTTATAATAGTTCCATTACAATAATGATAAACTTATGATACTATGAAATTAATCTTAAACATATTTCCTATAGTCTAGATACATAATTTTGATGAGACAAAGATTATGTCTGAATATTAGGTGTTGGGGGTTATAAGAATTGAGACTTATTCTCATGAAGTTCACACTTGGTGATCTCATGTATATGAAATCATGAGGATTGACATGAAAAAAGGTACACCACATGTTTCAAGTGTCATTAGTCATTCCTACCTGTGAACACATGTAATGGTATCTGAAATTGAGATTATTATCAATGTGTATCATTTGATTTCATACTTTGATATAAGTAAGAAACCTTGACATAGAATTCATGGAGAGGTAACATGCGTTGTGCGCATCATTAGTGGTAATACATTGATTAAATAATCAAGATATAATTCTTCTCTTCTAATAGGAACAAATATTCTGGGATCAATTTATCAGGATTGTAGTACCTCTACTAAATTCATTCTAATGTTAGAAAAAGGTATGCCTTTCTAGTAAGGTCAACGAATAATAACATAAGAATTAATGATGAAACAAAGTTTTCATCTTACATTATGAGATATCATGAGATAGAGAGACTATATTACATGATATGTGTTTGTAGGATGTTTTTCATTTATATAACTACTACTTTTCTCTTTAGGGGCCATGATGGATTTTTTTGATTCTGATCATTGTTTGTAAATAATATGTAGGACCCCGAAACACTATCAGAGAGGAGGGGTGAATTAGGGTGTCAAATTTTTATTTTAAACTAATGGATCATGTTCCTCCATTTGTAGGATCCTTTTAAAACTATCTAATAATAATCTGCAAAAAACAAACAATCACATGAAAGCATATGACACAAAAATATTACATGGTTCACCACTAGTGTCTAGTCCAAGGAGCACAGTCCGACATGTTTTCAGTCATACCAAAGACCACTAATATTAACTAGTTATGAAGAAAAATATTTCAGAAATAATCACTCTATTCTAGGAACACTACCATTATAATGATTTTAGGAATAACACACTACGTTCCTCAAAACACTTACATTGAATCCCCCCTTGTTCATCATTGTGGGTGAAGTCTTACTTAGTTTGTCAACATGATGGTATATTCAATATATTTTCATTGAAGTCTTTATATCTATCAAGTAGGTAAACCTTCTTGCATCAAATTCCTGAATTGATGCACTTGAAATCACTGATCAAACAAGCTAGATAATCAAAACCTGAATTTCGTGAAATCCTTCATTTCTACGCAACACCTATTCTTGCTCGCAAGATTTAGTGTTGTAATATAAGAAAACTTTCAAGAAACCCTTACTTTCCATGAAAATTTTTTCTTCTTCACAACTACACAAAAAGTTTCACACGGTCTTTTTAGACTAAAGGAACACCTTTTGCATAAGTTTAACTGCTTGTAAATATTTCACATGAAAATATTTCATACAGTAGAGCACCTAAATATTTATTGAAAATGTTCTTATTCTTGAGTGTGGTTATACTATTCATTATAGGTCTCAATTAACCTATGCATAATATTATGGCACATCTTCATCGGTGCATGTAAGTTACACTCTGAGTGTGAAAACCCCATTTTGACATCACGTTGGGTGTGTAAGACTCTTCCACACAACCTTGTCATGCATGTACATTTTAATCTATAATGAACATTTTTCCTTTTCCATATTTTCATATAATAATCCCAAATAAAGACTTGTACACAAGTTTAAATACCTCCTTCAATCTTTCACGCAAATTACATTTCCAAAATCACTATTCTGCATTCTCCAATTTTTTGACCCATAAATTTGGCAAACACTGGGAAACAATTCCACCTTCAAAACTATTAAAGTCTTGAAATATAAGATCTATTTTCGTGAAATTACATGATATTCCATGTAAGGATTGAAAAAAATAGAAACCAACCTCCATTTCCAACACAGAACAACCTTGGTTCCAACAATCTACCCCTTTGGGTTTGATGACAATATTAAGATAAATTCAGTAGGTCACCGGCCACTATCAAAACCAAAGACATGAGAATCAACTTAGCCAACACTCTAAGACTACTTGAGTAATTATTAGTGTAGAAAACAATAGGGATGCATAAATTGGGTTATCTTGTTTTGTATAGCTTAACTATTTCCTCATAACACCGAAATGTTTTCTCCATTAACATTTCTCCCTTCATTTCCCCTCTTTTTTAACTCATCATTCTCCCCCATTGTAACATTTTTTAATCGATATATTCTATATATTTCCTGAAACTAGAACAAAATTTCATTATCCTCCTTTTTACCATTGAGTACCATTGATTTTCTCTATTCTCCCCCATTTTTAATAAACATAAAGAGCATGATTTTGACTTGTAGAGAAGAAAACACACTCCCTATGGATCGTCTCTCCCCCAAAAACGTCATTACTTCAACAAATATATTATAACAGTTAATTCATCTAGGGAGAGGGAAACTTTCGTGACCTCCTCCGGCACTAGGAGGTGGCTGAACACCTAGGTTCAACCAATGTTTCTCAAACAGTTGTGCTGATAATGGCTTGGTCAGTATGTTAACAACTTGATAATATGTTCTAACATGATCTATTTTAACCATGCCTTGTTCAACCTTTTCATTGATAAAGTTTTATCTAATTTATATGTGTTTCATAAGATAATGTTGAACAAGATTCTTCATAAGATCTATTTTACTCTTGTTATCACAGTAAATCCCCATTGGTTGTTTCACTTCATCACAAATATCTGTCAATTTTTTCTTCATCCATAATATTTGAGTTCGTGTCTTTATAGAGAATATATACATAGCTTCAGTAGTACTGAGAGAAGTGATTTATTTTTTCTTATTCAACTATCCAACACATTTTTTACCAATAAAGAATGCTACACCACTTTTGGACTTTCTATCAACCACATATTCAGCCCAGTCAGCATAAAAAAAATCATACATTTCATGATCTATTCCTACAACAATGTATAACCCATAATTGTGACTACCTTAAATTTAACTCATGATTCATTTCACTACTACAATGTGTTCTTCCTTCAGATTACTTTGAATAGGTATTCTAAAAATGTTGCAAAGGAAATATCTAGTAGTGCTGCAGTAAAATATAACATGATTCCAATGATTCTCATGTACATGGAGGGATCCACAAAAGTCTCATCCTCATGCTTTCCAAGTTTTGTTCCAACCGAAATCAGAGTCAACATTGGTTTTTATTCATGCATATATAATTTCTTTAGTATCTCTATTGCATAATTTTCCTAAGAAATGAAAGTGTAATCGAACTTCAAAATCACTTGTTCCCCTAAGAAGTATGCGGGTTCACCAATTATAGACATTTCATATTCTAATTTCATGTTGTTGGGAAATTCTTCCACTAATCTCTCCCTACTATGCCAAATATAATATCATCCACATACAACAATACCATAAATTTCTCTTCATATGAATTATTCACATAGAGGTTATGGTAAAAACCTCTTATTTTAAATTTGATCTTCTTTAGATAAGAATCCAGATGAGAGTAGAATTCTCATGGTTCTTTCTCCAGAATATAGAGTGAATTTTTTTAATCTAAAAATCTTCATTTCATCATTGACAAGAAGAAACCCCACTAGTTTCTCTATGTAGAAAACTTCTTAAATAACTCAATTTAAGAAATATGTTTTGAATATTATTTGATACACTTTGTATCCTATTTGAATTTCCACAGTATGAAATATTTTGATTAACACTAGTCTAGCCACTAGATAAAATGATTCATCAACATGAACACCTTCAATCTACGAATATTCTTTACATACCAGTCACACCTTGTTTCTGATCACATTACCGTGCTCTTTGGATTTGTTCTTGAAAATACACTTTATAACAATCACATTGTGACATTCAGGTTGAGTAACTAGATCCCATGTTTGGTTTTTGTCTATCTGATTCAACTCTTCATTCACAACTTTAACCCATGATTCATCATCTATAGCTTCTTTAAACAAGGATGGTTCCAAAACTAATAGAAAGACATATTATGCATTACTCATCATTCCCCATGTTTTTGTGGGTTTTTTCGAATACCCAATATTGATGGATCGATTAATTTATACTCTTCGATTTCTTCTATGAGGTTCAGAGGAATTTTCTTTAGCCACAATTTAATTTTCTGATTCTTTTTCTAAATCAAAATCTTGTTGTGACATTTGAATGATTTTAACTTCTTCCTCTACATCTACATTTGAATGTATTCCATGTATACTATTTCATAAATCTTCAATCACATCTGAAGAGGATCCCCTCATGGTATTTTTAGTCTTATCTTCAACTATTTTAACATCACTACTTTCTATAATTTTTCTAAGACACTTGGTATATATATTTAAACTATGTTTCTTCTTCATCAAAGAATTCATTATTATACTTATCTTCTTTGCATAAAAAACAATATTTCTATATTTTATTTCCATATTTGATGTTTCCATCTTGAGGAAACCTTTTCTGAGGCTTCTGTGAGTTTCCAGCTTTAGCTATATTATCATAGAACTTCATTGATCACTGAGAAGGAATGTTCCCAACTCTACCGCTACTAAAACATGTCTAGGGTAGATTTACTTCAAATATATATTTTCCTCTCATGAAATTCTTGGAAAATAGGAAAATTAATTCATCTTCCTAATTGTATTAATGACCACTATCTTTTAAAATCTTGTGTTTTTCCATGGATTTGAATTCCATTTCCTTGCTGACATGTATCGCCGCATCATCTAGCTTGACTCTCATTTCATAGGTGACCAAACTACTTATCAGATCGTCCTTAGAATGTTTAGAAATGTCCCTTTCCTCAAATTATTACACTTTTGGATTGTAGAGAGGTGGAATCCTTCTCAAAATCTTATTCACACTGTCGATGTATTTGATCTCTTCACCAAGCCCTAGGATTTTTCCTATAACTTTAGTAATTTGATTTAATAAGGATTCTACATTTTATTCAGGATGCATCCTCAGATCATCAAACCTATTGTAAAAATAAATATAGGTTTACCTTCTTAACTTTACTATCTAATTAATAATTTTTTTTTATTTTTCCCCACATATAATTTTCTGAGGTGCAACTCATCACCTTCAGATAGATCTGATTTGAAAGAGCAGCAGTGAGAGAATTATGCATTTTAGCATATTTATCAAGCATTTTTCTGTCTGAATCAGTCATAGAAAATCCTATAGGATCAGTGAAATATATTCTTTGTGTTGTATCAAAACTTAATTACACTCCAAGAGATATTAGATGAGATCACATCCTATTCTTCCATGATAGAAATGAATGATAGATTTAACACCCGTAACCTTTACACTTTGATATCACCTGTAGGACCCCGAAATACCCTAATAGGGTAGGGGTGAATTCAAGTGTCAAATTTTTCTTTTAAACTAATGGATCTTGTTCCCATGTTGGAATGAACCTATTAAAATTTTCTGACGAGAATGTACATAAAATAAAAAATCACATGAAAAGAGATGACGAAACAATTTTACTTGGTTCACCACTAAGGGATAGTCCAGGGAGCATATGTTGATAGGTTGTCAGTCATACCAATGTGAACTAATATTCATTAGTTGGGGAGTATAAGAGTTCAGGCACAGTAACTCTATGCCAAGCACACTGCCTTTACAATGATTTTCGGGTTAGCACATTGCGTCCCTCAGAACACATTTGTTGACTCCACCTTGCTCACTGATGTGTGTAGAGTCTTACTCAGTTTATCGACTTGAAGGTATATTTAATAGATTGAACTATAAGTCTTTATATCTATAAAAGAAGAGACCCTATTTTAATCAATGTCCGGAATAGATGCACTTGAAAGCACTGATCAAACAAGCCAGATAATCAAAACCTAAAACAGGCTCAACACAACACTTGTGCAAAACACCTGTTCTTGCATGAAAGATTTGGGGTTGTCTCACAAGATGACTTTCGCGCAACCCTTACTTTCAATGCAACCCTTATCTTTTTCAAAACTACACCAAAAGTTTCATTTGATCTTTTTACACTAAATGAACACTTTTCATGCATGTTTAACTGTTCGTAAATCTTTTTCATGAAAATATTTCACATGGAAGAGGAACCATATATTCGTTGAAAAAAGTTCTTATTCTTGAGTGGGGCTATCCACCTATTTATAGTCCTTGATGACCGTACACATAAGATCCTGAAGCATCTTTTTCACTGTGCATAAGCTACACTCCGAGTGCAAAAAACCCCTTTTGACATCGCATTGGGCACATCAGACTCTTCCGTGAAACCCTATCTTTCATACACATTTGAATCTTTCATGAAAGTTTTACCTTTTCAATATTTTTATGCATTGATCCCAAATAAAGATATATATACAGGTTTTTATACTTCCTTCATTCTTGTACACAACTAACATTTCAAAATTCACTCTTATCCATTCTCCAATTTTTGGACACAAAAATTTCGCCAACACTGGGAAACAAAAAAACCTTCAAAACTATTGATGGATTGAACTATAAGATATCATTCCTTGCAAACTCCCTGATGTTCCATGTAAATACTGACAAAAAACACAAGCCAACTTCAATTTATAGTACATGATATAATTGGTTCGAACATAATATTCAATACAATTGAGATAAGTTCTTAGAGGGTAATACACAATATCATATTTAAAAGTCTACCCTATTCTGATGAATAAGAGTTTCAGACATGGTGGGCCCCACCAGTGTGGTCCATGATTCATCTGAGGATGTATGATCAACAATGAAAAAAATAATTCATATTAGTTTTGTTTAAAATAATTCATAATGAATTTTTTTATTAAATTTATTTAAAATTATTAAAGTAAATACATCCAAAATACTATTAATGGATACTATTTTAATATTAAAGGTTAATTTAATATTTATGGGAACGACGAGTCAAGTTAATAACTCGCTTTTATCACATATTATATTTACTATATTACAAGTAAGTGATAAATTTACAAATGATATTTATGAGTCATTCATTTATTCATAATATAACATTTATAGTTCATATAATGAGTAATAAATATTCGGGGGTAGGGAGAATTATCGGGGTAATTTCATAACTCACGAATTTCATAACTCACTATATATAAAAAGGGAGAGGAACTCAAATACTGAATAATCATCAAGAGTTATTGCAAGATTCACTCTCCTATACCTACTTCTATATAGATATTCTCTCAATCGAAGTGATCAAATCAAGATCTCCCTCATGAATTGAAAAAAAGTTGATGTCGTGATCGTAGGGATACCGACTACATCATAATATCTATTTTTTAGAATCTATAATTCATCTATCTATGCTCCCATTAATTTTTGACGTGCATGCGGATGATCTAGAGGAGTTAAACTCTAGACCTTATGAGAAGTAATTACCTGTGATGAGCGGATGATGAACATGAGACTTTAGATCAACCCAAGTATTTTTGGGATTATTTTTCTGCTTAAACACCATCATGAGTGATCACCGAGCATTAATTAGGGTAGTGATTCACCAATTATGACATAGTTACATCGATATCTTGTGATCATTTTTAAATCTACAACCAACCCTATTTTGTATCATGTCATGGAACCTTCACAAGATGGATCAACTTTACATGTGTACAATCTTCAAGATCATCGAAAACCCTCTTTAGATTAAACTATCCTTGAAAGATTCTCCTGATTATTATTAGACATATATATTATATTTATTATCTTGTTAAAATATTACCCATAAATTTATATAGAAAATGTTCATCTAATGGTTTCTTCAAATTTTTATATATCTGACAGCCCCATCCTATGTGTCCTTCCATTTTGCTGCAATCTGATTCTCCTTAGCTTTCCAAAATATTGACTAGTACACTCAGAGTTACTCTTTCTGATTATATAATTTAATTAATCTCTATCTGATGAATCAATTATTTCTCTATAAACTCCCTACTTCAACTATATATAAACTCAATCAGTATCTAACCACTTACTTTTTGTCCAATGGAACACTGATCATTGTTTCTTCATCCGCTGTGTCTCCAACCAGTCTTCTCAAATTCAACCTAATTATTTTGAAATTCATATTTTCACAAAAAAAAATCATAGTTCAATATTGTTTTACACATGAACAGTGTATAATGTATATTTTTAGTTTTTACACACCCTTTATATAGGTCAATATCCAAGTGTTTTGGTGAAAACTCAAATTTGTTTATCACTCATCAAAATTCAAATTTAGAATATCACAATCATTTTAATTTCACTTTTATCATTTTATATAATTCTCAAGTCTTCTCAAATATTCTTGAAACATTATGAATTTTTTAATAATTCTATCCTTTCATAAACTTCCTTTACCTCATACATTAAGAAACTTCACAAAACATCCTAAATTTACATAGATAAAAAAAATTTTGTGAAAAAAAAACATCATCACAATTAGATAATTTATAATGTTATGTTATGTTTATTAGGGTAAATTTATCTCTAAACTTTTTGTCAGATCTTTCTTTAGGAAATCTGACATAATATGTTGTCTAGTCTTCTCTATCTAGTGAACAATATCAAAAAAAATACTTTTTTACCTCAGAAAATCATTTGAATCTATAAAACAATTTCTTGTATTATCATAAATTATCATTTGATGTTCTGTATTATGTTATTTTTTCTCATGATTTAACCCAGTTTATAATTTTGTGGATTTAAACTTTTACCTCGTTTGTAAAAAAAATTTCACTTCAAACATCTTATGGAATTCTTTGTTTGGAAAACTAAAAATACATTTTTCATTTCTCTCCGACCTATTGAAAAAATAGCTAAACAAATTTAGCGAATATAATTAACTACATTGTTAAATATTCTAAATAATTCAGTTATATACACCAACAAAATCTAGTAGCAACTTCAACACAACTTATTCCATTTCTTTTCCATTGTTTTGAGTTTTCAAAAAAGTCAGTGTTAAAAAATACCCAAAAAAATTTTCATTGAAACGATTTTAACATTTCTACATCTGGTAAATTTTAATTTTTTAAAAAAATTGGAAAGTTACACTATCACCATATTTTTAAAAAACACCATCAGATTCATTTAATCACTGAAATTTTGAAACCTTTGAGAAAAGATTATTCGGTGATTTACATGTCATCATCCATGTATAAAACCTCAAGAAAATTTTATTTTCATAATTTCTTATTACACAAACTCCATCAAGATGGGTTTTCCCATAAAGTACATGGTTTTTGTATAGTATTGTTTTTTTGGAACTCAAAAACCCATCTCTTAACTTCCATAAAATTCAGACCCAGTCCATCTGATAAACAAAATTATAATGTCAATTTTCAAGAACATATTTTGGATTTTTTTTCTAAAAATATACACTTTGTAACTTCTTAATTTGATCACCATCTTCAACATATTTTAATCCACATGAAATTATATCCTAATAGTTTGTCCAAAATAGTTTTTCAATAAATATTGTTTCCAAAAAATATTTGTCGATATCTTCCTATGTCTTCACACACCTCATACAAATTTTTTACACACTATCTTGATTCTGGTGATTATCTTTATACTAGTAAGTTGAATTATCAACAAATCATCATATGACCTTAATAAGGAATTTTCTTACATTTTTTCAAATGAAAAACTCCTATAACATCCTTGTTTGTAAAGTGTGTCCGGAAATATATGTTTCTTATGAAACTATCTTATGACATATTATTAAGAAACTCTCTTCTCAAAATCATTACCAAAATTATTCGGAGACTTTGAAAGCTAACACATATTGATATATTTACAAAAAAATTCAACCAAACTCACATGGTCCTAACAATCTCCCATTTTGTTTTTATTTTCAACACCAATAAAAAGATTAAAATATCTTCATCATCAATATGTGTACTAAACTATTTATCATCATTTTACATTAAAATATTCTTACCCATTTATTTTCTACATCCCCTTATTGAAAATAAAATTCAAAGGGGCCACTCACAATTAACTTTATTCATTTCAGAATCTTGAAAATTTTATTCAGGTGAAAAGTAGTAGCACATGTGTTTCTTAAAAAATAACCTTTAACTGAACAAATCTATTTTTAAATGCTATAATGTTGTATAGAAAACAATAGTGAATAATCATGGTGGTCAATGTTTTCCATAAAAAAAATTAATGCAATAATTTCCCCATTCTTCTTATAACATATTTTCATTAGGGAAAAACTAAAATTGATTCTTTTTATTAAAATATTGTACACATCGTAACAAACATATCAAAATATTTCATGTGTATAAACAGAAATTTCCCCAACACCTTTTTTTCTTATCATATTTACATTATTATTTAAGATAAGTAATATACTCATGCCTAAAATTTATATCCCCCCCCACATGGAATGTATACCATTTCTCATCATGGATGTAAGAGATCCATGAAAACCATTTTTCATTGCTGTAAAACTACAATAGAAGTCATCTAACTTTATAACCCATCCTATAATTCCTTGAATGTCTGTATAAATTAAAAACTAAATTGGGAATAAGTAGGAACCTTATTATTTCCTTAGAATTTTTTTTTGGAAAGATAATATTCCCTCAATATTGATTTCTTATTATTTTTTTGGATTTATAATTGGATGCAATTTAATTATTTTGTTGAGTCTTCTCAGATTTAGAAATGAATTTTTTCTCATCAATAGAATTTTTATATGATTATGTCAACTCTTATTTAGAACTAGTAAAATATTTATTACCCATATTTTGTACCATAATTTTCATTGTTTATTTTGGGACTAAAAATATTTCCATTCAAGTTTTATTCATATGCCCCTTTTTTCACATCTCTTTTATTTATCCTAAATTTTTGAATTACAATCTGTTGATAAATTTTTATCAAAATTTTAGTCATTTTAGGAAACATTTTTATTCTTTTTTTATTCACTAAAAAATTTTGTTTCCGAAAACATTAACTCCATATCTATTTTTTTTCTAAATATCTAACCACAATTTCTTTCCCTGCTTAACTTTCCTAAACATTTATTTTTTCACTGTTTTGACTTCATTATTTATCACTTTATGAAAATTTTATCTCCCCAAAATTTGTTTTTTGGAAAGTTTTTTCTTCTATTCTCATTTTATCCCCCCCATTAATTCATATATATTTCTTGGTAGAGACATATTTTACTAGAATTTATAAGCTCTATGTTCAAAAAATACAAAACACCAAATTTAACCTCTAAATAATGATCTTTCAAATTGATAGTAATGATTCTGTAAGAATTTTTGTTATTTTCTTTTTAAAAAATTTGAAAAACATTTTTCAAGGAAATAATTTATTGTTGAATTTAACACTTTCATAGTGGAATATAGTTTTTCACAAATAATATATTTTATACCTATAGAGTTAGTAGTAACAAATTTACATTATGATTATTTATAAAATGAAACCTCATACTTTTATAAACCATTATTTTCAACATATCAAGAAGTTTCACCCTTTACCTCAACTGCATTGGTAAATTATTCTCTAATATTTCTTATCTCACTTTGGGTTATAATGAACAATGATTTTTTTTCTATTAACTCATTTTATTTTTCATTAAAATATTCTTTAGGATCATTTAAATATTCTCGAGTTTAGTTATCTTCAACCTGTTTAACTTACTTTATTCAACATGTTAAGTTTCTACTATGTTGAGATTCAAATCACTAGATGATTTTTCTTATAAATTGTAATCTTCCATTATATATCATCAAATTTAATGTTTTGTGAACAAATCACATTGATGTTTATTTCCTTTTTTTTATTTTCTCACCATTCTTAATTTTTTTTCCATAAGATCATTCTTCAACTTATTTCATTCTTTATTGAGTAATGTATTTTATTAAAGTCATGATTCCAAATATTCATTTAGAATACACTAAATTCATGTCCTCTCTTCATCATCATCATAAATTATTGATAAAGCACTTCATTTTTTAAAATAAAAATTTATTTTTACATGAATATTAGATTTACTATTGGATGAAGATTCATCTGGATCCATTCAACTAAAAAACATTTATTTTTATTGTAAGGAATTTTTTTCTTATGTTATACCACTTATATTTCATAGACTTCTTATCATCTTTTTTTATCCTATTCTTCATACTTCTTCATCGAAAAATAGTGCAAAATATATATTTTTTAGTTTCAACATTTAATAGAATGTTCACTGTTTCCTTTTAAATATCCCTGGTTGAATCTTTTAGAAAAAATAGAATTAATTTTTTTCAAATCTTATGATTATTAATATTCCTATAAATCACTTTATTCTTCTTCATGTACATTATATCATTTTTTTCATTTCAAAAAATATTTAAAAGAAATTTAATTCTCATCCTTCTTCTTGAAAATAATTGTTTTCATCTTCTAATATTCCATAAGAGTATTTTCAGGTTCATCTTGAGATATATTCTCATGATCTTCTAAATTTGATACTTTGGAATCTATTATTTTGTTCAATTTTCTCATTATTTTTTGAAAATTGTATAATCTTCTAACTTATCACTAAAACCACTGATGTTATTGATGATCATATTAACTCTTGTAAAGCATGTATGAGTAATTTCACTATCATTCATATTAAAATATTAAAATATGATTATTCGGATTTATAACATAGAATAATTAAATTTCCCATTTCATCATCACTACTTCTCAATTTATCCAAAATTTTATTATCCATTAGAAACCCCATTATATTTTTATAATCATTTTCAGTAAGAACCTCTTATAGGGAATTATGGAATATCATCATTCTCAAAAAAAAATTACAATAGTTGTCAAAACACATTAAAATTAAGGAAATATAACTTTTATAACATCTATAACTTCTAATTATGAGGTAAAATATAGTGTAACAAACTATTATTCCAACAATTATAGTTTCTTCCATCAAAAATAGGAACACCCCTATGTCCACTAAATTGAAATTACCCATCCTCAACAGTTGGATCATTTAGAGTGAACCTATCTCTGATACCAATTGATGTTCCCTTTGGATCAATGTATGGGATCACTAAAAGGGGTATGGGTTGAATCAGTGATCACTTTATCTTTTATGATAATATTTATAAACATTATAAGTATACATTCTTAACCTCTAAAAAAATTTAGAGTTATGATACACTAAAATATAAAACTCAATCTCAACATTCATATGAAACAAATATAAATATAGTGTTGCACATGATATTTAAATGGATAATTACAGAGTCATAATCCCTACCATTGTGATTATTCCCCCAATATGGGTTAATTTTTTCCTTATTTCTTTAATAAAAACTCACATATATAAACTGGTTATACCTCACAGTACTCAACCTCCAACCCAAAATGGTTTTACCCCCAAAAAATAATCTCTTTTTCCACTATTGGTTATAACCACCAAATACCCTTTTCATATCCACTGAAGTCACAATTTTTTATACCCCTATCCAACAAACATTTTCAACAACTAGTTATATGATCGTACCACGATTCACTGTTTCATTTTCACCCTTACACCGCTGTGCTAAACATATTTTGTATTAAAAATTATAAAAATATTATAAAATTGTGCTTCATGTTTTATTAAATAATTTTTTTATCACTCCTAAATTGGGCAATGATACTTGTTTTGAAAATTACAATGTAGGTGGAGGTGATTTGGAGGGCCCATGATGAAGTCCTTGAAAAATGGGCCAAACTGCGCAGGATTCAAGAAGTTCATTGGACTCAAATTCATTCTGATACTCCAACGTGCATCCAAATGGGCTGATATTTTTTGGGATTATCCAAAACTCATTGGGATACAACTTTAATTTAATAAACCAAAAGATATTCGGCCATTAAGGGGCCCAACAGAACATATATATCCAGGAAACCCAATCTGCTCGAGGTCAAAAGTTGTGTGCTGTAATCTGTCGATATCTCGCGCTCCACTTGTTGAAATGATGCCAAACTTTCGGTGGAGATATTCAAGATGTGGGGATACAACCTTTTAGTTTTCCACAAAACGCTTTAAGTATTTATGGTAGGCTAAAAAAATGTTCCAAGCGGTTTTAGTAAATCAATGTGCCCAAAACCACCTCCCACATTTCCTATAAAAGGGCACCTTGGGCTCCTCATTTGTGAGTTCGACCAGGAGGCAAAGCTCTAGTATTTTTGAGACCCAAGGGAGTAATCTCATCATCCAAGAAGTTTTGGAGTCTTTTATCCTCATAGGGGGATCAGGGATGAAGAAGGAGTTTCACCCGAGCCTCCTCCTCCTCACGATGGTGAGCTAAACGGTGGGAGATCATTTCGAGGGAGCTACACTTACTTGGGAGGGAGTTCCAGCACTTGTTCTTCCACTGGTTTTGTATAATTTGTGTGTTAAATATTTTACTTATGATTAATCTCTATGATATTCTCTTCTGAATGCATTTGTGTGGTGTAATTTAAGTGAAACACTTTTTATCTCAACACCGATTGGGTTGAGATTTCAAGTGGGGATCTTGGTTTGTTCCAATAGGAAAAGAGAAGAACCCTATTAATATCACACATACATAAGATTTCAGTATTTTTTTGTAGCCTTAACTCTGTTATTGAGATCCAAACCTGACAACACAATTTTTTTGTCAAGGGTTGGTGCTTTGTGCAACATTTTAAGAGGCAAGAGGGGAATCAAGATCTTGACAACCCTCAACCAAAGAATTGAACAAAACCATGTCAATATTTTCAGAACAATGAACTATCCAAGTTATGTAGTGAACTTGAAATGATATCCTTTATCAAATAATTGTAAAACACCTCTTTTATTTTTCAATTATTAAACTCTTTAAATCAATTCATTTTCTTTAAACTGTTTTAAAAAATACCCCCCTTTTTAGTCCATTTTATTAAGAACACATACTCTAAACCTACCAACCCTCCTTGAGAGATGACCTAGGGTCTGCCCTAGACTATATATCATCCTAAAAACATAATCAATTTGACGTGTCATGATAGCATAGTCAAATTTTGGCGCAGTTTCCGGGGAGCGCTTTGGTTTTTAGTGCGTGTTTTTGATAAAGTAGTTGTAAATTTTGTGAATATTTGTTTGTTTTTTTCTACCTTTTTATTTATTCTTGTGTTCTGATCCATATCTTGTGTAGGTTCCGTGCATGATGCGTTCTACTTTGGGAGACTTACCACCTTTCGAACCCGAACCGGAGAGGATCCTACGTCAGCGACACCGAGACGCACAAAACCCCCTTTTGAAGGAGGACACACCACTCGAGACTCTTCTAAACCCATCTTCTTCTGGAACCAAATTAGAACCTGAAATAATCTTCAATAACATGGCTGAAAATAATCGAACATTAAAGGAATTAACCTCACCTGATGTTTATATCCAACCCACTTACATCCAAATTCAAGGTGAGGCACTTAATTTTGAACTAAAATCCGGTCTAATCCATTTATTACCAAGATTTCATCGATTGCCTGGAGAAGACCCTCATAAGAACTTAAAAGAATTTCATACTGTGTGTTCAACCTTTAAATCTGCTAATGTGGATGAAGAACAAGTAAAGATTAGGGCATTCCCTATTTTCATTAGAAGACACTGCAAAAGATTAGTTATACTATGTCAATTCACCAATTAGGGGTTGGGCAGACATGAAACGCCTTTTTCTTGAAAAATACTTCCCAGCCTCTTGAACTGCAACTATAAGGAAATAAATATGTGGTATAAGACAATCTCAAGGAGAAACATTACATGAATATTGGGAACACTTTAAAATGTTATGTTCAAGTTGCCCACACCACCAAATAAGTTATCAACTTTTAATTCAATATTTTTATGAAGGTTTGATTCCTATTGATCGAAATATGATTGATACTGCTATAGGTGGTGCATTGGTAGATAAGACCCCAATTGCTGCAAGAAACCTCATTGAGAACATGGCACAGAACACTCAACAATTCGGTACACGGTCCAGTGTTCCCATTTGAGGTGTCCATGAGGTGCAAAGTACTGAGTTTGAGAAGAAGGTGGACATGAAGTTCGAAGAGGTAAGTACCCTTCTACGACAACTACTCTCTCACAAGGGAAATCTCAATCTCCTCCTCCCATCCATTGTGGAATCTACTCTTCCGACACCCACTATTCTGACCAATGTCCTCAATTGAGAGAAACTTCTGAAAGTTGTGAGGCAATATTTCCAGGACGCCCCTTTAACAAACCCTTTAGGGAAGAACCATACTATCCATCCAACCAAGGGTGGAAGGACAACCAAGCCTATAGGCAAGGGGGGTATTCAAACCAACCTCAACAACAATGGAACTAACATGGTCAGAGTAGTCATCCACCACCACCCAGAAATCCTCAACCACCCCAAAGGCCATTCCAACCACCCCCTCTAAAAACCGAGCCTAGCCTAGAAGATATGATGAAGAAAATGGCTTCCAATAATATCCAATTCCAACAAACCACCCAAGCTGCCATACAAGACCTAAAGACCCAACTAGGCCAACTTACCAACTCAGTGGGGGAAACCCAAAGTCATGGGTTGGGTAAACTACCATCTCAACCAGTATTAAACCCTAGGGATAAAGGAAATGTTAGTGCCATCACCCTTAGGAGTGGGAAAAAAACTCAAAAGCCAAATGACCCCTCCATTAGAGTCCTCCCATCCAAAGGAAACCACCATCCCAACTGCTGAAAATGGTCCAAGAGAAGAAAACCCTTTTCCTGAGAGAAGCCCTTCCAAAGGAAAGACTGTGGTTGTTGATGAGCCACCTATCCCAACCATTCCTCTTCCATTTCCTCAAAGGGCTTCCCAACCTAGGAAACAAAAAGAAACCGAACCTGATACAAAAATCTTGGAAACATTCAAGAAAGTACAGGTTAACATTCCTTTGATTGATGCTGTGAAGAAAATTCCAAGATATTCCACGTTTCTGAAGGAGATGTGTACACACCGAAGGAGTCTTAATGGTGATGAGAAGGTGAGCCTGGGGAGGCATGTTTTAGCATTGATAGATCCATCACTTCCTACCAAGTGCAATGATCTTGGTACATTCTCGATTCTGTGCACCATAGAGGAGTATTCATTTTCCAACTCTATGCATGATTTGGGTGCTTTTATTAATGTGATGACTCACTCTATTTACTCTTCATTGCAGGTCGGTGAACTAAAGACCACTAGTATTGTCGTTCAGCCAGCAAATCAGAGTATAGAACACCCCTCTGGTGTGTTAAGGGATGTTCTTGTGAGGGTGCAAAATTTAATTTTTCCTGCTAATTTTTACGTGTTTAAAATGGAAGATGATAGGATGAATGGACATGCCCCAATTATATTGGGGAGACCTTTCTTGAAAACTGCCAAAACCATAATTAATGTCCATAATGGTACATTATCTATGGAGTTTAGTGGTAATACTGTCCACTTCAATATTCTTGATGCCATGAAGCACCCCTCAGAAGGACACTCCTCTCTCTCTGTCAATTCAATTGATGTTCTCCCTTCCCCTAAAACAACTTATTTTTATTCCCCTGATCCCCTTTCTAAGTTGTATTCATTGATTGAAATGTTAGGTAATGAATCATGCATTGATTGTTGTAGCGGTATAGAGAAAGGTCATGCATGTTTGTTAATTGATGATTTCTTGAACATAGAGGATCACATGACCATCGATGATACTGCTAAGCTTGTAAAAGCTCATTCCTCATCTGAGGATGTTACCATTGAGAAGTTAGATGAGATCAGTGAATTCTCACTATCACACACACTTCCGTCAATCCAAAATCCCCCAGAATTGGAACTGAAACAACTGCCTCAATATTTAAAATACTCATATCTTGAGAATGGAAACAAATTGCCCATGATCATTGCTAGTTCACTCCCTCATGAGCATGAATTGTGACTGGTTGATCTTTTGAGGGAGTATAAACAAGATTTGGGATGGAAACTTGGTGAAATTCCTGGCATTATCCCATCAATTTGTACACATCATATTTTATTAAATGATGAGGCTAAACCAGTTAGGCAGTCACAACGTCGACTGAACCCAAACCTACTTGATGTTGTTAAAAAGGAAGTAACAAAACTATTGGCTAATGGAATCATTTACCCTATCTCTGACAGCCAATGGGTCAGTCCCGTTCAAGTAGTTCCTAAAAAAACCGGCCTTACTGTAAGTAAAAATGAAAACAATGAATTGGTTCCAACTCGTGTACAGAATAATTGGCATGTCTGTATAGACTATCGTCAACTAAACCAACACACTAGGAAGGACCATTTCTCGTTGCCATTCATTGACCAGATGCTAGAGAGGCTAACAGGGAAGTCCCATTATTGTTTCCTTGATGGGTATTCTGGATACTTTCAGATCCATATTTCCCCCGAGGATTAGGAAAAGACAAACTTTACTTGCCCCTTTGGTACATTTTCTTATAGAAGGATGCCATTTGGTCTGTGCAATGCTCCGGTTACTTTCCAACGATGTATGGTTAGTATTTTTTCGGATTACCTGGAGAATTGCATGGAAGTTTCTATGGATGATTTTACTATTTATGGATCCTCTTTCTATGAATGTTTGAGTAGTCTTGCTTTTGTCCTACATCGCGGTATTGAAAAGAATCTTGTATTAAATTATGAGAAATGCCATTTCATGGTGCGATAAGGAATTGTTTTGGGACATGTCATTTCTGGGGAAGGTATCCAAGTGGACAAATAAAAAGTAGATATCATTTCCTCCCTACCATTCCCTAAAAATGTTCGGGATGTGCGGTCTTTCCTGGGTCATGCTGGATTTTATCGTCGTTTCATTCATGACTTTAGTAAAATTGCACTCCCCCTCTCCCGATTACTCCAAAAAGAAAAAGAATTTGTTTTTGATAAAAAATGTGAGGAAGCTTTCAATAAGTTAAAATGGAGTCTCACGTCACCCACGATAATCCAACCACCTTGGTGGGATTTACCATTTGAGATCATGTGTGATGCCTCTAACTATGCAGTTGGGGCAGTCTTATCACAAAGGGTCGACCGAGCTCCACATGTCATAGCTTATGCCTCACGTACTCTGGACCCTGCCCAAGGAAACTATAGCACAACTGAAAAAGAATTTCTTGCCATTGTGTTTGCCTTGGATAAATTCAGGTCATACCTTCTAGGGTCCAAAGTCATTGTGTTCTCAGACCATGCAGCCCTCCAGTATCTCCTTAAGAAACCGGAAGCCAAACCACGTCTCATTCGCTGGATGCTCCTCCTTCAGGAATTTGATCTAGAAATTAGGGATAAAAAAGGAGTATAGAATGTGGTTGTTGACTATATCAGTAGGATTATCCCATCCATGGACATTGAATCATCCCCATGCATTCCCATAAATGAATTGTTTCCTGATGAGCAATTGTACCGAGTGCAAGATGTTATTCCTTGGTATACTGAAATTGTAAATTATTTGGCAGCATCTTGCATTCCTACTGATTTCACCAAAAACCAGGCCGACCATCTAAAACATGAGTCTCGTTGGTATATTTGGGATGACCCCTACCTATGGCGCACATGTAGTAATCAAGTTATTAGGCGTTGTGTTCCCGATAGTGAGTTTCATTCTGTCCTTAGGTTCTGCCACACACTTGCTTGTGGGGGCCACTTTGGTCCCCAACAGACTGCTCGCAAGGTCTTAGATTCTGGTCTCTTTTGGCCCACACTGTTTAGGGATGCCCATGAATTCTGTAAATCTTGTCCTCGCTGTCAAAGAATGGTGAATGTCTCTAAAAGAAATGAGATTCCCCAACAATCCTTGCTCTTCCATGACATTTTTGATGTTTGGCGCATTGACTTTATGGGACCATTCCCCAATTCATTTGAGAACCTTTACATTCTTCTGGCATGGATTATGTTTCAAAGTGGGTAGAGGCGCGATCCACGAGGACAGATGATTCCAAGGCAGTTGTGGAATTTACGAGAACCCAAATATTCTGTAGGTTTGGATTACCTAGGTTTATCATCAGTGATCAGGGTTCTCATTTCTACAACCGCACAATGCAATATCTTTTGCGCAGGTATGGGGTTGGGCATCGAGTGTCTACTGCTTATCACCCATAAACAAATGGTCAAGCCAAAGTGTCAAATAGAGAGGTAAAATAGATTCTTGAGAAAACGGTTCAGCCAAACAGAAAAGACTGGAGTCTTAGACTCGATGATTCATTATGGGCTTACTGTACTGCATTCAAAACTCCAATTGGCATGTCACCATATCAGCTAGTTTTTGGGAAGAGTTGTCACCTCCCTGTTGAGGTAGAGCACCGGGCCTACTGTGCTATTAAACAATGCAATTATAATATTTATGGTGCAGGTATTCAAAGGAAGTTGCAGATTTAGGAGTTGGAGGAAATGAGAATAGATTCATATGAGAACTCCCAGATTTATAAGGAGCGAACCAAGGCTGCCCACGACCGTCTCATCCTTCATCGTCAATTCCACATCGGACAGAAGGTCCTAATCTACAATGAAAGGCTGAAGTTGCACCCTGGTAAGCTTAGTTCCCATTGGTTTGGACCTTATATTGTTACTAATGTCTCTCCATTTGGTGTTTTCCAGGTTCAAAATGAAGACACCAAGCAAACCTTCACTGTCAATGGGCAACAGTTTAAGCACTTCCATGAAGCCATTCCGGAGTCCCCAATGGAGGAACTCCATGTTCAAGAAGCGGTCTATAAATAACACTCACCAGGATTTATCCTTCCTTCCCACAGTATCTTTTATTACAGTGAGGACACTGCATTCTCTAGGTGTGGGGGATGGGTACATTCCTGGGTTAGTTAGGAATTTTTTATTATCTTTCCTTCTTCTTCTCTTTTTTGCTTGTTGCATGGTATTTTCACTTGCCCCCTATTTCCCCTCCTCACTTCTGTGCTAAAATGATAATTTTTTATGCCTAATTTATCATGGAAAATGATGCCCGTTTTATCATTGAATTTATTGAAAATACATGAGGAATTTCCCATTTTTAAGTTGTTTTAACATTCAAAAAAAAAATCTGATGAAATGTGCATTTCAGCATGAATTCAACATTGTGGTGTGAATTTCTCTTGAAAATTGGTTGTTGGTCAATGATATGAATGGTTGTATCATTTTGAAGCCATTGAGAAGAGTAGTACCCTTTTTTGTGAATAGTTTAAGGGAAAATTGTTTCATTTAATCTCTCCACAAATTTTTGCACCCAACCATGAAGTGTGCATATTTCTTACTTTATTTAAGGTAAATATAAGTTAGGTTAATTTTTATCTACTTTCCAAAGGATATTTACATATGTTCGTTCCTTATCCGATCTATTTCATTACTGTACCAGATTGACCTACGCGTGTGTACCTGTTATCCGACTATTGTACGCCCTCAAAGAACAAAACAAAAAAATGGGGTTGTATTTTGGGCAGGTCAAAAACCACCCTTTCTCGACTTTTGATGTTGTTATAACTATTACAATTAGTGTCGTGAGGACATCAAACATGGGTTGAGATAAGAGTGTGAGATTTGTTCCAAGTGCAACTTTTGAAAAAAAATAAATACTGAGGGGAGTGAAGAAATGTACAACATGTGGGGATATCTAGGCTGGGAGCTTTAGGTTTGACTTTTGGGAATGCTTAATTGAATGGGTCTTGGAAATTGATTGCAAAGGATGTAGGGCAGGTTCGGTGGAAAGAATCAAGTCAGTAGACTAATTTTAAAATAACTTATATTTATTTAATAGAAAGTGGAATGAATAGCATGAAATGGTTGTCACACACACATGTGAAGAATTGGTGACATGATTAACTTTTGAATTATTTTCTTTGATTGGTATCATTAGTCTCTTCGAATTTCATTTGGATACAATTTTTGAGGCGAATTTTTCCATGATCACTGAGAATAACTCCTCGGTGTGATTTGTGCTTTGATCACAATTCTATCAAGAATTAATTTCTCAAGAATGTTAAATCTTCATGAATTTGGGAATATCTACATTCATAATTTTTAGAAATGTGAATTTTCCCAGGAGTGCAAATGTTTAGGTGTGGGGGTGTGATCGTACCACGATTCACTGTTTCATTTTCATCCTTACACCGCTGTGCTAAACATATTTTGTATTAAAAATTATAAAAATATTATAAAATTGTGCTTCATGTTTGATTAAATAATTTTGTGTTTATCACTGTTAAATAGGGTAATGATTCTTGTTTTTAAAATTACAATGTAGGTGAAGGTGATTTGGAGGGCCGATGATGAAATCCTTGAAAAATGGGCCAAATTGCGCAGGATCCAAGAAGTTCAGTGGACTCAAATTCATGCTAATACTCCACCGTGAATCCAAATGGGCTGATATTTTTTGGTATTATTCAAAACTAATTGGGATACAACTTTCATTTAAAAAACCCAAGAGAGATTTGGCCATTAAGGGGCCCAGCCGACCTGATCTGTCCAGCAAACCCAATCTGCTCGAGGTCAAAAGTTGTGCGCAGTGATCTGTCGATATCTCGTGTTCCACTTGTTGAAATGATTCCAAACATTCGGTGGATATAGTCAAGACGTGGGGATAAAACTTTTTAGTTTTCCACAAAACGTTTTAAAACTGTCTGGTAGGCTAAAAAAATGTTCCAAGAGGTTTTAGTAAATCTGTGTGCCCAAAACCACCTCCCACATTTCCTATAAAAGGGCACCTTAGGCTCCTCATTTGTGAGTTCGACCGGGAGGCAAAGCTCTGGTATTTTGGAGACCCAAGGGAGTACTCTCATCATCCAAGAAGTTCTAGAGTCCCCTATCCTTATAGGGGGATCAAGGATGAAGAAGGAGTTTCACCCGATCCTCCTCCTCCTCACGATGGCGAGCTAAATGGTGGGCGATCATTTCGAGGGAGCTACACTTACTTGGGAGGGAGTTCCAGCACTTTTTCTTCCACTGTTTTTGTATAATTTGTGTGTTAAATATTTCACTTATGATTAATCTCTATGCTCTTATCTTCTGAATGCATTTGTGTGGTTTAATTTAAGTGAAACACTTCTTATCTCAACACCGATTAGGTTGAGATTTGAAGTGGGGATTTTGGTTTGTTTCGATAGGACAAGACAAGAACCCTATTAATATCACACATACATAATATTTCAGTATGTTTTGGTAGCCTAAACTCTTTTATTGAGACCCACACCTTGACAACATGATTGTTTTCTTCCTCTACAAGAAAACAAGATCAAATTTACTTATGTACAGTCTTTTAGAGCTTCAACAACTCTCTTAAGAGTCTACTGGCCTTGAAAATTCATCCTGATCTTTTTTATTCCTAGATATAATAAATATCATCTTTCCATTATTTTATTAGGAAATTTCAAGATAAAAAGTTCATCTAATGGATTCATCCTATTTTCCATTATCTGATGGCTCTATCTTATCGGTATATCCATTTTCCTCTTTCTAATTATCTTTAGGGTGCTTCAATACCAATTAATATGTTCAATGTTTCTTCATCCGATTTTTTCATCCACTGAATCCATATATGATGAAGCATGTATATACTTTTCAACTTACTACATCGACTGAGTAGAAACTCAAGCAACAACTCACAACTTCTTCTCCATCAACATTGCCCATCATCATTCACATACACCAAAAATTAATATACAGAAAAAATTAAGAAAAACTCACCTTTGGGGAAAAAAATGACAATGTGTTATCACACTAAGTTGTTTGATTATAGGGGCTATACATGAATTTATTATTCCAATTGTTTACATTCTGCATTACACTGGTGTGTATAGAGATTCATGTGTGCATATACAAGTGTAATTGGTTAATAAATCCCATATATGTATTTTCTTAATTGGTGCTTCTCACAAACCCTTGACATATTGGAGGAAATATTAGGGAGTCACTTCGGGCATGCTGCTATCTTGGCCGCCCCCCTCGTTGGTCAAGATAAGACATTTTATGTGATTTATTTTCTGATTATTTAAAATATTCATTTCATTTTTCACAAATATTTTTTCTCATTGATTTGTGGAATTTTTGAAATCCAGTAGAAAGATATCTCCCAGCTTGATGATGATTCATATAAATCGGTGGTGGGTATAGAATTAAATGTGTTTCCCTGTATAAAGATCACTAAAATGATTAGTGAAAGAGAAGACATAAATGTGTCTATTAAAGAAAATAGATGCAACATTTGAGAATAGTGGGTTAATAAAATATGAGGAAATAATGATTCAATTAATGAATTTTTTGAGATGATCCATTCACTTTAAGAAAACAAAAAATACATCAACTATGTCAAGAATTAACAATGAGAGGTTGAAACTATTAATGTCAAGTATCTTGACTCCTTATTGTAATAAAAAATAAAAATGAATGATGAATAAGTAAAAATAGACAAGGAGGGTGAAGACAAATTTAAGTCATTGGAGAATTAGAAATACATTCTTAATATGAAGTATCTTGTGCTTGATGTTGCATTTGAAGATAAGAAAACAAATCTTGTAATGTATTGACATAAAACATAGGAAAATTTTGATGCTTCCACACTATGTTCAAAAAAGTGATATGACTATAAAAAGTATCTATTGTATGGAAAGAATACATTGGTATCATTTCATGATCAAACCTTAATAAGATCACATGAAGAGGTATCAGAAGTTTTAAATTTTATTTATAATACTAAATCTATTTTGATACCAATGATATTTTATCAGCACAATATTTTTAGTGCTGATAAATATTTATTGCATCAGTGCATTTTTAGCATTAATAAAGGTCCGAATAAATAAAAATAAATAATTAAATAAATACAAAATATTTTTTTATAAAAAAATAATATTAAAAATAATATTAATTAAATAATTATTAATAAAAATGAATAGATTGATTATACAATTTTAATTATAAAAAATTCTATTAATTAGATAATTATAATAATTAATGTTATTAAATTTTATATATTAAATATATAGATATATAATAATGTATATAAATATAAATATGATATATATATATATATTAAAAAATATTTATGCACATTACATTAAATAGTCATATATTTATTTAATACGGTTTATAATTAAATATTAATATGAATTAAAATTATTGACTAATTGTATATTACTCGACATATAATAAAATGTAATTTTATTTTTCAATTTAATATAGATCAAATGTGTGTTATCTTGATTTCACATATAAGTAATTAATGCATTTTTATATGTTACAATGCACACATACAAAACTTATCCATTTTTTCAATGTTGATAAAGTGTATTGATTCTTAATTTATTCAATTACAATTATTTTTAACATATATTCATGCACTTAAAATTAGATATTCATTAATAATGTTAAAAATATATTTTTAAAGAAAATATTTATAAATAAATATTTATTAATGTAAATTTACTATATTTATACATTTATACATTTATACATTTATAATTATAAATCAATAAATATATATTTAAAAAATTTATATAAATATAAATAAATAATTATATATATTTAAATAATTATTAAATTTATAAAAAATTTACATAAATAATGAATATATTTTCTATATTTAAATTTAATATATATATATATGTGTGTGTGTGTGTGTGTGTGTATAATTTTATAATTATATATAATGAAATTAATATTTTTTTTGAAAATATTTCTATAATTATAAATCAATAATTATAAAACTATAATAAATATATTTTAAAAGGAATATATGTACTATATTTATAATTATATATATTTATTATGTATATATAAATATTTACAATTTTTTATTTATAATTATAATTTTAAATCCTTTATCAGCACGTCATTAATAATCGGTGATAAAATCATCTTTATCAGTTCTTTTTTAGTACTGATAAAGATAAGATTTATCAGCATTACAAAAAGCACTGGTAAAATTAATATTCATGATTTTTATAACTTTAGCGCTGATAATGATTTATTTTATCAACACTAAATTAGCATTGGTAAAAGTGTCACAATATATTTTAAAAACCCTAATCATTTGCGAACACTTCACGACATAGAAGCTTTCTTTGAAAGCCAGATGCTTCCAGCACTCATCCTTGGTGAATGAATGCTCAAATCACACCACTTTATTACCTATAGTTCCTCTAATATCTCATTCGACATATGGTTCTTTATTGAAGTTAAGGTTTCTAAAGAGGTTCTCGAATATTCTTCAACCTATTGTGGTATGCCTTCCTATTTTATTTGTGTATTCTTTGTTTCACCTTTGATTTATTATTCTATGATTTTTTTATGATCTGTAGTTTATGATTTTTTTGTGATCTATTTTTTAGGGAATGATTTGCGGTCTGTTGTTTGTATTGACTATTGATGTGTAATTCTTTGTTTATATGTGACACTAAACCTTGGATTTATTTATTGTTTTTTTATTTCTTTGTTTTAGATATTCTTACTAAATTATTTTTTAATATATATAGATAAATTTGTAGAAATTTTCATGTATATTGTTTTCTAAAAATTGTGAACAAATGTAAACGTGGCACACAACGTGATAAAAAAATATAGGTAAATCAATTTCCTAAGGACATGACCCCACGACCATGACCCAAAACCCTCCCCACTCTTACCACAGATATGATCGTGGGGGAAAAATTTTCATGTATATTTTTGATTATTAATTACTGATTTGAGGCATATTGTCTTTTCCCTAATGATTATATATATGCTGACACCTTTTATGGACACCTTAGTGGACATGTAGCTTCAGATGCTATTTTTCAAGAACTAGGTTAGTGGAGTGATGTATTCTCTTCTATTGGTTATATTTATCATAGGATCTAGTTCCTCTTAGAATTCACTATGGTCCTTATTTTTCTTTTGAAGCAGATTCATTGGGGTCTTCCCCTGTAAATCACATGATGTTTTATCATACCAAGCCTTCAATTTTTGAATCATTATTGTTCCTTTATAGTTCACGTTATGTTTTAATATTCAGTTTCTATTTATTTGATATTTCTTATAGAATATAAGTGAGTTTTTATATGGGTGTTTCATGTATGTGTGTCTATATTGCTATTGCATCATTTATTTCCATAGAGGGTTTTCTAACAGGTATGTTTATATCGGGTAATGATGATTTTGGGTCTGCATGTCCATTGACCCCAAGGGTCATGATAGAATTTTATTCAACCTATGGTACAACTATTTTTATTTGGAGGGGACATCCTATTTATGGGTTTTTCACCCAATGTTTGAACCATCATTTAGTGAATTTGAGGTGTGTTAGTGGTTATAAGATGATATGACCTAGCGTTGTTTGGGTAATTCAGGCTAGGGTCATTACACTATCCTTATTCTAGTTTACCCAAATAAAGTTTCGTAATAATATAATTTATTATCTTCCTTTATATCCCTCTATTTTTTCAAATTCCAAAAACCCTTATTGTTGTATTTGTAATATTTATACGCTCAGATATTCTAGTAGAACTGATCCATATTTACCTTATTAGAATTGTTTATAACTTTCACTTTTGATAATGAATATCTTATGTGTATTTATTTAAATATTGTATAAAATTAACCATTCAAGAACCCAATAGGATGTATATGAACCGAAAATATATGCATCCTAATCATTTGACAAAAGAATATGAAGATGGAGTTAAATAGTTTCTCAAGTTTGCAAGAGAGTATGCATACAACCTTCTAAAATCCTCTGTCCATGTTTATATTGTTTTTATTCAAGAAAAATTAGTCCGGAAGAGTTGTAATAACATTTGATTTGTCACATAATAAATCAATACTATATATTTTGGACTACACATGGGAAAAAATGAATGTTGACATCGATTAGAACGATACTACGATTTATGAATCATTTGACATGAATACCATTGTAAAAGCTAATGGAGATCACATGGAAGAAATGAGAATGGTAATTGATGACGACCTTCATGATTGTCCAAAGTTTTTTAAGGAGCTAAATTTCTATTACAATAAACCACTATATACCAGTTTTACTAAATACACAATATTGTTAGCTATATTGAAGTTATATAATTTGAAAGTTGGTAGTAGATGTACTGGCACAAGCTTTACAATTCTACTTGGTCTTCTGAAATGTATGCTACCAAAATAATATGAACTAACATACCTAACATATGGCATTAAATGAATGTTATTTTCAATGGGAATGATCTCTAAACAAACACGTACTTGTCCAAATGATTTCATATTGTTTCAAAAGGACAATGAATCACTTATAAAATTCCCTAAGTGTGGTGCTGATCGATATAAGAAAAATGAATCAAGTACTTTAAAATTTGAATGGTAATTTCCTATCATTCCATGGTAGACTATATGAATGTTAGGAAACTGCAAGAAAATTAACATGTCATGAAGATACAAGAATTAAATATGGAAACCTGCATCATCCATCCGATTCTCATCAGTGAAATAATGTTGATTACAAGTTTCATGAATTTGGAGATGTGCTGAGAAACCTTCGTCTTGCTTTATCTACATATGGAATAAATCCTTTTAGTGTATAGAGTAGTACACATAGTACATGGCCTTTCATGATAGAAAATTATAACTTTCTTCCATGGTTGTGTATGAAACAAAAATACATTATGTTTTCCCTAATTAAATTTGGACCAAAGAAACCCAGTAATGATATTGATATCTATTTGTATCCATTGATAGAAGATCTGAAATTGATGTGTGATATAGGTGTTATAATTTATGATTCTCATAGAATTGAATAATTCACATTGAGGTCCATGTTGTATGGAATGAGAAATATCTTCCCCGCTTATGGATATTTATTAGGATATAGAATTAAAGAAATATTGGGGTGTCCTATTTGTGAAAAATGTAAACACTCAGTTCGTTTGAAACATTCCTTGAAGACTAAGTTTTTAGGAAATCAGAAATTTTTACCAAGATGACATAAATACTGATCCTAGATGATATCATTTGATGGGAATATCGAACTAGGTACAACACAATCTCTAACAAAGGCAAATCAATTTTTCAAAAAACTAAAAAAGATTTACACTATTTTGGATAAACCATTTTCTGAAAATCTTACAAAATCAGGTTAGAAGAAGAGATCAATTTTATTTGAATTAATTATTGGAATTTTTGGTATGTTAGATAGTTTATTAATGTCATCCATGTTGGAAAAAATATATTTGGTAGTGTTATAGGAATTATAATAAGTGTTCCTAGAAAAATGAAATATGCAATCAAGGATAGGTTAGACTTGATTGAAATAGGGATAATGGAAGAGTTGGAACCAATGATGGGTAAAATGATGACTTTTCTTCCTCTAGTAGCTTACAATCTATCAATATAAGAAAAATTTCAATTTCTCCTTTTCCTTATTAGTGTAAAAGTTCCATAGGGGTATTTATCAAATATCAATAAAGTAATGTCAATGACTAATTTGATGTTACAATGCCTAAAATAACACGACTGCCATGTTTTGATGTAATATTTAATTCTTGTTGACTAACATTGCATTCTGATGCCAAATATACGACATACATTAATGATAATCTGGTTCTTTTTTAAATCCATATTATGTAAATTTGTTGACTTGGTGAGGTTCCCCATCATGAATCATAATTTTGTAGTAATATTATGTGAATTAGATATGTTCTTCACACCATAATTCATTGATATAATGGTCCAACTAATGGTTCACTTGGTCAGGGAGGTTTAACAATGTGGTCTTATCTATTATAGATGGATGTACCCTATTGAATAATATATACAGATTTTGAAAGGGTATGTTAAGAATCGAAGTTATCCAGAAGATTGTATTGTAGAATAATATATTTTTTAAGAATCTATAGAATTATGTACTGATTACCTATAATATATTGTAATCATCGGTCTCCCAAAGTCTCATCATGGTGAATGACTTATGGGTGAAGGAATTTATGGAAGAGATGTTGTTACAATTACCTTGAAAGTGTGGGATCAACACATCTTTACATATTATATAATGGTGAAGATGTTGATCCATACATTGATGACCAAAATGAAATTATTAAATTTTTGAATCCATCAAGGGATGAAGGATGTATATCAAATACAAATAATCAACTGGTTATATGATGGTTCAAAGATCATATTTCTAACAAGTTATCTAAAAATACAAATTCAATCGCTGAACAGCTTCAATGGATATCCGATGAAAAAAATGAAAATGTTATATCTTACACTGGTTTTGTAATCAATGGTTATAAATTCTATACAAAAGTACACTATGACTTTAAGACAATGAAAAAAAGTAGTGTTACTCTTATGGATGAAGTGATGCACATTTCTAGTTCTAAGGATAGAAATCCAATTTATGAAAATATGTCATATTTTTGCGTCATCGAAGAGATATACTAGTTGGATTATACAACATTTTAAATTTTGCCTTTCCAATTCAAATGGGTTGACAATATCAATGGAGTGAAAGTTGATGAAATGAGATTTGTGAAGGTGAATTTCAGTGTAGAAGGAGAAAAATATGATCTGTTCATAATGGCGTCACAAGCAGTGCAAGTATTTTATGTCTCTAATCCAAAAACAAGAATAATTAAATTGACCTGTTTGAGACTAAAAAAAAAGTTGAGGTAGATAAAATCTCAATCAAGGAAGACCCTTTCATTGGGACATCACAATCAGTTCATATTTGTCCTAATGTAGAAAATTTATTTAACGTTAGAGGGGAGCATAAAGAAGGGATTTGGAGTCTAGAAAGAGGACCCAAATACCTGAAACCTTTAAAAAAATAAATATATTTAAATGAGAAGGTAAGATATTTTTTAATATATTATGTTTTTCTCATTATATAACATGTTTTATATTGCATTAATATCATTTATATTTAGTGGTTGACTACCAATGTAGACAATTTATTCTGCACATGATGATGTTACCAATCCCTCAAAAGAACAAAATATAATTATGGAAACCCTTTGGATATATGAAAAGGTAATGTTAAGATATACTTTCTTTATTTTACTGAAAAATTATATATTAGAATGTTGATTTAATTTTCATTATTCATTGCAGATTTATTTTATTTTAAAATATTTCTATCCTTGTGTTATTACTTTGCAAGAAGAGAAATGATGTTGTCTCTACTCAATCACATAGGTAATCATGATGTTTTCACAGTAAAATCACTGTCCATATGATTATTTTATTATTTCATATTTATGTTTAATTTATTAATTTTTTTGTTTTACTCACATAATAATTGTTTTCTTATATAGGTGGATTCTTTTTATCCAGTTAGGGTGCTCTATCCAACTTTCATGTTCCTTATCCCTTAAAAAATTTCACCCCTGTAGAGGTGTATTTATCACTTTATTTCAAGTTATCCATACTTCTTTTAAAAGAAGAGAAATGATGCTTCCTCTACTTAATTACAGAGGTAATATAAATGTTTGTATAGTAAAATCATTGTCCATATAATTAATTTATTAATTTATATGTATGTTTAATTTATTTATTTTTAGTATTACTTATATAATAATTGTTTTCTTATATAGGTGGATTATTTTATTTGATTTCGCATTATCTCTCTATCATTTATTATTTTATACACCAAAACATTCACAAAATTCATCTCCCATAGAACCTTTCACTCCTATTGTGTTGACATTTTTCACTTTCTTTCAAGTTCCCTCTACTACTCAATAATATAGGTAATCTTGATATTTTCATAGTAAAATAATTGTCCATATAATTAATGTATTATTTCATATTTATGTTTAATTTCTTTCTTTTTAGTATTATAAATAATAATTATTTTCTTATATAGGTGGATTATTTTTTTCAATTTGAGGTTTTCTGTTCCAAGCTACTCATGTAGTGTTGTCATTTCAATAAAGAATGTCAATGGAAATCATGTTAACATTAATAGTTCGGATTTTTTTAATGTATGTAATAATTTATATTTATGTAATGTTATAAACCAATGTTTGAAATGTCTATAATATAATGTTTTTTTATATTTGCGTTTTTAAATTCATTTCATTTAAATTCTATATTGGGACTCTTTTTTGTTTATATTGGGTGTGTTTTTGGTTCTGTAGTGTACTATAACAACAAACAATAGTATGAACCTTTATTAGAACTCTTCAATGTTTTGATAAGGTACATATTTATCAGTGCTTCTAAAAGTGCGGAAAAAGGACTTTATCAGCACTAATAAAGGGTTCCTTTATTGGTGCTAAATAAAAGTGATGATAAATGGGTCCTTTATCAGGGCTTTTAAAAGTGCTAATAATGGTATTATTTATTTGTGATTTTTTATCACTGATAAATGTCCCCTTAAATAGTTCTTTTCCAGCACTGATAAAAGTCATGGGCTTTTAATGTCACTCACATATTCAGTGCTTTTCTAGAATAGATAGCGGCCATTTATAGTTCTATTAAAGGCTTATTTTATAGTATTGTATCAATAGAAATATGGGAGAGGATAAGTTATGTAAAAACTACCACCATTTTCATGGTGTATAAAAGAAGAAATTTGAGTACTTTTTCCCCAAAAAGATCTCAACCAGTGATAAATAAGTGCCAAAAACAAATTTCCCATCCACATAGAAATTCTGGAAAACATGCTACAGTGAAAAGGAGATCAAAATTTGTTGGTAAATTCTTTTGGTGAAATAGTTTTGTATATTTTTCATTATAGTATTGGAAAAATAAATCAATCCCTAAAGTATTAAGGAATCCTATTTCAAGTTGAATCAAGCATCATAAGAAGAAACATCCAAAAACTGATAATAAAAATCTAGAAATTTCATAAGTATTTTAATTACATGAAAATATCTATGGAAATTATAGTGGTTGTGGTCATAGAAATAGTTAATGTTTATCCCAACATGTATCGAATGAAAATATGAAATTAAAACCATCTAAGTTTTCATTGAAAGAAGAATTAGAATTTTGTAATGAATATTAAGATGGATCCAAGCCATAACACTACTAATATGAAATCAAAAAAATGGGTGAGTGGTTATTGGGTAGAAAATCCAAAAAGATCAATATGAGTATCTATTTTAAATAGAATAATGTGAAAGAAACCATTCCTATTAAGAAGCCATTTGGAGATAAAAAAATTATTATGTATATAACAAAATATTATTTACATAGTTGGATAACTAATTTAGAAATCGACAATAATATGGAAGAATAGAATGTTAAATATTATGATAAAGGGAAAGAAAAGGATCCATCTGTATAACTCATATTTCATGAGTGGTTTTTAATAATATAAATTCTTTATTTTAAAGAAGAAACATGTGTGAGGTGTAATATTCTTGGTAATACTCCCTAGATACTTCTATACAATAATCCCAAAATTAAAATAATTCCCAATGAAGATGATGCTTTCACTGGTTGATACAAGTTCAATAAAGTCTCTCTAAAAGAGAAATTTCCCCAACAATGAAATTTAATAGGTTATGAGATTATTTATACCTAAAAAACTCATATTTGAAATTTTGATGTATAAAAATGAAGGCTATAAGGAGTAGTAAAACTTGGTTTATAAAATTATCTCAATCTTATTGTTCATGTTTAGGATAAATGAAATACACCTTATCCCATTAATTCTTTTATTTTTTAATGTTCATACAATGAAAGGAATTTAAGGTTAATCATGATCTCACGGGGAGAAATGAATAAGGAGTGAAATCAATAGAAACTATATTGAAAAATAAATAATTCACCATCCTATATTGATCCCTCCATTTCTATTTTCAAATGATATCTGTTGAAAAGATCATTCCTGATAAATTTTTGGATATTTTAAAGTTTGCCTTGCCACCAAAAACTAAATGGAGTGTCTCTATGAGGGGGATATTATAACACCCTGGCCTGAATCACCCTATCAAGGATGGATTCCCACATGACCTCACATGTGCCTCCCTATATGAAAGATGGTTCTGACTAATGGAGAGGGTCTAAACAATAATGCAGGGAGACAAATACCCTCTGTAATAATCCATACAGAAAAATTATATAAAAAATATAAACATAAATTATAACAGTAAAAAAATGGTAGAATAGATTCATATTTCTATAACACATGGAATATAAATCACATATATAATAATATAATTCCCCCAATGTGTAAGGTTAGAAAAAGTGAAACAAACATCGATCTAATAAATAAATACATTTTGGTGTCCATTTGGGGTATGTCTCCATACATCCTGTGACTTGATGTTTGATATCCTCATCTCCCAATCAACGTCCTCTTTGTATTTTTTAGATCCATGATCAATAATTATTCAGAAACATCAAGATTCTTGTGTGGGGTGTGAGTATAATATCTACAAGGACACCACCAATGTGTCCTTAACATATGTGAACATATATATATATATATAAAGGGTTTATTCTATAATAAAGAATTAATGCATCAGTAAAAAATCAAACATCTCAAGTGATAAGTCATTATTCACTATCCAAGTTTCCATGAACCCTAACCCACCATACTTCAACCCAATGATGGTAAGGATTCTATTATCAACCACCACATGTCTCGAATCTTGCAAAAAGGGCCACATATTGATTCAGAAGCCTACACACATCAACTGTATGAACATGTTCCTCTATTAAAGAAGCCTCATGCCCTACTATATGGTGTTCATATGTACTCGTATGATGTTACATTCACCTGAAATGTCAGAAAATTGGTTCTTAGTCACTCTTGCATGGTCCTTCTCCGATGATGTCATTCAGAGACATTGGATATAATTCCACCATTTATGGTCTACAACCACATCAACTGAACATTTCAATGATATCTGAAAACTACTATCATGTGATCCCATGTTCATTCCCTTTATTAGAACAACTTATCTCCCCCTTAAAGGGGTTTTTATCCAATTATAATCAAACCAACCATCTTGATACCTGAATAAAAGCTTTATAGCCTATGTAACACCCACAAGCAACTAATATTACAACATAAAAATCTAGTCATGTCAATCATAGTTCACAAAAGTCCAAAATAACACACCCATAAGAAATAAACCTTAATAATGGGTCTCAATTAACATAATAAAATATTATCATATGCTTCCAAAAACCATATACAAGGTACTTTTATTGTAAGGACATTATTATCTTATGTACGTTGATTCTAAACCATAATAGGCACTAAGATTGGTCATTAGAATCAATCCTCCATATCAAGAATCCCAATAATCTATCCCAAATATTAAAAAAAATGAGATTTTATAATGATATTATAGATGGAGACCATGATAAGTTCATGAATTTGACTAGGATTTCCAAATGAGATCTGTTATCAATTGTAGATCTACGTCTATCAAAGAGAGATAAAATGATTATAAATAGACATGGAATCTAATCCTTCAACAATCCAAAATTTATCTATTATATCATATAAGAATCCATATATTTGTACATGGTAGCCCAGATTTATGATTCATCCTAATAGAATGATGAAGGATCTAGTGATATGAATAACAATGAAGAACTACTATCACATAACTAGGATTATCATATCATAAAGCCTCTTGATTCAATAGAATTCATTTTTAAGGGGGAGAAGAATCACTAAAAACACCCCAGGAGTCCCTAGGTTCAAGATCCATATTTGTAGAAGGAATAATGAGGATTTTATGGCAGGTTTTAGGTTTAAAAATAATAATTAATATTAATTTTAAAAAACCAGTCATAGTTTTCTTTCATGGTTTACTTAATCATGCTTCAACCAAGAAAGGCTCTCTACCTCTTCTGGGAACCCATAAACATTAGCAACATGATTTAGTAAAACATATACCAAACACGTTTTTTTCCTCTATCATGAGTTATATAGTTATCTAGGAATTTTTTATAGTGAGATATAACCATGTTCTAGACATGTGATATCAACTATACCTATCCAAAAAGACACATAGTTTCATGGGGTTAACAACATGGTTTCCCATAACCTTGTACAAATCCTAATCCCTCTTAAAGGCCACTAAAACCATCCAACATCTAACCAAGACTTTACCAATGCAAGTCATAAATAAAATAAAATATAATAAGCTCTCAAAATTAGGCCTAAACTAATTGGAAATTCCATACTGTTTCAATATCCCCCTTTAAGGACTTCAAAACCCCCAAAAGTATCTCTATAGTTCCTACTCAAATAATTAATGACATTGATATTTTACATCAGATCTATGATCCCGATATTCCTCTTGGATTTTCCCTGATTCTATATAACTTGATCAATTGGTACTACCTTTACCATCAACACTTTCCCACTATGGTCTACAATATGTACCAACAGCTCTAAAAAATGCATCTAGTTCCAACATAATGTCCCAGCTTTCAATAAAATGAGTAGGATCTTATTCATACCTATTATGATGATACACAAGGAAAACATCATGAATACCTTGATATCATGTACGAAGATCCAAATAGTAGGTCACTATTCTAAAACATTCAATAATCTCAAATGCTTCCAAAATCTATTGTGTTAGCTTTCGTTTTCTTCATAAATGATAATGCCTCAACTAAGATGAGACCAATAAGAAAACCCAATTGAGAATAGAGAACTCCAAAGTTCATCTCCTTTAGTCAATATATTATAATCTCCTATAATGATCTATAACCAAACACTTCTAAATTAAATTCACCCTCCCAGAGGTCTCCTTTATAATACTCAACCCAATGACAACTGCCTCACCCACCTCATGCAAACATAATGATGAGTGACATGATCTACCATAAAGAGCCTCAAAAGTTGTCATGTGAATTGAATACTGAAGGATGATATTTTATAAAAAATACATTAAGGATATGTGATCATCCCATAACCCATAAATTTCTAGGATGCATGCCTGAAGCATATCATTTAAGATCAGGATTGTCCTCTCTAACAGTCCATGAGAATGCAGATGACATGCCGTACTAGGTTTTAACAGAATAAAAAAATCATATGACAATCCTTCTAAAAAAATGTTATAAAATTTTTATTCATATTTAATATGATAATAGAAATAACTCTATGTAGTCACATAGTCTATGATACACAAAGGCCTAACTCATTTATAGAGTGGCTCTACCAGATCAATAAGAAATGAGATACTTCCACCATCGAATAAACTATCACCCAAATAGAATCTCAACATATCATGGTCTTATGAATCCACTTCATGAATCCAATTTTCAACTTTTCCAACTTCATAAGAAGAATAAATGGTCTCTAAAGTATCCCTCCATGTCAATGATATTTCACCTTGATCCTATGATGGGTTAGAATATGAGAGATGAAGCCCTTGATATCCCTCTTTATTCCTAACCACTAGAAGTGTCACTTGATATTTTGATAAATAAACTTCAAACCTTAGTGAAATCCCACTAATATGAATTATATTAACTCATAAAATATTCCCTCATGGATGTAGGAATTACAATAATCCCATGGAAATAGATCACATAATCATTATCCATCGACCATCCTCAAACTAGTTTACTTCCAACCATTCAAACACCACTAATTTTTTTGAATCTGACTCTTGGATGTCCTTTAACCACCAAACCAAAATTAATGTGTTAATAAATGGATCACGGGTCATCACCCCTTGGTCCTTACATGCATCCACCAAACATTCATCCAATATGCTCATCAACCACCATTCCTCTTATGATGGTTTCTCTTAAATATCTTATGTTTTCATACTGAGAGGATCTATAATGAAATTACATTTCCCCATAACATAATCTGTATCAAAATTCAATGTATATTGATACACCACTTAACACATATGTTTAATATTGAATTATTTCTAAGATAATGTGAAACAAAATATCTAGTGGTCTGTGTATATGAAAAATCTATCAGTGAAGAGATAATAGATCCAACAGATCATGGAAAATTATTTCAAACTCTAAGACATGCATGTGGCAGTTCCACTCATGGGGATATAGTTAGTGATCTCCATCATCTACTACATTATTCTTCTTTATTGAAAAATATCCCAAATTGACTCCCAAGGAATCCCAATAAACAACATATACAATCCCAGGCTCTAGAAATGTCAGGATCAGAGCTATCATCGATCTCCTCTTCGACTTTAGGAAGAACATTTCACACTGTTCATTCCATTAAAAATAAAAAACCATCTTGATAATTGCATTAATAGGAATTAACAAATTGGACAAGTCATGTGTAAACCATCAACAATATCCCTCCAAACAAGAAAACTTATGATCTTAAAGACATTACTAGGGTGTATGAAAGACATCACAACCTTTACCTTCTCCAGGACTAGAGAAACACTCATATTAGAGTTCAAATTCCCAATAAAATACACCACTTACAATCTATAAGTGAGACTTTAAAATCATGGCATTAAATTTTATGTACTCAAAGTGTAATCAACATAATTTCCTAACGGTTATCATGCATCTCCAATATCCATTATTTTATAAGGATATCATCAAAAAATACCACAAAAAATAGTTAATATATCGATGAAAGATCCTATTTATGAGATCCATGAACACTGCTGGTTCATTTTTAAACTAAAAAGAAATGATAAGACACTTACACAATTCATATTTACCCCTAAACATTGTCTTTGGAATATCATTATCCCTGTATCAAAGCTAGTGTTTTCCTAATCATAAGTTAAACATAGAGAACAATCAGCCTCACCACAACTATTCAATGAATTCAATGATCCTTGAAAATTGGTATTTATTCATTATGGTCACATGGTTTATCTTCCTTTTTCCCACACATAATAATATGTCTAGATGATTCCTTCACTGTAAACAATACTGAAGCACCCCATGTAGATGTTATCAGTCTAATAAAACTCGTTACATCTAAATCATCGAGCTACATTTTCAACTACTATAGCTTGGTCATTACCATGTGACATGGAGAAATAAAAATTGTATATACCCCTATTATAAGTTTGATTTCAAATTCAATCACTATATTTGGATGGATTCCTGTGAAATCATCTGTAAAGACATCTTCATAAAGGTCCACAATAGGAGTGAAAGTTGTGGAATTTATTTCCTTATCTATTGTAATATACATGCCCACTACTTGCGATGTAATAGATCCAAAAAAACTCATGACTACACCCAGTACAGTCACCCCAACAACTCATTTACCAGTAAAAAAATACTTATAACCATTATTTTTATTAAAGTACTTTCCTCTACTGTAACACTTGATGTGCATTTGTAACTGGTCAACTAGTCTATGTCAATAATAACACTAAAACATTTAATTTCAAGAATCATTAAATTTTATATATTTTTATTACCATTAACTACCACAATACATTATATAAATCTTGGATATTATCCAGTTTTTTCCTCAAAGGTGAGTTAATAGATAACAACTCAAAAGATAACTTGACTAGAATTTGAATTCTAGTAACTACTTGATCAGATATGCATAAATGAAAATATATAATATGAAAAAGATAATTAGAGAGAATAAATTTAATCAATACCATACGTTGAATATTCTAGGGTCCCTCTCTACCATTATTAGAACCTAGGGTATTTTATGTCACCTACCATCATTTGGTCAATGAATTTTCCATTGAGGGCCCTAGATTTCCTGATTCATTGAAATAGGAGTGTTCTATATCCTCTATAATGACCCTCCACCCCTATTTTGTTTTAACTCCCGAGAACTCATTTGTGAAGTCATTGAGAAAAAAATATAGACATTTCCTAACTTTCCATATCATTGGAACTCCAGAGGTTGCTTCCAACAGGTCTTGATGAGGTGGCTCTGTGTACCCACAATTGAAGCACATGATCCAACGACCTCCCATAAAAGCTAACGAAATCCTTCTATACTCTATCTAATAACTACAACATGAGAATGACACCTATGGAATCCTTTTACTACTACCAAAACATTCTTAGTGTGTCCTTTGCACTTTATTTAAATTTTTATAATTACAAAAAACCCAAATTGATTATTTTTTTATAATTTACAATACCCTCCCAATATATTTATTATTTATTCATTATGATATTATTTAATTTAAAATATTCATTATTAATATTTTTAGTTATTATTGATCAATTATTAGATAATTTTATCCTTATAATATTATATTTATAATCACATTTATATTGAGAAATTTATTAAGTGAATATATCATCTTAATTATTAATTCAGATAAATCTTAAATTTTTTACCAAGGAAATGACCTATATGTTGGTCTTTAACCCCAAATTTGTAATAAATGTTATGTTTTGGAACCCAACATTGGTAATCATCAACAAATTTGGAACCTCATGTTTGGAATGAACCTCATATTTAGAGCTTCATATTTGTAATTAACCTCATGTTTGGAACCTTATGTCAATAATGAACATCACATTTGGAACCAAACATCTGGAACTTACTAAGTGTTCTAGATCATGACATTAGTGATTTACATCACATTATTAGGAATACTTATATGAATTCAACATACCCATGATGTTATTAGAAATCAATGTAATAATGATTAATGTTTCATGAAGATTATATTATCCTTGTTATTATATTATCACTTGTAGAATATCTCATTATCAAATTATATATTATCTTTAAACATTTAAATATACTAAATCTTTAATTATTTAAATGCTTTGTAATTATTATTATGATGGATAGATAATAATATTATCTTCATTTCATTCAAATATGAGGCAAGATAAATCAATCATTTAAAATTTGTTTTTTGGCCTAATGTGACTACAATGATCTTCAGTTTTGAGATTAAGTTGGCTGGTGACTTTTGATGATATCCTAATTTCAACAAGTCAGAATGATGTGGTACTTTACTTTTGGAAAACTCTTGAAATTATCAAAATGATATTATAGTCAACTAAATGAAAAATCATACATTTAGAGACACTAAAAATTGATTGAATCTTGAGATATTAGTCAGCTATGAATTTTATGGAAATTTTGAGTGAGAAAATTATGATATTATTAGAATGCTGTTTCAATTTAAAATTTAAATTTCTCCATGGAGATTATTTTGTGCAAAAGTATATAAGACTATATTAAAATTTCAAATGTTTATATCAACATGATTTTCAGAGGATTAGGTATTGAATTATGAGATAATCAACCAACTGTTTTATTAGAAATCAAAATTCAAAAATATTTAAATTTTTTAGTCTTCATATTTATATTATCTTTTAGAATATTTTGAATAGTATTTTTTAAGTGAAACTAGAATATTTTAATTCAAAAATATTATTATTACCAATTTGTATTATTATCTTCCAAAATTATTTCATGAATTCTTTAATGAATGCACTACAATTATGTTAATATTTGAGGAATTCATTTGAATCAATAATTTTAAAATTAAATTTTAAAATTTTATAAGATGGATAGAAAGATATAAAAATATTGAAAAGTTATATTATAAATATGAAATGAAGAAGGTGGAGATGTTACTAATCATATGATACAAGACAACACTCTTGATGGTAAAAATAATTGTATTATTTGTTTATTGCTCTTGTTATATTTCAAGGAAGAATACAAACATTAAAGATAAATTATATATTTTTTGGATTTATTAAATATCAAACTATATTTTAGTTGTGGAGAAAACTATGAGATAAAGGTTTTCAATAGTTCTATGTTTCAGAACAATCTACTGAAGTGTCAATTTATCTTAATTAGTAATGCTGTAGTGTTATTTTCTCATAGTAATCTATCAATATTCCTTATAAAAATATGAATTGTTGTAAGGTGTCAACTTACTACACTTAGTTATTGAGGTATCTAGATAAAATGATATTCATATTGAAAATCAATATACTCACAGAGAGAGAATTGGTGGAGTGGACTAGGGGATCTCTGTGCCCTGATTCACTATATATCACTGTTTCATTCTATTTAATTTACTTATTTTCCTCTATATTAATCAATATAAATAGAAAAGGATTTGATATATTTATTTAAATGGGGATGATTTAAATTTATCATGATTTTTAAAAGAACATATTTAACCCCCTCTTATGTATTCATCATCGTCATCCCATACCATTAAGTGTTATTAGAGGGAAGTCTCTATTTGTAGATATTTTTTAATATATACTATTCTTTCAACATAATATGAATAAATAGTATCCAAGTAAGGGAAATTTAGAAGAATATTGAGGGTATATTTTGTAATTTACATTTATGAGTTAAATATATAGATGGAAACATCTTTACGTGTCATATTTTAGATAAGGTATTTCGATGATCCACAATATTTATTGAAATAGTGATAATTATAGTTTCTAGAAGTCACATATCATTATCTATTTAAAGAATATTTGATTAACTATATATTTTAAATCTATAAAACCATATATGATTCCAAAAGGATAAAGTGAAAAGTAAGTGCTCCTCAAATAGAAAATAATGATTTTAATTCAAGGGATATGAATTCTATCATTTTTGGATTATGAATTGATAAAATTAATCGAGTTTATATGTGTCTTAAAGCTTATAAAGTGTGTGAAAACATTTTAGTAACCTATTAAGGAACCTATAATGTGAGAAAACTTATGTAAAATATATTCAAACATAAATTCAATACATTTAGGATACTAGAAGATGAATTAATCACTCATACTAATGATAGATTGACATAAATTGTTAATACTATTATTAATTTTAGAACACCAATCCCAGAACCAGATCAAGTGTCAAAGCGACTTATAATATTAACTTATAAATGGAATGGAATATTTTCATCTATTCGATAAACCACACATGTTAAAGATTTAATGATAAATGAATTTATTAGACCCTTGATGTTGTATGTAGATGAGACGCAATATAAAGTTGAAGATTATATTTCTATAAAAAAGGTAAATGTTGCACTTAGTATTTCAAAGGATGGATATTTTGATTTTGATTATAGTGATTTTTTATTTAAGTAATGACTTATCAAATATTGTTAAAAAGTTTTCAATATATTCAAAATGATAAATGTAATTTTAATTAAGAATAGAGAAAAGGAGGTCAGATGCTATAAATGATAAAAAGGAATGGTCATTAGGGTTCTGAATTCCCTCTACATATTCCTCCAAGTAAATATGATTATAAAATAAAAGGAAAAAATCCATAAAGGATACTTCAAGTGTATCAAAAGATTAAATGGATGAATTTACTTCAAACTCTGAAACCGAGCATATAAAAAATTTAATTCTATATCTTATGGCTAATGCTGATGAGGTAAAATAATATGGATCCAAGAATGAGAATCCTAGTTTTAGTAAACATAATGAATATTTTCATATGTTTCAATATAAATTTTAATCCTTTAATAAATTTCAAATAAAACAAAAAAAATTATTATCTTATTATTATTATAAAAGATAGTTTTACTAACCATGTTTCATATTTATGATAAAAGTTTTTCAAATATTCATGTGGTTTTCATGAAAATAAAATAAATAAATTATTGGATGAAGTGGAATCTTTAAATAAATGCTAATAAAATGTTCACAAAGTTGGTTAATTATCTAAATAACAATATTATTAAAAATTAATAATAAATTCTTTCTTGGTATTTATAGTAATTGAGAAATGCCTAAATTATACAAGAATTATTCTGTTCCTAGTTCTAAAAGCTAAATCATGTCTACTATTATATGTTTTCATTGAAGTATTAATGTAAATTATGATAATTAATTCTATTTTATAAATCCTAAATTTTGGTTTGTCTAAAATTTTTATTATTCAAAAGAATTATCTAGCTTCAAATATGGAGTTTTTACTCAATGTACGATACTATGAATATTAAAGTCTTTAATTGTTAACACTGTTGGGCCCAAAAGTACATGTGTACTAAAATGAAATTTTATTTTATAGTTGTAGGTTTATACCACTATAATTCATTTTTATATAGTTATGTTAATATTTGAAATTTTAATTTATCATTCTCATTTTGGAAGTCATGGAAATAAATTAAAAGAAATGATCCATGGATCTAAATCAATTAAAATCCATGAAGTACAATATTTATGTTGAAATTTTATCATTTTATCATTTTTGGATAGAAAACATGATCTTTAAAATTTAATATAATTGTATATTGGAATGTCTTAATTTAATTTTTTAATTTACAATTGACCATGTACTTACATGTCTTATCTCTCAGTATAGGTTAATATTTTTACTTAATTATCTGAAAATCGTTTTACTATTCATTAAAAATATTTTTATTGGTTTTTTTGGATCTTTATATTTAGATATTTTACTACAAATTATTTCACATGTTTTAAATATTTATCATTTTTATCTTTCAAATGTATTAAAATTGGAAAACACATTTTAAGGGGGGAAGTAATTCACTATTTTATACTTTTCTATTTTATTTCATTTTTTTCTTAATTTTGAAATTTATTTTCACATTGAATTTTATGTTAAATGTATAAAATTTTGAATCATATATGTCATATATATATATAATAAAAAACTATTTATTATTTTCATATGAAAAATATTTATTTCTTTAATAAATTAATTTGAATTTTTTGTGAGTAATGATTTCATTATTGTTTCATTACTTAATTTATTATAATGTTTTATAATTTCATGTTCCAAAATGTTAAATTATTTTTATTATTATTTTCAATATTTATGGCATGTGTTAAATTTTTTATATTTAAATTCTTTGAAAACCATTTAATTAATTCATTAAATTATAATTTTTTTATTTCTTGAATATTTTTAATATTGATGATTAATTTAAGGTTGAAATTATTATAAATATTATGAGTGTGGTTATTATTTTTCATTCTTATAGTTAAATATTAATTTATTTATTTTAATTATTTTCAAATTCATCAGTTGGGGTGGCACCTAAGTAGTAAACCACATAATCTAGTATCCAAAATACCCATGTTAAGAACTAGTCAAGGGTGAATTTTTAAGTTACTTTAGAAGGTATTATAAGAGTTTTATAGTAGTCATACTAGCATAAAAAATATTCACCTAATTTGGACCTACGAACCACAAATTTGGGAATTTTGGGCCACATGGACTCCATACCACCTTTGACCTTCGATTTATGTGCTTTTTGGTCATAGGGCCTCTATGGCATGATGTGGTCATTTCTGACCATACTGGAGTAGGCCCCAGAAGAGGAATCAGAGAAAGTAGTATCTATAATAGCAGTGATAACTTAATTTTTAATGAAGATAATGTTTGGAAACTTCTCTATAGATACAAAGAACCATGCAACTATAGATTAGGAAATTTTATCCAATCTTCTATGAGGGGTCGAAAGCTAGGCTCCCTCAATGATGAAGAAGTTGGGGAGGGGTAGTTCTAGTGTAGTTTGGTATTTGGGTTTTTGGGTCATGTACAAGGCCTTGCGCCTCTGGTCCTTCAAGTCATGTAATTGAATTTTTGAATCTAGGTAAATTTTCATTGTATGGGTTCCCACTCAACCCATATAAAAATTTAGATAACCCTAAAATAAATAAAAACCTAAGGCCTTCAGTCCATTAAATCATTGAAAATAATATTTTATTAATTTAAAATTATACTACATATTTCAGGTCTCCATTAAGTTATCTATTTTTATAAAGAATATTAACTTAAGGGTTATTTTTTAGTAATAATTTAAAATAACTTTTTCTTCATATTTTTTCATGTGTTCAAATTATTTTTCATTTTATTATTTATTTTAAACCCTCATTTAACTTCATGATCATTACAAAAAAGGAGAAAATTTATTTGATATCATCGTGATCTTTAATTATAAAAAATTTATATAATTTTTAGTGGTTCCTTTACAAATTATTATTTCTGATAATTATTAAACCCCACATTTTTTTATATTTTTGATAATTAATGAAAACGTCTCAAAATTATTATTTTTTATTCTTTATGATATTAATTTCTTTTAATTAATCATTTATAGTATTTTTTATTGTTCTTTATCATTTATTATGTTATTTTACTCTTGTAATGTTATATTTTACCCATAATTTATTGTTGATAAACTTATAAAGTTCATTTTGTCTCTTAATTATTCATTCGGATAATCATTATATTTTTCACAGAGGAAATAATCTATAAGTTGGTATTTAACTCCATGTTTGGGGTGAATTTTATTTTCCATAGCCCCACATTGGTAATAATCCTCATGTTTATAACCTCACATATAGAATAAATAGTTGGAATGAAAATCACATTTCTAACCTCGCATTTTAATGAGCATTTGGAATGAACCTCATTCTTGGAACCTTATGTTCGGAATGAACCTCGTGTTTAAAACCCCATATTTTGAATATACTTAACATTATATATTCTCATGTTGGTGATATACATCACATAAATGGGAATATATATATGAATTTTATAGACTCAAGATGATATTTGGTATCAGTACATCTATGGTTAAAGTTTAATGGAGATTACATTTTCACCATTATTTTATTATCACTTGTGGGATATCTCATCATAAAATTATCTATTATCATCTCGAATTTAAATATAATGAAGCCTAGAGTTTATATATTATTAGAGATTATTTTTGTGATGTATATATAATAATTTTAACTTTATTTCTTTTAAATATTATGAAATTTGAATAATTAATTTGATATTATCTTCTTTTCCCAAAACTCAAAACACAATCCCACAGTTTTCATATTCTGTTGTGTAATGATTTTTATGATATCTAAAGTTATATAAGTTTAATTAATGTGATAATTTAATTGAAATAAATCTCTTAAAATTATCTAAATAAAATTATTTTGGATTGAATGAAAAATTATATATTCAAATACTCTAAAAATTGACTGAATCTTATAATATCAGTCTACTATGAATTTTCTAGAAATTTCAATTAAGATAATTATGGGATTAATTGGAATTATTTTTAATTTAAATTTTAAATGTAATAATGGTTATTATTATGGATAAAATTTCTTAAGACTATATTTAAATTTTAAATTTTAATTCTTCATGATTTATGTTGGATCGGTTATAGAGTTATTAGAGAATCATTCAACTAGTATTTTATAGAAATTGAAATTCAAAAATATTTGAATATTTTGTGGCCATGTACATATTATCATGGAGGTTATATTGAATAATATTTTGATGTACCAATAGAATATTTGAATACTAAAATATTATTATTATTATTATATATTATTTTTTCATAATTAATTTTTGGAATATTTTAATGGTCATGCTACAATTGTGGAGATATCTGATGAATCTCTTTGAATCAATTGTTTTCAATTTAAAATTTCAAATTATTATAAGTAGATAAAAAGTCTACAACAACATAAATAAATATATTATAAATACAACATGAATAAGGTGGTGATGGTATTTATTGTACGAAACAATGGTGACCCTCTTATTGTAAAAAATAATTGTATTATTCGTGCATTAATGTTGAGTTATTTCAAGGAATCCCACACAGATTAGAGATATATTGGATGTTTTTGTGATTTATTGAAGATAAACATATTTTTCATTTGTGGGGGAAACTATGAGCTAATAAATTTTAACAATTATATATCATATCCTTTTAGAGAGGTGTTTATTACTTGTACATAGTCATGGTAGAGTGTTATATTATTTGACTAAGTTATTGAGGTTCCCTATGGAAAAACGTAACTTGTTATATGATGTCATATTTCAGAACTTTGTTATTGAGGATTCTAAATATAAGGACCCAATTAGTGAAAATCGCCAAATTCATGTAGAGGGAATTGGTTTTGTGGCCTAGGGGATATTGGGGCCCCAAACCATTATATATCACAATTTTTTCTTATTTATTATATTTATTTTCCATCACATTAATTGATATTAAGAGATAATTAAAATAATGATTTATCTAAAGAGGGATGATTGGAAATTTTCAGTTTTTTTAAATGGAAAAACATTCACCCCCTCTCGTGCTTCATCATTAGCATTCCACACCAATAAGAGCAACAACCAAAACACCACTAGGAAATTCACTAATCATTCCATTGAAAATTAAATGGTTAACTATTGTTTTTTCCTCCAAAAAAACCTTCTAAATGTTTAGGGCCATATGAAAAACTTTGGAGTATGTCATCAATTCAAATCCCCTAACCTACCACCTCACTTCCATCCAATGTCCAAACTCAAAATTTCAGGACATCTGTGTCTCATTTTCAGTTGAAGAGTGTATTAAGGTGAATAAAATCCATGATACAAACAAAACAGGATAAAAATAAAATATAGTTAAATATCCATAAAATCCTATGTGCGATTAAAATTTAGTATATCTTAGAAAAGTTTCTAAAAGAAGAGTTTCATGAAGGTTGTCCAGGTAAGGTCGTTACACCTACTTTCTATATTCATAACAACCCAAAATCTCATAGCGGGTCCATGAAGAATGAAAATTAAACTATTTTAAATTCCAAACTAACTCTTATAATTCATACAATAGCTCTATTATGGTAATAACCTAGGAAATTTATAGGCATAAAAAGAGATTTCTATAGGAAGTCCTATCTGAGATGGTTAAACATAATGATAAGGCACAACCCTCCAAGCATTACCCAAGTCTCAATCATAGTTCTTCATATATACTTTTTTATTCATATTCATATACAAAAAATAGTCAGATTTATCAATTTCAAATAATCAAAATGTCCATAACATATACAACAGGATCACAAATAAGATTAAAATACATTTAACTAAATGAACTATAATACATAGTAAAAAACATACATATATGACATGTGACACTGAGTTCCTATTCATGATGCATGAATACAACCAAATCATAAAATCAATTATAGTAAAACATATTTAGGATCACCATGGAATTTATATTAATAATTTTAATTGAAATCCCATCACTAGTAACTAGGAGGTATCTCACATAAGAGATGTCCATGCACAACCTAACTCACCTATCCGAGTTCAACATAGTGTAACCCCTTTATTCATTTCCAAAATTAGAATCAATAATAAATGAAAAAAATACTCCCCTAATACCACTTTGTAACACCTTGACCTAAATCATCTAGTTTGGGCCAAAATATCACATGACTTTATTTATGCCTCGCAGGGGGCTAAAAACTTATGATGAGGGTCTAAATAGTGAAGTGGGGAGAATATAACCTCTATAATAACCCATACACTAAAATAATATAACAAATATAATCAAAAATCCAGAATAGTGAAAACAATTGTGGATGAAAATCACTATACTATAACATATGGCATGTTAGGCATACATATAATAACCCTAGACCCCCAAATGTGGTAGGTCAAACCAAAGTGAAGGAAAAAAGTAGATAAATAATTTAATACACTTTAATATCTATTTAGGGTCTATCATGGTATTATATTTCACTATATTCTCCATATCCTCATCTCCTAATAAATGGTTCTTTGTCATTTCATAGATCTCTGATTATGAAGACTTAATGTGAATAGAGATGCACATAAAGGGTGTGAGTATGAAACATAGTAGAACACAACCAATTATTACTTAACAAAAGTTCATAAATATATTTATTTCATTCCACACAATGAAATTAATTCATAATTAGATAATAAATCACTAAAGTGTCGGGCCATCACATACTAACCAAGATTACACAAACCTTTCCCCACCAGTATCGTTACTATGGCAGTAAGGATTCTTGTATCAGTTATCACATGTTTGAAAACATTCCACATGGTCCTCATGTCATTTAAACACCATACACCCATCATTTATATGACGGTATTCCACCTTTAAAGAAAACTCTAACCACACCCAAAATATGGTTTTATGTGCTCACATGATGGTACATCCACTTGAGATGCTAAGAAAATATGTTCTCAATCAACCTTGAATGGTCCTTATAATATTTCAACATTATGGAACATCAAATACACTCTACCCCTATATGGTCTACACATATGTCAAATGGATACATTTTTGGTATTTGACTAGTACTATTAAGAGAACCCATGTCCTTATCCTTTGTCATAACACTCATGATCCTTCTAAATGGTGGTGTTTATACAATTATATGAAATCCAACCATCTTGATACATGAAGTAGTGTTTCATAAGTTATGAATACCCACAAGATAGTCATTTAATTAAATGAACAACTATTCATATAATTAATGTTTTTCATAAGGCCGGACACACCCACACCCACAAAAAACACACATGAATAATTTGTCTTAATACACACAAGAACGTAAAATCATATCATTCCAACAATAATATACAAATTCCATATATGGTATGGATCTTCCAACATCATGTACGTTGATTCCAAAAAGTAATATCCATCAAGATTAATCACCTAAATCAATACCTATCACCACCCTACCTTCCTCAAGCCATGAACTAGGTCATACCCCCTCATGGTTCTCTTATAATAACTTAGTTCTTTCCTAGGACAATACAAGCTATTAACCATTGGGGTTAGTTATTAAACTAATTACCTTTCCCATAGTCCAACCCATATTCTTTACGATTTGTTTTTCCTCAATCACACTGACCCTGAGAAAACCCGTAGGACGTCACCCTTCCATGAAAGTACTCTAGGACAATCTTTCCTAACTATGAAGCTCCAATCACGTAGGCTCCTGAACATAAAGGTGCACCTTCTCGATAAGGTTAATAACATTTATTATTTTAAGTCTCACTTTTATAGGTGTTTTACACTTTCCACTCGTTAAATCCCAACACCCTCATTGTATAACCCAAAAAATAGGCCTAGGCAATGCCTCCTAGATTTTAACTATGTATTATTTATAATATTATTTTTCATGACACAACCTACCCTAGGCCATTATCCTGGTCATTTGACCCCATGAGTCTCCTATAATGCATTTGTTTAATTCCCACCACAATAGAGGATAATATCCATCTTTCTTGAATCTCTGATCATAAAGTGTGCAAGAGAATCAAGATTATAATGGAGGGTGTGAGTATAAAACCCAATATGACACAAACAATGCATCCTTAACACAAGTTCACTAATATATAGATTTTATTCCAAACAATGAATGTAATTCATATGTAAATAATTAATCACTCAAGTGTCAAGCCATGATGCACTCACCAAGATTCAAAAAACCTCAGCCACATTTGTATTGATAATATGGTTGTAAGGATTCTTTTACCAATGACCACATGTCATAGAACATGAAAAAGGCCCTCATGTCAGTTCAACAACCTACACCCATCATTCATAAGGTATCATTCCACCTTTAAGTAAATCTATCACCACCACCAAATATGGTTTTCTGTACTTTCATGACAGTACATTCACTTGACATGCCTAATGAATTGGTTCACAATCACCCTTGATTAGTCCTTCTCCCATATCGGAATTCTGTAACATTGGATACACTCTACCCCCACATGATGTAAACCCATTTCAACTTAACATGTTTGTGGCATTCAACTAGTACCATCAAGAGAACCTAAATCCTTAGCCTTCATCACAAAACCCAGGATCCCCCTAAAAGAGTATGTTTATCCAATTCTTAGAAGCCCATCAATCTTGACACATGAGGTAATGTTTCATAATCTATGAATAAACACAAGTGTGTCATAAAATTAAAAAAAAATTGTTCATATAAATAATGGTTCTCACAAGTCCATACACATCCACACACTCATGAAAAACAAATCAAAAATTTGGATTAACAGACACAAGAACATACCATCATATCATGACAACAACCATATACAAGATAAATATATGGTAAGGTGATTCCAACCTCTAGTATGTTGATTCAAAATAGTAATAGCCACCATGATTCATTACCTAAATCAAGCCCTATCATGACCTGACTATCCTCAAGCCATGAACCAGGTCATCTCACACCATGGTTCTCCTGTAATACCTAGGTTTACATCCTAAAACAACACACACCATTACAAATTTTGGTTACTTATTAAACTAATGACATTTCCCACATGCCAACACAACTTCTTTCAGTGATCTATTTCCTCACTCACACACACACTAGGAATCTTCATAGGAGGTCACCAATCCTTGACAATACTCCAAGAAAATCATTCCTAACTATTGAGTTCAAATCAGGTAGGATCCTAAAAATAAAGGTTCAACTTTTTGACAAGGTTAATAACATATATCCTTTAACGTCTCACTCTTCTATGGGTGTTTCACTCTCCGCCGCTTAAATTCCAACGCCCTTGTTCTAGAACCCAAAAATCAGGTCCAGGAAATAACTCTTTTCTTCGACTGGGTATTATAACTTATTCCATTAATTAGGAAACAACCTACAGTAGGATATGGAACTAGTCATCTAGACCCATGGGTATTCTATAATTAATTTGATTCATCCCCATCACACTAGAGTATATTACCCATCCTAGTCACTTATCTGACTAATGAATGTCCCCACATGCAAACACATGTTCTTTCAATGCCATTTATCCTCACTAACACGAAACCTAGTAAAATTACAAAGAGGTCACCCATCCTTAACACTAATCCAGGCCAATAACACATAACTATGGAGTTCTAATCAGGAAGGATCCCAAAAATAATATAGATCCTTATTGGTCTGTATAGTAACATTTATCTTTTAGGCATCACTTTTCAAGGGGTGTCACAAGATTTCACTCCATGAATCCATAGAACCAATCCCCATTTATCAAAAAATGTGAGTATAGATTAAAATTTTAGAATTATAACATGATATGGGATTGAATTTCATTATTCTTACCCAATGAGAACAACTAAAAATGGTTGATATAGGTGGGTTTGAGATTGAAAATGATCCTTCATAGATCCTAACTCTGATCCTTCAATGATTTGAGAATTCGTCATTAGATGTCATCGGAATCCATATATATCAAAATGGAGTATTAAATTTATAATTCCTCTTAAGAGAAAAAGGATGGATCTAGAGAGATCAAGATAAATGGAGAACAATGATAACATACCTTGAATTCTCATGACCTAAAGACTCTTGATTCATAGGAATTATAGTTTAAGGGGAGGAGAAACACCAAGAATTAAAAATAGAGTCCCTAGGTTTGTGTTCTATTTTATTGGAAGGATGAATAAGGATATTTAGGGATTATATGGCTTTAAACCCTATTTTTTGGGTTAATTGATACTCAATGAATGGTTTGAACCGACAATTTACTAAACCATGCACCAACTGTTCTTTCCACATTTTCTTAAAATCATGTAGTTTTATGTGGAGGTAACATGGTTTGATATAACCATGTTAAACCCACTATAGCTATTTCAAAATATGCATAGTTTCTTAGGGATAACCACAAAGTTTACCCCAACTGTTCCCAAAATGTGTTCCCCCATAAAGGTCTCTAAAACATTCAAAATCCATCTAGAAGCTACCCAAGACATCACCTAATAAAATAATAATTCACAAAAAATCAAGTAATGGATAAAATAAATTATTATTATACCTTAAAATTATATTAAACTATATATATTAGTGATTAATTTGGAAGATGATACTCAAATTATATATATCATACAAACATAAATCCAAAATGTGCTTGAAGGGGTGTCATTAAAAAGTTTATTTTAAATATATCATCCATGGTTATTAAAGTAAGATTAAAATATTAAGGGGGTTATATTTAATTAATAAATTATATAAGAATTTAATTCTTAAAAATTCCCATGGCTATTGTAAAATTGATAGTGGTTGATTATTCTAATTTAGGCAATCCTGTGGGTGTACGAAATTCAGGTTGATATGTTTCATGAAAAAATAATTATACAACATTTTAATTAAGTGTATAATCATGAAAAATATATGGATAGAACTTTATGACAATTTTCAACTTGTTTCATTTCATATTAGTATCATACTTGTAACACCTAAGCTTCAATTTTAGTAAATATGAACTACTTTTTTAAATAGTAACATAATGCACGTAACATTATTCAAGAATGTAATAAAAAATTCAATCCAAAATTTCATAAATTTAATTTGATAAAATAAATTTATTTTTTAATTAATCATGTCGAAAATATCTTAGGGTTAATTTTTTATATTTTTCAGAAACAATTCCTTTTTTGGGGGAATAGTTAAAAATATCAATTTCACAAAAACTATCAATTTTATTAAATTATAAAGATACAAGAATAACATGAATATATATGACACACTTTTAATAGAATTATTATAATTTATATTAAAATATAATATTTTAATTAGAAATATTTTCTTAACCTTATGAAAATCTATGTAATGTTTTTGTTCAAATAAAAACTATATTTAGTACTTCTCACTTAATAATGTATTTAAGTGGTTATTTAGGGTTTTTTTGTTTTAATAAAAAATAATTTGATTTTTATTTAATATAATCCAATTAATTACATTATAATCAACATTATTCTTTAATTTTCTATAAAATGATTTTTGTTCTTAAAACATACATTTATCTAAAAATATGTTTCCGTTCATTTTATGAAAATATATTAAATGTAATTTTTTTACCAATTATAGACAATGAATATTGTAAAATGGATTCCATATATTAAATAATAATTATTAATATCAATTCATATGGTAAAATGAAATTTTATCACCGTGAATAACAACCATGGTAAATATTCATCACTTCAGTTAAGGGTAAAATGAGTTAAAGGGGTTTAAATAAAGGGATAATTCTTCAAAATAGAAAAATACAAATAAATAAACATAATTTATGGTATTTATTTGGACCTTGAATTAATCATGTTCAAATATATGTTAATTTTGATCCATTTAACTTAGGTAAGACATATATTATTTAATAAATTTTCAAGTATTTACAAGTTTACCATCAACTCCACTTATAAAAGGGAACCCACTCTCCTGTCTTATATAAACTAATTTATCCATTTATATATCAAAATCCCTAAAATCATACCTTCATAACTTCCATATCCAAATTATAGAGGTAATATTTTCATCAAAAAAAGAAATTTTATAAGTCCTAATGGGTAAGACGAAGGAGGTCACAATAGGAAAAGGTATATCTTCTTATCAGGATTTTTCAAGTTCCTTTATTCTTAATCCACCTAAAAATATTAAATAATTATTATATCATACTTAAATTTTTATATTACCCATAATAATATATTTTTGTTAATTTAACATCCATTTTCTATCTTTTTTCTTCTTATAGTTAATAAAAATATCACTGATGTTTACATATAGCCTACTATCTTTACATAATAGTGTAATTAATTTTTGATCACCACATTACATGGATATATATAAAGATATAATTAATGAATATATATGGTATTTTAGATATAATTATGATTTTTTAAATATAATATATCTTCTACCTTCTTACCCATCCATTTTTTGTAAAATGATAACATTGCTCATGCATATGTGTGGGAAACCACATTTATAAAGTGATGTGATTCATATTTTCTATTCCCACCATGAAAGGGTGATTATAAAATAGTATATATTAACAAAAAAGTATTTTTAATACACTATTAAAATTCAATAGATGATGGATCCATTTAATATCACCTTTACCCATGGTTAATATACCGAATTAATTTTGGGGAAATTGATTAGACAATCTGAAGTGGTAAACCTAAGCATTAAATATTAAATAAATAGATTTTCAATGATTATAAAAGGACAATAGAAATTTAATATAAATGAAAAAGGTTCTTGATAATTTATTTAATATATTTAAATTCATTATACATGAGGTTTAAATATGTACAACTAAGCGGAGACCTAACGTAAGGGGTTTATGTTGTAATATCATTTCTAATTGAGATTGAATATCCTTGAATATCCTTTGACTAAATTATATTATATTTATTTATTAAATCAAATATAATTTAATAAGATATGTTTATTATTGAAATTTTCAGGTAATATTAGCATTTTCCTCTCTTTGGTACTTAAAAGGATGAATAATGTTTTTTAAGAAAACAAATATTATTTCATATTTGGTCGATGAACACATTATTTCATGTCCATGCCCCTAAAATTAGTTTATGGAATTTTTTATATATTGTATATTTTTTTACAAATTTAATTTTCACTAAATTTAATTTTTTTTTAAAATATTTATTCTGAATCTTTTTAAAAAGTTTTCTGAAAAAGTCATTTTTTACATTTTATAAAATTCTTAAAGTAATTTTATCACTTAAAGTATATAATATGAATAATTTTTACCACCATAATGATATATCGTTGATTTGAAGCTTCCATTAAAATATTCCATGGATATTTTCAAGAAAACTTTTTCACGATATTCTGTTATTTTTTAGAATTTAATGATACCAAAAGAAACAGAAATTTCTTTATTAAATGAATGAAAAAAAATTGAAACTGATTTTTGACTGATTTTTTACTAAAAGTTATAGGAAAATTAATATTATTGTTTTATTCTATTTTATTATATTTCAAAATGGGTTTCTTTTATGATAAAACCTCTATTTTCTATGAATTTATGGTCTTCTTTGATCCTTTACCAATTTATGGATTAAAGCTTATTTTTTGATCATTGAATTTATTGTGATCATGTTCTCTATCCTTCTTGAATGACCCGAAGGCCCTAAATTTTTATTTATTTTTGATAAAACCTCTTTTAAGGGTTTAAGGGGAAAAATTACATGGCCTATAGTCTTTGTGAAATTAATAGAATTCATCACTGACTATGACTACTTGAAACTGCAATCCCTATCATCTTCATCATGATCTGCTCTCCACCTTCACATAGCTATTCAGCTAGCTTTCCTTTGCAGAGATTCACATGCCCAGTACTGATGGAAAATTCCATACCTCTCATTCTTTCAAATTTTATTGCTCTACTCTGTTGAATGCATGTTGTTCTGAATCCTCTACTAGAGCTTGTTCTGTGTAGAATCTATCTATTTTGTGTCTATAAATCATGTCTTCTGTAGGCCTTGAGGTGGGCCAAAGGACTTGAGGTGACCAGAAGGATTTTAGGTGGAATGAATTCCTTATGGTAGCCTAAAATCCTTACTAACATGAAGGCTAGGTGGATCAAAGGCCTCAAGGACTCTAGTACCAGACTGGCGGCTCAAAGGTGAATAGTTTTGGCTACTACAACACCTGCTAAAGTACCTAATATAGGACCTACTACAGTACCTTCTACAGTACTACTACAATAACCTAAAAATATGTCTCCACTCGTATATGATCCTAGGTCTCTTGGATCCACTTGAAAAGTGTTGGATCCACTTGAAAAGTCCTCACCAATCGGGCTAAGCCTCAAGTGTGAGATCATGTTCACTATCACTCTCTACTATTCATTGAATATTATTATTCTCTATAATGTAATAATTTTAAATATCAAGGATGTATTCCATATCATTTCAACTTTTTTTTATATTTTCATAACTATATAAAATTTCAATATGATGTTTTATTTAAGAGAATATTATGAAGAATATTATTTCATTTACTAGGAAAATATATATGTTTCGTATTCTTCATTCAATAAAGATAATTATCGATTTATAAGAAATATTAATAAATAAATGTATTTATCATTCAATATATGTGGAATGAATAGAAAATATCTATGATTGGTGGGGCCTAATTATGGATAGCCCCATTATATATCATCAGTCATCCAAATAAAAAACAAAAAATCATTCTATATTAGATGATTATAATGTATTTCACTAATCCATTTATTAATAATGTCTTGGTTGAGGCCTTGATAACAAGATTCATGTTATATTGGTCGAGGAATTAATGGTAAGGTCATTAATGTTCAAATTTATGCATTTTATTTATTAAGAATTCAATTTTTATTATTCAGGTGATTGATATGTTGATATTATCCAGAGATATAATTTGAACTCAAGTTATTGATTTAATATCTTTTTTCCCTTATCCACTCTACCATATTTATTACCGCATATTTATTCATGATTGCTTCCATTATATGTAACCCTTACTAAGCATATGATCTCACTATTTATCTATTTTACTATTCTTAGGGTATGAAGAATGATTGATTTGAATGTTTATTATGCTATATTTTTATATTCACAATAAAATACTGGAATCATGTATGTATCTAGTTTTCCAACAATGATAAACCGATTGATCCTATATGGTGTGTTCCCATATAACATGTACCAATATAAAAAGGTAAACATTAGCTTTGAGTTACTGGACTTTGGTTCATTATAGTTGGAATCAATGAAATTTTAGTAGGAACCATGGGCACTATATTTTAAAATAAAATATCTAACATGAGAACTATGATAATCCCTTAGGGTATCAAATAACTTTTACCATTATATAATTTTTTATTTTATGTCTTAGCATTCATGATGATTATAATTTTAATCAATCTCTGACATTATATATAGATGATGTAACTCCATAATAAATTATGATATATTTCTTTTTTAATAAATCTAATCACTTTGGTAGCTAGAAATGAACACAACACTGAGTTTAATTGAAATTAAACTTTTAAAATATTTTATTATCCTTGAAAATTATAGGAAAATTCGGGGAAATCCCCTTTATTAAAAAAGAAAACACAAAAAATACCTTTTATAGTTTCCACATTTATAAAATAAATTCAATGGTTATATATTAGTTATAAATAAACTAAAAATCATTTGAATGAAAAATAAATGATTTTCAAAAATTGAGTTTTTTTAAAAGGCAGTTCAATCGCGCTTTGCACAGATAATTTAAAATTAAATTTTTATTCCGATTTTAAAAATTATTTTGTATAAAACAAACTTACTTTTTTAATCCATAATATTAAAATCAACTTAGGGTAATGTTTTTTGCTTTTTTGTAAATGTTTCAGTTTTTTATGAATATTAAACAAATTTATTTCTATCAAAAACATACTTTTAATTTAATTTATATAAAATTTTAAATTATATTTTAATATTCTTAAAATTAAAATTAATTGAATTATATTATATTAAAAAAATTGGTCATTAGAATCAAATTCATATTGAATTTTTATATTATAAAATTCTATCCTTATGATAATGTTCTCTTTGGAAACCCCCGTTTCCTTCGTTGTTGTGGGTATAATTTTCAATTGGATTATGCCAATTTTTTGAAATAAATTTGAAAAAAATTATTCCATGTATTGAATCATCATAATTTATGTCATATAACAATTTTAACAAATTTTTTTACCATTATTAATATTAAAAGTAGTAAAAATTAATTATCGGGGTTCAGGTAGAAAACAGAATTACTAGGGGTTGAACTAAATAGATAAGGGTTAAAATAACCTACTAACTCATAAAAACCCAATTTTTTGGCCACAATAAATACTTATTTTCTATAAGAGTCAATAATTACTCATTTTGAGGCTCATTTCATGATAAATATGTGGGTGCGATTGATTTCTTTGAAAATTCCATATGTGTCCTCTCTCCCACTTATAAAAGGTCACCCCCTCTACTCCACTCTTAAATCTTAAAAATACATTTGGTATTGATAATAACTACCAAAAAAACATACTTAATCAACTAAAAACATTATAGATACCTTTTTTGATGATAAATACATCATTGTAAGGTTTTTGGTGGAAACTAAAAGAGGTTGTCTAAAGAAGAGGTAACATTCATAAACAATCATATTTTTTTTATAACTTATTACGAATTTTTTAAAGAGTATTCAATAATGATATTATAATAACACCATTATATCTGATATAGTTGGATGTTATTATTTTAATTACATAACGTATGTCCATATCCACTTCATTCAAATAGGAATCATAATTTTTGATCGTGTGTTTGACAAACTACAACCTCACGAACTGATGTAAATCGTTTTCCATCAACAACTATCACAGTTTGATATATTTATGGATTTAATATTTATATATTATATTAATTTTATAATTATACTTATTTAATTTTAATATCATAAATAACTTCTTTCTCTCCATTTTTCTAAAATACGATAACATCGCAAGTGTGTAGGGTAGACTACCGCCGCACAAAGAAATGTGATTGGGTTTTCACTTACTCTTTACAGGGATGGTAACAAGGATATATTTTATGAATATATATTATATATATAACAAAATATAAATTATTTAAAATTTATTTTTTATATATTTTCTTACCCTTTCTCTCGTTACAAGAATGATATTGTCACTCGTGCGTACGTACAACTGATCATCTTCACAATGCGACGTGATTGATTCTCCATTACCCATTTTTAGTAATGGTTATAATAATTTATATAAAAAGTTAATATTATATTCATAAAAATATTATCATTACTTATAAGATTTATTTATATCCTTTGTACATGAACTATTACTTTCAGGACAAAACACGCATGAGAAAACAAGGCAATTAACACCCGAAACAATGAAAACAATGAAATATTATTAACAAATAGGTGGTAAAATGTTTTAATTAGATCATATATGTTATTATAAATAAGATTATAGTATTTTTATAAATTAATAAAATTCTCAAAACCATTATAAAATTGATTAAATAATTTTCATCTAATAGAAATCATGAGGTACGAGATTCTGTCTCAGTTTTTTATTTCATCAGGGAATATTTTTTAATATACATGTATTCACTTTAATTTGGTGTATATACTATACAATTGATGTATTTAACATTAATAAATATTTATTAATCATTATTAATGTTTCATTTCAAATTTATTCATCAAGGGGTTGTAATTTAAAAGTCACCAAAGAGGTAAAACAATGTTATTGTGCTGTCTCACTTTTTTAAAATTGTTTACTTCATCTTTAGTAGTAAATTTATCATGATTATATTTTATTAGAAATTAAATTAATATTAAATATATATATATTATGTTATGGTGTATATTATTATTTTCTATACAATTTAGTACATACAATATTTAAATTGAATGTTATTCGATTAACTATGGAAATATCGATAAATCTATATATTTTACTCAATAAAGATATTTGATGATAATACATATTGTTCATGATTTAAATATATCATTATATATATGAGTAATGAAATCAAAGTGTATATATAGGTTGGTCATTGTTATAGATATCCCATCGATGCATCAACAAGTCTAATGAGACAAATCAGTTGGCCAAATCAGATGGGGTTTTACATGTAGATTTAAAATTTCTAGTGAAAGGTCTTCGGAACAAAGGCATCTTGATCCATGATATCAAGATGTTCAATAATTAATTATTTCATTTATTTATAATTTATTTATTATTATTATCCATGATATTTTTCATTGATATTACCTCTGGTTTTATTTCATTCTTAGTATATTGATTAAATGAAACTTGTTTTCAGTTATTTACCTCTACATTTTGATTTAACCTTATCTAATATTTATAATCAAGTAATATATTAAATATAATCCATGATTATATATTTACCATTCCATATTGATTATTCCTTATTGATTCATGATATCTTCCACTTTATGTAACTCATACTATACATTTGAGCTCACATTTATTTTTTCCTTTTTTCTATGATAAGAAAAAGAAAACATTGAATGACTTTCAAGGATGTAAATATTTTTATATATATAATGTTTAATTTTTATTTAAAATTTAAAAATGGAATCATATATGTATCTATTTCTCAAAAACATCTAATCGGATTGGACCTTTGAGATTTGACACCTTGTATATATGCCAATGTAATAATATAGGCACTAGCTCTGGGTTACTCGAGTGAGGGAGGTTACAGTTGGCATCGAAGGATTTTTAGTAGAAACATTGGGAACTATAATAAGGAAAACATAGTTTATGGAACACATCCCCATGATATACTTTTGGGATAAGAATAAAAAACACCCTAATGTATTTGTAGTGAATATATTTTGTGGATCTTTCTAACAATAAATCACTATATGTATACTAAAAGTGGACATGGTTATGGAACATATATACCTATGGGTAATTCCTCCAAAAATGGTGTATTGGGATTGAACTGGTCATTACCTGGTCCACAAAAATGGGACTTACTTCACCCCTGGTATGACACTCTTATGGGATATGATTAAGTTAATTCACATTTTCCTTAAAATTAATTATGAAGGATTTTAATGTAAAGATATCCCCAAAGAATCCATGTTTTTGATTCTAAGATTAATAATATATAATTTTTTTAAATTTAACTTAAGTGTTACAAAATGTTTCAAATTATACATTGTTATTTTAAATTCATAAGTTTATAATATAATCTTGTATATTTCGTTGTCTTGAAAGGGATCATGTAAACAAGAAGTGTATCAATACTTGAAGCTAATGTAGATATTTCCCTGCAGATAAAGATAGTATATATGGTATTGAAACTGAGGAGACTAAGAATATATTAGGGAAGATTAATCATGTTATTATAAATAACCTTTCCAAAATTAACTATCCCATTATTCCATAGCATGATATTCCTATGTTGGATCTCTTCATTTGACAAAATTCCCCATCACTTAGTGAGACTACTAATATAAGGCTTCATGCCTTAAACATTACTTAATCTTGAGTTATTACAAGATTGCACATTGAGGATCTTTTCAGGTTTATAGTTTTAGAGAATTAGATCATAAATAATGCATTACATTCCACATTTAAACAAAGTGGTTACATAAAATATAGTACTCATTTTTCCCATCAACAGAAACATATTTAAAATAAAACATGGATTCTTTCTTTACACTTACTTGACACTATCATCACATCGTGTACCTTTCCCTTGACCTATGAAAAACATTTGAAAAACATTAGATGAGAAAAAAAAGATCAGTAAGGGATATAAAAGTATGAAATGAAAACATTAGTCTATTTATACATAATAATTAATGTAATCATACTTTACCCATAAAACATAAGCACTTTAACATACCTTATCAAATCATGAATAAATCATATAAATCATAAGACATAATGGTAACTTTAGGCATTCATAACATTCTTATGTATGGAGTAACCCTCATGGTTACATTTGGAATACCCATCATAGTATATTACCTAAATATCTTCAGATAAACCATAATGTTTAAACCCTTCACATTACCCAATGAATTGGAGAGCTATATCGGGCTCACCCTCCCTTAGTTTATCACAGAACCACCCCTCTTCATAAACAATGACCAAGAACCGTAACATAATCGTATCACATAAAACATGCATAAAGGAAACATATCAGTTCCACATTTCAATCACAAGATATCAATACAAAAAATTAATATAAAAACATTATCAAAACCATTTTAAATACAAAAATAACATAAAAGTAAAACATGGTATTTATTTTTCATTTTAAAAAAAATTATGGCTTGTAGAGGAAACTGAAACTCAAATAATGGTCACGACAGTGGAGAAGTCGTTGTCACCGCATACGTAAGAAAAAAACATTCATTTTTTTTAATTTAGTAAAACTATTCATATAAAAATATTCCCTTTGAATAAAAGTGAAATTCAAAAAGGTTATATACACCATATAAAATGAAGTTGTGTATAAAACAAAATATGCCTCAATGAATGGAGATTTAGATGAAGTCCCTTACCTCGTATCTAACTTGACTCGATCGTTCTTTAATATCCTAAATAATAAACTTAAGTTAATTTATACTTGCTTAAGAACCTTTTTCAATTTCATTATTGCATTTATATCACTTATTACCATGTTATGAACATTAAGTAATTATTTATGTTAATAATGGCCGTTTTGTCGATCATTGGTACTTGAGTCAAAAATAAACTCCTTATAATTACAAGTTGTTCATGTGGTAAAATATCCATTATATCCAGAATTATATTCATGATGTATATATCATATATATCATATATATCCAGTATATACATGCATTTATAATATTACATAACATTTAGAGGTATGAAATGAAATGCACCGTTCATGGAGACAGTAAGCCGTACGTACGCATAAACGCTACTTTCATTTCTATTTCATATTTTATGGAATAGAATCATAATGATATAATGGTATATTATAATTCTAGTATAAAATCATATATAATATCATTAACTCCGCTCTTTATACGTCCCACATATGGCATTAACGAATCAAATCACTTTGAAGGGGCGGTAGTCCGCACTTCGTAAAATGATGATATCCCGTTTACCCATAATGGAAACCATAAAGGTATGCCAAAAATGAAAAATACAGAAGCTTAAGGAAAACATAAACATATTATATATCATATATAAATATAGTTACATCTTAATGGCCATCTTTGAAGGTGTTATAAGAATATTGAACAATCATCGTTTCGTGAGGCTGAAATTCGCCATCCACGGAAACAGTATGCTCTTTAAGCATTAGATGAAGGTGTGTGTAAGTGTAGCTCTAATAATTCTCATAACAACATCATAGTATATTTAAGAAACTGGTGTTGTTACAAAATAAAGGAATAAAAATTGTTTAGGGGGTTGGAGAAGCAAAATAAAACAAAATAACATTAGAGAAGTCTTTACCTTTAAATCGGGTAAATCCTATTGGTTTGAACCAAAAGGGTTACTTGAAGAGATATCTTCCTAAGGTAAGGCATCTAGGATGAAAAGAGGGATGTGGAGAGAGTAAATGATCAGAGATTGGCCGAGCCAATGGCTTTGGAGGTGTGGGTAAAGAGGTGGAGGTGGGGGCCTTTTATAAGAGGAGAGGAGGGGCACTCTTGGAATGTTATAAAATGTTACTTTATATTAAAATGATTTTCGGATTTTAAAGGTCCCACATTGATATATTTCGAGGATAAGGTGATAATGGTTCGAAATATACTCATAAAATAGGTATTTGACAAGTGTAAGTCTTATAGTTTACATTATCGTTTCATTTTATTTAAATCGTTTATTAATGAGGTAATCACTCCATCATCATGGTGTCATAAAATATTTAATTTATTTAATGTCTAAAAATTATAAAAAAATACTATGATGTAGTAAATATTTTTATATTTACAATGAAAATTTATAGTCCAAGAGATAATTTATGTAGACAAAATTAAAAATATTTTACTCGGGTGATACATTCTTAAGTGATATTCTCCTTACTTTAAAAATAAAATGATAAAGTGTCACTTTCACCCAAAAGTGATTCCATGGGGTCCCTAAGTTTAGAAAAAGGCATACCATGGTCATACATGACACAAAAAATAGAATTAGGATACATTTTGGGGTCATTTGTTATTATTATGTTATTATTTTATTATCCTTAACTACCCGATTACTAATTAATCACGATGATTAATGATAATTACCGTCATTACTATTCATAATGTCCAAAAACAAAAGAGTCTTAATTACATAATTTGTACCTTATTATTCCAAATATGGAATCAATTTTACTAAATTACAAGCATATAAATTGCAATAATTAATTTAAAAATAATTACCGTTGTCAAAACAAATAGCGGGTTTTTTTGAAACAACATCTATGAAAAGTTTGGCACTTGTTTATACCCAATTCAAAAGTGAAATTAATTATAATGACCAATATTGGATAAAATGGTAAAAATATATTATAATTACACTTTAAAACAAGTTAAAAAGATAATCTAACCATAAAATTAAATTAGATGAAAAATCAGTTTTGATGTAAAATGCTGTATTTTGCACTATTCATTTTTTAATGAACATTGTCAGAAAAATAAAAAAAATTAACCCAAGGTAAATTTAAATGCCCCAATCATAAATAATAAGTTTATTTTGGAAAATAGATCTTATAAAATTGTCAAAATTTTGATTTGAAAAATGGTTTTCCATCAAAAGGCAGTAAAACAATCTTTTAAAAATATTAGTGTATTCCTTGTTTAAGATTGGATTTATTCTCATTTTAAGCCTCTAAAACACTATATAATTCATAAATAGACATAGATAATAATATCTATTATTCATTACTTACTTGGGATGTTACATCCTTCCCCCTTTTAGAAAATTGCGTACCCACAATTTATTTACTTATCGAATAAGTGGGGGTATTTATCCCTCATTGAATTTTCAGATTCCCATGTTGCCTCTTCACTCATGTGGTTTTTCCACAAAACCTTTAATTGATGAATAACCTTATTCCACAACACATTCTCCCTATGGTCAAAAATCTGGACAGGTTGTTCCTCATAAGATAAGTTCTCTTCAAACTGAACTACCTCTGGAATCAAAACATGAGATGGATCTGGCATGTACTTTCGTAACATTGAAACATGAAAAACATTGTGTACCTGAGATAAACTCGAAGGTAAATCCACTCGGTATGCAACTGATCCAACTATCTCCAAAATTTAATATGGTCCGATGAACCTTGGACTCAGTTTTCCTTTCTTACCAAATCGCATCACACTTTTCCATGGTGAAACTTTGAGAAAAACATGACCGCCTACCTAAAAAAAGAGATCCTTCCTCCTGTTGTCCGCATAACCTTTCTGCCTGCTCTGAGCTATTATCATGTGTTTCTGTATCATCTAAACTTTTTCTGCCAACTCTTCTACCAATTCCGATTCCATCAACTTCCTTTCACCTACTTCATCCCAAAAAGCTAGAGTTCGACACCACTTCCCATATAATGCTTCAAATGGTGCCATCTACATACAGGAATGAAAACTGTTATTATAAGAAAACAAAACCAAAGAAAGATGTTGGTCCCAATTTCCGTGATAATCCATCAAACAAGCACATAGCATATCCTAAAAAGTCTGAAATGTTCATTTTGACTTCTTATTTGAATGAGGATGAAAAGCTGTACTAAAATTTATTTCAGTACCCAATGACTTCTGAAGGCCTTTCCAAAAGTTAGAAGTAAACCTAGGATCATTATCAGATACAATGAAGAGAGGAACTCCATGTAACCTGACTATCTCTTTAAGATATAGATGGGAAAGTTGATCTAAGGAAAACGTATCTCGTATAGCAAAGAAATGAGTAGATTTAGTCAATCGATCAATAATAACACAGATTGCATTATTACCTCGAGGTGTCTTCGGAAATCCCACAACGAAGTCCATGGATATATTTTCTCATTTCCACTCTGGTACTAGTAAAGGCTAAAGCATCCCTTTCGGTAACTGCTGCTTTGATTTAACCTGTTGACAAGTTAAACACTTCACAGTAAAATCAGCAATATCTCTTTTCATTCCATCCCACCAGTAGTACTCACAAAGATCTCTATACATCTTAGTACTGCCTGGATGAACTGAAAACGGAGAACTATGAACTTTACATAACAAATATCTCTTAAAATTTGATTTGCTAGGAACACACAATCTATTCCCAAATCTCGAAACACAATCACTATCAATGTTGAATTTAGGCAACTTACCTTTCTGAACCGGCTCTACCTTTTTCTGCAACTCACTGTCTTGCTTCTGTGCTTGCTTAATTCTATCTGATAGAGAAAATTTCACTGATACCTGAAACAAAACAAAAGAACATCCTGAACCAACTACTTCTATTCCAATGTTCATAAAATCCTTAACCAAAGGATCATTTTCCAAACACAACATTGTTAATGAAGCATTACTTTTTCGACTCAAAGCATCATACAATTTATTTTCTTTTCCACGATGGTAATGAATTGTACAATCAAAATCCTTGATTAATTCTATCCATCTCCTCTATCTCATTTTAAATTCTTTCTAAGTGAAAATATACATTAAACTTTTGTGATTGGTATATATTTCACACTTTACTCTATACAAATGATGCCTCCAAATATATAAATCGAAAACAACAGTAGCTAATTACAAATCATGTGCAGGGTAATTTACCTCATGAGTTTTCAACTGACGTGAAGAATAAGAAATTACCTGATCATTCTACATTAAGACGCAACCAAGTCCTTTCAATGAAGCATCACTGTAGATAACAAACTCACCATTCCTGGAAGTTAGTGCCAAAACTGGAGCATTCACCAATATTCTTTTTAATTCCTGAAAACAATCATCACATTATTTTTTCCAGATAAACTTAACACCCTTCCGAGTTAGCTTAGTCATTGGCCTAGATAACTAGGATAAATTTCTAACAAACCTTCGGTAATATCCTAGAAAACCAAGAAAACTATGAATCTTGGTTACATTTGTGGGTCTTGGCCATTCTTCCACAACCTTTGTTTTTGCAGGATCAATAGTTATCCCATCTTTAGAAACAATGTGACCAAGGAAAGAAATTTGTTGCAACCAAAACTCACACTTTCTGAATTTCCCATAAAATTTCTTTTCTTTTAAGGTTTTAAAAATAACCTTAAATGACTTTCATACTACACTTTACTTTTAGAAAACACCAAAATATCATCAATGAAAACAACCACAAACTTATCCAAGAACACATGGAAAATTCTATTCATAAGGTCCATGAATACAGTAGGTGCATTTATTATCCCAAACGGCATAACTAAAAATTCATAATGGCCATATCTTGTACGAAATGCGGTCTTTGAAACATCTACTTCCTTTACCTTCAACTGATGGTACCCCGATCTCAGGTCGATCTTTGAAAAATATTGATCTCCCTAGAGCTGATAAAACAAATCATCTATATGAGGCATAAGATATTTTATCTTAACAACGATGTTATTCTAGGGTCAATAATCCATGAAAAGTCTCATAGAACCGTATTTATTTGTAACAAATAAGTCAGGAGAACCCCATGGTGATGTGCTAGGTCGAATGAAACATTTCTCTAATAAATCTTTCAATTTCTCCTTCAGCTCTAAAAGTTCAATTTGAGCCATTCGATAAGGGGGTTTTCAAATTGGCTTAGCATCCGGAACTAAGTCAATAGTAAATTCAACTTCCTGATCTGGTATTATTCCAAGAAACTCATCAAGAAAAACATCAGGATACTCATTTACCACTGGCATATCATTAATCTGAATGGTTCCTTTGTTTTCAACAATATGTGCAAGGTAACATTCGCTTCCATATTTTACAAGTTTCTCGGCCTCTTGATATGTTATAAACAGTAAGGGTACATTTGTTTACACAAACTGAATGTATTTCTGAAAAGAAACTTCTTCAGCTCTATAATCAATCTTAGCATGGTAAACAGAGAGCCAATCCATACCCAGGATAACATCAAACTCTACTAGAGGTAAAAAATAAGGTTTTCAAGTAGGTTATTTCCACGGATAAGGATAGGAAGATTCTTATAATTTTTTTTGCCTCAAAATTTCCACCAGGTGTTTTTACCACAAGTTCAGGAGTAATTTATTAAGATGGAATTCCCAATTTACTAGAAAAGTTTTCAGAGATGAATGAATGTGTAGACCCCAAATCAAACAACACACTGGCATAATCTAAAAAAAACAAATAAAGTACCTGATACCAATTCATTTTATTGCCCAACAACTGCTGAAGTAGTTGAAATGGATTTCACCACTCCTTTCTGCTTGTAGTATAACTGCTTCCCATCACTCGAGCTCTTTGTCAGACACTTGTTTTCATAGTGAACCACCTCATTTCACTTGAAACATTTCACTAAATATAAATCAAATTTGGTCTTACCATCACCTAGATATTTTTCAGTTCAATCACGAGCCTTATGTCCCATCTTACCACATCGGTAGCACCTTCCAGAATTCAGAATACATTCCCCAGCATGATTTTTACCACTTTTATCACAAACTGGAAAGTTAGTTTTCTTACCATCAGACATTTTTGAAGAATTCTTCCCTTTCTCCCACCACCTCGGTCTCTTCTTCTATTGGTTGTTATAGAACACTTAATCATCGGCAAACTCCATTTCCACCTTCTTAGCACATCAAACAAGCTTTTCATAACTCTTGAACTCAAGAGAAGCTAAAGCCCTTTGATATTTTGGCTTTAATCCTAAGTAAAAATGATTAATTTTACTATCAAGGTCTCAGATAAAATTTAGAGCATACCTTGCCAATCGAGTGAACCTTTCTTTATAAGCAGCCACTGAGTCTTCCTCTTGCCTCAATTCCAAGAATTGTTTTTCCATCCTAAGTCAAACAGTATTAGGAAAATATTTCTCAAGAAACATACCTTTGAATTCATCCCAGTCGAGAGAATCAATCTCATCAGCATCCCTGATATTTTTAACAATTAGCCACCACTAATCTGCATCACCCTCCAAACGGTAAATAGCAAGACTAACCTTTTGATTATTTGAACACCCGATGACATCGAAAATCTTCTCCAGTGACCTAATTCACCCTTCAACTAGAACTGGGTTAGATGATCCTCCGAATGATGGGGGATGTTTCCTCATGAAATGTTCCACCACTGACATGTTCCTCTGCGGTTGATCTGGCTGATCTCGTGCATGGATACCACCACCATTTATCGCTTGAGTCAACTATTCCATTACTGCAACAAATTGTTCAGTTCCAATTCCGACCATCTCAGGATGCTGATTCGGAAGGACATTTCCTTCTGTATGCCTTCCTATTACTGCTTCCCAGTTTCCTCTTCGGAAAACCATTCTAAACAAACATGTCTTAGATGAAGCAACATGGTAATCTTTAAATGCTATATCATTTCAATTTGACCATAATTTTTTTTGGACAATCATTTAATAGAATTATAACTCCTAATGTTATCTTAGCCGACCTATGATACCAACTATAAGGCCCCATGCCTTAAACATTACTTAATCTTGAGTTATTATAAGATTGCACATTAGGGATCTTTTCTGGTTTAGAGTTTTAGAGAATTAGATCATAAATCATGCATTACATTCCACATTTCAACAAAGTGGTTACATAAAAGATAGTACTCATTTTTCCCATAAAAGGAAACATATTTAAAATAAAACATGGATTCTTTATTGACACTTCCTTGAAACTATCATCACATCATGTACCTTTCCCTTGACCTGTGAAAAACATTTCAAAAACTTGGGATGAGCAAAAAAAGCTCAGTAAGGGTTTTAAAAGTACGAAATGAAAACATTAGTCCATGTATACATAAGAATTAACGAAATAATACTTTACTCATGAAACATAAGCATTTTAACATACCTCATCAAATCATGAATAAATCATATAAATAATAAGACATAATGGTAACTTGAGGCATTCATAACATTCTTACGTAATGAGTGACCCTCATAGTTACGTTTGGAATACTCATCACAATATATTCCCTAAATCACTTTGGAGAAACATTAACGTTTAACCCCTTCACATTATACAATGCATTGGAGATCTATATTGGGCTCACCCGCCCTTAGTTTATCACAGAACCGCTCGTCTTCTTAAACAATTCCCAAGAACCATAACATAACGGTATCACACAAAACATGCATAAAAGAAACATAGCACTTCCACATTTCAATAACAAGATATCAATACGAAACATTGATATAAAAACATTATCAAAACCATTTTGAATACCAAAATAAATGAAAATTAAAACATGAAATTTATTTTTCATTTAAAAAAAATTATGGCTTGTAGAGGAAGCCGAAACTAAATTAATGGTCACAGCGGCGGAGAAGTCGTTGTCGCTGCATACGTAAGACAAAAAAATTCATTTTTTTAATTTAGTAAAACACTTCATATAAAAATATTATTTTTGAATAAAATTAAAATTCAAAAGGGATTTATACACCATATAAAATAAAGTTGTGTATAAAACAAAATATTGCTTAATGAATGAAGATTGAGACAAAGTCCCTTACCACGTATTTGACTTGACTCGATCGTTCTTTAATCTCATGAATAATAAACTTGAGTTAATTTATACTTGCTTAAGAACATTTTTCAAGTTCACTATTCTTTTTAAATCACTTATTACCATGTTATGAACACTATGTAATTATTTATGTTAATAGTGGTCGTTTTTTCGATCATTGGTACTTGAGTCAAAAATAAACTCCTTATAATTACAAGTTGTTCATGTGGTAAAATATCCATTATATCCAGAAATATATTCATGATTTAGATATCATATATATCATATATATCCAGTATATACATGCATTTATAATATTACATAACATTTTGAGGTAAGAAATGAAATGAACCGTTCATGGAGACGTTAAGCCGTACGTACGCATGAATGCTACTTTCATTTCTATTTCATATTTTATAGAATGGAATCATAATGATATAGATGTATATTATAATTACAGTATAACATCATATATAATATCATTAAATCCATCCTTTATATGTCCCACATATGGAATTAACGAATCAAATAACTTTGAGGGGGCGGTAGTCCGCACTTCCTAAAATGAAGATATCGCGTATACCCATAATGGAAACCATAAAGGTATGCCAAAAATGAAAAATACAGAATATTAAGGAAAACATAAAAGTATTATATATCATATATAAATATAGTGACATATTAATGGCCACCTTTAAAGGTTTTTGAAGAATATTGAAAAATCATCATTTCGTGAGGCATAAATTCGCCATCCACAGAAACAGTATGCTCTTTAACCATTAGATGAATGTGTGTGTAAGTATAGCTCGAATCCTTCTCATAACAACATCCTAGTATTTTTAATATACTGGTGTTTTTACAAAATAAAGGAATAAAAAGAGTTTATGGGGTTGGAGAATCAAAATAAATCAAAAGAACATTAGAAAAGTCTTTACCTTTAAATCGGGTAACTCCTCTTGGTTTGAAACAAAAGGGTTTATTGAAGAGATTTATGCCTAAGGTAAGGATTATAGGATGAAGATATGGATTTGGATAGAGAAAATGAGCAGATCTTGGCTGAGCTAATGGATTGTGAGGTGTGGGTAAAGAGGTAGAGGTGGGGGACTTTTATAAGAGGAGATGAGGGGCACTCTTGGAAAGTTATAAAATGTTGCTTTATATTAAAATGAGTTTCGGATTTTAAATGTACCACATTAATATATTTCTAGGATAAGGTGATAAGGGTTCAAAATATACTCATCCAATAGGTCTTTGACAAGTGTATGTTCTAGATTTTACATTATCTTTTCCTTTTATTTAAATCGTTCCTTAATGAGGTAATCGCTGCATCATCATGGTGTCATAAAAAATATAATTTATTTAATTTATAAAAATTATAAAAAATTACAATGATGTATGAAATATTTTTATATTTCAAATGAATATTTATATTTTAAGATATCAATTATGTAGACAAAATTAAAAATGTTTTACTTGGGTGATACATTCTTTAGTGATATTCTCCTTTTGTTAAAAATAAAATGATAAAGTGTCACTTTCACCCAAAAGTGATTCCATGGTGTCCCTAAGATTGGAACAAGGAATCACCTAGTTGGCCATGACACAACAAGTAGCATTATGACACATTTTGACATCATTTTTTATTATTATGATATTATTTTATTATCTTTAACTACACGATTACTAATTAATCATGATAATTAAAGATAATTACCGCTGTTACTATTCATAATGTCCAAAAACAAAATATTCTTAATTACATAATTATTACCTTATGATTACAAATATGGAATCCATTTTACCAAATTCAAAGAATAGAAATTTCAATAATGATTTTAAAAATAATTCCCGTTGTCAAAACAAATAGCGGGGTTTTTTGAAACAATATTTATGAAAACTTTGGCACTTGTTTATGACCAATTACGAAGTGAAGATAATTATAATGACCAAAATTGGATTAAATGGTAAAAATATATTCTAATTACACTTTAAAACCAATTAAAAAGATAATATAACCATATAATTAAATTAGATGAAAAAGCAGTTTTGATGTAAAATGCAGTATTTTTCACTATTAATTAAAAAAATGAACATTGTTAGAAAAATAGAAAAAATTAACCCAAGGTATATTTCAATGTCCAAATCATAAATAATAAGTTTATTTTGAAAAATATAGCTTATAAAATTTTCAAAATTTTGATTTAAAAATGTTTTTCCATCAAAAGGCAGTAAAACAATCTTTTAAAAATATTAGTGTATTCCAGGCTTAAGATTGGATTTATTCTCATTTTAATAATATAAAACACTATCTAATTCATAAATATACATAGATAAGAATATATATTATTCATTAACTACTTGGTATGTTACAACTAATATATTGGTATATAAGAAATAGATCATGTCTCTTGAGAATAGATTTATGGCATTGAGATGTGACGAAAAGGAAATTATTACACTTGTAATGTATTATCTTAAAGGGAATTTTGATCAATGGTGGTAATTGATCCAAAATACTAGGTAATAAGAGGAAATAGAACTCATGGAATGGAAATATTTGAAGGAGGAATTATTTGAAAAATATTTCCCTCATGAGCAATAAACTAAAATGAAGAGAAATTTCCACATCTTAGATAAAAATAAAGAAGAGTTTTTTTTTCTGAGTATGAGACTAATTTAACAAGTTTATCTAGGTATGTTATGGAAAAAATACTTGATACAGAGAGAATGATTAACCATTTCATTGATGGGTTTATCCGTGCCTTCAAAGGTATATAGTCTCTCAATCCGTTTAACCATATATTGAAATATATTATTGTGAGATTAAAATGGTGAAGAAAATATCAAGATCCTATATGTTTATGGGAAATAAAGAAAATAATAGGTCGAATGAGAACTATGAACGATTTAAAGATTCAAACAATAAGAAGATAAAAAATCATTTTTATCTTATAAAAACATTGGAAAGATTAATCTCAAGAAATATATGAAGGGTTTGGGTGTTTTTTTATCAGTGTGGAGATAATGGTCATCAAGGTGAATAATAAAAAGGGAAAAAAGAAATACTACTATTTAGTGGTTCAGTTATAGGGGGATGGGGAATTATGTAAACTAATGCCACAATTGTTGTGGGAATCTAGAACAAAAGAGGCCAAGGGGAGAAGGAAAAGTTTCTATGGTCACTAAAACTAATGTTGGATTTCCCATTGATGTTGTGGGGGGTAATTTAATCATAGATTCAAATTAAGATAATTATTTTTTTATTCCAGATCCTTGCACTCATTAATAACATACTTATTTTCTAAGAAAATTAGATAGTTCCCTATTACTTAAAGAATTTATTATAATTATAAACTCGTAGTGGATGAATCACCGAAAAAATGATATGTCATGTGGTCCCCATTATGACACATAAACGTGATTAATTTTATAAACTTATTATCATTCCTATATTTGAATTTTAAATAATCCCTGTTATGCATTGGGTATCAAAATATGATGAAAAAATTTATTATAACAAGGACATTACAATCTGTGATGAAGTTATATAATTCCATATATTTAGAGAAGATACATAATCATATGCAGCATTTATAGTTCCATCCTTAGAAACACTAATGAATGATATTATTGGAAAAAAAGAGAAGTTGTAATATAGGGATAGAGAATGTAATCATCAAATTGAAGATTTACCTATTGTATATGAATACACTGATCTAATTCCTAAGGAATTACCTGGATATACACTAGGGTGTGAAGTTTAGTTTTCCATTGATTTAATCCTTTATGTAAGACCAATATCATGGATTATATATAGAATAATCACTGTGGAATTATTGGAGCTGAGAAAATAACAAGGGGATTTTTTATAGAGGATTTTCTCACCCCAATTTTTCTCCATGGGGAGCCAATATTCTCTTCAATATGAATATATATTGTTTCATGAGGCTATTCTTTGATTATAGGTAAATAAATGATATTTCAGTAAAGAACAAGTATCATCATCCTCATATTGATGATTCATTCAATCAAATTCATGAAGCCCAATATCTTTCCAAGATTTACCTTTTTTGGGGGATCATAATTTGTGAGTAAATAAGGAAAAAATTCTAAATATATCTTTTTGAATGAGGTATGAACATCGTGAGTTTATAGTAATACTATTTTGATTGATTAATATACCTTTTTTATATGGATATGATGAAAAAAGTAATCAATAAATATCAAGATGATTATTTTGTAGTTTCAATTGGGGATATCTCGGTATAATCTAAAAATTATAAGGACCTCGGGAATCAGTTGTGGGTCAATCGTGAGATTCTTAGAAGTAATTTTATATATGACAAATGTAGTATGTGTGATTTATAGATTGAAGATGTTTTTTCTATGACATATTGTGTCACGACCCACCTTCACCATGATGAGGGAAGGGACAACAGATTGCGAGACCCTTCCTTCTTCAAGTTTAATAATAGATAATGACCTCCATGACCCGCCTTCAATAGGTCTCGATGTGTCCACTAGCACCAAGGGTATAGAATCACACACAAAATAGAAGTCATTGCTCTTTTTATTTAGTATTATTGGGAGATAAGATTGTAAATCCCAACAACACCAAAAATAGATGTAAAATTAATGACAAAATAAAACCATTCCCATATTAATTTCCAAAAGTAAATGCTACAAAAGTACAAGAAAACCCCAAAAGAAAGTACCAAAGAAAAAGAAAACATCAACAGCAACTGCCCCAAGGTTCGAACTAATACGGTCTTGCATGATCCTCAAAGTCCACCTCGAAACCTGAATTTTTTTTATATATGTAGGGTGAGTATATAGGTTTAATCAGTATGGAAAACCAAAAGCTCTCATGCACAAGTGGGGAGGCATTCTAATGCCCCATGAGTAAAAAAGATAACCAGAGCACCTAACAATGAAACTATTCACCCCAACCTCACCAAGGAACACTCCCCTAATAGCGCACGTCAAGTAATGTAATATTAATAACACATCAATGTTTGGATACCCCACGCCACATTCCCACAGGTTATTGAATACATCATACGCATCAGACCTCTCCCGCTATTCTCACCACAGTCCCACTACCATACCCTGCCCGCACACACCTATGATATAACCACACATCCCACCCGTAAACACCTGGGCCACAACCACACATCCTGCCCACAAAAACCTCATCCATAATAACCACGTGTAACCACACCTGCAAATACCTAGGACAGAACAAGTACCTCCATGAACAAAGACACCTGGGCCTCATCCCGAAGACACTTGAGAAACAACCAACCCAGACACAACTGGGAAAACCACCACAAATACCCCGCCTAAAGAATATTGGGCTATAATGGACCTGAGGCCATCACTACCTGCCTGAAGGATATTATTCTACTCAAGAAAGGGAGAAGAAAAGGATCTAATAACCATCCACTCAAAGGAGTGTTGGAATAAACACCCTCCCCCAGGGAGTGGGGGTGTTCAGCATGAAGTGATCAACTTGGGTGGGGCACGAATAAGAAACCTAATAACTAGAATATATATATATATATATATATATATGTGTGTGTGTAAACAATCACTCATCCCAGCCATGGGGTTCCAAAACCAGCCCAACCAGAATCACCCTCATTACTATCCATTCATAAGAAGCGTCACACCCACAACCATTTCACAACTCATTTCCAGAACCAATTCCCCATTGACCCCATTATCATTCTCATAATCAAGTGATTCGATTTAAATTAATTCTTCACATCTAGGAAAATAAAAGGTGTAGCCACAAGGAAAGTAAGGATAAAACAACCAAACAGTAATTTATGCATTCACACCGAGTTCTATTGTAAAGTCACAACAACAAAAGTGATCTATGAGATCCCTCGAAGTACTAAATCCAAACCATGCCCCCAACATACAGCCCCACACGGGTTTAAATCCACAACCAATATTTTCCACACAATAGGGGATCTCATCCCCATCCATGTCACCCCATAAGAATTAAGCAAAAAAACCACACATTTCACTAAAACAAGGAAAGGGGGGTTCTAGATTCAAGCACACCATTCATTAAGTTTCTTCTTTCTGTTTGGTAAATCGGGGTTATCAAACAAGGGTCGTTGTTTAACGTAAATCCATTTAATCAACTGAGTTTATGTGATTAACCAATTTCCATGTTACATCCATTCAATCATCACAAAATATAAAGGTTAATTAGTGCACAAGGAAGGACCACCAATGACCATGATTTTCAGTGGACATAATCCCATTCAATTCACAACATATAGGAAAATATAAAAGAGTAAAACAGAACCATCAACACACCCCCGTTATTCTTGAAAAGTCCAATTATTATCTTCATTAAGGTTTGGTTTCATCCATCCCCATAGAAACAATAGCATACCCACCCCGCATGATACATAGAAGGAGAGAAAAAGGGAAACACCCTACTTGGATGATCAATGATCGATGTTTCTCTCCTCGAGCCAAGAACTTGGGATGCGTGACTTGTATTGTAAGAACTTTCACGACTCCAAGGGTGGGCAGAAAATCTCCAGCCTAGGTTCACTACTTGCCCTGGGATGGGGGAATCCAAACTCACAAGGAAAGAAAATGAGGCCATACAAGAAGAAGAAGAAATTCTTGTGCGATAAAAAGGTGAGATCTTGGAGTTACAAGATATTGAATTTTAAATGTCTTTAATGGAAGATCATGGTTTCACCACATGGTTGGGTGGTTACACACAATGGAATTAATTGTTATTTAATAATTCTCATCAGAGAGGTGTCCATAATGGTTGTGCCTTAAACGATTTCCTTTAATCAGAAGAAAACACGCAACAGGGGTGGTACTGGAAAGTATGGGGAAAGGGTGTGACACTAAGGAAAAGACACATGTTTTGTCTAGTCAATGGTTGTCTGGATCATGAGATATTTTAGATATAATTTTTGGGCCTTAAAAGTCTTTGAAAAGGGGTACTAAATCATTTTTACATCAAAAGATACATTACAAGAGCGGGAGTTGAAATCTAGAAAAAAGAACAACGGTGAGACACCATTTGGTGAGACACCGTAATGGTGCCATGGTCAGGGTGCCATCGTGAGAAGTGCCACAATTTCGGTGTGCTACCTTCAAGGTTCCACTGTCACGGTGTGACCGTCATGGTTTCACAGTAATGGTGCCACCGGTTTGGTGGAACACCGTAAGCGGGGCCACTGTCACGGTGCGACCATCACGGTGTCACGGTAATGGTGCCACTGGTTTGGTGGAACACTATAAGCGATGCCACCATTACAATGCCACCATTTTGGCATGCAACCGAGACCTTTGACGGAACAGAGTATTTGGAAAAATCCTCAATGAGCCGCTACCCGGGCTATTACATCAGATACCTCTAAAAGTATTCTTGCCCTAGAGAATTAAAACCAGACTCCAAGAAAAAAGAGGGGTTCAAAAAACCACCTCGAATGATTCCTCTCAGGAGTAAAACTCTTTGACTTTTGGGAACACCTCTCCCTTACGTAACCACACAAACATTCAAAGGTCATACCGTCTAGTCATATGGGTTTGGGAGTCCCTTCTTCAATCTCAAGATACTATCTGCTTTGGGCAGCACTAACTCACCTGCAAATTTTTAACCACATCAACTCTAATGCGTCTTGATTAGGGATCAGGTCCTCCCCATCCAATAGTCAGTACTCTTCACGCACATTCAGAGAACATGGAAAAAAACACATTCCCTGGATAACAAGGTAAAGCGCTTCATCTCAACAAGTTTAAAACAAAACGAAACAAAAACTCAAATCATTTCTGGGTACTGGGCACACATCTATGCCTCCCATTCTAATGTACTCTCCTCGATCCCACCATGCCTCCATAACACTCGAACCAAGGGTATGGTTCTTCCACAGAGAACCTTCTCCTCATGATCCTCGATCCTCACAGGTCTTTCTACTATCATCATTTCTTCTTCTATATTATATTTCCCCAGTTGAGGACATGTGAATCGTCATGGAGATACCGATGGAGTTGATACACGTGGAAGAAGATGTTCACTCTCAGTAGTGGAGGTGATTGATCTAGCTGATAAGACACTTCACCGGCCCGCTGCAACACTTCTAAGGGTCCGATGAACCCGGGACAAAGCTTACTCCCCTATCGAACCTCTATTATCCATGTCGAGAGGAGACCATCAATAACACGTGGTCCCCGACCTCGAATTCCTATGTTCTCCTCCTGTTATCGGAAAATAAATTCTTCTATTCTTAAGACGCCTTCATCCTCTCTTGTATAAGCCGAACCTTATCCATGTAGCTCTGAACCACCTTTGGGCCAAGAACACCTGCTTCCCCGACCTCTGTCCAACATATGGGTGAGAGACACGACCTCCCATAAAAAGCTTAGAATAGATCCATGTCAATGGTAGAGTGATAGATATTGTTATAGGAAAACTCTATCAGAGGCAGGTGTCGTACCAACGATCCCCCAAAGTCCAAAACAAATTCTCATTGCATATCCACCATTGTCTGGATGGTATGTTTTGTTTTCCCATCTGTCTGGGGGTGAAAAGTAGTGCTGAGGCATAGCTAGGTTCCAAAAGCATGTTGCAATACTTTTCAAACCTATGAGGTAGACCAAGTATCCCAATCAAAGACTATGGACCTCAGAACCCCATGAAACCGAACCACCTCATCCACATACCTCTATTCTATGGAAACCTCTGCACTTGACTCTTTGATCGCCAGGAAGTGAGATGATTTATTCAGTTGGTCTACTACTACCAAGATAGCATAATAGCCTCCCTGAACCCTTGGTAGTCCAATGATGAAATCCAAGGATACATCCTCGCACTTCCATTCAGGGACAACCAAAGGCAGCAACAAACCTCATGGAATGAGGTGTTTAGCCTTCACCTACTGACACATGATGTAATTTTCCTCAAACTATGACACTATTCGCTTTACCCCAGGCCACAAAAAAATGATCCCTCAAGCTCTGATACATCTTGGAAACATCTAGGTGCACTGCTAGGGGTGATTTTTGGAACTCACCAAGAACTCTGCTGCGCATCTTCTCAGGAAAAAACAACTTTCCTCGGAAAATCTTTGATTCTGAACATTTTCCGACCACCCTTCTAGAGCATTGCCTTGGTTAGCCCGATCACACATCACTTCACTCCCTGATTCTACCCACTAAGACTCCTCTACCTGCCACAATAGAGAGGACTGCACTGTCATCTGAAACAGGAAACCTCTACCACCATCCACCTTTGTATCTAGGTGAAAGGTAGCCAACTCCTCCATCGCCTTCTAAGCATCTATCGACTCTCGAACCGCATCCTTTTGCGACTTCTTGCTTAAGGAATTGGCCACCATGTTTCAATTTCCTTGGGTGTAGTAAATCATGATGTCATAGTCCTAAAGACACTCTATCCACGTCCACTGCCACAAGTTTAGGTCCCACTGGGAGAAGATCTACCTCAAGCTCTTGTGATCCATGATGACTACAAAGTGCTCCCCACTGAGGTAATGCATCCAAAAATTCAACACAAACACTAATGTTTCCAGAAATATTTCATGAGTGGCATAGTTACACTCATCAGGACATAACTTCCTAGACCCATAAGAGGTCACCCCTATTGTTGCAACAACACACACCCCAAGAAAAGTCTAGAAGCATCACAAAACACCTCAAACGTTACTCCTTATTCTGGAAACCTCAGCACTGGGGCACTAACCAACTTCCCCTTCAGATAACTGAAGGATGCCTTGCACTGTTCACTCCACGTGAAATCCTGGTATTTCTTGGTCAAGGATGTCAAAGGTGCCGCAACTTGGGAGAAATTGGGAACCAACCTATGGTAGTAACCTACCAGACCTAGGAAACTACGAACTTTTACCACATTCTTGGCTGATACCCAATAAAAAACCACTTAAAACTTTGATGGGTCCACCACTATTCCCTACTTGGACACCACATGTCCAAGGAAGTTCACTTATCGTGTCTAGAAATTGTACTTGGAAAATTTCCTGTAGAGATGGTGGTGTCAGAGGACCTCTAAAACCGTTCTCAGATGCTCACCATGATCCTCATATGATATTGAATAGATCAGGATGTTTCCAATAAACATGACTACGAAATGGTTCAGATATTCCCGGAAGATAGAGTTTATGGTCCCCATGAATACAACTGGTGCATTCATAATGTCGAATAGCATGACTACAAACTCAAAGTGCCCATATATACACCTGAAGTCAGTATTCTAGATGTTCCCCTCTTTCTCCCTCAAATGGGGATATCCAGACCACACGTTGATCTCGGAGAACCATTATGCCCAGTTTTACTAGTCAAAAAGGTTGTCTATCCTTGGGAGCGGGTGACAGTTCTTGACCGTTACCTGGTTCAGTCTCCGGTAGTTTATGCACATCCTGAGACCATTTTCTACCTTCTTCGCAAACAAGGCTGGGTCACTCCATGGTGACATGCTTATTCAAACAAAAACCTTCTTCATCTGATCATCAATCTGAATTCTTAACTCGCACAGCTCAGAAGGTGCCATCCAATAGGGAACCATCAAAATCGGATGGGCACCAGGTTGCATGTCTGTTCTGAACTCGACATCACATCAAGGGGTTAGAGTCGCTACTTATTCAGGGAATACATCCATGAATTCACTTCCAATCCATGATACTTCCACCATATCTGTATCTGCCGACTCCAATGACAACTCGGCTAACAAGGAAAAGATGGGATCTACTCGCTGATTGCCTTCTTGGAAACCCTGCTCGCCTGCGAAAGTCACACGTCATCCCCCCGCATCTGAAAAAATGATCATTAATCAGAAACAGTTGATAAAATAACTAAAAGAGAACTGCCAGTCAATTCCTGGGATGACATCATAGGGATGCATCTGTAGAAAAAGAATGTCCCCACTTGACTGATGTGGTCCCAACATCAGTCTACAACCTTCACAAACATGAGACAAGATGGTCTAACCCCTGACTAGAATACTCAAAACCAGGGGTATGGGAAGTCTCTCTGCATCTAGGCCCAAGGTATGGGATAGACTAGTTGTAAAAAAGGAGTGAAAATATTCCGAATAAAACAAGGAATATGAAAGAGTACTAAATAAGATTATCGTACCTCAAACAACTTCTGGACCAGCAGGAATTGCTGCCTCCACTGTGTATAACTACCCATGCCCAGCTCCTCTACACCTTAGCTGATGACCTTCTCCCCGACCACTCCCTGGTCAAGGACCCTGAGGAGCACCCTGAGGTCGGCCTCCTCCCACAACATCTACTCTCAGAGGAGCGGGAGCTCACTGTCCTTGCTGCTGTTGCTGAAAGGGCCTGGCTGGAAATTGTTGCTGCTAAGGTGTGTGATGCACCAGACTAACCCCATTGTACTGCACTCGGTCCGGGCACTGATTCCGAAGGTGACCATGGATTCCATAGATGAAGCATATTGGTCCATTTCCAAAAAGTAAAATGCGAGGACCGGGAGATAGAAACTGGAACAGTTGGGGCTTGCTCCCCGCTGTCTGAAACATAGACAGACCTAACACTGGAGGCTTGATGCTGAAGGAATTTTCCTTTGACGAGCCCAACTGGATCCCCTCTCTTGGAACACCTCCCAGTGTGTGCATCCTCTCCACCACTTCAGCCTTCTTTTGGACCTAAATGTATGTCGGTAGGGTGAAGGGGGCAAAAAAATATTGAAGAGAAGGTTGGAGGGACTCTTCTAAATGTCTCTCCTGAGACTCCCCATATAGAAAAATGTCCGGTGAAAAACGAAGGAGATCTGTGAACTTGAACCTCAAATCCCTCACTAAAATTCTCCCCTGCTGAAGGGATAGTATCTCTTGCATATTCTCCGCCTTCATCGTGGATGAGAGGAATTCTGTCCAGAATTTTCTCTCAAAGTCAGTCCATGTAACCTTAGGCATCCTCTTCTCCCCAAGGTAGAGCTTCCACTCCTAGAGCATTGCTCCCCGCATCTGGATTATAGCCAGAGGAACACAGTACTTTGTCGGAGCCCGGATCAAGCCAAAAGCTATCATTGGATCCTCAAGCTAGCTATATGTCTCCATGTCTTAGGTGTTTCCCTTGTACTTACTGAGGGTCTGCCGATGAAAGGCATGAACCATCCTCTACCACTGATTGTCCTCCTCCTCTCGGTCAGTCTTCTGCCGATCAGCCAAGACAACCTTTTGGGATTCGATCTCCTGCACTACTAGTGGTTTTCATCCAGGTGCCATAGCTGCAAGGTAAAAAAGGAATGCCTAATCCAGAGTATTGTAGAGGATTACTTTTAAATTTTCTTAGACTTCTTAATAATTTTAAACTCCAAAAATACCCAAGAAACACAAGAACACAAGTCATTATAATGCATGTACCTTTCTTAGGGTCTCTAACATGCAATCTGTGTAGCCTCACTTGGTCGTTCAGTTCGCCCAGATTCCTTGCATCAGATCACAAGGGGGGGGGGATAAAATCCTATGTCCTAGCCAGTCTTCTATGACCTATTTGACACACCAAGATTTCCTAACACTATTTCCAAACCATCCCATGCAATCATCACTGTACCTAACCCCAATCTCCATAATATCTCTCAACCATAAACCTCCGATACCATTCTGTCACGAACCACCTTCACCATGATGAGGGAAGGGACAACAGCTTTCCAAACCCTTCCTTCTTCAAGTTGAAGAAGAGATAATGACCCCAGAGTCCCGCCTTCAATAGGTCCCAGAGTAGAGACTATCACCAATGGTATAGAATCACACACAAAATAGAAGGAATTACCCTTTTTATTTAGTATTATTGGGAGATAAGATAGTAAATCCCAACAACACCAAAACTGGTGGTATAAGTAAAGCCAAAATAAAACCATTCCCATATGCATGTCCAAAAGTAAATGCTACATAAGTACAAGAAAACCCCAAAATAAAGTACCAAATAGAAGAAAAACAACAACATAAACTATCCCAAGGTCCGAACTAGTACGGTCCTGCACAATCATCGATGTCCTCTTGAAAATATGAAAACAGTTTATATATGTAGGGTGTGTATATAGGTATACTCAGTAAGGAAAACCAAAAGATATCATACACAAGTGGGGAGGCATTATAATGCCCCTTGAGAAAAGGAGATAACCAGAGAACCTAGAAAGGAAACTATCCACCCCAACCTCACCAGGTATACTGCCCAAATAATGAAAGTCAAGTAGTGTAATAGTAATAACACCTCAATGTTTGGGTACCTCATTCCAATTTCCCATTGGTTATTGAAGACATCATATGCATCAGACCTCTCCCGCCATTCTCACTATAGTCCCACTACCATACCCCACCCGCACACACCTGGGCTATAACCACACACCCAGCTCGCAAACACTTGGGCCACAACCACACATCCTTCATACAAACACCTAGGCCACAACAACCACACGTAACCACACCCACAAATATCAGGTCCAGAATAACTACCACCACGCCCAAAGACACCCGGGCCTCATCCCGAAGAATCTTGGGAAACAACCTGCCGCACACACCTAGGCCAACCACCACAACTACCCCGCCCAAAGAATCATGGTCTATAATGGACCTCAGGTAATCATAGCCTACCTGAAGGATCTTGGGATACTTAATAAAGGAGTAGAAAATGAGATAATAACTATCCACTCATAGGAGTTTTGGGAAAAACACCCTCCCCCATGGAATGGGGCTGTTCGGCATGAATTTCTCAACTTTGGTGGGGTGCGAATAAGAAACATAATAACTAGATTATATATATATATAAGTAAATAAGAACTCATCCCAACATATTGGTTTCAAAACCAGCCCAACCACAAACACCCTTGTTACTATTCATTCATAAGAAGCATCACACCCACAACCCCATCACAACTCATTCCTAGAACAAATTACCCATTGAACCGTTCTTGTTCTCATAATCAAGTGATTCAATTTAAATTAATTCTTCACTAATTGTCAAATAACTAGAATAGCCACAAGGCAAGGAAGTATAAAACAACCAAACAATAATTTAAGCATTCACACCCGATTCTCTTATAAAGTCACAACAACAAAATGGATCCATGAGATCCCTCAAAGTACTGGAACCAAACCAAGACCCCACCATACATCCCCAAAGAACCTTAAATCCACAACCAATATCTGCACTACAATAGAGGATCCCATCCCCATCTACGTCACCCCACAAGCATCAAGCAGAACAACTACACATATCACTAAAGTAAGGCAAGGGGGTTCTAGCTTCAAGCATACCATTCATTTAGTTCCTTCATTCGGTTTGGTTAACTGGGGTGATCACACAAGGGTTGTTGTTAACTGGATATCCATTTAATCAACCAAGTTTACTTGATTAACCAATTTCCATGTTACAACTATTCAATCATCACAGAAGACAGCAGTTCATTATTGCGCAAGGAAGGACCACCAATGACCACGATTTTCAGTGGACATAATACCATTTAATTCACAACATATAGAAAGAGATAAAATATTACAACAGAACCACCAACACACCCCCTTAATTCTTTAAAATCCCATTTATTATATTCATTAAGGTTTGGTTCCATCCATCCACATAGAAACAATAGCATACCCACCCCACATGATACACAGAAGGAGAGAAAAAGGAAAAAAACCTACTCTGATGATCAACGACCAAATTTTATCTCCACGTGCCAAGAACTAGGGATGCACAACTTGCATTGGAGTAATATAGGGGACTCCAGGGGTGGGTAGAAAATCTCAAGCACAGGAACACCACTTGCCTCAGGAAGGGGGAATCCAAATGCACAAGTAAATAAAAGAAGACCAGCCATGAAGAAGAAGAAGAAGAAGAAATTCCTATGTGATAAAAAGGTAAGATCCTCAACTTACAGGATATTGAATTTTGAATGGCTATAAAGGCGGATCATGGTTTTCCCACGTGTTTGGGTAGTTACAAAAAATGGGATAAATTTTTGTTAAATAATTCTCATCGGAGAGGTGTCCATAATGGCTATGCGTTGAACATTTTCCTATAATCACATGAAAATGCGCAAGAGAGGTGGAAATGGAATGTATGGGGAAAAGGTGTGACACTGAGGAAATTCCACAACTTTTGGATAGTCATGGGTCATCTGGATCTTGAGAGATTTTATATATCATTTATGGGCCTTAAAAGGATTCAAAAAGGGCATTAAATCATTTTTATGTCCAAAGATATGTTGACAGAGTGGAAGGAGTCGAAAACTGGAAAAAAGAACAAGGGTGGGACACTGTTTGGTGAGACACCATAATGGTTCCATGGAAACAGTGCCACCATGAGTGGTCCCACCATTTCAATGTGCTACTATCATGGTGCCACCATCATGGTGTCACCATAACAGTGCCACATGTTCGGTGGAAAACTGTAAGCGGTACCACCGTCATGGTGCGACTGTCACGGTGTCACCAGAACGGTGCCACTGGTTTGGTGGAACACTGTAATCAGTGCCACCGTCGCGGTGTGACCGTTAGGGTGTCGCCGTAACAATGCCATCGATTCAGTGGAACACCATAAGTGGTGCCACCGTTTTGGCGTAAGATCGTGACCGGTACCACCATTTCGGTGGAACTGTTTGATGTAAACAAGTTTTTGGAAAACTCTTCAATGAGCCACTGCCTAGGCCATTACATATTGTTTATAAGGATATAATATTAGTTTCTCCAAAAAAGAAAAATACATTCATAGAACGGCCTATGCCAACAAACATAGCTAAGGTAGCTAGTTTCATTGGTTTGGAAATTTACTTTTGATGATTTGTTAAAAAAAATTCTCGATTGGTTAACATGTTATCATATCATACATGTAAAGGGAATATGTCTGTTTGGATAAAATAATGTGAATAATTTTTTGATGAACTAATGTAGAGATTGGTCAATGATCATATTTTGACTCCACCATCTACAAATGAGGGTATTTTGATATATAGTGATGAATTGAAGAACGGAATTGGTTATGTATTAATTCATAATGATAATGTTTTTAAATATTAATCAACTCAATTGAAGACTCATGAATATAAAAATCCATCAAATGGTCTTTAGTTTGAAGTTGTAATATTTTCTTTGAATATATAGACACGTAATATCAAAAGTGAAATATGTTAGATATAAACATATCATAAAAGTTTAAAATATATCTTTTCACAAAAATAGATCATCATAATGAAAATTTTATTGGTAAAGCTACTCAAATTTTATGATTCATCAATACACTACCACATATGGAAGACAAGTATGGTAGTAGATGCTTTGAGTAGGAATGTCCATGGATTTCTGACCCAAATGAAGATTGAGATGGATCCTAGGTACATGGATCTTGTAAATATGGATATGTGAATTATTAATGAGGGATGTATATCAATAATTTTCAAATTATTATGAAAAAATATTTATGATAAAATAAAAAAATTTATCAATCCAAATATTAGAGAATTCAGACGAAAGTTAAAGCTATGAATTATGTGAAATTATAAAACATAATTTGTGATAATGGTGTTATAAGATTAGGAAAGAGGTTATGTGTTACATCTATATATGTAATAAAAATGGAATTTTTAGACCATGATAAAATCCAAAATATCTCTATTCACCTTAGTAGCACCATGATGTATATGGATTTTGGAGAAAATATTTTATGGGATGGCATAAAGTGGGAAATTATGGAGTATGTATGAAGATGATTATTTTTTAAACATGTCAAGACTTAAAATATATCATCCTAGAGTATTCATGAAACCTTTTCTAATTCTTATATGAAAATGGAGTGACATTAATACGGAATTTTTCACATACATACCAATTACACCTAAGAAAAATGATGCAATATGAGTTATTGTAATTTTCATAACCAAATATATACACTTCCATTATATAGGAAAATATTTACCTCTTATGTTCCTCACAATGATATATAATAATGAAATTTTAAGACTTTATGGAATACCTATTTTGATCTTTTCTAATAATGATCCCCATTTTACATCAAAATTTTGGATGAGTCTTGATAAGTCTCTTGATAATGAGATTAATTTAATAACTACCCACCATCCTCAAACTGATGGATAATATAAAAGGAAAAAAAACAATGAAATATATGGTGAGGTCATTCTCACTTGACCATCAAGGTATATAGATAAGTATTTACCAATGTTAGATAATTCCTATAACAATAGTTTCCATTCATGTATTCAAATGGAACTATATGAATAAATATATGTGAAGGGACATCATAAATAAACTTTTTGGGATGAAGTTATTGAAAGGAATATTGTAGAACAAGAATTATCAAAGATATAAAAACAAAGGGAAAGACTATTCAGGCTCAAATTAAAGTAGCTCGGAGCAGGAAAATGTTTTATACTGATAGTCAGAGGAGGGATTTTGAATTACAAGTGGGTGATTAGGTTTTCCTAAGAGTATCTATATAGTAGGGTGTCATAAGGTTACTATGAAAGGGAAACTTTTCTCTAGGTAAATCATAACCTTTTATATCTTTTAAATAATTACAGTTGTTTCTTAATTTTTGGAAATTCCACCAATTCTCTCAAAAATTGATGATGTGTTCCATATATCATTATTAAGGAAGTACATTCTAGGACCAATGATGTGTTCCATATATCATTATTAAGGAAGTAAATTCTAGGACCAATGTATGTGGTTTATGATGATGAAATATAATTAGAACCTGATAAATATTACTATAATGAACCCATACTGATGCTTGATACTATAGAGAAAGTATTGAAAATCATATGACTAAACTGGTAAAGTTACATTGGAGAAATCACAAGATGGAGGAAGCAATGTGGGAGATAGAGTATGTTTTGAATAAGAACTACCCTCTTATGTTTATAATGTAATATCCAAGAAATTACAAGGGTGAATTATTTGTAGTATTGAATAATTTAACACTCTGAGACTTTAGGATTTATTTACTTTCAAATAACTTCAATCTCTTAGATAGAATGTGAGGCCAAAAACACTATGTTTATTTAAAATACTCATTTAAAATATTAGTTGAGCATTAACAATATAACCAAGTTGTTAAATTGGATGGTATGGTTAGGAATAACTAAATTATGAAAATCATATAGTTTAAACATGAATGAAAAAAATTCAATCATTATATGTTGATTATAAATAAAGTAATATTAATTTAAAAGAAAACTGTTTCTTAAAAAATACTTCATTTTCTAAAAGGAGGTTGTGTAAATCATTGCACAGATAATTTAAAACTAATTTTTACAAAATTTATAAATAATAATAAAATTATATTCTTTTTTTAAATCATTAGATCAATATTATATTAGGGTTAATTTTACAGATTTTTCTAAAATGTTTCATTTTTTGATGAATAGGTAAAAATGTTGATTTTTATTGATTTTTTTTCATTATAATTCTTTACAAACTCAAATTATATTTTAAATAGGTTTTAATGTGACATTAATTTAATTATATTATAGTAAATATAATATATTTTAGTTTAATTACTTTAATATTGAGTTTTTATATTAAAACCTTTTATACTTATGAGAATTTTAACTTTGGAAACCCACTTTCTCGTCGCATCGGTGGGTATAATTTTAAATTTGATTCTAACACTTATGTGAATTTAATTTTGAAAAATTGATTAAACATGTTTAATCATCATAATTTATATTATCTAATAATTTCAACTTATCTTTTAACTATTATTAATAGTAAAATCACTAAAAATAAATTAATGTGATTATAGTAAAAAATTTATTTATCAGGGGTTAAACTAAAAATGTAAGCATTAAAATGACCTAAAAACTTCTATAAATCCACATTTATGGATATATTATGACTTTATTACATATAAGGGTTTATAATGTCACATTTTTAGGCATTTTTAATGATTAAAACATGGTTGTAATTGATTATTTTCAAAAATTCCATGTATGTCTTCTACCCCACATATAAATGCACATCTCATATCATCCACTCTTCACACTTCCAAATCCATTTAGATTAGAAAATACCTACCCCAATAACATCCTTAATCCCATACCAATATCCTAGATCCCTTTATTTGATCATAATTTTATCATAGGAAGGATTTTGGTGAAAACCTAAAGAGGTCATTCGGAGAAGAGGTAACATTCTTAAAGGATTGTTTTTATTTTATTTCTTATTCCATCTTCTTCAAATATTATTCAATCATGATACTATAATAACACCAGCATGTCACAAATTCTGATATTTTATTATTTCTATGTAATAGCTGATATCTATCTCCACTTCTATCAAATGGGAAATGAAATGTTCGCTCGTGTGTACAACGGACTACCGCCTCATGAACCGATGTAACTCATTATCCATCAACACCTATCAAAGTAAAATATAAGAATGAAATTAATATTTTTATATATAATATCTATTCTATAATTATTTTCATATAATTATAATATCACATATACCTTCTTACATTCAATTTTGGTTTAAATATGATAATGTTGTTTGTGCGTATAGAAGACTGTTGCCTCACCAAGCAATGTGATTCGTTTTTCACTTATGCTTTATGTGGAAGGTAATAAGGAAAATTTAATAAATATATATGATATATATGAATGATATATATTATTTAAAATTAATATATAATACACTTTCTTACCCATTCATCCATTAATGGAATGATATCGCCACTAATTTGTACGTCGGACCTACCGTCTCTACGAAGCGATTCAATTCATTTTACATGCCTAACTTTCAATAATTTTTCAAATAATGTAACTACTGAATATATATATAAATATATACTATTAAAAAAATTATTATTATGTAGATTATTTATTTATAATCTATTTACATGAACCATATCTTCCATGGAAAAACACACATGTGAAGACAAGGCAATTAACACCTGAAACAATGAAAATAATGAAATATTATTAACAAATGGGTGGTAAAATGCTATAATAGGATCATATAAGATATTATAAATATGATTATTATTATTTTATAAATTAATAACATTCTTAAAAACACTATACAAGATTTAAAATCATCTTTTACTAATGGAATTCTTGAGGTAAGGGATTTCATCTCAATTATCATTTCATTGATACATATATGTTAATATGCACCTTTTCACTTTTAAGTGGTGTATATACATCCACATTGATATGATTAACATTAATACCTATTTATTCATGATTATTAATGTTTTTTCAATATTATTATACAAAGGTTAAATTTTAAAAGTTTCCAAAGAGGAAAAATAATCATTGTACAATTTCGCTTTCTTTTGTGATTGTTTAGTTTCTCTTGAAACAATAAAATTCTTTTGATAATTCTTCATGGAAATGAGATTTATCATAAATATACTTATTATTTTAGGAAGGATATGATTATTTCCTAACATCTATACCATTTTTTATATACAAATTTTACTTTGAATTTTATTTGATTTACATGGGATGTATTGATTAATATATATCCTTTAATCACTACAGATATTTGATGATAAGGAATATTATTCATAAATTAAACCAATAATTTGATATATGAGAAATATATCTAACATGTATGTATAAGTCCATATGGTTATAGATAGCCCCTAAATGAATTTTCAAGTCTCATGATAAAAATTAGTTGTCCAAATCAGATGGGGGTTTACACCTAGTTTTAAACCATCTTATGAAAGGTCTTGAAAGTAGAGGTATCATGATGCCTAAGATCATGATTTCCAAAAAATAATCAGTTCATTCATTAATAATTTAGTTATTATTATTATCCAATCAATTTTCACATTTATATTATCTGTGAATACATTTCATTATATTTTTATTGGTTAAATGTCATGTGTTTTATGTTATTTACTTTTTCATGTTAATTATGATTTATTTAATCATGATAGCAAAGTTACTATTTAAATGGATTTTTATGTAGTTATTTAGCTTATAATATTTATTATTTATTATTTATTCATGATAAAATCCACTATATTTAACCCTTACCCAACATTTGAGCTCACCCTTATTTTGTTTCCTTTCCCCAAGATATGAAGAAGAAATATTTTAATGAGTTTTAAGGATGTCAAAAATTTGATTTTGTTTTTTATAGTGTTTTATTTTTATTTCCATTTTAAAATGGGTATTTTTTATGTATATGGTTTTTCAAATTAGTTAAAATTATTATTCCTTAAAGATTTTACACCATGTATATTATCTAATGTGATAAAGTAGTTACCGACTCCTAGTAACTGGAGATGGGGTCATTATAGATGAAGCATAGAAAAATGAATGGAATAAACACTCATAGTCAATATAGGGATTTAAATACTGAGTAATCCAATACAACTGGTGTTGTACCTAATTAAATCAATTCCACATTAGGGAAGTTGACTCAATTTATGACTAATTACATTATATGTATGGGGAAACTAGTTGTTCCACAACACAATTCAATTATGTTGGATAGAATCATGCGATAGAATCTCCCATATTATAATGTAACTAGACATCCACTGGTAGTAGTATAATGGATTAAGACCTTATAAAAGTTGCCTATATCCATTGAAATTAATGAAAGGGAAATGGTTATTTGAGTAGTTTATTGTCTGAATGGAGATAATGATCAATATTGGCCATTAATCTATAACAAAAGAGTGTGATGAAATAGATTGTATAGAATAGAGATCTTTTAATGTGGTATTATATAACATATAATTTCCTTAAGAATAGGGATATGAAATGTGGAAGAAGTTCCTCACTTAAAAGAAGAAGGAAGAAGAAAGTGTTGTATAGTACAATTCTATCTTTACAAGATTATAAAAGTATGTTTCAAACTACATATGTAATATATAAATAAAAATTAAGCTTTTCATTGACAGGATTAACTTGAGAATCTAAAGGGAACTGGTTTATAATTTTTTTCATTAGATGATGATATAGTATCAAGGTCCATCAAGAAAGAGAAATAGTTTTCAAGGTCTTATATCTTCATGGAAAATAAAGAAACTAAGGGGATTGAAAATAATGAAGAAAATAAAAATAAATATTTAAAATAAGAAGAATGGTAATATGAGAATTGAAACATGTAATAATTGTTGAAAGAAACAAAAATGTACATGTTTAATGGGAAAATAGTCTATTTGTTGTGAAAATAAAATGGTCATAGGGATTATGAAATAAATGGAAAGAAAGAAACGAATTTTATCTAGTAATTAGGATATAGAGAAACTAGGATATATTACAACTAGTCACCCATGTATCAAGGGATCATACCATTTAATAGGTTAATGTAGAAGGAAAATATTATGTGATTACTGCAACTAATTTTACTGTTCCAAAATATGTCTGCTTCACAACGATTTTAGGAAGTTTCCAACATGGATTATTCATAGAATTAGAAACACCTAATAGTTCCTACATCCATGTTATAGACCTTTATTGCAAAGTTAAGCAGCCACTATGAGCATTTCCAATGATTCTTATAGACTCACATTTGTTTAGAGGATGGGAGGATAGGCTCATCACAACATTATGGGGGAATGTTTTTCTAATCCAAGAACCTATTTTATATTTAATTCTTGTTCATGAATATTTTATAAATCCAGATATAAGGTTGGATACCGTTTAAATATGAAATTAATCAATTATTCATAAAAGTATAACAATATGTATTTATTTGAGGTTCTCTATTGATAAATCCATCTTTACTTTTTAGAGGATCCACTTTCATTATTCTATTTACTCATTAATGAATTGTTTTAAGGAATTAGGATTTAAATCCTCATAATTTGGAACTCTCAGATTTATTATCATATAGGGAGGTGGTTTGTTGTCATGTTGAGATTGAGTGAATGAGATCAATTTCCCACATATACTTATAAATGAAATTAGAACCCATATTGTTCAGTGCCTCATAATGCGACATGTCATTCTTGTTATGGTCATGTGATTAAGACCAGGTGATGTAGCTTAATATCATGTGGAAAAGAATTATTGTTGAACAATTCCCAGAAATGGCTGGTGTGGGATATTTTTCTCGACTGGGCATTTATGGTTGATCCCATAGATAATACGTTCTGTTGGTATTGGATTAATCTTACAAGGGTTATGGCCCTATAAGGATAGATCTCTCCGGTAATATGGGTCAATGAGGATGATTTGAAAAGGACCCTAAAAGAATATGGCCTACTAGGTGGGGGATGATCTTACAAGAAATATGTCCCAATAAAAGTTGTGTTGTACTTTAGATTTCATGTTTGATCCTAATGATATATTTATATATATCACATTTAGATAGGAATATAATCCCATGTAGCTCGTATTTCTCTAGTAATTACACCTAAATTAGAGGTATGTGGTCGCTTCATTGGGAATATGACCCTCTAAAGGTTTGTCTCATGGGGAATATGACCCTTTGAGAGGGTGGTATCATGGTTTGGGAATATAAATAGTTGAAGGCATGATATATATTTTTGATCAAGCTAGTTTTATGATCACCACTAACATTTAAGTCCACGTGAGGCATTCTTGGTATGAGAAAAAAGAGATATTGGAAGATCACCTTATCACACAATCATGTCTTGGATAGACTTTCATTGGAATTGGAATCCCAAAGAGACTATAAAACACTAGTGGATGAGGTTGAGGATATTTAAAAAATGAAAACTCTGATATCTTATAATAAATTCTAGGGGCTTACATCAGGTGGGATACCCATGGGAGACATTATCTCCTCATCTATATGTGGATGGTGGTGAGGCAATGGTAGGGTATTCAGGAAGAAAGATAGAGGTTATCCATTATTGTATTCCTAATTATTTATAAAAATTATATTGAGACTTCTATATCCATTTATAGAAAATAATTATGGATACTACCCAACCAAATTCACATTTTAGACAGCATGAAAGAGATCATTGTCACTACCTGAATTGAGATGTCACTTGCCACCACCTCCAGGGTTAGGTTCCTTGTTACCAGGGGTTCACAAGATTAAAAATAATCTCAGGTACCATGTATATAGGGGGACTCAATGGGTTATATATTTTATTGATGAAACTAATGATCTAAAGTGTGACACACTAGTGTGCCTAAAATTTGAATGTGAAGGTTCAGTAGTCTATAATGAGGTCTTACTTTTTCCTTCATTGGGTTTTGTTATTGGTTAGTGGGTAACATTTTAAGAGTTCTTGGAGGAGATATGATGAAACCAAAAAACATTAAAAATGAAAAAAATACGGATAAAAAAGGTAAATACCATATGGATAACACATTATAGATATTGTTCTTACTATGAAAGATTGGTCATCATAAAAGGGTTCCATTCATGAAAGGATTGTTCCATTTTTTTATGACCAGTAGGGTCTCTTATCTCATGAAGGGTAAAATTTTAGAGGAAAATAATATTAATTTAGGAATACAATATGGGGGGGGTCTCTTCCTTTATTTAATGTTGTTAATGAATTACTTACTGAAATGGAAGTTTCTCTCTTAGTTTTTTTCCTATCTCCCACTTATTTTCCTCTATCTTTTTTCTTCTTCTACTCCCCTTTATTCAATTCATGGAAACAGTCAGGTATTTATATTTAGTTTTCTAAAAATTACTCTATCAAAACGTCTATACAGATAGAATGAAACACCCAAGAGTTTATGGTATGTTTCTTTTTAAATTTAATTTCTTCTACATCATACGTTTCACACAACATCGAGCATAAACAAACAACGATATTCAATTACATATCATTATTTTAACATTACATTTATAACATATCCATTCAATTGGAGGGAATGAAAATAATTAACCAAATTATGAAATTTATATATTATATATTTATTCATATGTTTTTAAATTCTTCCAAATAATTTTATAGGAAAAAGATTAGAATGAATCCAATTTCACGCATTAAAAGGCTATATATTTCTAAAGGTAGTTTTAACATCTTTTAATGGCACCCTTATTTTAAAATTAAATTTTGACACTTTTATAAATTCCATTGATAAAAATAAACATCATTTTTAATATAGGAATGTCAGAATTATCTTAGGGTGAAATTTTGGTCATTTTCTGAACATATTTGTTTTCTGGTGAATAAAAAATATCTATTTTTATAAAACTATCATTTTCATTATAATTAATAGTATATTTATGATTTGAATATTAACCTCAACTATGAGAGTATAAATATTTTTTAAAAATTTATAAACAAAAATATTGTATATTTATCTCATGGAATATGTAAATTTTTTTTAAAAAAATGATAAATTATGTTTTGGTGTTTTTTGTAAAACATAATTTGATTATTCACAATTTTATAATTAAAATAATTTTTAAAAAGAAACTTTATTTTCATGAAATATATTCATATATTAATATTGGGTTCTATTATTATTATAATATAATTTTATGAGACATAAATTAATTTGTGAAGGTATCATAAAATCAGTTATTATATTAAAATCAGTATTTTTCGAGTAAATGATGAATTCATTTAAAAAATAAATTTAATATATTTTGAAATTTATTTTGATAAAATGGAGATCAATTTTTAATTATACATGTCTAAAAATTGTTAAGGTTCATTTTTTTGGATTTTTCTAAAATTGTTGAATTTTTTGTGATTAGTAAAATACTTCGATTTATGGTATTAGATAAATAAATGAATTATTGATTCATGGTGTATATGTAGTTGATATAGGAATGATTATTTCAAAATCAAACACTATCCTTACTTTATCTATAAATAAGAATAAATAATATTCATAGTACTTATCCAAAATAATAAACAAATAAATAAATTATTAAAAAAACACCCTTCTTCTCCACTATAAATGCCACCCCTCACCGCCTATTCTCCCCACTCCTCTTAAGCCATGAATATTTTAAAATTCCTAACTACTATACTTAATAAGTCTCTTATCCACATAAATTATGTTCTGGTCTCAGAAAAATACCACAATCAATTTCCCTAAGGAGGTTCTCAAGGAGAAGAATTCAAGAGGTAAAATCCTCTATCACTTTCATTATTTTCTTTTCACTTTATTTTCTTTTCTTATACTATCCTAACCACCTTTGTCCAAAAATTAATCATTACTATTTTATCATAAATATATTATAATGTTATTATGTAAATATAAAATCCATAATCAAGTATCTTCTCCCCTTCCTTTTATTCTAATGATGAAGACATCGTTCGTGAGGTTCCGATTTACCGCCTTCATCGATTACATGATTTAGTTTTTAAACTATGAATTAAAGCCTAGTCATAAAACCATTTTTATTATGAAAAGATATTATAATATATGTACTACATCTTATTTAATGTTTTGGAACCAGTATATATACATAATGTTAATTAATAAAACAAAACTAGTGTGTGATGATCGAAAAAATGCCAAAATAATGAAAATGATTATCACTACCATCTTAACTAAGAATACGTTCCCAAACCAAAAAGTTAAATGTATTATATAACTATTTATTCTTATATATTTTCATAATTTCATATAATTTCAATTCTGGATAACTATTCTAATTTTACAATATTTTATATACATGTATACAAGTAAACCGATAATGGAAACCAAGGAAACAAACGCTCTCAGGTGATAAAATTGTATCTTATAACTCATAAAAAATCCATAAATGAATTTAATAAAATTATAATAAATCAAATACATGTTCAAAAGTATCATTATTAATTAATTAATTAATTTTATTTTATTATCTAGGATGTTAAATATAAGTGAAGAATTCTTTCAAACATAAGGTAAGGGTTTTCTCATCTGACATTCATTTCTGTGAGATATGCCTTATTACTTACTATTTATTATGTGTGGTATGTGTATATTGTCTTTTAATGTATAATACCACTACTATAGTTATCTTCATTTTATTAAATTTCCCATTTTATTAGTGTAAAGGTTTCATAGTTCTATTCATTAAATATAAATAATCACAACTAGAAAATTAGGTTATGACCACACTATCTATTTCCGCGGTTTGAAAAACCATGGTCGTGGGCATCCTATATCCATGATTTCTGATAATCATCACTATATGCCAACATATATCCATGGTTATATGAAAATTTGATGACAGGTTTCACGGGAAAACTGAAAAACATGTGAAATTGGTGGGAAATGGATATTGTTATAGATTTGTAAACTATGGCCATGGAAACCTATTGACACAGTTTCAACCATGACCATATCCACCTATTTACATGGTTTAAACTGTTCCAATAGGTATATTTTTATTTTTTAAATAATAATTATATATATATATACAAATATATTAGTGATTAGCGTAGTGGTAAAGTGATTGAAAGAATATAGAAAAGGGTGGAGGATCAAACCCCAAGGGAACCATTTATTTTTTAAGGATATTTCCACAGTTTCAAACTGTGGAAATATCCACATAAGTAGATGGTTAAAACCATTTCCATAGCCACCTATTTCCATGATTTCAGCTATGGCTATAACCACAAAATACCATGGTCTAAACCATGGCTATAACCACCTATTGATGTAGTTTAAATCATTATTATATACACCTATTACCATGGTATAAACAGTCTATATAACCAACTATTTACATGGTGTAAAATGTGGCTATACCCACCTATTTGCACGATGCAAACCATGGAAATAGGTCAGACCCCACTGCAATAGCTATAGAAGCCAAAATTTGGAAAACCGTGGTTGTAGGCTACAACCATGGTTATAGACCCTATTGCCAATATTTTAAACCATGGAAAATAGATGGGTTTCTTGTGGTGAATAGCGTATCAATGGATAATTTGAAGTTACAAAGACTAAAATAACTTGACTATCATGTTTTTATTCATGATTTGATGTATGTTGTCTTCCATTTCACTATTCCACAAAATATATGGCATAAATTAACCAGAATCTTCTTATTTTTCAAATTTATATTTAGTAATGTTATAGACCTGATGAAGTTTCCAATATTGAATAAGGAGTTTGTAGTCAAATTAATTGAATTATAGTTTCTCTTCCCACCACCATTATTTTATATAATGGTCCACCAAATGGTTCACTTGGTTTGAGAGGTTCAACATTGTGGTCCTTTACATTACAGATGGATGTACCCCGTTTAACAATATATGAGTATTTTTAAAGGGTATGTTAAAATTTGAAGTCATCCAGAAGGTTGTATTGTAGAACAATATATTATTAAATAACTTATTGAATTATATATTTATTACCTATCATATATTGAAACCATTGGTCTAAAAAATTCCAGAAACAATAGATAGCTTATGGTAGAAAGGATTTTGAGAGGATATATTGTTACAATTACCATCATAGAGTGGGAGCAAGAACACCTTTACATTTTACATAATAGTAAAGATGTTGATCCAATTGTTGAATCCCACAAAGCAATTATTAGAGATTTTAATCCATCAAGGGATAAAAGATAGATATCAAATAGATATGACAAATAGTTTATAGGATAGTACATAGATGAACTCTATAAGGAGTTATCTGAAAATATAAATTCAATTTCCAATCAAATTCGATTTCTAGCCAGGGGACAGATTAAAAATGTTATATATTACACTTGTTTTATAATCAATGGTTAGAAGTTCATTAAAAATGAATAGGATTACTGAACTATGATGAAAAATAGTGGGGTTACACTTGTGGTAGAAATGATAAAAATATCTTGTTATAATGATAGGAATACAATTTATGAAAATATGTCATATTTTTTCATTATCTAATAGATACAAGAGTTTTATTATACAACATTCAAAGTGATTATTTTCCAATGAAAATGGGTTGGAAATTGGAGTGTAATGAATATTTCTGAAATTGGCTTCATGAATTTGAATTTTAGTGTAGAAGGGGAGAATGATAGCCACTCATAATGGAATCACAAGAAGTGAAACTATTTTATGTATCAAATTTAGAAAACATGAATAAGATGATTATCAAGTTGGTGACTAAAACAACTATATAGTTAGATAAAAATTTAATTTTGGATCACTATTTCATTATGAGATCATAATTAATTCATAGCGATCATAATATAGAAAATATATTGTATGTAAGAGGGACAACAAAGAGGGTATTTGGATTCATTATAGAGTACCCAAATCCCTAAAACCATTAAATAAATAAAGATATATCAATGTGAAAGTAAACCTATTTTTTAATATTCTCTATTTTTCCTCACAGTATTATCTATTCTCTGTTACATTAACATAATCTAAATTAAATGTTATACAACTCATACTGACAATTTATTATACAAATTATGATGTTACCAATCCTGCTGAAGAATATACTATAACGAAGGAAACCCTAGAGAGAAGATTTAAAGACACTGTTATGATATAATTTCTCAATTTTAATGAAAAATTATATAATTAAACATTTATTTTATTTTATTTATTCATATAATATTTTTTTTATTTTATAAGATATATCTCCATATTTCATTATTTTCTACACTAAAATATCCATAAACTTCTTCTCCCTAAAAAAATATTCACCCTTTTAGTGTTCAGATTTATCAATTTCTATCAAGTTCCATCCAATCCCTTTGCAGGAAGAGCAATGATGTTTCCTCTTCTCAATCATAGTGATAATATTGATGTTTTCATAATAAAATCACTATCTATATAACTAATGTATTGTTTTTATACTAATTTTTGATTTATTTATTTTTAGTTTAACAAACATAATAATTGTTTTCTTACATAGGGGGATTGTTTAGTTTGAGTTGGGGAATTTTGTTTGAAGCTACTCATGCTCATGAAATATTGGATTTAAAGGTTATGACTAAGATAATGACATCAAGGAAATGTGTTAATAATGTATAAAACCATCATGATATGGTGAATTCCTACTATATATTTAATTATTTTTATCATTATTTTATCTATTATTTTAAGTTGATTTACTTATCATTTTTACCTAATACTTATTTAGTTTTTTACAGATATTTCGGGAAGTCATATCTTGCTTTCAGCTATTTGAAAGAAGAAAAAAAGAGATAAACTGTTCCTTTCTTCCAATGTTACCATGAATTCTATTTCCTTTCTTTTTCAAACTTACAACATTGTAAATTGAGTCGGCATTCTTAGGATAAGAACCTTTTTCCGCTAAGAATATAAACTCAATATGCAGTGTTGGTAGTTTGAAAAACATAGGTAATGTAAATCATGGTGACAATTGAAGTTTAGATTATTTTGAAACTTTGGGACATGTAAGAATAATCTGTACCTCAATCTGTCACACGGTGTGACAGATATGACTCCAAGTACATCTTTTTATTTAAAATTGACATTAATTTTAGTAAAAAAGACAACTTACATACTCAAAAATAATAAAAATAATTCATATTATTTTTCTATGTTAGAAAATCGATCCATAAGTCATGTTTTATGTCTATGAATAATCCTAAACTTAATAAAATACACAACGTGCATGTAATGCCTCAAAGTGTCCATTATCAGTTTAAAATTGACAATTTAGTAGAAAAAATGACACACACTAAAAACCAAGAAAACATGCTCATATTTTCCTGATAATTTATGAAAATTATTCATAACCCATATTTGTTGTGTAAGAGTTGGTCTCACATCAAAATGGCATATGATGTATAAGTATGACTCAAATTGTGTGTTTCTAGTTTAAAATGACATTTTAGTAAAAAATAAAAGTGTGGTGCTAAAAAATAAGAAAACAAATTCATATTTTTATTTAATTTGTTATAATGATCCTCAAGTCATTATGGACGTGTAGGAATCATTCTCACCTCAATATTATGCATGATGTGATCGGTATGTCTCAAAGTGCATATTTTTATTTAAAATTGTCATTAATTTTAGTCCAAAAGAAAACTAACATACTCAAAACTAAGAAAATGAATTCTAATAATTTTTATACTTTATAAAAATTATAACACCCCAAGATTTTATGAGATATATTCTTTTTAATTTCTTTGATGTCTTTTGTTGTAATCGACAACAAGATTAGTTTGCACTATACGCAACACTGTATTAGCTTGTAGTATACGCAATACTATTTTTGGCTTGTGTTGCACACAATTTCAAGTTCATTTGAATAAAATTCATTTTACACAACACCGAGTATAGATTTTTATATATGTATAAATGAACTATGTTTTGATTATGTTATACACAACACCAAAGGAAGTTGTCAATACTCGCAACCCTGACTTGGCATGCATTACACGCAAGAGCGTCCTTCCTTGATAATGTGTTTTGTACGTAATATCGAGTTTCACTAAAAAATAATATATTATTAAAATATTATATAAAATATCCTTTATTAATTTTATTAATCATATTTTTATTTTTTATATAATATTAGAATTCATCTTACACATGATATGCGAACAAAATCAATTTTTTCAGTTAAAAGATGTATTTTTCAAAAAAATGCAGTTTTACTGCCTTTTATTGGCACACCCATTTTAAATTTAGTTTTTGACACTTTTATAAGTTAAATTTGAAAAAATAAACTTTTTCCTTGGAATCGGGATATAAAAATTTTCTTTGGATAAATTTTTTATATTTTTTTGATAACTTGCATATTTTGATGAATAGTGAGAATACGCTAAATTTTCAAAAACAAAATTTTTCATCAAAATAATTTATATGGTTAAAATATAATATTGAATGGTTTTAAATTATAAATTTAATATATTTTTACCACTTAATATAATTTATGTCATTATTATTAATTTTTTGTTGAATTCATAAGTAAAAACATTTCAATCTTTTGCAATGTTATATCTTTAAAAACTCATTATCTCAATAGTGGGATTAATTTTAAATTAATTATAGAAACTTATGTGTTTTTAATTTGGAAAAATGGATTCCATATTTTGAATCAGTGGGACCAAATTATGTTAATAGGTAACTTTTATTTTTTTTGATATTATGAATAGTATCTACGGTAATTTTTATTTACTATAGTTAAAGGTAAATCAGGTAATTAAGGGTAAAATAAGATTATAAAATTACCCTAAAACCTTACAAAATTCTATCGGATGAATGAAAGTTGACCCATAACTCCTAAGGGTCGTATTAGATTCATTTCATGGACTTTGGTCCCCGAAAATGATGTAATTGTTATAAAAACCAAAGAATATGACAACATGTCACTCTCTTATATCATACAAGTGTAATAATTTTACTTTAGTGATAAAATTCATAAAACCTATAACCTAAATATTCTCCAGAAATATAATAAATGTATATATATATAATTTGAATTTATTTTTAATTTTTAGAGATTAAATAATTATCATTAATGATAACACAATGGTGATGTAGAAATTATTTTATTGATAGAAATATCAAATAAATCGTTTTAAAAATATTAAAATAAATATTATATTAACTAATTAATGTGCTCCACTAATTTTATAAATGAATATGAAATGTTAGGAATCTATTAAATATTTTGGTTTGAATATATCATATGTGTGGATTTTATTTGAATTCAAATAAATGAATTGTGTCGAAATTGACACTATTTGTATTTAAAAAAAATAACATATTGTTAAATTATTTAAAAATAAAAAAATATATAAAAATTACAAATTGAAAATAATATGGTCTAAAATGTCATAAATTATACAATTATGTATAATTAACAACAAATAACTAAGTATTTATAAGAATTTAAATTTTAGAATATTATTAACACAAATAAAATTAAATATATTAAATAAGGATAAACCAAAATGATAAGATATAAAATAAAATCAAAACATGTCTAAATTTTATTTTTTGATCGGATTAAGACCCTATCTCATCTAAAATTCAATTTTTAGTCATTTTTGAGGTTTTAATGTGGGGTTTGATTTTATTATAAATTAATATTTTTGAGGTTTCCAAAAGTGCCCCTCTCCTCTCTTATAAAAGGGCACATTTTCTCTCTCTCCTATTCACACCATTTTGAGGCTTCAAGCTCAGCCATATCCTATCCATTTCTCTTATACACTTCCATAGTAACATAATATAGGTTTTGGTATTCTTCAAAGTCCAAAATTAGTGCCCTAAGAGGAGGTTTAGAAGAAGAACGTCGAAGAAGAGGTAATACCCTTTACCGATTCTTTAAAATATATTTCTTCTTCTACTTCCTCTTAATTAGTTGTTTAATTATAAAGTAATAACATCAGAATCATTCATATACTTATATTTTATTATAAATATTAAACAACCCTATTTCACATTCTATCCATCCATCAGAAAATGAAATCATTGCACGTGCGTATGTACGGATTACCATCTCCACACTGCGGTGTAATCTATTTTTCCACCACCACCTTACTTGGATGGGTATAATGGTGGAAATAATAACTATATATGATTATTATAACATGATTCAAATTCTGAGATATTATATAATCCACTCCAATACCCTTCAATAATTATGGGAATGATATCGTCACTCGTGTGTATGTACGGATTACCGTCTCCACGAAGCGATTAGATGAATTATCCATGTTAACCATTCAAGAATTACTATAATGCGTATATAATAAATAATCAGGAAATATATGAAATAATAATTATATTTTATTTGTTTATAAATATGCTTCATTAACTTACTTCCATTCAATTCAACAAGGAAACGAAAATAACAGTCATACATACGTACGACCTACCGTCTCCATGATCGGTGTATTTCATTTAATTTATCTATATATCGTATATATATATATATAATGAATATATATGATATATAAATCATGTTTTACATTCTTTATGTATGTAAATCGTTATATAAGTAATAATATAAAGAACAACAAGTCCAAATACAATACATGAAGCGATTATTAATCAAAACGTTGCTCTAACATGGAATTGATAAATGAATGGGTAATGTAATGTCATAAGTGAATCATATATGATATCATAAATATTATTATGGTTCTATAATAAGTTAATAATATGTTTAAACCCACTATACAGAAATTTCGGACACATAATGAAGAAATCAGACATAAGGTAAGGGATTATTTCGTCTCACTTTTATTTCTGTGAGACACATTCCATAATCACCATCTATTTATTTTTTATGGTGTTTATGCTTCCCATGAATTTTTTATGATTTTTATTATTAAAGATATGATATTTAAATATTCATGTAATTTTCATTATTTTATGACATGTATGATTCTGTGAGTTATAAATGGTAAGGGATAACTTTTCTAATCGGATTTGATCTGAGATTGTTTATTTGTAAGTATCTACTAGGGATATACTTATCAACAATGTCCATGATTTCTAAAAATATTCTCATATAATGTTTACTATTCTTCTATGTATGTTTAAAGTCAGTTTTTCCCTTTTTGACTTCTAATATATGGTTTGGAAGGAATTTTTCTTCTGTTTACCATACGAGGTACTTTTTGACTTTTTCGGTAAAAGTATGAGAAGAATGGTTTTTTTACTTCTACGGAATGAACATGTTTTTACATTTTCATAACTCCTTATTTACATGAATATTACTCTACATGTTTAAAGTTTATTTTCAACTAAATTCTTTTCTTTTAATATTTAATGATATTTTTAGAAAATAAAACGTTTTTGCAGAAGAAAGATTGTTTTCCTCCGGAATGGAGTTCAAGTGTTTTATAAAAATTATTTTATATCTAAGATGATCCTCTTAAATAGGATTATGTTTCTATCCCTATTATTACATTGATTTGATTATGTTTATGATTGAATTATTTTTATGAAGTCATTGTATCTTATATTGATTATGTTATGATGACATGATGTTTATGGATTCCATTTTATTACATGGGTTATGCTATGATGTATCATTTATGTTTTTGTGGAACACATAAGAATGGTTTTATTATGAGATTCGTGGGACCTATATCTCTATTCAATTCATTGGGTAAAGATTTATATATCATGAGATAGACATGGCTGGAATGGAAAGTTAATCTGGTTCAGTGATAAAGGGATGGAACGAGGAGTGAACTCGGTTCAGTAATGGACTTTGTCCACTATTATGGTCATGGAAATGAGAAATTACTAATATGAAATGATTTTCTATGATTATGTGTCTATGGAAAAAAGTTTCATGTATTATGATATGATTATTGGGATTATATTTGACTTCTATGATTTATCCCATGTCATGATATTATGATCTCTTTTTCAGGATAATATTTACAAATGTTATGTTCTTATGAATATGATATGATTTACATTTCCATTGTTTAACCTTACTAAGAATTTGAACTCACCCTTTGTATGTTTTCTTTTTCTGCATGATACAATGAAAAGTTTTAGGTAGGAAAACTAAAGAGGAATATTTTTCTTCGAGATGTTTAAGATCTTTCACCACGATTAGAAGATTTTGTTCCATGTTTCCAAAGAAACAAAACTAACACAGTCTTTCGTCAGTTGTTTGTCTCATGTACTAAGTATTCTACAAAAGAAATGTAATGTTCATGTACGTCAATCTTGGGTTTATACAGTTGGTATCAGAGCGAAGGTTTAGTTAACCTTTGGAAACAAGGATGTGAAAATTTAGTGGGATCCCTAGAGATATTTCTAAGGTATTTCTAAGGATGTCCCAAAGGTTAAGTATAAGTATAGGTTATAGTCCAAGAATTATGGTAAAGATCATAGAATTAAACCTAAGATGTTATATATTGATGGTACACCACTTTTATTATGATGTTTTTTCTAGCATGATTTTTCCTCTCACACTGTTCTTTTTGGGTTTTAGATGCTGGCTAGAACCCGAAGGAACTGTATTGATCAATGTAATGGGAAATGAAATTATTTTCATCCTGAACCAACCAATGTTATGGGAGATGGAGTGGAAAATCTTATTTCTATACATACACATGCTATGAATCATTCTGGACTTCCAAATGAGCAGAGAAGGGGACAATATTCTATTGATTCCTTCATGAGGAAACATCCACCTTGTTTTAGTGTGTCTTATGATCCACTTATTATTGAATAATGGATCTGTACCATGGAAAAGATATTTTCCATACTTCGCTGTTTAGAACATGAAAAATTCATTTTCTCTGTTTACTATTTATAAGGTGAAGCAGACGAGTGTTGGAATCAAATTAAGAATATAAGGCCCCAAGATGAAATTGAATCCATGAAATGGTATGAGTTGAAGAACATGTTTTTTAATAATTAATTCCTTCATATTCTTTGAACAAAGTTGGAAAAGGAGTTCCTTTCTCTTATGTAATAGGATGATGAATCTGTTTGTATATACGAGGTGAATTTTACAAGGCTTTGAAAGTATGCATCTGGATTTATCACCCAACCTAAATGTAAATTTGATCGATTCTTGAGTGTCTTAATACCAAGTATTCAAAGGGAATTAGCTATAAGATACTTCATTAACTATGAAGAAATTGTCTGTTTTTCTATCAAGGTAGAACTGGAGGTTGTTGTTACATATCCATCTCATGGTTTTTATATGAAACAGAAGATAGAGTTCAGGAAAAATCTCAGAATAATGATGAAAAGAAGATGAATGTTTCTTTATGCTCAATGTGTGGAAAGAAGCATAGTTTAGATTGTCTAAATGGTACTAGAAAATGTTTCAAGTGTGGAAAAGAAGGTCATTGGGTACCTGAGTGTCAAAGTAATGAAAAAAAGGTTTCTAATGACGTGAATAGAGAAAAGACTACAGAGAATGTACCACTAACACTTCAATGTACAAGTGAAGGAAATGGTGAATTACGCTAATCAATGCCCTATTCCAAGGGTTAATGATGATCGACGTGAGAAACCTATTAAGGAAAAGGACAAAGGGAAGTCACATGTGTTCACTATTTGTGATTTTGAGTATGAAAATGATGTGATGGAATGATTAAGTGTTTATGTAATGAGATTTCAAAATAGTGTCCTGGAATCTCATTTATAGTATTATGGAATATTGTAATATCTATGTATTAGTTTATTATGGTTTTCAATAATTATATGGTACCAATAACCATGAAAAGTGATTGATATTTTTTTAAAGTAGATGATATATGAATAATGAAAGGATAAAGGGATAATGAGATGTTTGATAATATTAATGATCTTATGAATGATAAAAGGACTAAGTGATATCAGGATTTGAGTATATAGAATTTTTAGTATATTTGGTGTATGGAAAGGGTTAATTTTGATGGATTTAAAGGTGTCACTATGGTTCTATTGTAATTTATGTTATTATAATATTTCAAGAGGATTCTTTATGAAGTCCTTCAAATGTTGGGATTATGGATAACAAGATATAACTTATGATATATGGGGATAAATGATTGTATTCACATCCTTTTTATATGAACCTTCGTGTAATTGTTTTCATTGTATTGTTAGATTGGACAAAAGTATTTTGGATAAGTATAATAGTTGGAACAGAGTAAGTTAGACATCATATAGTATTATTCTGTGATAGTACTTTTTATTATTATTATTTCTGGAATGTTATAATAGTATTGTTTTAGAAAAAGGAAAACCCGCAGGATGGGTAACAACCCATTGTGTCATACAAGGATTTAGGAATCAAACTCACAACTGAAGTATGACAGGCCTTTATCGACTACCATTGGCCTACATGATGTCCCTGGTTAGTAGAAATTAGTTTTATTTTATTAATCGATATGATAGATGAAGTATAAGTCCATTTTTAGAACAATATACGATTAATCTCTCCATAGATGGACTTGTGTATATTTAATAATTTGTGCTAACCTTTTTGTGATAAATATAGATGGAATGACCTATAAATCTATTTCATGATCTACTAAAACTTCAAAAATGACATATTCAACTTCATTTATTTAAATAATAGATGAAGTGGATGTTGTTCATGGAATGACGAATGATGATATTACACTAAAATCAAGTAATTATTTCTCCTTATGAAAAAATTCATTAACTTAGGGAAATGATCTTGAAAACCAAAAATGTTATCCTAGTACCCTCAAATCTGATGAATCATATGGTACCTTGGATCATCACAAGTTTATGTCTTTGTGATTGTTGGATTTTTTCATAGCCATATTCTCTACCACTCTTCATCAGAACATGATGGTGAGATTATCATCCATATCCATATTTTCACCTACATTCTCTTATGTGGAAACCTAGTGATGAGTTACTTTGTGTGACCATTATGTTTCTAACATTTCTTTTTAAAATTAATTTTTAGTATTCCTTTTGACGATGTGGGTTTCTATGAAATAAACTTTCAAGTATTAAATGATTTATAACCCCAATGAATTTCGAGGGAGAAATTAAATTTAAGGGGGGTAGAATGTAACACCCCAAGATTTTATGAGACATATTATTTTTAATTTATTTGATGTCTTGTGTTGTACTCTACATCACGATTATCTTGCACTATACACAACACCGTATTAGCTTGTAGTATACGCCAATCTATTCTTGGTTTGTGTTGCACAAAATTTCAAGTTCTTTCAAATACAATTCATTTTACACAACGCTGAGTATAAATTCTAATATATGTATAAATGAACTATGTTTTTATTATGTTATACAAAACACCAAAGGAATCATTCACTACACGCAACCCTGACCTGGCTTGCATTACATGCAAAAGCGACCTTCATCGATAGCGTGTGTTGTACGCAATACCGAGTTTCACTAAACAATGATATATTATTAAAATATTATATAAAATAGATTTTATGAATTGTATTAATCATATTTTTAATTTTATAAAACATTATAAATCATATTACACATGATATGAGAACAAAATCAATTTTTTCAGATAAAAGAAGTATTTTTCAAAAAATGTTGTTTTACCTCCTTTTGATGGCGCACCCATTTTAAATCTAGTTTTTTAAACTATTTTATGTTAACTTTTAGTAAATAAGATTTTTTCCTTAGAAGCGAGACTTAAAAATTTACTTTGGATAAATTTTTCATATTTTTCTGAAAACGTTAATATTTTGTTGAATGGTGAAAATACGCAAAATTTTAATTCAAAACAAAATTTTTCAACAAAATAATTTATATTGTTAAAATATATTATTTAATGGTTTTAAAGTATAAATAGAATATATTTTTTCCATTTATTATAATTTATTTCAATATAATTAATTTTACATTGACTTCATAGGTAAAAACATATCAATCTTTTGCAATGTTTTAATTTTTAAAACTCGTTGTCTCAACAACAGGATTAATTTTAAATTAATTACTAAAAATTCTGTGTTTTGAATATTTAAAAATTGATTCCATATTTGGAATTAGTGGTTCCAAAATATGTTAATAGGTGACTTTTATTTTTTTGATATTATGAATAGTAACTACAGTAATTTTTATTTGCTACAGTTAAAGGTAAATCAGGTAATTAAGGGTACGGATTAGATTATAAAATTACCCTAACACATACTAAAATTTTATTGGGTGAATAAATGTATAACCATATCACCTAAGTGTTGGAATAAATTTATTTCATGGATTTTGACCATGAAAATGATGTAATTATTATTAAAACCAATGAAAGTGACAACATGACACTCTCGTATATCTTATAAGTGTAATAATTTTTATTTAGTGATAAACTTCATAAAATATAAAAAATAAATAGTATCCAAAAAGATAATAAAATTATATACATAATGTGAATTTATTTTTAATTTTTAGAGATTAAATGATTATCATTAATGATAAGACAATAGTGATGTTGAAATTATTTTATTGATAGAAATATCAAATAAATGGTTTTAAGCATATTAAAATAAATATTATATGAACTAATTAATGTTCTACACAAATTTTTTATTTTAATATGAAAGTTTAGGAATCTATTAAATATTTTGGTTCTAATATATCACATGTGTGGATTTTTTTTGAATTCAAATAAATGAATAATGTGAAAATTGACACTATTTGTATTTTATAAAAATAAAATATTGTTAAACAACTTAAAAATCAAAAAAATATATAAAAACGAAAAATTACTAATTATATGGTCTAAGATGTCCTAAATTATCCAATTATAGAAAATTCAAAACAAATAACTAAGTATTTATAACTATTTAAAATTTAGAATATTATTACCATAAATAAAATTAAATAGATTAAATAAGGATAAATAAAAATGATAAGGTTTAAAATAAACTAAAAAAATGTCTAAATTTTATTGGTTGATGATATTACAACCCTGTCTCATCTCAGCTTATAGGTTGAGTCATTTTGGAGGTTTTTATATGGGGTTTGATTTTTTTATAAATTAATATTTTTGAGGTTTCCAAAAGTACCCTTCTCCTCTCTTATAAAAGGGAACCTCCTCCCTCTCCTCTTCAAACCATTTTGAGACTTTATTATTTGAAAAAACCATATCCATTTCCCTTCTACACTTCCCTAAAAACATACTAAAGTCTCTGTTGATCTTCAAAGTCAAACTTTAGTGCCCTAAGAGGAGGTCTAGAAGAGGCAAGTCGAAGAACAGGTAATATCCATTACTGAATCTTACAAATTTATTTCTTCTTCTACATCCTATTCATTATTTTATTCATTATAAAGTAATAAGATAAGTATCACTAATATAGTTATATGTTATTATAAATATGAAACATCTCTATTTCACCTTCTATCCATTCTACGTAAAATGAAATCACCGCTCGTGCGTACGTATGGATTACCATCTCCACATCATGGTGTAATATATTTTTCCACCACCACCTTACATGGATAGGAATAATTGTGAAAATAATAACTATATATGATTATTATAACATGATTCTAATTCTGAGATATTATATAATCCATTTCAATACCATTCAATAATTATGGTAATGATATCGTCGCTCGTGTGTATGTACGAATACTGTCTCCACGACACGATTTGATTTATTCTCCATGTTAACCATTCAATAATGATTATAAAGTATATATAATAAATAATCATGAAATATATTTCATAATAATTCTTCTTTATTTATGCATATATATGTTTCATTTATTTACTTCAATTCAATCCAATAAAGAAATGAAAACATCGTTCATACGTACGTACGACCTACCGTCTCCATGAATAGTGTATTTCATTTCATTTAGCAATCTATTGTATATATATATATATACTGAATATTTATGATATATAAATAATTTTTTACATTATGGAAGTAATTAAATCATGATATAAGTAATAATATCAAGAACAACAAAGTCCAAACATGTATGATACATGAAACGATTATTACCCAAAACATTGCTTTAACATGGAATTGACAGATGAACGTGTAATATAAAGTCGTAAGTGAATCATATATGATATCATAAATATTATTATTGTTCTGTTACAAGTTAATAATATGTTTAAACCCACTACAAAGGAATTTTGGACAGATAAGAAAGATATCAGACCTAAGGGAAGGGATTATTTCATCTCAGTTTTATTTCTATGAGATATATGACTTAATCACCATGTATTTCTTTTGTATGGTGTTTATTAATACCATGAATTTTTTATAATTTTTATTATGAACGATATGATATCTAAATATGCATGTAATTTTCTTTATTTAATGACACGTATGATTCAACCAATTACATACTGTAAGGGATAACTTTTCCAATCTCATCTGATCCGAGATTGTTTATTTGTAAGTATCTACTGGGGATATAGTTATCATCCATGTCCATGTTTTCTAAAAACATTCTCATAAAATGTGTACTATTATTCTATATATGATTAAATTTATTTTTACACTTTTTACTTCTACTACATGGTATGGAAGGAATCTTTCTTTTGTTTACCATACGAGGTACTTTTTGACTTTTCTGGTAAAAGTACGAGGAGAATGTTTTTTTACTTATACAACACGAACACATTTTTACATGATCATAATACCTCATTTCCATGAATATTCCTCCACATGTTTAATTTTTATTTCCAACTAAATTCTTTTATTTTAAAATTTAATAAATTTTGAGAAAAGAAAATTTTTTTGAAGAAGAACATATATTTTCCTCAGGAATGGAGTTCAAGAGTTTTATCATAATTATTTTATATCTAAGATGATTCTCATAAATAGGATTATTTTTCTATACCTATTATTACATTAATTTTAATATTTTTACAATGGAATTATTTTTATGAAGTTCATGTATCTTATAAGGATTATTTTATGATGGCGTGATGTTCAAGGACTCCTTTTTATTACATGGGTTACGCTATGATGTATGCCTTATGTTTTGGTGGAAAACATAAGAATGGTTTCATTATGAGATGGGTGGGACCTATATCTCCCTCCAATTCATTGGGTACAGATTTATATCTCAGGAGATAGACATGGTTGGAACGACAAGTTAATATGGTTCAGGGATACAGGGCTGGAATGAGGATTTAACTCAGTTTAGTAATGGACTTTGTCCTCTATGATGGTCTTTTAAATGTGCTATCACTAATATGAAATGATTTTCTATGCTAATGTGTGCATTCCAAAAATTATCATGTCTTATGTTATGATTATTGGGATTACATTTCACTTCTATGATTTATCACATGTCATGATATTATGATCACTTTTTCATGATAAGATTTACAAATGATATGTTCTTATGAATATGATATGATTGAAATTTTCTTTGTTTAACTTTACTAAGCATTTGAGATCACCCTTTGTATGTTTTGTTTTCCCCAGGATATAATCAAAGGTCTTAGGTAGGAAAACTAAAGGGGAATATTTTTATGGGAGTTGTTGAAGATATTTCACCAGGATTATAATATTGTGTTTCATGTTTCCAAATACACTAAACTAACACGGTCTTTGGGCATTTGTTTGTGTCATGTATTATGTATTCCGGAATAGAAGGGTAATGTTCATATACGTCAAGAATGGGTCTCTACAAAAATAATCTATATTTTATTTTTTATGTGTAAGAAGACTTTTTACCTCAGTCAGATACATGATATTTTTGATATGACTCAAAGTGTCCATTATCATTAAAAAATTGACATTTTAGTTCAAAAAGAGACACTTACTGAAAACTATTAAAACATGCTCAGATTATCTAGATAATTTATTAAAATTATTAATTAATAATTTTTTACTTTTTGTAATCAGTCTCATGTCAAACTGACACATGATGTGCCGAATATAACCCAAATTTCATTTTCTAATTTTAAAATGAAATTTTAGTAAAAGAGGAAAAAAACATACTCAAAATTTATAAAAGGTATTCGGATTGTTTTTATACCCTATTAAAATTATCCATAAGTAATTTGGGACATGTAGGAATTATCCAAACCTCTATATGACACACAATGTGACAGGTATGGGTCTAAGTATGTCTTTTTATTTACAATTGACATTAATTTTTGTAAAAAATAAAACTAAGATACTCAAATATGAGTAAAAACATTAGGATGGTTTTCGTACATTAGGAAAATTATTCAAGTATCATTTTTGACATTTAGGAATCAGCCTCACCTTAATAAGACACACGATGAACCCAATACGCCTCAAAGTATTCATTATCAGTTTAAAATTGACATTTTAGTACATAAAGTGTCACTCACTAAAAACCAATTAAACATGATTTTATTTTCTTGAGAATTTAGGAAAATTATTCACAATTCATTTATGATGTGTAGAAATCATACTAAGGTCAAACTGACCCATGATGTGACTGGTGTAACTAAAAGTGTGTGTTTTCAATTTAAAATGACATTTTAGTAAAAAAGAGAAGCAACATACTAAAAACTGAGAAAATTCATTTGTATTGTTTCGATACCTTTAAAAAATTATCCATAATTCATTTTAGATTTTTAGGAATCATACACACATAATTATGATGCATGGTGTGAACGGTATGACTCTAAGTGCATATTTTTATTTAAAATTAACAATAATTTATTAATGAAAAATTACATATTCAAATTTGAAAAATGCAATCATATTATTTTGATACATTTCAGAAATGATACATAATTTATTTGGAACATGTAGGAATTTTCATTGCCTCAATCTGATGCATGATGTTCCGGGTATGGCTCAGTGTTTCTCTTATCAGTTTAAAATTGACATTTTATGTCAAATTGTTTCAGTAATTGAAAACCAATAAAATGTGTTTTTATTTCTTGATAATTTTAAACAATTATTCATAAGTTAGTTTTTCTGCATAAGAACCGGTCTCATATCAAACTAACAAATTATGTGACTGTTATGACTCAAAGTTTGTGTTTCCAATTTAAAATGACATTTCAGTAAAAAAGACAAGTAATGAAATCAAAAACAAGAAACCTCCTTAAATCTATTATTATACTTTAGTACAATTATTCATAAGATATTTGTGTTATACATGTTTTAGTAGCACACCAATATGATGCATAGTGTGACCAATATGACCCCAAGTACATATTTTTATTTAATAAGTTTCATTTTATTTTAAAACATATATCACATCTCAAAGCGGAGAAAATGATCCTAGATTTTTTTCTCATCATTTTATCTTCTATTACTAAATTAATTTCATTATAATTTTTATCTTATACTTATTTAGTTAATTTTCAAAGTGATAATTATTAAAGATGGAATAGAAATGGTGTGATGTCCAAGAATCAACAAAACCTTAATCCTTTACACAGTGTTCCAAATACGAATCTTTTTATGACTTAAAAATGAGAATAGAAAAATTTAAAAAAGGAATAAATACCTATATTTTGGTATTATTTTACCCCAAAAAAGGATGAAAATGGTAGTCAAGATCACACGGATCATGTGAGCTAGAAGAGGAAACACAATCGCATGACCTATGAAAGGTAATGGAGATAGTCACATGTGGTTCATAGCCTGTACAAGACCCCATGAACCCCTTAGAAAAATTCTACATTCTCTTACGAAGTCATCCTAAACAATCACTGATCATGAGGCGGAGGTTAGATAAGCTCCCCTAGGTCACATGAATTTTTTACCAATGAATTCTTGACAAACCATCTAAAAATACTTGCAAAATAGTATGAAAATATCCAAAAGGTGACAACCTCTTGTAGTCATAAATATCACATTGTGCACCACCAATATGTAGAGTGGGTTTCTTTGAAAAGACTCACTAAACCTTTTAATATACCCAACCTTTGTGAAATAAACAAATGAAATAACAATGGGAATGTTAGGATCCTGTTGTAGTCATAAAACTCATGCAGCATGCCCCAAGTGGTTTGCTAGACACCAAAAAATCCTAGAGATATGTCCACCTCACCATGAGAAATACTTCTCATGTGTCATACTCATCACATAAAGGGATTTGGGAATGCCCAGTCGACCTAATGCTCCCCCTTTGCCTCCACAAGAAAAACAGAATGTTCTATCCATGAAGTGATCACACATCTCCATATAAATTGTTTTTGTTCATGTTATGTATCACTGATGGGGAGAGTTATTTTCTTATAAAACACTCAAGAAAACTCACAAAACCCAAAAAGTTCTTGAAAAATTAAAATGCAAGTAAAAGAGAAATGTCAAGAGCCTCTTGCGGTTATAAAAATTATGTGTCGGACCATAAATGGTCTCACAAGACCCCTTAAAAATCCATCAAGACCTCTTGAAAGCCCATTGCCATGAAGACCTGATCTCGCAAAATACCCCAAAGAAATCCCTCCTTGTAACATGAAAAATCCTATAAAAGTCATCTAAGATCATGGAGAAGCCTTTCAATAGACATCATGGTCTCTTTAATTCCATTGTATATATAGACCTGATAATATAGAAGGCCCTTAGCATGTCCACATGATTCAGAAATACCATATTAATTAGAAATAATCCAATAAAGGAGGTGTTGATGGGATAGTCTCGTAGTCGCTAAAAATCATGTGTTTCCATTGGAATGACCTACAGAAAGACTTCATGAGAATGCATCAAGGACCTCCACCAACGTTATATAGGATTTATAGGATATGTTCCACAAAAAGTTGTGAATAACTGGGGTGATAAGGATTATAAATCTGCTACCCAAACATGAAAGAATTATTTACCTTTTAACCACACATTGGGGCATCTAGGAATCAAAGAAGAATTCTTAGAGCAGACAATTTCACGACTGCTAAATTTTTCCATCAAGAAAGATGTAACAAAAAACCAGAAAAATAATCCTACAGGTAGAAGAACATCGAATGATCACTCATAGATCACGTGAAGGACTTCTAGTGGGTTATGCAAAGAACATCCCGCATATCTGTAAGATCTCACAAGACATAAAACAATATAACACTAAACCAATCTATGTCATTTGAAATTATAGACTAAAAAAACTACAAATATGGGAGACTAATGTGATTCACGTACACACTGATCCTCACACACTTCACATGAACAGCCCAGGGTATACGATAGTACCAATTCATGTCTCCCAGATATCACAACACTCAGTTGGATACTATTTTTTTCTGTGAATTCCTATTAACATGTCATAGAAAGTTACATGTCCCCCCTTAGAATACGTCCCATGTAATTATGTAAAAATTTATCAATGAAATTTCTCTTTTATTATAGAATTTTCATGTAGTATAAATCACAAAAAATCACATAGATATCAAAATAAAATTTCTATAAATGAAGAATTAATGAAATAAGAAGTATTTCTAGAGGTTAAGAAACCAATACCGACAGAATAGTAACATTACCATAGAAATAGTAATATGACCATTATGAATAGAAAACATGAAAAATGAATAGTAATGTCACCCATGAATATATAAATAAAATTTTGGAATCTTATAAATGAATTTATGATAAAATTATATCATATTCTATGTAAATAAATGTTATAAAAATTATTAATTAAGTGTTGGTATTTTTATAGGTCATAAATATTTAATTACAATTTCATGAATAATTTAATAATTTTGAAGAAAATTTATTTTCATAAAATTTATTCATAAATTAATATTTTAATGTCTTATGGGTTTACTATAATTTTATCATAACTTATGTAATTTTTCAAAGTGTTTTAAAATCAGTTATAAATTTTAAAATCTGTATTTCCCAAGTAAATGATGATTTTAATTAAAAATTAAATTACAAACACATATATAATTATTTTAGTTAAATGGAGTTCATTTTTTAATTCTAAATTTCAAAAAATATTTACGATTAATTATTGATATTTTTCTGAAATACTTGATTTTTTTATTAATAGTAAAATACGATAATTTACAATAGAATTTAAATACACAAATTATGGAGTCATAGATGATTTAAGGCTGATGTAAACCCAAAATATCTAACTCTCAATCATTATTTTAATATATTTAGAGAAAATTCTCAATCTATTTATATTATTAATCCAAAATAATAATTTAATGAATATAATATTGAGAAAACACCCCTCCCTCTACTATAAATAACACACCTCACCCCATATTCTCCTCACACTTCTCAATCTTCAAGACATCCCTAAAATCTACCCAAAAATATTCTCTAGTACCTTCCCCATTTTCAAGATATCTTCGTTGCATAAAAATAACAAAACCATTCCCTAAGGAGGTTCTCGAGGAGGATAAATTCAAGAGGTAAATACTCTCTCTGTTTCTTTTAATTTCTGTTCAATTACATTTCTTTTCTTATTATCTCCTCACCTACCTTCATAAAAATGGAATGATAACTCCATTATTTTTTATATAATTTAATTATATCATGTTAATTGAAGATTATTCATTAAACTCTACCCTATATCTCGTTTATTTAAAAAATCAAATTGTCGCTCATGATGTGTCAATTTACCAACATCATGGGTGATCCACTTTAATTTTCCTTAAACACCTTCAAGGATTTTAATAAAATCATTAAATGGTTGAAAAAATATTTTATTTCTTATTTTATAACCATATTTATGATCTAGAACTTAAATTTATACATAATACTAAATGATAAAAGAATTTGAGTTTATTGTGATCGAAAAACCGCCAAAATTTACCTAAAATGATCATCATTATATTTTATATAATGATTCATCCTCATACCATATAAAATAATTATTTACAATATAATTTAAAAATTTGTAATATCATTAAAAAATTAAAATAATAATTCTGGGTATTTATCCACATTTTACATGAACTTTAATTCATGTATACAAGTGAATCGATCATGAAAAATAATAAAATGAACACCCTTGAACGATGAAATTAAACTCCATAACTATAATTCCCCCGAAACTTGTTTCTCATGTAATATTAATATTTAGGTTTTATTTTTTTATCCGAACAAAGTACAAAATTCAATGTAAATATCATCGCACTTTGTTTAACGAATAAAATTAACTGTTATAGTCAAACATAATTTATTCTTATCGAAAAATTATTTAATATAATATTTTAATAATAACTATAATAACATAAAAAATTTGTTTGTTTTCCCAAATGTGAAATATATATATATGTATATATATATGTATTTTAATAAAAATTATATTATCAAAATTATAATTTTACATGCGGTTATACAGGACATCAAATATTGTTATTTTAAAATATTTTAATGACATCATTTTTTCACTATTATACGGATAGTTATTTGATCTATCATATGAGTTCAAAAATATGTTATATACAAATATATATATATAATGTAATAATTTTTAGATTATAAATTAACATTTTTGGAATTTTTAAAATATATTAGTAGAATGATTAAAATTGTACATATCAACTTTAAATAAAAATACAATCATAACATATTAACATTTGTTTAAAAGTTTCAAAATTAAAAATAATTTGTAAAAATTATGATAATTATTATTTTAATAATACATTTTCATTTTTCAATTATTAATTCAATTTATAATAACATTAAAAGATACATAATAAAATATACAATTAAATGTTTTATAAAGGGATAAATAATAATAAATTTTACTTTTAAAAGTATTGATAGAATAAGTTTAATATATTATTTTGTTTAAATTTTGAATTTTAATAGTATAATATATTATAAAAGTAGTTAATGTTATGGGTATAAAAAAATATAATAAAAGCATAATTATAATTATAGTAATAGATGAAGAAACCAGACAGAAGAAAGAAAAAAAGGGGGAATCTTAGATAGGGTTAGGCGTCGATCAAGAGGAGAGAAACAGACCAAAAATATAAAGAAATCCCATGCGAGAATTGAGATCTGAAAGGGGGGGGGGAGTATGTGCCTTGACAGCATGTCACGGGTCCATGCTGCGAGCAGGGTTTCGTAGGGGGTGGTGTCTGAGTAATGGAGTCGTGCGGGTCTACGATGTCGCGTGAGGACCAGAGTCAAGCGGGGTCTTCTGTGTTGGGTTGAGGTGCGAAGAAGTGTAAATTTGGGTTCTGGCCGTGGTGAACCGTGGATAGCCGAGCGGTTCCAGTGGTGATCGTGCGGTGTTGGGTCCGGGAGTTCCGCTGTAGATTGGTGTTCGTCGGTTGAGGTTTTCCAATCAAGTTATATTTTGTTAACTCAGTCTGGTTATGGGTCAAGATAGGGTTTCTTCCTAACCAAATTCAAGGTAGGATTTATGTTATGAGTATTCGAATCTAAATTATTCCTTTATTTATTCTAGGTTCTGGATTTTGTTGGTTTATTAGTGAAGTGTGTGGTCCCCTAAATCATCACCTGTCATTGTTCCTTGTTGTCATCTGTCATTCGTAACCCGTGAATGTTTTAATTTTTGACTATAAATAATAGGTATATGGTTATAGTATATTGGTTTGTTTCCCCAACCCTATTTGGATCTATTTAATATTAGTTATGACAATTTTGTTGCATTACTATTTTTCCTAGTTGATTATTGAGAATTTTGGAATCTGCACTGAGCTTTCACACAAGCCTGTATAGTGCCACAATTTATAAAGTGGGGTTTTGGTTATAAAAAACTTAATTGAAAGTACAAAGGGGAAATTTTCACCCTTAACCTATCTGGTTATCTTCCTCAAATCTCCAGCAAGTCCTCCCTGATCCAAGCCTCTCATCCATGCCATGTAATGGATTTTCAATTGCCTTGTTTTATTTCTTTGAGACTATATAAGTATAAATATATACTCATGAAATTATAACCTTGTAGTATAGTTTAAAAATTATTTTGTGTTGAATGTGGGACTTGCGTATAATTTCTTTAAAATTCCATTATTATTTTAGTATTAAATTTCATTTATTTAAATTATGTTTAATTTCTAAAAACTATGTTTTAAGTAAGGGATTAACCTTTTTCTTGCTTTCAGTTTTTATGTTGTGTGAAAATATATATACATGTACTTGTTAATCAATATGCATCATCATATGGTTAGAAATTAACTCTTTAAAGTTGTAGGATCTTGAGTTACAATGCATTAATAACCCTAAGCAGGGACATTTCATGCAAATTTATTCATTTTGTTTCTTTTTCCTTAAACACATATATAGTTATATACATATAAATATATATAAATATCTGAAAATATATAAGTGTAATATACACAACCCTCAGATTTGAATAAACATCATATGCCCGGGATAATGATTTTCCAAGCTTGAGTTAATGAAAATCCGAAATGCATGGAGTCATTTTCTAAAGAAACATTAATACTTGATTATGTATGTTCTTAAATATGTATATATATTATATAAATAACCTTAGTTATCAGTATATGTATACATAAGGGTTTAATTTGGTAGAATTACTGTTTTTATATGTGTTTATATATATATGTACACTTATATAACTTATTATTTTATGTGTACATAAGTTAAGGGTTATTTTAATTTATAATTATTTTCCATAGTACACTTAGGGTAAATTCGGATATACATAAATAAATCAATATAATTCTATTTTATGATATTAAAGATGATTTACAATCTTTAAATAAAGACTTGGGTGTGACATGCACATATTATATATATATATATACATATGGATATATGTATGCACCTACAAGTTTTAAACATAGTCTGAATTAACTTGGCCTATAATAATATTTGGTTGTAAAAGTATATTCTTGATATGATTAATTTAATATATGCATTACATAAAACAAATTATGTGATACAAATTAATTGGTCTTATATGCTAAGTAACATAAGGCATGGCTATTTATTAAGACATGACCGTTTATCAGCGCATGCTTTGGGCACAAATGACATCTATCTTGATTAAGAATTTATCATTTCAAAACTATAAATATTTATTTACATAAATCAAGGATTATGGAAATTAAGGAACAATCATTTTATGTGGTAACCCCATCCATTCATTACTTGTGTGTTTTAAATCAATATCACATATGCAAATAACGTATACTATATTATGCATGTTGATGAGAAATTTTTTACCTAAATGATAACTAACACATTATAATTTATTCCAACATCATATCAATTTGTCATCACATGAATTGAGCATGAATAATGAGCATGTATTTTAATGTGTTAAATGTTTATTATTATAGAAGAGTTGTAAAGTTATTATTTTTTGTGATAATCAAACAATTTATTATTATTAATTAATGAGATAATAATTTAATTATTCAAGGTGGTATGAGACACTTTGAATAATGTGAATTATGAAGCCAAGTAATATGTGTACTATGAATGATAAGTAATTAATAAATCGAAGTGATATAAGAACTTTGATTTAGGGATATGAGGAATGCATTGGACCTAGTATGGTCCTAATTGGGGAATGGTAAAAGTAAGCCCTTTGGGTTGGGGTCCGGTTACAGCAGACCCTCCGGGTTGGTGTCCGGTTATAGAGGCACTTCGGGTTGGGGTTTGGATACAGAGGCACAATAGGTTGGTGTCCGGTTACAGAGGCACTCCGGGTTAGAGTCCAGTTACTGAGGCTCTCTGGGTTGGGGTTTGGTTACAGATAGCCCGTAGGTCTTGGCACGAGGCCTTGAAACAGACCGACATATTAAATTCCCTCATTATGTCTATGGAATTTAAATAACCAGAAAAATATTTGACTAGAATAATATTTGGTTAAAAGAGATTATATATTTTTAGCTGATGCCTTAAATCATTAGACGTTTTTTCCAAGGCCTTGATAAAATGTTTCAGAATGAGCTGTATATTTATGGCATGACATATGTTTAGAACTCAGTGATTTAGTATTCAGTAAATTAAATTGTATTTATTATTTTATGTGCAACTCTGATTATTTATTAAACTTAAATATTTTATTTTCACTTACATATTCTTATGTCATACAATTTTGGAATTTCTTTTATTCAGAATGCCTATATTCGAATCGTACATCATTGTAATTTTGTTAGCATGTTTTTAATTGAGAACCTTTTTTGATGTGTTCAAGTGTTAAAAATTTTATTTAAGAAGATTGTTTTATGAAAGGGTTTAAAGAATGTTTTCAAAAGTTATATTTTAGAATAGTATGTTATTTTTAAACCCCTTACTAGGCGTTCGTATGCTCACCCTATGTTTTTTTATTAAAACTCTTTTAGGTTATATATTTTAGTAGTAGAAACATTTCAGCAGTAGCTGGTTTCCCAGAGCCCGAACCAAATTTGATCCTCTGTATGGCACCAGCTCTGGGTACTTGAGAGCAGGGGCATGGCCGTTTGTATTAAAGGATTCGGTTTATATAACTCTTGAAAACCATAACTAAACAAAGAAAAATTCATTCAAGTATTACTAAGTATGATGTTCTTGGAAAAAAATATCAGTCTTATGTATCTTTGTAGACATCCGATAAAATTAGTAAAATACTAAAAACATGGTTATGTGTTACTAAATGGTAGTTTCCTCAAATTTTTAGATGGCTGATGCATCACGCCTTCTGTCTCTCACAATGGAGACAGTCGAAACTATAGTGGTAAAGTCTTGTCCAGGTGACTACGAGACTTTCAAAAACCTTAGGTTGTTTTGTAAACAACTATATGAGGTGTCGAACCACCTAATCATTCTCTATCTTTACCAAGGAAGCAATCTTGCCTATTACCGTATAGCAATTGCACAATTTTCAAAATGTAGGAAAAGAGGGAAGTTTCATGAAGCACTTTTTATGTGTTTCACTTTCGCTGATAACTACCGAGCTGTAGGTAAATTTCTTGAAGCTGCTTTGGATAGTGACCATCGATCGACCTTCCTATTCTAGGTCCTGAGTTTTAGTATGTATGGAGAACTATACGACATCAATATTTTCATGAACTATGTGGTGCGTAGGACTTATAGGGATTTAGTCCACTCTGAAATTTCCGACCTCCACACTTCTCGTGCTTCACTGTGGAAGGAAGAGTGCATTAGGCACAGGTATGACCCTAAATGTTCACAGTGTGTCTGTGCCAGGGAAATCGAGCAGCTGAATACTACTTTAGGAATCCAAATAAGATTGTCAGCACCCTACCATCATTGGTGTTCTCGGTAAAGGGACTTGGAGGGTGACATGTTTCTGGTGTTGCTGAGGTTTTATACAAGCATTTTAGAATTGCGAGGAGCCAATTATTTGTATGGGAAATAGTTTAATTCCCCCAAAACTTGTTTCTCATGTAATAGTAATATTGAGGTTTTATTTTGTTATCTGAAAAAAGTACAAACATCAATGTAAATATTATCACACTTTGTTTAAAGAATAAAAATAACTATTATTATCAAAAATAATTTATTCTTACCGAATAATTATTTAATAGAATATTTTAAAAAGTAACAATAATAACATAACTAATTTGTTTGTTTTCTCAAATGTAAAATATATATATATAGATATATTTGTATTTGAATGAAAATACTATTATCAAAATTATAATTTTACATGCGGTTATACATGACATCAAATATTGTTATCTTAAAATATTTTAATGACATAATTTTTGTGCTATTATACGGACAATTATTTGATCTATCACATGAGTTCAAAAATATGTAATATACACGTGTATGTATAGTGTAATAAATGATAGATTATAGATTAAATTTTTTGGAATTTTTAAAATATATTAGTAGAATGATTAAAATTGTACATATGAACTTTTAAAAAAATATAATCATAAAATATTGAAATTTGTTTAAAAGTTTCAAAATTACAAATAATTTGTACAAATTATTATAATTATTATTTTAATAATACATTTTCATTTTTCAATTATTAATTGAATTATTAATAACATTATAAGATATATAATAAAATATACATGTAAATGTTTTATAAAGGGATAAATAATAATAATTTTTCTTTTAAAAGTATTGATAGAATAAGTTTAATATATTATTTTGTTTAACTTTTGACTTTTAATAGTATAATATATGATGAAATTAAATAATGATATGGGTGTAAAAAATATAATAAAATCAAAATTATAATAGTAGTAATAGATGAAGAAACCAGACAAAAGAAAGAAAAAAATGGGGGAATCTCGGATAGGGTTAGGTACCGATCAAGAGGAGAGAAACAGACCCAAAAAAATAAATAAATCCATTGCAGGAATTGAGATCCGAAAATAGGGGAGTCGGCACCTCGGCTGTAGGTCGCGGGTGCATGCCGCGAGTAGGGTCTCGCAGGGGGTGGTTCTTATGTGGTGGAGTTGTGTGGGTCTATGAGGTCACGTTAGGACCAGAGTCGAGAAAGGTCTTCTGCGTCGGGTTGAGGTGCGAAGAAGTGGAAATTTGGGTTCTGGCCATGGTGAACCATGGATAGCCGAGCGGTTTTAGTGGTGATCGTGTGGTGTCGGGTCCGGGAGTTCCGCTGCAGATCGATGTTCGTCAGTTGAGGTTTTCGAATCATGTAATATTTTGTTAACTTAGTCCGGTTTTAGGTCGAGTTAGGGTTTCTTCCTAACCTAATTAAATGTAGGATTTATGTTATGAGAATTTGGATCTAAATTATGCCTTTATTTCTTCTAGGTTCCAGTTTTCATTGTTTAATTAGTGAAGTGTGTGTTCCCCTAAATCATCGCTTGTCTTTGTTCCTTATTGTCATCTGTCGTTCGTAACCCATGAAAGTTTTACTTTTGGACTATAAACAGTAGGTATATGGTTATAGTCTAATGGTTTGTTTCCCTAACCCTATTTGGCTCTATTTAATATTAGTTCTTACAATTTTTTTTCATTATGTTTTTTTCCTAATTGATTGGTGTGAATTGTGGAATCTGCACTGAGCTTTCACACAAGCCTGTATAGTGCTACAATTTATATAGTGGGTTTTTTTATAAAAAACCTTAATTGATAGCACAAAGAGGAACTTTTCACCCTTAACCTATCTGGTTCTCTTCCTCAAATCTCCAGAAATCCCACACTAATCTAAACCTCTCTTCCATGCCATGTAAGGGATTAATAATTGGCTTGTTTTACTTTTTTGAGAGTATATACGTATATATATATATATATATATACTCCTGAAAGTCAAACCTTGAAGTTTAGTTTAAAAATTCTTCTGTGTTGAATCTGGGCCTTCAGATATTGGGTTTAGATAATATAAAATCTGCAAGGTACTTTCATATAATTTCATTGTAATTCCATTATTATTTCAGTAAAAAATTTTCATTTATTTAAATTATGTTTAATTTCTTAAAACTATGTTTGAAGTAAGGGATTAGCCTTTGTATTGAATTCGGTTTGTAAGTTGTATGAAAATATATATAAATATACATTAAAATCAATATACATCATCATATGGTTAGAAATTAACTCTTTAATGTTGCAGGATCTTGAGTTACAATGCATTAATAACCCTAAGCATGGAAATTCCATGAAAATTTATTCATTTTGTTTCTTTTTTACTTAAACACATATACAATTATATATATATATGTGTGTGTGTGTGTGTGAAAATATATAGGTTTAATATACACAACCCTCATATTTTAATAAACATCATATTCCCATGATAAATATTTTCCAAGGTTGAGTTAATGAAAAGCCGAAATGCATGGAGTCATTTTGTAAAGAAATTTTATAATTGATTATGTATGTTCTTAAATATGTATATATATTATACAAATAACCTTAGTTTTCAGTATATGTATACAAAAGGGTGTAATTTGGTCAAATTACGGTGTATATATTCGTTTATATATATTTTTACACTTATATAACTTATTATTTTGTGTGTACATAAGTTAAGGGTTATTTTAATCTATAATTATTTTCTGTTTTACACTTAGGGTATATTCAGATATACATACATAATTCAATCTAATTCTATTTTATGATATTAAAGATGATTTACAATCTTTAAATACAGTCTTGTGTGTGACATGTACATATTATATATATATATACATTTGGATATTTTTATGCACTTATAAGTTTTAATCATAGTCTGAATTAACTTGGCCTATAATAAACTTCTATGGTTAAAGTATATTTTTGATATGTTTAATTTAATATATGCATTACAAAAAACAAATGATGCACTACAAATTAATGGGTCTTATATTCTATGTAACATAACGCATGGATATTTATTAAGACATGACCATTTATCAACGCATGATTTGGGCACAAATGACATCTATCTTGATTAAGATTTAATCATTTTAAAACTATAAATATTTATTTCAATAAATGAAGGATTGTATAAATTATGGAACTATCATTTTATGTGGTAACCCCATCCATTCATTACTTGTGTGTTTTAAATCAATATCACATGTGCAAATAACATTTACTATATTATGCATGTCGCTGAGAAATTTATTAACTAAATGATAACTGACACATTATAATTTAGTCCAATGTCATTTCCATTTATCAACACTGAATTGAGCATGAATAATGAGATTGTATTTTAATGCATTAAAAGTTTATTACTATAGAAGTGTTGTAAAGTTATTATTTTATGTGATAATCAAATAATTTATTATTATTAATTTATGAGATAGGAATTTAATTATTCAAGGTGGTATGAGACACTTGGAATAATGTGAATTATGAAGCCATGTAATATGTGTATGGGGAAATTCTACGTAATTAATAAATAAAATTGGTATATGCACTTTTATTTAGGGATATGAGGAATGCATTAGACCTATTATATTCCAGGTTGGGGACCGGTACAAGTAAGACCTCCGGGTTGGGGTCTGGTTACAACCAACCCTCTGGGTTGGTGTCCAATTACGGAGGCACTCCAGGTTAGTGTATGGTTATAGAGGCACTCCGGGTTATTGTCCGGTTATAGAGGCACTCTGGGTTAGAGTCTAGTTATAGAGGCACTCCGGGTTGGGGTCCGATTATAGATAGCCCCTAGGTCTTGGCACGAGGCCTTGACATGGTCCGGTATATGCACTTCCCTCATTATGACTATGAAATTTAATTAACCAAAAACATATTTGACTAGTAGAATATTTGGTTAAAAGAGATTATGGTTTTTCGGTCGATGCCTTAAATCATTAGACATTTTGGCCAAGGGCTTGATAGAATGTTTCAGAATGTCCTGTATATTTATGGCATGACATATGTTTAGAACTCAATGATTTAGTATTCAGTGTATTAAATTATAGATATTATTTTATGCGCAACTCTGATTATTTATTAAACTTAGATATTTTATTTGATCGTACATATTCTTATGTCATACATGTTTGGAATTTCTTTTATTCAGAATTCCTATATTTGAATCGAATATCTTTGTAATTCTGTTAGCATGTTTTTAATTGAGTACCTTTATGATGTGTGCAAGTGTTACAACTTTTATTTAAGAAGATTGTTTTATTAAAGGGTTTAAAAAATGTTTTCAAAAGTTATATTTTGGTATAGTATGTTATTTTTAAACCCCTTACTGGGAATTGGTATGCTCACCCGACATTTTTTATTAAAAAAATTTCAGGTATCAGCTTTTTGATCCTCTGTATGGCACCAACTCTGGGTACTCAGGAGCTAGGGCATGACAATAACTCATCCAAAGGACCATAAAAGAACATAATAAAACAATAATGAATCATATTAATGTATAAAATGTTCTAGAATTTTTAATTAATGAATATAATTGGATTATATAGGATATTAAAATGAAGAAAACAATAATACAGAAGGTAAGGGGAATTCTAAAACCCAACTCTCTTTCTTTGGGTTTTCCTTCTTTCACCCCATTTTAAGTATGGATATCCCTTAATTATAATTTCTTCATCATTATCTTACATTTTTAAGGATATAAATGTTTTCTAATTGACATTATGACAAACATAATTTTTTCCAAACAAACTCTTCTTAAAAACAACTTTTACTTCTCGAGATTGTTTCTTCTTCACTCAAGGTTGATAATTCTTATATCAAGTATGTTATTCCCTATTTTATTTGGAAACCCAAACATTATGAATGTAAGATTTATGAAGTTAAACCCATTACTTTACATGGTTATTTTATGACAAAAATTAATATATTTTCTATCTAGCATGCATGGTAAGGTAAATGATATGATGTGATGAGCATGCCCAAAATTATACAGTGTAATGTAAATGTTATGATGTAATGGGTGATCCAAGAATTATATACTTCTTTAAGGAATTGGGTAATATGATTTATCTCATGAGAAAATTGAAATATTTTGTAACATGATTCTAGCTTTGTACACAACTATGTGTGGTAGTTGACCACTAAGACATGATGTTTCTTTTTTAGGAATTTTCATATTCCATAAATATATCTAATGCTTTCTATCATGATTATGATGAAGATTTTATGATTAAACTCACACCATTTTATATTGTTCCATGTTCTTATCTGTCCTATTACTGAGATTTTATCTCACCCCTTTATTTGATTTATATCCTCATGTGACTACTTGTACGAAGAGGAACTAAAGGGCAAACAAGAAGCTAGATAAAAAGTAATTAAATAAATGTTTCTGTTTTATTTTATAAATGGTATTTATAGTCCCTATTTTCCTAAGACCCTAAACCATATGATCCTGGTTGTGTAATTTTTTTATGTTTTTTATATTTAAAATGATGTAATAATCATGTTATAATAGTAGGGTCGCTATATCCTAAGTCTCACAGAACCCTCCAGGCTCGCTATCCAGAACATGCGGTGTCCCTCAAAAATTTATCCTGACTCATACGTAGACATCAATAATTTTTTGTTGAGTCTCTTGATATCATCAAGGAATGTAAAATATCTCTCACAACATCCTTCTATAACACCAGAACATTCTCGTGATTCTCTCTAGATATATCAGTTGGATTTCATGGTACACTCCATACATGTCAGTCTGGATCATGCATCACCTCTAGACATGACACATTGACTCTCACGATGACCTTCACGCATGTCCGCCATAAATCATGATGGAATTAGGGAAAGTCATCTAAATCATGTGACTCCCACCAATAATGTCATCTGAGATCATGTGATGGCCTCTAGGATCCGTAGGCAAGGTCTTTCGATGTCCTCTAGACAATTCAGCCTTAATCATGTGACAACCTTCAGACATTCCATCTAGGTTATGCAATGTACCTTAGAAAATTAAAATGGCTAATATGATTGTCTTTGGACATTTTAGGAAGACATTATCAAACATTTTAAGAAGAAAATCATGGCCAGTCATGGAGAAAACCAATGCATGTCAAATAGACAAGCAGACTAAGTAAATCAAACCCCTAAGGACTTGATAACCTTGTCCAACCTCCATCAAGGGAAATGTTTGTGTGTAACCCCTAACCAAAAGAACTATGATGAATCTGATTCCTTCCATAACCATGACATGTAGGATACCTCTCTAAGGCCCCATCTCAATATTAACCTCTAGAGGGATGTTCTAGTGTATAATTCTCACATCTATAAGAAATGAGACTAAATATTTTACATCCCTTGTTTCTCACACCGATTATAGATCATGTGGTATTATGGAGTTGCAATGATAATGTAATTCATGAAATAAGACTCTACAAATACAAGGGAAACCTCATCTTGTAAGCCCCGATAAAAGACATAATATGATACGTCTTGCATATAAGGGAAATGTATGTGTGTGAGACTCGATCATTGAACTTTTAGAACTATGATTATTTCAATAACCAAGATACATAGGACACATTCCAAGAGCTTGATCTCAAATAGTAATCCACTTCGGTGTAAGTACCACCATGTCTTCAACATTCCAACTAATGAGACCCCGTATTTATTATGGGATTACCATCCTTCCACATCAATCATCATACTAAAAAACGAATTGAACTATGATAAATCTAATTCATCTTATTACCAGATTACATAGGACATGTTTCTAAGGCCCAAGCTTCATATTAAATATCCCAAGTGTTTTAGAAGAACAGAAGTCCCACATCCACATACAATGAGACAGATTACTAGTTATCCCTTGTTTCTCACACCGAGCATGGATTTCATGGGTTACTAAGTTTCAATGGTCATATCATTCACATTATAAATATACACCATCTAGAGAAACCTCAGTGTGTAAGCCCAAATAAGTGGCATAATATGTCTTCCTACATATAAGGAAATCTACCTTATGAATAGTACTTAGGGAATGAATTATATATGACAACTCTGATTCCTTCCACAATCAGGATTTCAAGGAGGTCTCTTCGAGACTCAAGATTGAATATCTGGTGCCTAATTTCTCATACATATGTACTTTATACATGATGTTAAATTTCATGGGATTTAACAAACTATGTGGTTTTTGATCCCTGCAATAAAAGGGATACGTAGGACACCTCATAAAGACTAAATCCCCAACTCGGAATATTAATTGACTCCCTACATTGGATCAAATCCAGATGTTCTTGGTTATATAGCTTCAGCATATAAGCATATTTCCATTACTAGAAAATGGAGTAAGAACCTTGGATAAATATAGATGGTACCACTAATGAGATTAAATTCTATTTCATATAAAAGAGTTTAAATTATAGTACCATATTAGGAATAGGAAGAGATTCTCAAAAATATTTTAAATCTATATGAGAGTCCAGAAGTAGGAAACAATTCACCCCAAAAGGGTGTGATGATCCCAACATCCCATCCCCTAGACCATTTTGAGTTCCTAAGCATCATTGGGTCTGAAACCCCAACTAACCACCTGCCATTGTAATGTTGGTATGTACCCTATTATGGATATGGGAGCCTTTGGGAGTCTTCATTAAAAAATACAATGGTGACCCGATTTCAATGATTGTGTAAGAAATCAAACAACCCAAAATCCTCCATAGGCTCAAATTAAATTCACCTCTGTCATTTCCCTTTTCTGTCAAAATAAAATTTGTATTCCTAACATGAATATCTCAAATACCAAAATATTGGGTTATTATTCGTCATGCCATTTTATTTTCGACATAAACAAAAATGGTGAACTGTATTTGAAATAATCAAATAAAAATATTGTAGTTTGTGTAACAACCCAATATTTTACAAATAGATTTAATATAGAATGAATGAAAACTAAGTCTCTACGAAACAACCCTTTATTTGACACAATCAATAAACATAATTTTTCCACTTTTGTAATTTGAATTTCAAAAAACTGACACACATAGTTGCTTTCAGAAAGATATTTAGAGTCTGATAAGACAAATATAATTTTTGATGAATAGTAACATACCATTATGAATAGTAACATAACCTTATGAATAGAAATGAATAGTAATGAATAGTAAGTCAGCCAAAAAATAAAAAACTTCACCCATTAATGTATAAATACAATCTAGATGTCTTATAAGGAACAAAAAGATTATAACATAAGTATTTGTATTTTTCTAAGTCATAAATGTTTTATTTACAATTTTATGATTAATTTAATAATTTAAAAAGGAAATTTATTTCCATAAAAAGTAATCATCAATTTTTATTTTATTTTATTATCGTTATAAGATGATTTTATGAGACCTTAATTAACTTTTCAAGGTTTTATAAAAAGAGTTATAATTTTAATGATTTTTTCTGACTAAATTATGATTATATTTAAAAAATTGAATTAAAAATATATAGAGAAATATTTTAAAAAAATTAATTTAATTTCTTAATTCTATGTATTGAAATATTTTTGGGGTGATGTTATGGGATTTTTCAAAAATACATGAATTTTTTATGAATAGTGAAATATGGTAATTTACCGTATATATATATTATGATTTAAATACAATATACCTAGAATCATAGCTGATGTAATCACCCTTGGTTCGAACTCCCATGCACTTATTACTATTTTTTTGTCATGTAATCATCACTATTTCTTGTCCTATGTAAAAATAATTAACTAATGATTAAAAAATTAAGAAAACACCCCTCTCCTCCACTATAAAAACTACCCACACTCTCCTATTCTCTTAACTCATCTCAAGACTTGTACCTTGTCTTAATTTTACTAAAATATCCTCCCGATATTCTACCCCAAATTTAGAAGCCCTTGGTCTCATAAAAGTACCAAATCCTCTCCCCAAAATAGGCTCTCAAGGATGATTAATTCAAGATGTAAATTCCACTTTTCAGTTATTTTTCTTTCTTTTCAAGTTCCTTTGTTTTCATTTCTATCCTCACCTACCCTCAACCAAATGTAATGAAAAATCTACTACCATATTTTTACTTTAATGTTGTTATGATTATGTAATAATTTATTATCATATATCCTTTACCATTATTTTATGCTAGTAGTAAAAAACACTATCTGAGATCTAATAATTTACCTCAATCAAGGATGACGGTTTCTCAATTTTTATTACCATATCCAATTCTGGTCATGAAGACATTATTATTGTTGAACCATACATTAATTTATATATTATGTCTCTTTTATGGTTTTCTAATCTTTTTTTAGAGATTTTTTTATTTATAAAGAAAAATGAGTTTGTCGTGTTCAAAAACCACCAATTAAACCAAACGGTTATCATTAAACAATTTATATAATGATTCCTATTCACTCCAAGTATGAAAATTAAATTTAAAACCATGTAACCTTTTTAATGTTCAATAATAAGAGAAAACATCATTTTTGGACATCCATCCTCATTTTAAACAATTCTCTGTTCATGTATATAAGTATAGTGATCATGAAAAAACGGACCCAAATAGTGAAATTGAACCTCCTAAGCCATCAAAAATGCCAGAAATGAACTTAATAAGTTTATAAAAAATCAATAACATGTAGTGGAGGTTCTGTAATTATTAATTAATGAACCCAAATTTGATTATTCAGGTCATTAATATCAGGTGAAGAACACAATCAGACTTAAGGTAAGGGGTTTCCTCATCTCACTTCTATTTCTATGAGATATTCTTTATTCAATAATATTACATGTTTATGGTTTATGTATACTTCCCATTGATATATAATATCATGAATATATTTATTTTTATTGTGTTAGATGTATCATTTTATGATTATTAATTTTGGGGTATATGAACCGATTGATTACATAGTGGTAAGAGATTTATACCTGAACCTCCGTTTTCATTTGGGTTACTCTAATTCTCTACACACTTCAATGAAATTATTATTTATTCTGATTTACTCCACATATATTCTGTTTTAATGTTATATATATGTTTACCAACCAGAATCCTTCTTTATTTTATTTTTATTTACATGTTTTCAAAGGATCATTCAAAAGTTTATCCCGATAAACAAACCCAATTCTAGGGAACCTCTCAAATTATTTCCTATTTTGAAGTGAACACCAGAATATATTTTAAGCAACCATTAATTATAAAAAAACACTCATTTTATCATGAAAAATTATATTGGTTCATTTGTGTATTTAATATAACAAACATGTTTTTCCACTTTAAAATTCACTTTAATAATTTCCAAAAAATGCTCTAAAATATTTTATTTCTGAAGATTAATGAAATTTTTTTTACATCATTTCACTTCAGGGGGACATCATTTTTGCCTAAAATATTTTTCAATTTCCTTTAATTTTATTTTCTGGGATATTCATTTTTAAAATCTGATTTCTTGGTAAATACAAATGATTTTCCAAAAGAACACTTCTTTCAAAAGTAAAATGGATTTTTATTGTAACGCCCCGACCCCAGCTACCTAGAGTCGGTGCATTACTTCGTAACATTGGCATGATCACAAAAGATCAAGTCTCGAAAGACCGATTAGTTTAGTAGCCTTGGAAACACTAGATACATTCATAAGTCTTTCATTACATCAAAAAGTGAAAAACTACAATAACAAAGTCTCCATAGTCCACACTCATATCCTCTTCCGACTATCCCTGTAGTTCAATCATAAAATACTTCTTCACATCCTGGAAAATATTAAAACATTGAAAGGGGTGAGCTCAGATGCTCAGTAAGGATAACAATATTGCGGAAGCTTTCATAAATAAACATTAACATTTAAGGCAATGTATAACTAAAACAAAAGCCTTTTAAACATGAACTTCAACATAATATGGCAAAAGTAAAATGAGATAATGCCATTCACTTCTTCACATGGATATTCTACTGGTCGAATAATCACATGCAATAACAATAACCACTTTCATAATGAGGGAATGTATAATGCCGGACATTCTGAAACATTTTGTCAAGGCCTCGGCCAAGACATCTAAAATGATTAAGGCCTCGGCCAAAACCATAAATCAAATTGGGAAAGGGCCTCGGCCAATTCCACGTCTAGTTGTCTCATGAGACCTGCCGATGCATCGAGGAGCTATAGCGGGCTCCACCCGTCACTTATTAAGTCCAATACATTCCTCATATGAATAGGTTCAAACATATCATAAACCATAACATAATTGTATCACATAAAACATGCATAAAGGAAACATAACATTTCCACATTTCAATCACAAGATATCAATATAGCACATTGATATAATAAAAATGCTTTCAAAACCATTTTCGATACCAAAATAAAAGAAAGTTAAAACTTTGTATTTATTTTTCATTGAAAAAAAGATGGCTTATAGAGGAAGCCGAAACTCAAATAATGGTCACGGCGGCGGAGAAGTCGTTGTCGCCGCATAAGTACGGAAAGAAAAACATTCCCATTTTGTCGTTTAGTAAAACGCTTCGTATAAAAAAGATTCCTTTTGAATAAACGTAAAAGTCAAAGGGGTTTATACACCGTATAAAATAAAGTTGTGTATAAAACGAAATATGCCTCAATGAAAGGAGATTGAGACGAAGTCCTTAAAAAGATCATTTTTAAAATAAAATAGATCTATTATGTGTATTCACTATAGGTACACATAAAGTAAAAATAAAAAATAATACATAATAATATCATGACATAATTGGAAAGTAGGAGATTAACCCAAAGAATGGAAGTTGGGTTAAGAAGTTCCCTTACAAAGATAATTTATAAATAAAATAGATCTATTATGTGTATTAACTATAAGTACACATAAATAAAGTACAAATACAAGATAATACATAACAATATCATGACATAATTTGAAAGTAGGAGATTAACCCAAAGAACAGAAATTGGGTTAAGAATTTCCCTTACCTTGTGTCCGACTTGACTCAACCGTTCTTTAACCTCCTGAATAATAAACTAGAGTTAATATATACCTTATTAAGAACCATTCTCAATTTCATTATCCTTATTATATCACTTATTACAATGATATGATCATTATGTAATTATTTAAGTTAATAATGTTCATTTTGTCGGTATTTGGTTCTTAAGTCAAAAATAGGCTCCTTACACTTACATGTTGTTAATTTGGTCAAAGGTTCATTATATCCAGAATGGTATTCATGATGTAGATATCATATATGTCATATATATCCAGTACATACATTCATTTATAATATTACATCACATTTAGAGGTAAGAAATGAAATGCACCGTTCATGGAGACGGTAAGCCGTACGTACGCATGAACGCTACTTCCATTTCTATTTCATATTTTCTGGAATGGAATCATAATGATATGAGAGTATATTATAATTCCAGTATAATAACATATATAATGTCATTAACTTTATCCTTCACACATCCCACATATGGTATTAACGAATCAAATCACTTTCAGGGGCGGTAGTCCGCGCTTCCTAAAATGAAGATATCGTGTTTTACCCATAATGGAAACCATAAAGGTATGCCCAAAATGAAAAAAACCGAAGCTTAAGGAAAACATAAACATATTATATATCATATATAAAAATAGTGACATCATAATGGCCACCTTTGAAGGTGTTAAATGAGTGTTGAACAATCATCGTTTCGGGAGGCAGAATTTCTCCATCCACAGAAACCTTATGTTCTTTAACCATTTGATGTAGTTGTGTGGAAGTGTAGCTCAAATAAATCTTATAACAACATCCTAGTATATTTAAGATACTGGTGTTGTTACAAAATAAGTAAATAAAAAGAGTTTAGGGGGTTGGAGAAGCAAAATAAAACAAAAGAACATGAGAGAATGAATTACCTTAAAAAGTGTAACTCCTTTTGAGTTGAGCCTAAAGGCTTCCTTTGAAAGGATTCTGACCAAAGGGAATCCTCTAGGATGAGGAGAGGGATGTGGAGAGAGCAAATGGGCAGGGGTTGGCCGAGCCAATGGCTTGAAGAGTGTGTGAAATGAGGTAGAGGTGGGGGCCTTTTATAAGAGGAGAGGAAGGGCACTTTTGGAAAGTAAAGGAACATTACATTATTTGAAAATGTGTTTCGGTTTTAAAAGGTCCCACATTGATAGAATTCGTGGATAAGGTGATAAGGCATCGAAATCCACTCATCCAATAGGTTTTGGCCATGTGTAGTTCATAGATTTTATATTAACTTTCCATTTTATTTAAATCGTTAGATAATGATGTCATCGCTGCATCATTATTATGTCATAAATAATTAAATTTATTTAATGTCTAAAAATTATAAAACAAATACTATGGTATAGGAAATCTTTTTATCTTTCCAATGACTATTTATAATCAAAATTTGGACTTGTATAACCCTACTTAAAAATTGTTTTCGTAAAACATATTATGTTTGTGTCATTTTCACTTTAACATTAAATAAAAAGTAATTTATGTCATTTCCCAACAAAAGTGGATCCATGGGGTCCCCAAGTTGACCCATGGCTTGTCTTGGTCGGCCATGACACAACCAATAAGGTTGGGACATGTGTCTAGGTCATTTTATATTATTAAAGCATTATTTATTCCTTAAACTACACTAATTACCACTAATCGCGATTAAAAACTTAATAAGTTACTATTCACCAAAAAATTATTTTTATCCCATTGAACCACATTTTACTTCTTAATGACAACCATGTATGTCGGATTTTTGAAAATCAAATCACAGAAGTGGTAAACTTTCATTTAACTGAAAAATCAGTTTGCTTGATTACCACTTAGTGGTTTCACTATTCATCAAAAATTGAAGTTTTTCAGAATAAGGCCAAAATTTCACCCTAAGCTATAATTGATATTCTGAATTCAAAAATGAAGTCCATTTTACAAAATTCAAAACATATAAGTCAAATTAATTAATTTAATAATTAATTCCCGCTGTTATAACAAATAGCGTGTTTTTAAGAAACAATTTATATCAAAAGATTGGCAATTGTTTATGTCCAATTTCAATGTTAAATTAACTTTAATGACCACCATTGGATAAAATGGTAAAAATATATTCTAATTGTACCTTAAAACCACTAAATAGTATAACTTATCACTATAAATTATTTTGATTAAAAAAGTTGTTTTAAGTATTTTTCACTATTCATAAAAATTTGGAAGTTCTCGGAAAATTACAAAAAATTCAACATAGGCTAATTTCAATATTGGGAATACAAAAGTGAAGTCCATTTTGAAATATAAAATTTATAAAATTTCAAAAAGTAGGTATTACTATTCACAACGGCTAGTTTAATTAGTTGTGGTGTGTGCTAGAGCTCGAGGTTGCGTACAACACACGCTATTGCATTATTGAATGAGAAGCGTATCGTGGAAGCTCGGGGTGTTACATTTATCATCTCACATTATGTTTTATAAAATATATACCTTGTTCACCTCTCAAAACATGAATGTGGTGTATGTACTACCATTTAGTATATGATATCAATAGTCTCATTATTCCCATGTATTCTAAGGGATTAATATTTGAATGTTTCATGGTGGAATTGGACATTTTGGAATGTGTAAGGATTATATCCTCAAGAATTTTTCAAAGCTCTCATTTAAAAGTATATTCACCAATGTCCACATCCCTTGTTGAATATTATACTTCATTAAAGTTTATATCTTATGATATCATCTATTATATGTTGTTGAAGGGTTTCAGATTATTTTGACCATGGATGTGCTATCTTGATACCATTCACTATTTTACTCTGAATGGTTAGTGTTTATGTTAAATGATTGGGGAAATTAATTTACATTTAAATTGTTAGTTTCAATATGAATGTATATTTTTTATTATGTTCACCCCATTAATATGTGTAATTCATTGGACTTAGTAAGTGATGGGTGGGCCCCCCTATAGCCTCTGGATGAATTGGTAGGTCACACGAGACAAATAGATATGGACTTGGTTGAGGCCTTGCCCATTTTTAGATATTTTTTAGGCCTTAATCATTCTTAGATGTCTCAGATGAGGCCTTGATGATATGTTTCAGAATGTTTGGATTATGTATATCCCTTACTATGAAACTAGTAATTGAAATTTCATGTTGTTATTCGACTAGTAGAATACCCGTGATTATGATTTATTATGACATTATTTATTCAGATCTTATTCCCACCATAATGTGTTCAAGTTTATTTTTAAAGGCATGTGTTTTAGTTATTCACCATGCCTAATGTTTATGATTATGATATCCTACACTTTATTTCGTAACCTTACTTAGTTTCTAAGATCACCCCTTTTTTATGTTTCGTTTTCTAAGAACATGAAGACGTTTATTATGAATGACATGCAGGGATAAACATAGAGTAGTGGATGTTCCCAATTAAACTTATTTTTTGTATATATTTTCAAGTTGTAATGTTGAATATATGGTGTTTATCTATTTTTCCAAAACTACTAAACTAATCATTCTTTTGAGATTTGATTCCTTATAATCATGATAATGTATTAAAATAATGTACTAGCTCTGCGCAACTGGGGTCAGGTCCTTACAGGTTGACCTTGAAAGGGATATTACGACTAATCCTCTACACCTAGGGTTATTATAAAATAAATTTATCCTTTCCTGGACAAGTATATGAGAGTAGAATGTCCAGATCAAGAATAAAAGGATAATTGTTTTAACTGTTCATATCTAATTGAGCACACATCATGCATACAATATTTCACTAATAGGTGACATTGTCCCTTGTTTTCCATATGACTGTAGATAATTTTCTCATCGAAAGAACCCTGATATGAGATAATGTCTTCATATAGTGATCATTCTAAAAAATCATCTATGGTTTAACCCTTTCTGGCCACAAAATTAAATCACCTTTCCAAAAACATCAAAGTCGAGTGGTGAACAGAATGGAATGGGAATACCAATGATGTTGTACAATAATGATACATAATGCCAACCACGATGGTATCTATGTTCTAAAATAAATGAGTCTTCATTGTATAAGGAATGATGTTGTGAAGCCAGTGTCCCTATTTTCTACAACCAACCAATTTGGGATGTTATCTGTGTCGTGCGAAAATCACCACCTTAAGTATCTAATGAAGGTGAAACAGAGAGTCAAATACAACTCCCTTTCAGTTAAGGATCCATCGAGAAGGGATCCTATCAGCCATTGTTAGTAGCACCATCCCACTAGTACCAATCATTTGCCTCCTAAGGGTACCAACCAACACACCTCCACCTCTGATACCCATGAAAATGCAACAAAGAAGACACATTGGGTGAGAAGGGCTCTAGATTACCATGAGTAGGCTCATATCACCATTCTCAAAAATGATGTCTCCCGACATATTCTGGAAGCAACCAACACTCTGATCATAGAATCCAAGGTTAAAATCCATGGTTAAAATCAACCAACACTCTGATCATAGATGATAATTCTATTAATTAGGCCCATATAAGAAATAAGAATGCATTTCAGACATAGAATCCAAGGTTAAAATCAACCTAAAGGCATCCTATAGAAACTGACTCCCGTCATGGGCTGCCATTGAACCCAACTCCTACATGAGCAAAACTGTGCCAGATCAAAAAGATTATAATATAATATTTCATAACATCCATACAAGAGTGGACCTAAGTCATTAGGATAAAGGAATATTTATCACCACCTCTACCTCTTGGATCATCAATTCCCAAGATGATTCGGGAAATATCATCAGCAGCTGCAAATAAACTCCATCCCACTAGGCTGGGGGAATTTATATCTAAATCATCATCACTAGGTACATCATCCCCTAAGAGGGTTATAGATAAATCAATAGAATTTATAGATAAACCTCATCCCATATGGATGGGGGAATTTGTTTCTCAATGGTCATCCATGAAGTCATAAAATCCTCATCCAAAATCATCATCTCCTCAACAACAGGATTAATCAATGCAAATTTTGGCCCCGAATAACCCAAAGTTTTATGGTTGGGGGTAATTTCATCATCTCTATAGTGAGAATCAGTTTTATTTAGGTTGGGAGGTAAAAATCAATTGTCATCATTCCATTTGTTCCTCTCACCATAAGAAAAAACTCTACTATTTGGGGCCTATTTCATAATAACCCTTTGAAACTTCCTTATGGTCATTAATCATAAGCTAATACTAGAGGAGAATATGGTGAATTAAATAATACCCTGTTAGGCTCGCAAGAAAAAATGGCCCAATATCGCCAAGGGATCCAGAAATGACCCGAATGAAAACAATACAGAATCAGCCTATTGCGTTGAAAGTAATGGAATGAACACTATTTCCCGATACATGTCTATAAATGTCTTCACTATCAATATGAAATATAACATGGATCAGGATTCAAATTTAGAGGTTCACAACATAAAAAACCTACCATGAGAAAAGGTTGATCTCGATGCACCAAATGGGGATTCACACATCTCGAACTAGAGGATGATCTAAAACATGGATCCTCAGAATATAGAGTTGTCACCAATAATTCAGAACACTACTAATGAAATAGGGAAAGGTGTGGATACATCCTAATCACCTACCTAAATAATCAATGTTCCTTCCATGGAGGAACAATTGTAACAATTTGAGAGTAAAATAAAAGGTCTATGACAACTCAATGTGAAGCTACTACGGAGAAACATTCCCACTGAGTATCATCTTTAAGAAGAGATGAATATTCTCCCTCCCATGTCCATTCCACTTATGAAAGTGGTATCTGGGAATCAGATTGGATCTATATACAGGCATCTAGTGTATATAAAGGATGATGTTGAAAATTATAGTGACTTCCCTCTATTGAGGTTACATACTCTCCATATCCAGGGAGCTCATTTAGTATTACGATGAATTGAGAATCATTAGAAGATAAAGGTGGGGATACCCTACAATTCCCACCCACTACCTATAGATGGGAGGAAGATCCAAGAGAAGTACTCCCAGATCTTCTTAACTTCATCAAGTCCATTGCTACTCAAACGAAAGTTGTGGAAGGGTGATACAGACTTGTGAAACCTAAGAAGAATCTATATCTTGAATGGATGGATGCCACATTTCCTCAACCCAATTTCATTAATCCAACCTTATCTACATTTTAAAATGTGGGACACCCTAAACATCATATCACACACATCATATCCTGATGTGGTCTGATTATGGGACCTCTAGATTAGTAGGAGGTAACTAAGATGAGCTATTTTTTACACACTATAATGGGGACATACATTGTTTGGTACAATTTATTTCCAACAAGATCCATTGCATGATGGGAAGACCTTCATTTTCAATCGCTTTATCAGTTTATCTCCACACTGAGGAGAATGAAAATTATCGACCTAACAAAATTAAAGAAATGTGAAAATGAGAGTGTCTCGGACTTCATATCCATATGGAAAGGTTTAACCTATTCATTCATCATCCCTCTCTCACAACACCATTTGGTGGAACTTTGTGCTGAAAATATCTAGGTTGAGTTGAAGAAACCTATGATCCTAATGAAGTACCCAAGTGGGTTCTGTGAGTTCTTAGAAATTGACTAATTTTTGGATGACACCATTCAGTGGACCCAATCCAAATATTGACTCATACCCTTAGCACAAGGAAACTTCTAGGAAAAGTGGATGTTGTATCTACGACTGTAAAACCAATAACAGTGCTGGTACAAGCACCGAGATAGGTCTCTAACAAACCAAAACCTACCATCAGATGAAAAAAACCACAAAATCACCCTTGGAAGAAGCACAAATAAATCAAGGTCACTAAGGATTTGAGGAACAAATGAATAAATACAACTCCTTTTGAAATGAACAAGTCCCTTGGTATATCCTTTGTAACACCTGAGACTTTTATGAGAAATATTTTTTTATGTTATACAAATCATCAAAGGAATCATTCACTACACACAACACTAGCTTGGCTTGCTTTACACGTAACCATGACCTTCCTCGATAGCTTGCATCGTACGCCATACCAAGTTAAAATATTATTAAAACTAGCCATTATGAATAGTAATAACCACATTTTGAAATTTTGTAAATTTTATTTTTCAAAATGGACTTCATTTTTGGATTCGGAATATCGAAATTAGCTTAGGGTGAAATTTTGGTACTTTTCGGATAACTTTCATATTCTGATGAATAGTGAAAATTAATGATTTTTAATTAAAAACAACTTTTGTAATAGAAATAATTAATAGTGATAAATTATTAATTTCTGTGGTTTTAAAGTTTATTTAGAATATATTTTTACAATTTAATATAATGTTGTTCATTATATGTAATTTCACATTTAAACCGGACATAAACAAGTGTCAATCTTTTGATAGTTATTATCTCTTAAAAACACGCTATTTGTTTTGACAACGGGAATTAATTTTTAAATTAGTTAATGTAACTAATATATTTTAAATTTGGTAAAATAGACATCATTTTTGAAATCATAATATCAAATATATCTTAGGACTAATTTTTGGTATTTTTCTGGAAACTTTCATTTTTTGATGAATAGTGAAACCACTAAGTGGTAGTTAAAAAAATGAATTTTTCATAAAACTTAATTTTACCACTTCTGTAAATGGAATTTAGAAAATCAAAGAGACACAGTTAATATCTAGGACTAAAATGTGGTTCAATGAGATGAAAATAATTTTTGGTGAATAATAACTTTTTACTTTTTTTTTACCACGGTTAAAAGTAAATAAGGTAGTTAAGGGTAAAAATGATATTATTATTACCCTAGCACATGTAATATTTCTATTAGATAAGTGTAATTTGACCAAAAACAACATTAGGAATAAAATATGACCATTTAGGCCCACTTGGATTAGATTATGACATTTATTATTAATTTATTTAAAGAAGGGTTAAAATAGTTAAAATGAATTTTTAATAAGTAAATCATTTTAAATATAGGTTTATACATAAGATAAATTCGACTATAAATATTCATTAGAAATCTAAAACGATTTACTACATAATGATATTTTATTTGTAATTTGTAGACTTAAAATAATTTAATTTATTTATGATACAATGATGATTAAGTAATTATCTTATTAATGAAATATTGACCTAATTGATGTTATAAGTACCCAAATAAATGTAATTTGAGACTTTTTATGAATTAAAATAATTTTATATGTTAATGTGACATTTTAGTATTGATTTAATTAAATGTTTTCGAACTAATCATTCTGTTATGATTTTCACAAAAAATCAATTACCAAATAGTGTCAAAATTGACATAAAATAGTTTTTAAAACAAATACTATATTATTAATTGTTATTTTATTTATAAAAATCTAATATTCGGACAAATGACACAGATAAGGTTATATATATTAATAATAAACAACTTGGGGTTCTTTTGTCTTGATATAGTAAGTTTAGTAACCTTATAGTGTAAGAAAACCAGAAGACACGGTAAAAGTTAAATTATCTAACTTAAAGTTAAATATAAATGATAATGTTAAAATTGATACCTAAACTTGTCTAAATTCTATTTTATGAGAGTATTTCGGCCCATCCCCACCTTATATTCGCAATATATCAATTTGGAGCTATTAAAAATCGAATTTGTCTTTATAATAAAATAATATTTTTAGTTATTCTAAAGGTGCCCCTCTCCTCCCTTATAAAAGGGCACCTCCCCCCTCTCTTCCTCACACCACTTTGAACCTTCAAGCTCGTCCAACCGCTGCCAATATCTCCTATCCACTTCCCTAGAGACATCCTAGAGGTCCTGGTCTTCTTAAAAGACAAATTTTAGTGCCCTAAAATGAGGTCTCAAAGAGGCACCTCAAAGAAGAGGTAATGCCCGTTACCGATTATTTCATCTTTATTTCTTCTTCCACATCTTCTTCTTTAGTTGTTTCATTATGAAGTAATAAAATCAGTATCACTAATATAATTATATGTTATTATAATTATGAAAAAACCCTATTTCACCATCTATCCATCCTATGGAAAATGAAATCACCGCGCGTGCGTACGTACGGAATACCGTCTCCACGCCGTGGTGTAATCTATTTTCCACCACCACCTTACTTGGATGAGTATAATGGTGTAAATAATAACTATATATGATTATTGTAATGTGATATTGATTCTGAAAATGTTTACATACACTCCATTATAATTTCATGATCACGGGAACGATATCATCGCTCATGCGTACGTACGGAATACCATCTCCACAATGTGATGCGACTCGTTCTACATGATCTTCATTTGCATAATGATTATATAAATTAATTGAATGAATGAATATGATATGTATTACAATAATAACATTCTGGAAATGAGGTATCTATAACCTAAAGAGAATAATAAGAATTTATTCGACAAAATACGCATAAGAACAAAAAGTAATAAACACCCGAATAACAAGTAGTAATGAAATATTACTAATAAGAAGCTAAGAATATGACCATATATGATATCATAAAAATAATTATGATTCTGGAATAAGTTAATAACATTATTTAAATCATTATACAGAAGGTTCAGACACTTACAAAGAAAATCAGACTTAAGGTAAGGGAAAATATCACAATCTCATTTTTATCCGAGATTGTTTATACTTTGGTATTTACTAGGGTGTATTTTATCATCCACATCCATGTTACCTCAATATGTAATATTTCTTCCATCCACATAAAATTTTCTAAATCCAATTTTACCCTTCGGTGAGTTTTTAGTAAAAGATATGAAAGGAATCTTTTGTCATTTTTCGTACAAGGTACTTTTTGACTTTTCCGACAAAAGTATGAGAAGAATGTTTTTTTAACTTATATGGCATGAATGGATTTTTAAAAAATTATTTCCAAGAAGCTTCCTTTACAAGTTTTCATGTTTATTTTTAATCAACTTCTTTTAGTTCAAAATTGTATGACATGTTGAGAAAGGAAATTGTTTTTGAAGTAGAAAGGATATTTTCCTCAAGAATGGAGTTCAAGTGTTTTATCAAAATTATTTTCCATCTAAGATAATATAGGGTTCTGTTTCTATCCCTATTATTACATTAATTTGATTATATTGTGATAGAATTATTTTTATGAATTCCTTTATCTTATATGAATTTTTTTATGATGTCATGATGTTTAAGAATCCCATTTTTATTACATGGGTTATGCTATGATGTATGGTTTATGATTTTGTGGCACACATAATAATGGTATCATTATGAGACGGGTGGGACCTATATCTCCCTCCAATGAATTGGGTAAAGATTTTATATCTCATGAGATAGACATGGATGGAACGGCAGGTTAAACCGGTTCAGTGAAATAGGACAGAAACGAGGAGTGAACTCGGTTCAGAAATGGACTTTGTCAACTAATATAGTCTTGGCAATGAGTCTTGACTAATAAAAAATGATTCTCTATGATTATGTGTGTATGACACAAAGTTTCATGTTTTAAGTTATGATTATTGGGATTTCATTTCACTACTATGATTTATCCCATGTTATTAAATTGTGCTCTCTTTTGCAGGTTAAGATTTCCAAAATGCTATGTTCTTATGAATATGATGTGATTGATATTTCTTTTGTTTACCCTTACGGAGCATTTGAGATCACCCTTTTGTATGTTTTCTTTCCCCAGGTCAGGAAGAAGGTTATTAAGTAAGATATGCCAAAAGGGACTATAGATATGATGAAATAAATGGGAGACAATGTAGACACTTTATGAACCAGTTGTTTATGTTTCCCAGTTTCTAAAGACAGTATACCTATACGGTCCTTTCATGGGTTTGTTATATGTTGTAATAAGTATGCTGCAATTTTGAAGTAATAACTATGTATGTAAAGTATGGTTCGTTATAGTTGGTATCAGAGGAAACGTATAGTCAACCTTTGGAAACTAGGATGTGAAAGTCTTAGTAAGAACCCTAAGGAAAAGTCTAAGCATAGAACACAATCTTAGGTTTTTAGAAATTACCATGAATAACCTAGGATAAGACCTTAAGTGTGAAATTTTATTCTTGATTATGTGGTTTTCCTATTATAATTCGTTTTGCTCAATCTATTCTTCTTGGTTTTAGTCAATGGCTGGAACCCTAAGGAACTGTGTTAATGCGGAATGCGACGGGCAATGCAATGATTGTCCCCCTGAGCAACCAAACGTTATGGGATCTAGAATGAAAAATCTTGTAGCCATGCTCACACAACTTTCTCAAGCTATGAATCATGAATGACTTCCAAACGAGCAAAGGAAGGAGCAACATTCTGTTGAATCCTTCATGAGGCAGCGGCCACCTTCTTTCTGCGGGTCTACTGATCCATTAGTTTCTGAACAATGGATTAGTACTACTAAAATGATATTTTCAGTTCTTCAATGTTCTAAACATGATAAAGTCATCCTAGAAATGTATCGTTTGGATGGAGATGTTGATAAATGGTGGAATATTATTAAGAATATGAGGCAAAAGGATGAAATTGAGTCCATGGAATGGGATGAGATCAAGAACTTATTTTTCAACAAGTACTTCCCTCGTATTCTCCGAACAAAGATGGAGATAGAGTTTCTTGAACTGAAGAAAAAGGATGATGAATCTGTTGGTACCTATGAAGCAAATTTTAAAAGACTTTCAAGGTACGCTTCTGGTATTATTATCCAACCTAAGAGTAAGATCGATCGATTCTTTAGTGTCTTAAAACCAAGTCTTTGAAGGGCGTTAGCCATAAGGGACTTCAATAGCTACGAAGAAATCGTTCGATGTGCTCTCAAAGTCAAGATGGAGATTGGAGTAACCCATCAGTCATATGGGTTTGATAAGAAGAGGAAAATGGAATTCAAAGGAAAATCTAAAGAGCACACTGAAAAGAAGATGAGATTTCCCTTATGCTCAAAGTGTGGAAAGAAACATGGAGGGAGTTGTCTTAAAGGGACAAGTAAATGTTTCAAATGTGGAAAGGAAGGTCATCGGGCATTTGAATGCCGCAATGATGGGAAGAAGATGTCTAATGATGCAAACAAAGGAAGGGACACACAGAATGAACCTACTACACTTCAATGTTTCAAGTGCAAGGAGATGGGGAATTATGCCAATAAATGCCCTAATCCAAGGGTTGATGATGATGATCGACATCAACAAAATCTTAAGGCTAAAGACAAAGGAAAGTCACATGTAATTTCTATTAGCGATGTGGAGTACGATAAAGATGTGGTGAAAGGTACACTTACCATCCACTCTAAAGTAGAAATTTTTTTATTTGATTCTAGATCTTCCCACTCTTTTATTTCTGAAGATTTTCCTAAGGGTATCACCGTATTACCTCAACAATTAGATGTTGAGTTAGCTGTGACAACACCTAATGGCACAAAAGTTGCATCAAAAGTTTATAATTCTTCCCCGATTGAAGTTTGTGGGAAAGTGCTTCTTGCAAATTTTGTGATCCTTCCTATAGTGGAATTTGATGTGATTCTTGGCATGGATTTGATTTCTTCATATGGATCTCATATTAATTTCCAAAGAAGGGAAGTCACATTTCATATTCCAGATCAATCTATGATCGTCTATCGATGCAAGGATGAACATAACCATCCAGTGGAAATTTCTTCCATATTATGGGTCTTGATTCCACTTAATGAAGGTTATTTATCTCAAATTGTTGGTGAAAAACTCTCAATTAAGAATATGACCATTGTACGGGAGTTTGATGATGTCTTTCCAGAGGAATTGCCGGGTCTTCCACCAAATCGTGAAGTTGAGTTTTCAATAGAACTCATACCGGGTGATTTGCCTATTTTAATGACACCTTATAGAATTTCCCCAGTTGAGTTGTAGGAATTGAAGAAGCAACTCCAAGAGAATCTTGATAAGGGATTCATATGCTCTAGTGCATAACCTTGGGGAGCACCTATTCTATTTGTTAAGAAGATAGATGAATCAATGAGACTCTGTATTGATTATCGAGAACTTAACAAGATCACTATCAAGAAAAAATATCTTCTCCCACACATTGATGACCTATTTCACCAACTACATGAAGCTCAATACTTTCCCAAGATTGATCTTCATTCAGGGTATCACCAATTAAGGGTCAAAAGGGAGGATATACCAAAGACGGCTTTCCATACAAGGTATGGACACTATGAATTTATAGTGATGCCATTTGGTCTTTCTAATGCCCCTGCTATCTTCATGGATCTGATGAAGAGTGTCTTTAGATACTACCTTGATCAATTTGTGGTAGTCTTTACAGACGATATTATTGTCTATTCAAAGAGAAAGAAATAACATGAAGATCACTTGAGAATTATATTGAAGACCCTGAGAAAGGAGAATCTTTATGCCAAATTTACCAAGTGTAAATTTTGGCTTCAAAAAGTTTCATTTTTGGGTCACATAATATCAAAAGAGAGGATATCTATGGACCCAACAAAAATAGAGGTTATCAAAAGATGGTCGAGACCAACAACAGTAATTGAGATCCAACGTTTTCTTGGTTTGGCTAGATATTATCAACGTTTTGTTAAATATTTTTCACGATTATCTAATCCACTCACCCGGTTGACTCGAAAAGGAGTTATGTTCATGTCGATGGATGAATGTGAAGAGAATTTCAAGGAGTTGAAAAGAAGGTTATCCAGTGCACCTATACTCAGACTTCCTTGTAGTGGAGAAAGGTTTGTGATCTATAGTGATGCATCCAAGAAGGGACTGAGATGTGTTCTAATGCAAAATGATATGGTGATAGCTTATGCCTCACGACAGTTGAAAATCCATGAGAAAAATTACCCAACTCATGATTTGGAGTTAGCTACGATAATCTTCGCATTAAGGATTTGGAGACATTATCTTTATGGAGAAATGTGTGACATTTATACTGATCACAAAAGTTTAAAGTATATTTTCACACAAAAGGAGCTGAATATGCGCCAAATAAGATGGTTGGAACTGATTAAGGATTACGACTGCTCAATTCATTACCACCCTGGGAAAGCAAACAAGGTGGAAGATGCATTAAGTCGACAAGACCATGCCATTTTATCCATGATGAGGATCACAAAAGATCCAATATTTATAGATTTACAAAGGATGGATCTTGGAATTATAATGGAAGGGGGAAATCATATCTTTCTCAAATGAATGTTCAACCATCTATACATGTGAAGATTACAGAGGCACAGAAAGAAGATGTAGAGTTACAAAAGAAGGTGAGAAATGTTCCTTAAATAAACCTTGATTGTGATGGGATAATAAAGTTCAGGAATCGGGTTTGTGTTCCTCCCATCCCCGAATTAAAGAAGGAGCTGCTGGATGAGGCTCATAGTTCTTCATTATCTATTCATCCTGGAAGCACGAAGATGTATAGGGACCTAAAAGAGTACTTCTGGTGGGATGGCATGAAAAGAGATGTTGCTGAATATGTCTCTCGATGCTTGGTTTGTCAGTAAGTTAAAGCTGAGAGACAGAAGTCTAAGGGAATGTTACAACCATTACCCATACCCAAATGGAAATGGGAAAAAATCACTATGGACTTTGTCACAGGACTTCCTAAAACATCCAAAGGCAATAATGCTATCTGTGTCATAGTTGATCGTCTTACAAAGTCTGCACACTTCATTGCTATTAGAGAGGATTTCTCTCTGGATCATCTTGCCAGGATATATGTAAAGGAAGTGGTAAGATTGCATGGAGTACCACTTTCTATTATATCTTATCGGGATCTGAGATTTACCTCAAAGTTCTGGCGATGTCTTCAGCATACTCTGGATACAGAGTTGAGTTTCAACACTACTTATCATCCTCAGATAGACGGTCAGTCTAAGAGAACAATTCAAACTCTAGAAGATATGTTGAGAGATTTCTCTATGGATTTCAAAGGTGGTTGGGATCAACACCTTTCGTGGAATTTTCTTATAATAATAGATTTCACTCTAGTATTCAGATGGCTCCTTATGAAGCTCTCTATGGAAAGAAATGTAGGACTCCAACTTGCTGGGATGAAGTTGGGGAAAGAAAGCTATTAGGACCTGATCTCGTTGATGAAATGGAAGAAAAGGTCAGATTTATTCAACAACACATAAGAGCAGATCAGAGTCGACAGAAAAGTTATGCCGACAACCGAAGAAAAGACCTAGAGTTTGAAGTGGATGATAAAGTGTTCTTACGAATATCTCGCTGGAAGAGGGTCACAAGATTTGGAAAGAAGGGGAAGTTGAGCCCTAGATATATCGGTCCTCTCGAAATACTGGATCGTGTTGGGAAGGTAGCTTACCGATTGGAACTTCCACCGAATCTCTCTCAAGTACACGATGTTTTCCAAGTATCTCTCCTGAGAAAGTACTTACCTGATCCTTCACATGTACTCAGCTGAGAAGTTGTACCACTGGAGCAAGATCTTTCTTATGAAGAACAACCGATAGAGATTCTGGATTATAGTGAAAAAGTCCTATGAAACAAGACCACTCTCTTGGTGAAAGTTTTATGGAGGAACCACCAATTAGAAGAAGCTACATGGAAGCTTGAGGATATGATGAGGGAGAGGTATCCTCATCTGTTTGTTACAAAGTGACGAATTTCGAGGGCGAAATTCATTTTAAGGGGGGTAGAATGTAACACCCGAGACTTTTATGAGAAATATTTTGTTTTTATGTTATATAAATCATCAAAGGAATCTTTTACTACACCCAAAACTAGCTTGGCTTGCTTTACACGCAACCACGGCCTTCCTCGATAGCTTGCGTCGTACGCAATACCGAGTTAAAATATTATTAAAACTAGCCGTTATGAATAGTAATAACCACTTTTTGAAATTTTGTAAATTTTATTTTTCAAAATGGACTTCATTTTTGGATTTGGAATATCGAAATTAGCTTAGGGTGAAATTTTGGTACTTTTCGGATAACTTTCATATTCTGATGAATAGTGAAAATTATTAAATTTTAATTAAAAACAAATTTTTTAATCGAAATAATTAATAGTGATAAATTATTAATTTCAGTGGTTTTAATGTATATTTAGAATATATTTTTACAATTTAATACAATTTTTTTCATTGGATGTAATTTCACATTTAAACCGGACATAAACAAGTGTCAATCTTTTGATAATTATTATCTCTTAAAAACACACTATTTGTTTTGACAACATGAATTAATTTTTAAATTAGTTAATGTAACTGATATGTTTTGAATTTAGTAAAATAGAAATCATTTTTGAATTCATAATATCAAATATAGCTTATGCCTAATTTTTGGTATTTTTCTGGAAACTTTCATTTTTTGATGAATAGTGAAACCACTAAGTGGTAGTTAAAAAACTGAATTTTTCATAAAACATAATTTTACCGCTCCTGTGAATGGAATTTCGAAAATCCGAGAGACACGGTTAATATCAAGGACTAAAATGTGGTTCAATGAGATGAAAGTAATTTTTGGTGAATAGTAACTTTTTACTTTTTTTTACCATGGTTAAAAGTAAATTAGGTAGTTAAGGGTAAAAATGATATTATTATTACCCTAACACATGTCCTATTTCTATTGGATAAGTTTAATTCGACCAGAAACAACCATAGGAATAAAATATGACCATTTAGGCCCACTTGGATTAGATTAGGTCATTTATTATTAATTTATTTAAGGAAGGGTTAAAATAGTTAAAATGAAAGTTTAATAAGTAAATCATTTTTAATATAGGGTTATACATACGATAAATTCAACTATAAATATTCATTAGAAATCTAAAAAGATTTAATACATAATGGTATTTTATTTGTAATTTTTAGACTTAAAATAATTTAATTTATTTATGATACAATGATGATGCAGTAATTATCTTATTAATGAAATATTGACATAATTGATGTTATAAATACCCAAATAAATGTAATTTGAGAATTTTTATGAATTACAATAATTTTCTATGTTAATATGACATGTTAGTATTTATTGTATTAAAATTTTTCTAACTAATCATTCTGTTATGATTTTCACAAAAATCAATTACGAAATAGTTTCAAAAATGACATAAAATAGTTTTTAAAACAAATACTATATTATTAATTGTTATTTTATTCCTAAAAATCAATGGTTAGGCCAAATGACTTAGATAAGGTTATATATATTAATACTAAACAACTTGGGGTTCGTTTGGCTTGATATAGTATTTTTATTAACCTTATAGTGTAAGAAAACAAGAAGACACAGTAAAAGTTAAATTATCTATCTTAAAGTTAAATCTAAATGATAAGGTTAAAATTGATACCTAAACTTGTCTAAATTCTATTGGATGAGAGGATTTAGACCCATCCCCACCTTATCTTCTAAATATATCAATTTAGAGCTATTAAAAACCGAATTTTACTTTATAATAAAATAATATTTTAAGTTATTCCAAAGGTGCCCCTCTCCTCCCTTATAAAAGGGCACCTCTTCCCTCTCTTCCTCACAGCACTTTGAGCCTTCAAGCTTGGACAAACCCTTCCAATATCTCCTCTCAACTTCTCTAGAGACATCCTAGAGGTCCTGGTCTTCTTCAAAGACCAATTTTAGTGCTCTAAAAGGAGGTCTCAAAGAAGCACCTCAAAGAAGTGGTAATGCCCGTTACCGATTATTTCATCTTTATTTCTTCTTCCACTTATTCTTATTTAGTTGTTTCATTATGAAGTAATAACATCAGTATAACTAATATAATGATATGTTATTATAATTATTAAACAACCCTATTTCACCATCTATCCATCCTATGGAAAACAAAATCACCGTGCGTGCGTACGTACGGAATACCGTCTCCACGCCGTGGTGTAATCTATTTTCCACCACCACCTTACTTGGATGGGTATAATGGTGTAAATAATAACTATATATAATTATTGTAAAGTGATATTGATTCTGAAATAGTATACATACACTCCATTATAATTTCACAATCATGGGAACGATATCATTGCTCGTGCGTACGTACGGAATACCGTCTCCACGATGTGATGCGACTCGTTCTACATGATATTCATTTACACAATGATTATAAAAATGAATTGAATGATTGAATATGATATTTATTACACTAATAAAATTCTGGAAATGAGGTATCTATATCCTAAATATAAGAATAAGAATTTATTCGACAAAACTCGCATAAGAACAAAAAGTAATAAACACCCGAATAACAAGTAGTAATGAAATATTACTAATAAGAAGCTAAGAATATGACCATATATGATATCATAAAAATAAATATGATTATGGAATAAGTCAATAACATTATTTAAGTCATTATACAAGAGGTTCAGACACTTATGATGCAAATCGGACCTAAGGTAAGGGAAAATATCACAATCTCATTTTTATCCGAAATTGTTTATACTTTGGTATTTACTGGGGTGTATTTTATCATCCAAATCCATGTTCCCTCAATATGTAATATTGTTTCCATCCACCTAAAATTGTTTCAATCCAATTTTACCCTTCGGTGAGTTTTTAGTAAAAGATATGAAAGGAATCTTTTGTCGTTTTTCGTACGAGGTACTTTCTGACTTTTCCGACAAAAGTACGAGAAAAAAGTTTTTTTTAACTTATACGGCATGAATAGATTTTTAAAACATTATTTACAAGAATATTCCTTTAAAAGTTTTCATGTTTATTTTTAATCAACTTCTTTTAGTTCAAAATTGTTTGACATGTTGAGAAAGGAAATTTTTTTTGAAGTAGAAAGGATATTTTCCTCAAGAAAGGAGTTCAAGTGTTTTATCAAAATTATTTTCCATCTAAGATAATATAGGGTTCTGTTTCTATCCCTATTATTACATTGATTTGATTATGTTGTGATGGAATTATTTTTATTAATTCCTTTATCTTATATGAATTGTTTTATGATGGCATGATGTTTTAGAATCCCATTTTTATTACATGGGTTATGCTATGATGTATGGTTTATGATTTTGTGGGACACATAAGAATTGTATCATTATGAGATGAGTGGGACCTATATCTCCCTCCAATGCATTGGGTAAAGATTTTTTATCTCATGAGATAGATATGGCTGGAATGGAAGGTTAAACTGGTTCAGTGAAACAGGACTGAAACGAGGAGTGAACTCGGTTCAGAAATGGACTTTGTCCACTAAGATAGTCTTGGCAATGAGTCTTGACTAATAAGAAATGATTCTCTATGACTATGTGTGTATTCCACAAAGTTTCATGTTTTAAGTTATGATTACTGGGATTTCATTTCACTATTATGATTTATCCCATGTTATGAAATTATGCTCTCTTTTGAAGGTTAAGATTTCCAAAATACTATGTTCTTATGAATATGATGTGATTGATATTTCTTTTGTTTACCCTTACTGAGAATTTCAGCTCACCCTTTCGAATGTTTTCTTTCCCCAGGTCAGGAAGAAGGTTATTAAGTATGATATTCCAAAAGGAACTATATATATGTTGAAATAAATGGGAGACAGTGTAGACGCTTTATGAACCAGTTGTTTATGTTTCCCAGTTTCTAAAGACACTATACCTATACGGTCTTTTCATGGTTTTGTTATATATTTTAATAAGTATGCTTCAGCTTTGTAGGAATAACTATGTATGTAAAGTATGGGTCGTTCTATCCTTGCATCCATGGACAATAACCAACTCAAGCTACCATAGCCCTTGATTCCAAATGAGGTCAACCACACCGACTGCCCAAACAACTGCCCTTTCTGTAAAAGGTTGGGTCATAATATCCCGTATTGATTTATCTTCAAATATGACCTTCAAGGAATGGTTGATTATGGTTATGTGGTGTTAGATAACTCATCATAAAAGTTTCACACTATAACTATTTCCTAGTCAGAAGAAGGTGGTGAATGGTTGATAGTTTTGGCTAGGCACAAGCGGAAGTTAAATAAACGGATGAATCAAAAAATAGTTGACCAAGCTTATGAACCCCTAAGAACACAATTGTACATAAACCCAATAGATCCACCTTCTAAGGAGGTTACATCTTATATCCCTCCAAAATGTGGAAACTAGTACTGAAATCATGAATAAACAAGAAAATGAGGTGTCATATACTATTACAATGCAAAATATGACTCTTGAAGATTTCTACCCTACAATATTGGAATTATGGGAAATGCCAAACAAAATAGAACCCTCCTCAGGTGAAGATATCATCTTATTTTCTTTCAATATGATACACTTGGTAGACCCCTTCTCCAATGATGAATATTGCACTGAATATGAGTTTCTCTCACCTAAATGGGAATCTAGAGGCAACATGCATGGAAAACGGGGATACAGGGGACAACAAAGGCATGGTAAGGCCAAATATTTTGGTTACATCCATATAGAGGAAATATATACTACTAGAAACCATGGGTGGGAACTACATTATGCTCAAAAGGAACATGGAGGTTTCCCATAACCCTCCAGAAGTTTCCCATGCCCAGTTGTCTTACATGACCACCTAGAGGGGGTGCGATTATCTAATCAGCCCAGAAAACAGGGAAGACTGGCATGAACTTCACCACAGGAAGTATATTCCCCTTTATCCTATGCATAATAACCATTCCCATCCACCTCAAATTCCTCAACTCATTATCCACATGTTAAGGAGAAACCCCTCATCGGGAAGCACCGACCTCTACAAAAAAAATATGATATTCTGAAATAGCTGGTGGTTTTCTAACCCAATATTTTAATTATATATGTGCTCAATGTTTCAAAAGAACTCAGGGAGGTAGCCGTTGAATCCCTCTAGAGTTTACAAAAGTTTGAAATATAATTCACGGTAGATGAGATTTATTGAGTGGAGACCATGCCATCAAAATGTCATATCTTCATCTCATTCACTGACCCGGATCTGGAAGAGGTCATCCAAGGTCACATCAGTCCCCTATATGTTTTAGTAAGATTCAAAAATGTCAACATCTAGATGGATCTTATAAAAATGGTTTTGAGATTATCCTCATCCATGTAAGATCCCTCTAATGATTGGGATATAGATAAGGGTACCTATCTCCCACAATTATAACCATTAAAGGGTACGATAATCATGGGAAAATAATTCTTAGGAATATCAATATCAAATACTAGTTTGGATATCTTGCATCTGATTCTGATTTTATAGTTATCTAGCATGACACTACACACAATGTTCTACTCAGAAGGCCATGGATCTATAGCCACTTGGTACTACCTCCAATATTCAATAAATATCTAAAACACTATATCAATGGAAAATCTTCCATACCACATGGTGATATTTACCCCTTTTAGACATGTGAGAAAACATATACTGAAGTAAGTTTCTATAAAAGGGGAGGCATACCAGAAATGGAAAATGATGATATATAGGTTGTATCCCATGATGGTTTTGGGGCCACCCATGTGAATCCCTAGAGTATGCTCAATAGACACTATGTTATATAAAATAATTTTCTGAGGTAATAGACCTAGTCTTAGTGGTCCAAGACCCTTATTTCCCTAGTGAAAGTGTAATAAACAGTCAACTATGTCATCTCTGTGTAGAAACTCTTATATTGGGGAATGGTAAGGTATCTTCTCATGGCCTCTCTTACCTCAAAAGTGATAGACAATCCACCATATTTCATTATTCATCTAAAAATGTCTCCATAAAACCAGAGATGGAAGAATAATAGGAAAACATCAAAAACACCCATCATATAATCAATGAACATTTTTCCACCACTATCAATGAGATCAAGCAGGTAAATCTATGAACAGAAGAAGACCCTTGATCTACATTGATTAGTACTACCATGATGCTAGAAGAGAAGGATATGTACATTTCATTTCCATAGACACAATGATATGTGTTCACTTAGAACTATATAGAAATTCATAGACTGAATCCAGACATGGATACATACCATCTTGGCTTAATTATTGACAATTGAGGATTCAAGCAGGAGGCTTGGGGGATGCACCATATAATGCAACCAATGTAGAGGCAGACAATGAAAAATGGATAAAAGACAACATTTTCCAAGAATTGAAATACCCAAGATGGATTCCTAATATCATATCCATTAAGAAAAAGATGGGAAGATTAGGGTTTCACCAATTTCAGAGACCTTAACATACATTTCCAAAAGGTTGAATTCCCATTACCAGTCGCATAACTCTTAATTGATAAACATTCTCAATTCTAGACGATGGGGTATTCTATTCCCTTTACACTCCCTAAATACAAGAGATGTATTTTGATGGTGCCTCTTGATGTCATATTGGAAAAATATGGAAAACCCAAAGATCAATCAGGTTGGATTGGGTATTTTATTTTTCTCTCAAGAAAAATAAATTTTCCCCAACTCTTTCTCACTATATAAAGGTTTTAGGAATAATGAGGTTGAATAACAATCCCTCATCACTATCTTGAAACTATCCCTATAGCTGTTGATAGCCTACCTGAATATCAAATGTGATTTAAAACTAGTGATAAAACATATAAATAGAAAATATTCCCTAAAAATGATGAACTATACCCTCTCACTATCTACATCATTGGACAGATGACAGAGTTACCTTTTGATACCATGTTTCTTCATGTTCCCTGATCACAAAATTATCATGCTGATGCATTGGCTAATATAGCCATAGTCTTGATAAACCTTGATCAGGAGGAAGAAATCATCCATATTATGTACCGAATAATGGTCTAATAAATCATCATATATTATATAGAATAAATCAATTAGTTCACCAGTACACCAGAGTGCGATGAAGCAGTATCCACGCTTGGATGGATAGAGATCATAATCAGATATCTCGAAAATGGGGCTCTCCTGATAGATCAAGCCAAATGGGAATATATTTGGCACGGTGTAGGGAAATTTACCCTATAAGATGACCCAAATGAGAAAAAATCCCTCTACAAGAGAGGATTTGAAGTAATACACCTCAGATGCATAGAAGAAAGAGAGATTCATGCCTTCATGGAAGAATTCGATGCAGGCTCTTGTGGTGCTCATCATTATGTTACTAGGATCTCTAACCAAATCAAGAGGTAGGGTTTCTACTATAAAACCATTATATATGACACTGTCAGATTCAAAAAGAAATTTAATTCATTATAGGTTGATGAAAACATCATCCATCATCCACTGGAATTACTACATATGTCTAAATATTTCTACCTATTCTCCATTTGAGGAATGAATGTTTTGGGTCCATAAACCCCCTATCCACAACTATGAAGTTCTAGTACATCCTTACTAATACTAAATTAATTTCCAAATGGTTTGAAATAATACCCCTAAAATAATCTCTAATTAAGAACATCATAAACCTCTTAATGTCCCATATTATCACCATGTTTGGAGTCCCTCACACAACATTAATAGACAACAATGCCAATTTATATTATATAGAGTTAAAGAAACAATATCAGGAGTACAATATTGAGTCCAATCACTCATTTCGCTATAATTCATTGAAAAATTGATAGATAAATTCCTTTAGTAAGATTCTATAAAGTATACTCAAGATGATGGTGAACAAAGACAAGAATTTCTAGATGAAAACGCTCCTCCATGCTTTATTGGCATACTATGCCACAACACATACTGCTCCATAAGAAATTCAATACTCATTACTATAAGAGAATGAGGCAGTAGTTTCCCATAGAATTACAGCTGACTTCTCTCCAAAAATCCATTTTTGGTAAACCCTTACATAATGAGAAATTATAAAAGCAGTTAGATGAATTTGTGAAACTTGATGAAAGTAGGTTGTGTACATTTCACAACATTAAAGTCAATTAGAATCAGATCGCACAAGCTTTTAATAAAAACAATCACCTCAATTAATTCCTCTAAGGATAACTGGTGTTGTCTCTCAGAACCCCAATGATACCAGGAAAAAATACTTTGAATGTGGAACCCAAATGGGATGGACCTTCTATTACACATATGGTCTATCATAATGGATCTTACTCACTAGACACAATTGAGGGGGAACATGTAACACCCCTTCCACTAATGAGAGGTTTCTCAAGTAAATACTTTCTGTATCACTCATCAATCATCACTCTTCTTGGAAGCAAGATATCCAAAGGTAAAGCATATCAAATTATGGAAGCAGGACATTAAACTGTACAATAATCCATGTCCTCAGTGCATGAAATTAAAATACATGGATGATGTCCATAATGCATGAAATTAAACTGTATGGGTTATGAGAACTAGGAATGCATTGATTCCTTCCATCAGAGGATATGTAGTGACACCTAAACATCTAGTATTTGGCCCAACCAAAATATTCCTTTTCATTCATGTTGGTTGATCCTCATCCAGGCTACAAGTTGTTAAAAATCATGACATATGTCCTTAATACATGATGTAAAAGTGCATGTATCCACAACATCCATTCCCTTTAATATCATGTAACCCAGGTCGGTAGCACATGATATTAAACTGCATGAATGATTTTTTAAAACACGACATTAAACTACATGGGTTATAAGAACTATGTATGGATTGATTCTCACTTAAATGAGATATGTAGGGATGAATCAATCCTATATCATGGTCCAACCACCAAATGATGCCAAATTCCCCTATCTATCCCTTAATCACATTTTCATAGTAAGAGGATCCCATGACAATCCTTATTTATCACACTGATCATAGCTCAAGTGAGCTTATGAATTTTAGTAAAAGCTTCCCCATATGAACAGGACATAACATATCATGATAGTTTTATCATGGAACTAACTACAGTACCCTAAAATTCATTCAATGTGTCCTCATTTCATGATGTTAAATTGCACATTCGTTTTCTTTTTGAAAAAATAAAACTATAAATTCCTATGGAGCTCACCTAAGAGGGCCACTATTTTTTGTTATTGGTCTCCTACCACACCTCCATTCAAGAACTACATATGACTAGATTCCTAAAATCACATGATATGTAGTGAAACCCAAATATCCATCCCTGGTTACAGTCAGAAAAAAGCATAAGAAATCTCCTTGCCTGTGTATAGGTCAAACTTTTGAAGCAATATCCTATTTCAATAACTATATGTGTCTTGATTCTAATTGCAATAGGATATGTAATGAAAATAGGATTTCCATCTTTGGGTCCAGCTACAATACCCCTTTTACAATGAAAATCTTATGTCCTTTCCACATTACATAAAACTATACGGTGCCTAAAGAACTATGTGTGGTAGGATTCCTATCATCAGAGGATACATAGTGACATATGGATCTCCAATCCTAGGACCAAGTACAAAAAACAATAGAATCAATGCCCACATCTACCTACAGGCCAGACCTAGGTAGAGAGTTTATCATTTAATTACTATGTTTGGCTTGATTCATACCATCACAGGATATGTAGGGATGCCTGGATCTCCAATCCTAGGCCCATATTCAACAACCAATAAAAGATTCTCCCAAACTACAAATGGGATGATCCATACAAGTCCACTTTTTACACATATGAGTTAGATCTATGAATTACCCACTTATGAATGTAATATATCCTACACAATTTTTTCATGTTGGTTCCCACTACCTTACCACATGACTTTATACTAAAAGGAAAAAATAGGTCCCTATCGGTATGACATTAAACTGCATGGTAAAATTCCTTGTCCTATGAAATTTAAACTACATGAAAAATACATCCCCACTAAATGATGTTAATCTATATAGACCATCACCATCACCATCCATTTTCAAAGGACTACAAGATCCTTACCCTGGTCAACCAGAGTATGGGGTGCTTCCACCTATTATTTAAGCACCTCAATCCATAAATTACACTTCCTGTCTCGAGTGCCTCAAGATTCCAAATTCTTTCATGTCTATACCCTACTTCAAGGGATGTTTTTTTACTATGAATGTATGCCTATGTGTCCTGTATTTCTATCTATATCATTTAACCAAATGAATAACTCTACAAAAAGGGATTTTTGATCCTTGCGATCCCCATTGTTTCCATGGAATAACTCAACACCTCAGTGTGTTTGGGTCTATTCCCAGTATGATTGTCCTTTATCATTACCCATTACCTGAAAACCATGATCCTTGATTTACAAAATTTTCATCTCCCACTCAAAAGGTTGTTGGGGTACTCTTGACCCTGGGTATCTTAACAGTGATCTTGTGTAACTTCTCTTATATTAGGTCCATGTGCATTAGGACCATAAATTTCATGAACATTATTAAGATTTTTATGACCATAAACTCTATCTCATAATAGTCCCAATCAAATGACCTTTAAATATCTACGAAAGAGACAGAAAACTTGTCAGGTTGAAAACCCAAGATGGGTGGCCCGATCAAAAGTCAGTTCATCTCTCTCTAAAATCTCCAACTCTAGAGTTTACGGAAAATGTATAGTGAAAATTAATAAGAAATAAAGATCATCGGACATGAACTATAGACCTAGTAAAATCCAAGTTATGCTGGCTAGACCCCCTAGTTCAGGAAAAAGTTAGAGTAATGATTTATCACATATCCTTGTCGTGAGAACATACTCTCTATGAAACAACACAACCTTTAGAGTGTACAATCCATTCTTCAGTATCACAATATCTATAATTAAATCATTATGATTTGAGTTCCTAAAATCACCAAAAATATTCCATGTCTCACATAAAAGTATACCCAACATCATGGGACCCATTTTTTACTCTGCATGTATGACTATGGATCCTAGATATGGACTTTTGGGTTTAAACCAAATGTGTCACTCTGTTAAAAGTTATTTCCAATCCTTATGATCCATGAAATCACCATGGTAGAAAATAACACCTCATTGTGTTCTAGGACATTTCTGGTATGATTTTCCCAGACTATCCTCATGAGAAGAGAACTTTGAACCTTGATTTATATCCCTATAACAAAAATTTTCAAGTGGATTCAACATCCTCAATGTTACATCACCATGTTTTTTTACCCTTATCAATATAGGAATGTAATGATCCATTCCTGAACCTTTAATGTCCCACACCTTGTGATTCAAAACCATATGGCACAGGGTTCAAGCGTCGTAGTTAAGAGATGAACTTTGTAGGGGTCCATAACCCTTATTGAATAGCTTTCCTCTAATACCTAACCACATCATTTGGATGTTTGAGTCTTCACAAACCTTTAATGGACCTCAGAAAGGACTGGAGATAATCTTTCCTTGACCATGATATCGACACATAAGGGATTTGACCTACCAACTAGAGGAATATCCTCCCTGCATGAATGAAGCATCAATCCTTGTGATCCTTCACATCATTTTGGAAGAACCTGGCATCACAAGGTGTTATGCGTCATCCCCGAAATGTCTTCCGCATTCCATATCCACTAACTCAAACTTTTGGGTTATTACATACATCACCCATATTTTAAATATCTAGGTGGGCCTAAGTTCCATAGTTTTTACCCTCAACTAATATTTTCCCCATTGATCTTTCATAAAATTTGGAAAAGAGTGGAGACACCTCTTTTTGGTGATGCTATTGACACATACAAGATTTTACCTACCAACTACACTCATCACACTCATGAGCCATGGAAACACAATGGTTGAACCTAGAATACTAGCTTGTTTTAAATCATTATTTGGATGTCTGTTCCATATCTCATATTCATCAATCAAGTCCTAGAAGTGTGACTTTAAATATTATGGAATCATAAGGTATGATCTAAAAGAACCTGAACTACAACGATAGGTGCTATGAGCTAAAATACCTAAACCTACACTAATAGAAGGTCTGTAATGACCAGATCCCACGATTCCAAATTCAATACAAAAAAAACATCATTTGATTTTTTTTATAAAAGATAATTGTAAAATTTTATTACTTTACATAGTTGAGGACATTTTCTATCTTGGGTTCTTTAGAATTAAAAAACACTATAGACTTTTAACAATGTTTTATAAAAATAAAATGAAATAATTTTTTTTCATCAAGTGATCTAACTCCAATATTGAAGTTATTCATCTAAGAACTTTAAAAGACCTTTGAAAAATATTTTAAAATCATGGGATGAACATTAAATTTCCTAGTAAGGGGTTTAAAAACCAATGAACAACACTTTAATAAAAATACAATATAAAAAGTATTTTAAAACCTTTTATATCAAATATATATATATATATATATATTATTTGTGTAATAATTTTCAAAAAGTTTTCAAAAATACTTATTATTTATAAAATACTTCTTAAATCATCTTTGAAAAATAGTTGTCATCTATAAAAATAATTTCAAACATAGAATTTGAAAACCCATTAGATTTCTCCTTTAAGAATATTTTAAAAAATAATTATTTATTTATGGATTATTTTTATACTTGTAAGATCTTATGAAAAATGTATGGCCACAAGAAATATCATTAGTAGTAAAATGTCATGTGTGGTCATGGGATCACTACCATTCCTTATTCTCCTATTTGATACCCAAGTGATGAATTTAAATTTAGAAGAATTATTTTTGAAGATCCACCTTTCTCAATATCATTCCATTAAAACATTTGAAAACATATAAAATTGTGTTCATAAAATAAATTAATTTTATATATTCTATCATTGATAAATCACTATTTTCATAATATCTATAGGAGAAATCCATATTTTATAAAAATCGAATGGATAAATATTTTGAAAATTTCACTTTAAACAGAATCATTTAAATAAATTCACAGGTAAAAAATTTCTCTAAATACATTGTTATATAATAATTTTCAATAAAAACATTAACCACATGTCTTATGAAAAGTAATTGAATGATATAGTGCATGTCCATAACTATATAAAACTGCAACATTCACATAAAATTATAATAATAATAAAATGATAAATTTTATATGAATATTTCTGTAGATATAATACTTATATATATTTAACATTTATCATTAAAATAAATTATTAGAAACTGAATAATTTCAACAATAAAATAATGTTTTGACATAATTAAAGTTTTCAAACTGAAAATTTTTCTTTCAAAAATATAATTTTTCAAAACATGAACATTTAAAAACAAGTCCTTATAAAAAAATTTGAAACATAAATATCATATATGTTGTTGAAATTTTTTTGAATATTTTCACATAACATAAAATCATATTACAAAAAAAATAATCACTTTCTATAATATAAATTGAAGAAGTAAATATTTGGAAAATTATTATTTAAACTACTAATTAAATCATAAAACATTATACATTATAGGACATTTAAAAACCAAAAATTTTAAATAATATATTCTATAAATTAAATATATTTCTATTAAAAAATATAATTTTGAATAAATAATTAGTTAAAAAAATTCCCTTACTTTTATTTATAGAATACTCCATCTTCTTGGTAGAAGATTCGCTCTCTCATACTCTCAATTCTTGCTGGATTGGAAGACATATAAAATAAAAAAACAAAGCCTTCCTCTTTATATAAGACTTGCTCAGTAAATCCTTTCTTGACTTTCTATCCCCTGAAAACCTTTCAACAAAAAAACATATATGTAAATACTCTAAAAAATAGAAGGATGAAATAAGCACTTTTTTGTTCAATGAAGATGATTGATCCACATTTAAAAACCACTCAACCAATAATCAAAACAATTAATTTTCGATGACGAAAACTACTAAAATAAAAATAAACACAAACTGGTTCAAGTCCACATCTCATCCAATAAAAAATTTAGAAAATAAAGAAATCATGACAAGAAATATAAATAGTCATATTTTTTTTTTCTGATGATGAATAATTTATTATTGATCACACATGAAAAAAGAAACTATATAGATAATAGATTGACAACATGCCGAAAAATTTGGTTTCAACATAATTCAAACATTCAATAAATCCACTGAAATCATTAAAATAAGAAGAACAAATCAATTTCTAGTTGTAATCGAGAATTAAAAACATAAAATGAAAACGTTGACAAAAACTAGTTTGACTTAATATCAGCATTTAACATAATAAAAAACACCTAGAAGAACAAAACTAAATCACTAACCAGATTCAACCACCCTAAATTAAATACACTCCAACCTTTGATTGATCTGAAAATCAGAAGAAATTGATAAGGATTAAGAGATCTCCATGATTGAAACCCTTGATTCTCATTCGAACCTTCTTCGGTGCCCGAAACCCCAAATGCGGTCTAACCTCTCGGGGACCCATGCATGACACAACAAGAAATAAAAACCTTTATATATAGTCAATCTGATCTTAAACCTTTGATTCCACACTTGATCTATGCTTTCACCTTCATCCGAGGTCAAATCCTTCATTCTGTGTTCGACCTCCACTCATCTTCATTTTTAGAGAACTTGTCCTACCCATTACATATTGATACCCTCTATTCTGGTTTCCCCCAAAAATGAGGTCTCGCTCTCTCTTATCAAATTATATCTATTTTATATTGTAATTTTTATTATTTAAACTTATAATTTCATTATTAATGAAAATTATAAATAAAATATTTTATCATTATTATTAACTTAATTTAATAAATTAATATTTGTATTTGTATTTTACCTTAATTAATAATATTAATATTTCATAACTTTCATAAGTTCTTATTTTAATATATTCATAACAAAATATATTATTTTGAAAAAAATAATCAAAACATTTCTTCAATTATTTATAATTATTAATAATTTCATTATCTTTATATTTTATTTATGTATTATAATTTAATTTTCATAATTTAATTGTTTTAATATATTCATAATTTTTTATATTATTATACTCGTGAGTTTATATAAAATATTAACACTTTAATATTCATAATCTGGATTTGTAAAACAATACTTAGAATATTTTTTAATTTTTTTAATTTCATATTCAAAATAATTATAATTAGTCATTATCACATATAAAATATAATTCCATTTAAAGAAAATGTTTATTTCAAATATTTTAATTCTTTACAGAAGTAATTTTTAATAAATATATTTATATGTACTAAATTATTATTTTTTTCCTTTCAAAAAAATTTGAAATAAAATTTTATTATTCCAACCATTTATCATTTTCATAAACACAAATTAAGAAATATTTTTCAAAATGGTTTTAAATAATGTATTAATAAATCAACCAAATTAACTACTTATATCAGTTGGGGTCCTGGACTAGTAGTCAAGGTACCCTGTAATCCTACATCAATATAGGGTTATATCATTTGTAGCTAGGTATTTTGGGGATTTATGGGGTTTCTTTGGTGGGTGGACCTTGTGTTGCACATGCGGGGGGGGGGGGGGGGGGTCCTTATTCGGCACTGCTTGGGGAGGGAGGGCCTTGAGGTACGATGGATTAGTGATTGGAAGCATCGCCTGGATGGCGGGGCACGGGTCTCGGTGACAGATGATGCGACATGGTGATTTGGTGGAGGATAGGTGAGGTGGTGTTGAGATTCATCATATTTATTAATGAGAGAAGAAAATTATTAATGGAGGGATTCATCACATTTATTGATGAGAGATGAAAATTATTAATGGGGAGATTTATATCACCATTAATTGAAGATTTTCTCCCAACATTAATGGATATTTAATTCTCAATATTAATGGATGGAAGAATGGATGTTGACTGCATTAATTGATTATTATGGACTTGGTGTCTATATAAGGAGGATGCAGAAACATATTTTAGTGAGAAAAGGGTGTGCCAGCAAGATGTAGCCTGCAAGGGAGACCCGGGAAGGGGTTTCCGCGTTTGCAGTGGCCCGTGTGGCACGACGACGATGACGCGTCGGCGTTTGACAGGTGCGGTGCAACAACAACACAATTGATGATCGGGGCCACGTATTGAAAGTCTGCCTGATAGCGGTGATCAGGTTGTGTGTCCCGATTGGAGATCGGCGGTACATCATGATGGCGACATCTTTCAGGTGTCGCAAGCTGATGCAAGGCTGACGCATGTTCGGGTGAAGATCTCTGAGGTAGTGACGTTTCGTCGACAGAAGGGTGGCATTTTGTCACAGATTGATCTTCTGATACATAGCGTCAGCAAGATGTTTATCAGAGAGATGGAAGAGGCATATCAGGGTGTGGTTTTCACACAGGTTTTCTACGCTCTCTCATTTGTAATTCAATTTCGGGCATTGCTTGGATTATTGTATTCTCTAATTCATAGTGGATATTTTGGGAATTGCCTCGTGGTTTTTTAATCCTCCGCATGGGAGGGTTTTTCCACGTTAAAAAAACCTGCGTGTTGATTTATTTATTCTGCTTATAGCGCTTCCATATTTCAACGGGTATCTCAGGACATTTTTTGGCAAGCAATTTTCGGCCCGGATTCGGGATTCTCCCCAAAAAGTGGTATCATAGGTGGTTGGTTTGTGCTTGCAATTTAACGTGAGGATTTTGGAAGCTTTGAAGAGGATCGCAGATGCGTGCGTGGAGCAAAATAAAGTTTGTAAAATAAAGTAGGTTGAGAGAGGTGATACACATATCCGCTTATGGGATGTTGAGCAGGGGGAGCAGTTTATTCCTGCAGGTGCTCCAGATTATGTGGTAATCACTATTATGGGGGATCCAGATGTTTCTGGTTCTTGTCTTGTTTAGCAGGATGAGCAAGATGGTGCAGATACAAATGCGACGAAAATTTCGGCGTTTGATTTTCTTTTTGTAGAGGGAGATGATATTTTTTCAGAAGTGAAAAAGGACGTCGTCATATTTTCTAAAATTGATGATGGTTGGTGTGATACCGACATACTTTCTTTCCAACTGGGTTTGTTGGATGGTTCCATTCATTAATGTGATGAAGGGGGAGATTGTTGAGATTCATCACATTTATTAATGAGAGAAGAAAATTATTAATGGAGGGATTCATCACATTTATTTATGAGAGATGAAAATTATTAATGGGGAGATTTATATCACCATTAATTGAAGATTTTCTCCCAACATTAATGGATATTTAATTCTCAATATTAATGGATGGAATAATGGATGTTGACTGCATTAATTGATTATTATGGACTTGGTGTCTATATAAAGAGGATGCAGAAACATATTTTAGTGAGAAAAGTGTGTGCCAGCAAGATGTAGCCGGCAAGTGAGACCCGAGAAGGGGTTGCCGCATTTGCAGTGGCCCGTGTGGCACGACGACGATGACGCGTCGACATTTGATAGGTGCGGTGCAGCAACAACACAATTGATGATCGGGGCCACGTAACGAAAGTCTTCCTGATAGCAGTGATCAGGTGGCGTGTCCCGATTAGAGATCAGCGGTACATCATGATGGCGAGATCTTTCGGGTGTCGCAAGCTGATGCGAGGCTGACACATGTTCGGGTGAAGATCTTCGAGGTAGTGACGTTTCGTCGACAGAAGGGTGGCATTTTGTCATAGATTGATCTTCTGATACATAGCGTCAGCGGGATGTTTATCAGAGAGATGGAAGAGGCGTATCAGGGTGTGGTTTTCACACAGGTTTTCTACACTCTCTCATTTGTAATTCAAGTTTGGGCATTGCTTGGATTATTGTATTCTCTGATTCATAGTGGATATTTTGGGAATTGCCCCGTGGTTTTTTAATCCTCCGCATGGGAGGGGTTTTCAACGTTAAAAAAACCTGTGTGTTGATTTATTTATTCTGCTTATATCGCTTCCATATTTAGATGGGTATCTCACGACATTTTTTGGAAAGCAATTTTCAGCCCGGATTCGGGATTCTCCCCAACAGGCGGGGGCTCCACAAGCAGGGGTCGGTGACATGATAACGTAGATGGGTGGGATCCGTTTTGGTGACGGACGATGTAGCATTGACGTGGGCAGAACGGAGTGGCGGTGCATGCGGTGAAAGTCAGGACGGCGTGCGGTAGGGTGCTTCAGCACTGAAGGATGAAGACTCAACAAAAAAGTGAGGAGAATCCACATAAGGATGACAAGGTCAGTGTGCCTTGGTAGCAAGGGATGATGTCGCTAATGATGACAGACGACAGTTAGGGATTGCACACGGTTCAATATATTTAGGGTCATATTTGGGTCTTTGGTGGCGTAGGGCCTTAATGATCATGTAACAAGTTCTCTCCTCTCCTGAAAAAAACAGGTGGTTTTAATAAAATTCCAAAAATTAGGGGTTCCCTCCTACCTTTAAAAATACTTCATATAACTATTGCATTAAAACACTCTTTTATAAATATTTTAAATATATACTTACATATAATTTATATAAAAATAGTTTTTCTTGAAAAATAATAATATATTATTAACATTCAAAATTATTTTAAATATTTTAGCTTATTTTAATATTATCATATTTATTTAATGAAAATATTATTTATTGAAAAATTAAGTAATATTTTATAATTTGAATGATTTTTTTAATTATACAAAATATATTAGTTTCACATAAATTTATTGGTTAAATTTAAATTATAATAAAAAAATTTAATAATAGGTTTTAAAATAAAATTACAATTGGAATTTTTTGGGATGTTATATTCCCTCTCACTATTGAATTAATTGTTCTCTCATTATTCATTCATCAGATATACGAAAATTCTAAATTTCCATCTTAAGAATTAACAAAAACGTGAACTTCTATATTCTTAATGGTGATTAATTACATAGAAGTTTTAAAAGAAAACTCTATTGCTTAGTATTTTTCCTCAAACCACAATGAGTAATCTGCAAAATTACCTAGACCATTGCTATGGTACCAAATGATAAGACCTGGACCTAGGGTTCCAGATTCATTACTAGAAGTATGATGTGAATAATTTTATAAAAGTTAAATGGAAAATAAAAAGTGATCTATATAGTCGAGGACCTTTTTCAGTCTAGGTTTTGAAGAATTAGACTACACAATACAAATTTTAACTGATTTGTACAAAAATAAAATGAAATTTCTATTTTACTTCACGTGCGCTAACTCCAAAAGAGACGTAAACCTTCTTAGAACATCTAAAATAAATGTGAAAAATATATTAAAACATGGGATGAGCATTAAATTTCCCAGTAATGGGTTTTAAAACCAGTGAAAAACACTTCAATAAAAAAATATTTTAAAACCTCGTTGAAATCCTTTTATATCAAATATATATATATATATATAATTTATATGTAAAATAATTTCTAAAAATATTTCAAAAATGATTGTTATTTTGAAAATACTTCTTGAATAATCTTAGAAAAATACTTATCATATTTGAAAATAATTTCCAAAATATTCTTTGAAAAACCATAGGATTTCTAATTTGAAAATATTTTGAAAAATAATAATTTATTTATGGATTATTTGGATACATGGAAGCTCTTTTAAAAATCGTGTGGCCATAAGAAATATCACTAGTAGGACAATCTATTTTGAGGTCATGGGATCAGTCCCATTCCCCATTCTCACATTTAATACCTATGTTCCAAATTTAAATTTTTAAGAATTGTTTTTGAATATCCGCCTTTATCAATCTTAATGCATTAAAACTTTTAAAAACATACATAAATTATTTTCAAAGACGAAAATAATTTTATATCTTCTAACTTTGCTAAATCACTTTTTTCCCAAAATCCATAGGAGAAATCCAAATTCTAAAAAATAGAATAGAGGAATACTTTGAAAGATACACTTAAAACAAACTATTTTAAGTGGATTCACAATTTTAAAAAATTATTTAAGTAATTTTTAAAATAAAACTTGCCTAAAAAACATACAACACATGTCTTAAGAAAATTCACGGAATGATATAGTGCATGACCATTACTATATGCAATTACAATATTCACATAAATTGATAAAAAAATGTACATATTTTTCATTGAAAATTATCTTAGATATAATAATTATAAATTTAGAATTTATCTTTAAAATAAATTAAAAGAAACTCAAAAATTTAAACAACAAAATAAATTTTAACATAATATAGGTTTTTGAAAATGAATGTTTTTCTTTCAAAAATATAATTTTTAAAAACATAACCATTTGAAAATAAATTCATCTTTACATATAAATTTGAAACATAAAGATCATATATGTTGTGGAAGAAAATATGACCCTTTTCACAAAACAAAAAACCATATTTTAACATAAATAATAACTTGATAGAATATAATTTGAAGAAATAAAGATTTTATAAATAATTATTTACCTTACTAATTTAAATATAAAAATTTATATATTATAGAAAATGTTTAATCATCATTTTAAAATAAGGGATTCTATAAAATAAATATTTGTACCTTACAAAATATAATTTTGAATAAATATTTGTAAAAGTTTAAATGATTCCTTTACTTTTATTTGTAGAAGACTAATTCTTGTTGGAAAATGATTCAATCTCCCTTACTACTAATGTTTCCCAAACTAGAAGACATAGAAAAGAAAAAAAACAAAGCCTTCCTCTTGTGAAAAACCTTGGTCAACAAAGCCTAACTAGAAAATCTCTCGCTTTAAAACCTCTCGACAGACACACATACATGTAAATACTCCCAACAAAAAAACAGAATATGGAAAAACACAATTTATTGGCTGCTGAAGATGTTGGAGCACCAGTACAAAACCGTTCAACCAACAATCAACAATCTTAGTTTCCACAGACCAAAACTAGTGAAAGAAAAATAAATGAAAACTAGTTCTTGTCCACATCAATACCAATAATCGGTTTATACAATGAAGCAATCCCGAAAAGAAATAAAAATAGTTATATTAGTGGCTGACGGTGAATAGTTTATTATTAACCAAGCATGAAAAAAATTCCATGTAGACAAAAGAGTTATAATATGTAATTGATGTCAGTTTCAAATTAATTAAAATATTGATTAATGCCGTTGAAATCGTTGGAAAAAGAATCAAAAATCAATTTCTAGTTTTAATCAATCATTAAAAACACAAAACAAAAACATTGACAAAAACACGTTCGATTTAAGACCATAATTTAAGACAATGATAAATGGGTATAAGAAAAAACAAGATTGCCAACTTGATTTGGACACCCTAAATTAAATATGCATCTACCTTCAATATACTTGAAAATATCACTAGAGGAAAAATGGTCATTTGCGGCAGGTCAGGGGCTCGTCGTAAATAACCCGTCGAAAGGGGTCATTTGTGACCCGTGGGGGGGGGGGGGGGGTAAGGACTCGTCACAATAGGTTTGGCGTGAAATGCATACCAAATCGTGAGCAAGGGTTTTTGCAACGCGTTCCAATTCCCATCGCTAATACCCAATGGTGGTTTTTAGTATTTGTGACGGGACAAGTATCATGTCAAAAATACTCTTTCGGCAGGTACTTATTTGCAATGGGCCTGTAGCAAATAACATTTTAATGACCCACTGTAATTAATGCGGCAGAGGGAATTTGCGACGGGCCCTGTCACAAACAAGCTCATCGTATATGATCTAACCTATATATACCACCATCAGTTTTTTCTCTCATTTTACTCCTTTCTCAACATCTCTCTCTATCTCTTCTAGAAAATTTTGTTCTTAAACTTTTCATAGTTTAAAATTTTAAATCAAAGCATAATTAGCGACTTTGATACTATGAAAACTTTAGTTTCAGGGTATTTATATATTTTTTATTATTTAGTTAATTTATTTTATTTTCAATTATTTATAATTTTTGTTAATTAGATGTAATTTAATTAAATTAGAATTATATATTTGTTTTTTCAATATTTATTCTTATGAAAAGTTATATCTATGTGTTAATTAGTAATGAATTTAAATAATTAAAAATAATTTGAAATAATTTGTAATAAATTGTAATAAATTGTAATTATTAGTAATAAATTGTAAGAAATTATAATAAATTGTAATAAACAGTAATAATTATAAATAATTTTTAATAATTAGAAATAATTAGGAATAATTAAAATAATTAGTAATAATTAGGAATAATTAGGAATAATTAGGAGTAAATAGTAATAATTTGGGATAATTAGTAATAATTAGGAATAATTAGTGATAATTAGAAATAATTAATAATAATTAGGATTAATTAGTAATAAATCGGATTAACAAGTAAAAATCAATAGTAAGTAGTATTAATTAGTAATAATTATTAGTAATTAGTAATAATTATTAATATTTAGTAGTAACTAGTATTAATTAGTAACAATTAGTAATGATTAGTAATAATTAGTAATAAATTGAAATAATTAGTAATAAATTGTAGTAATTAGTAATAAATTGTATTAACTTGTAATGAATTGTTATAAGTTGTGATAAATTATAATAATGTGAAATAATTAGTAAAAATTAGCAATAATTAGAAAGCATTCGTAACAATTAGAAATATTTAGTAATAATTAGTAAAAATTAGAAATAAATACCAATATTTAGTAATAATTATCAATAGTTATGAATAATTAGTAATAAATTGTAATAATTAGTTATAATTAGTAAAAATTGTAATAATTAGTAATAATTAGGAATAATTAGTAATAATTAGGATTTATTGTAATAACTAGTAATAATTAAGAATAATTATCAACAATTAGTAATAATTATTAATAATTAGAAATAATTATCAATAATTAGTAATAATGAGGATTTATTAACAATAATTAGTAATAATTATAAATAAATTTTAATAATTAGAAATAATTAGTAATAATTATAAATTTTTAGGATTAATTAGTAATAATTAGTAATAAATAGAAAAAATTCATAATAATAAGAAATAATTAGTAATAATTAGTAATAATTTCCAATGCTTAGTAATAAATTGTAATAATTAGTATTAATTTGTAAAAAACGGTAATAATTAGTAATATTTTATAATAATTATTAATAATTAGGATTAATTAGTAATAATTAGGATTAATTAGTAATAATTAGTAATAATTGGGATTAATTATCTATAATTAGTAATAATTAGTAATAATTAGTAATAATTAAAATTAATTACCAATAATTAGTAATAAGTAGTAATAATTAGGATTAATTATAAATAATTTTTAATAATTAAAAATAAATTGCAATAAATTGAAATAATTAATAGATATTCGTAATAAATTTAATAATTAGCATTAATTAGTAATAATTAGGGTAATAATTAGTAATAATTAAAAAAATTGTAATAATTAGAAATAATTTGTAATAATTTATAATAATTTGTAATAATTAGTAATAATTATCAATAATTAGTAATAATTATAAATAATTAGTTAAAAATCTACTAATTAGTAATTATTAGAAATAATTTGGTTTAATTAGTTATAATTAGGATGAATTAGAAATAATTAGGATTATGTATCAATAATTTGTAATAATTAAGATTAATTATCAATAATTACTAATAATCAGTAATTATTAGAACTAATTATCAATAATTTGTTAATAATTGGAAATAAATGGTAATAATTAGAAATAATTAGTAATAATTAATATTAATTAGGACTCATTAGTAATAATTATTAATAATTTTTAATAATTAGAATTAATTAGTAATAATTAATAATATTTCAGATTAATTAGTAATAATTTTTATTAATTATAAATAATTTGTAATAATTTGTGATAATTATAATTAATTAGAAAAAAGTAGTAAAAAGTAGAATTAATTAGAAATAATTTGTAATAATTAGTTAAAATTATTAAAAATTTGTAGAAATTATTAATAATTAGTAATAATTATTAATAATTTGGATTAATTAGTAATAAATCATAATAAATTCTAGTACATTGATAAACTGGCACAATTTCTAGTGGATAGGCGACATTCCTTTTGATCGACGCCCCAGATCCTTGCAACTTTCTCCCACGGAAATTTTTATTAATAATCTTCTCATATATACATTGGAGACAATTTCTCACAGTGATTTAAGTCAGAGAAAGTTTCAAGGCGGTGAGTCCTCAGACAAAAGAGGCTCTTTTTCCCAACAACTCATCCCTTGCAACTTTCTGCACTTAAATCACTATGAAATGTCTTGTCTAAAGTACAAATATTCATTTCCGTATACACGTGCATAGAGAGCAGCACAATGAGGCCTCCTTCCTCTCTATCATCGGGTATAAAAAAATAGATATTCACACGTTGGAGCATAATTTTCATAGTGATATTAGTTGCAGAAAGTTGCAAGGGGATGAGTCGTTGGGAAAAGAGTTCCCGCCAATCCATTGTAAATTGTCATGCCCGTAATTTACAATAATTAGTAAAAAATAGATAAAATTATTAATAATTAGTATTAATTTTTATAAATGAGCATAGACTAGTATAAAAAATTAAAAATAGTATAAATAAATTTTAAATAATTGAAATTATTATAAATTTTTAGAAAATAGAATTTAACTATCCTTTATTTTTTGGATAGTGTTTATCTTATATCTAACTATATTAAAAAACTAATTATTTCATATTTTTTTGAAAAATATTGAAAAAGGAAGTCGATAACAGTCACTATTAGATTATCATGCTTTGATAAATGAACATAGAAATACAAATGGTTCTGGTTTAAATCTCATATATATTTTGGGTGTTCAAGATTTTTTTATCATTTGCATCATAAAAATAAAAATTTGTTTTATAAGGGAAAATTAATTTTCCTTGTAAAAAATGTGCTCTGAGGATATATGAAACATTTGACAATGTTAGAGGTTATTTATTACATTTTGGTTTTCAACTTGATTATGTTTTTTGGTATCAACATTGTGAACATAGTTCTAGAGAAGAAACTAATAATTTGGTTCTAGATCCACCACAATTTCAAAATTTAGTACATGATGTGGCAGGTCCATTTGTTCAATAAACTGAATCTCAGGAAGATATTGATTTAACTCTTAAGTTGGATCCATCTCATTTATACGAGATGTTGTGGTCCGTTGAGGATTCCATATATCCTAGTTGCAAGATAAGAAAGTTTGAAGAATTTGATAAATTTATGGATATTAAATCAGATAATGGAATTTCAAATAGTTGTTTTCATCAGATTTTCTCATTGCTAAAAATGCCACTACCTGAAGGAAATGTGTTGCCTAAAATTTACATGAGAGAAAGAAGCTGGTTCGTAATTTTTATCTTGGTTATCAGAATATTCATGCATGTTCAAATGACTGCATATTATATTATGGTGAAAATGATTTATTGGATAATTATCCAACATGTGGAAAATCAAGGTATAATGAAGCTCAACCTGGGAAGTCTAGATTTATTCCTGTAAAACAATAAGATATTTTTCACTCACACCCAAATTGCAGCATTTATTTTTTTCTCAGAACAAAAAATCATTGATGTCATGGCACAAAACCAATATTTCAATCGGTAAAAGCTTAAATCATCTCTCTGATGGCGATTCATGGAATCATTTTGACCAATTGAATCTGTATTTTTCTTTAGTAGCCCGAATCATGCAATTTGGTCTTTCTACTAACAGTTTCATTCTATTTGGTTCTAATGGTTGTCAGTGTTTATGTTGACATGTCTTTATAACTCTCTACAATTTACATCCATAGATGTTGATGAATGATCCATATATCTTTTTGATCTTATTAATTCTAGGTCAACTGAAAAAACAATATTGATGTGTATTTGAAACAAGTGATTGATGAGTTAAATTCTCTTTGGAGTAACAGTGTCAGTATATCTGATGTTGTTGCAAAAAAAAACTCCTACTGAAAGCTGCATTGATGTAGACAATTAGTGACTTCCCATCATATGTCGTATTATCTATCTGGAGTACACATGGTCTAAAATCATGTTCGTACTATTTGAGAGAAAACAGAGCGTTTATGATCATCAATGGGGAAAACCCTATTTTTTGGTCCATCACTTGTTAGACGTGATTCATATTGAGAAGAAACATTTTGATAATTTATTTCATATAGTTCTGGGGACACTAGGTAAGTCCAAAGATAATGTAAATGCATGATTAGATCTTGCTCAAATTTGAAAGTGACCAAAACTTGAATTGTTTAAAAATGTCAAATAATATATTTTAACGAAGACAAAATAGCTTATTCACTATACAAAGAGATTCACTTATTATTTTGTTAGTGGATTCCAGATTTGAGACTTCCAGTTGGTTATGCTTCCAATTTGGGAAGATGTGTCAGAAATGGTCATATTACCATATTGAAAATTCATGAATGTCATGTTTTAATTTAAATACTTCCGCCATTGGATTAAGAGGATTATTAAATCCTATGATTTGGGATGCACTAATAGATATGTCATATTTTTTTCGAGATATTTTTGTATCGACAACAGACTACGATGTAGTATGCAAATTACAAGGAAATATGGTTTAAATTTTCTATAAACTAGAAAAAATCTTCCCACTATGATTGTTTGACTCAGTAGAACATTTGATATTACATTGGCCATATGAAACAAAATGTTGAGGTCCAGTATAGTTTTTATGGATGTACCCATTTGAGAGATTCATCTAGAAGTTGAAAAAAGTTATGTAACAAAGCATCAGTAGAAGGCTCAATTGCATAAGATTATTTTCTAAGGGAAATTACTTTTTTCTGTTCTCATTACATTCTATCTGAATATCCCACAAAACAAAACAATATGAGCCTTAATGAGGGAAATTTTGATGATGACATGAGAAATCATTTATCAGTTTTCAATCAGTGCAATTTTGTCATTGGTGGCGTTCATGAATGATGGATTTCACATGATAAAAATCACATAGCTCATACATATATTCTTCTCAACTATGAATAAATGAAACCATTTGTATTGTGAGTGCTCATATAACTTATTCTATATTTTTTTAATAGAATATTAATCTTATTTTATTTGTAGGTTATATGATAATCATATTAAAAAATAGTTTCCACAAATTATAGTAGCTACTCTTGAAGAACGTCATCAACATTATTTTCCCAACTGGTCTCAAAAACAAGTACCATTAATTATTTTTAATTTCACATAAAAAATCAATTTAATACTTGTTATAGAGATAATTGTTTTACAAATTTTTAGGTATCTCAACATGAGGAAAAAATTGATAATTGATTGTGTGTATTGAGTAACCCACCATCCAAAATGGTTAAATCTTATAGTTAATATACGGTGAATGGTTTTTGATTTCATACACATGCATATGGGTAATCAAAAAACAATAATGAATAACTATGTTTTCTTGAGAGGATCTCATCATAGAGAAACTGAATTTGACTTTTATGAAATTCTAGAATAAATAATTTAATTGTGTTATCTAGGATAACATTATATAAAATGTTTAAATCTCACTGGTTGAATACCTAGACAGGCTTTCATTTTCATCCAATCCATGGAATCGTTGATATTAAATATAAAAGTCTTCTTGTTGTAAATGAACCCTTTTTATTAGATAATCAGGTTCATCAAATTTATTATGCCAATTACTATGCTATTTAAGGGAGTTGGGTGATTGGTGGAGCATAAAAAAAATTAAATCTCAAGATAATTAGTTTACATAATGTGAATGTGGTTCCACTGAAGTGAAAGGAATTGAAATTTTTCAAGAGATTACTCTGAATCCATCTTTTTCATGAAGAGACATGAATATCATTGATGACACACCAAAATTAAGGGCCAATGGTGATGATGATGTGAATGGTGTAACAACAGAATTTGAAATGATGAGAGAAGATGAAACAGAAACTAATATGTGAATTGATGATGCTGAGGAGGAAGATGAAGACATTAACATTGACAGTTATGAAGATGAGGATTAAGATGAACATTGAAAAAGTTAAATGATGGTTATAATCATAAATAGTTTATATCTATATATAATAGTTTTTTTCATATATTTTTTAACAACAATCATTTCTTGTTTCACATGGATGGGGATTTGTATCATCTGTTGTAGGAGGCTGATCTACCTTTGGATGAGTAGGATGTCAGATCATCGGACCCTCAAAATGTTGTCGGTTCAGGGGGAACTCAGAGGGGGCATGATCGTGCCAGACTGAGGATTCTCGATCCTATCCCCAAGTGATGTCCACATCTTGGGTTCAATCCATGCACACAGAGGTATGTTTATCTGTGTATTTTGGTTATTTTTCATTAATTTATTTTTATTCTAATTTTTTGATTAATTGTTAATTTTTTCCTAGCTTTATGCATATATCTGTTGGATTTTGGAGAACTATAATGCACAATTATTTTTCGGATGCATGGGTGTTATGGGATCAAATCCCCTTTGATGTACAACACCACATTTTCAAGCATTGGAAGGTATGTAAATACATATTATTTTTTTTGAAATTAATTTAATTAATAACATGATATAATAAATTATTTGATGGTTTTATTATATCCCATTGATGAAAGAATTTGAGACTCTATCTAGAAGGCGCGAAAGGGAGATATGCGTCTGTGTTGCACTCTCTTTTTTACACAATTTGAATTGGAAAGCAATGGAGAAAGAAGAAGTCACAGAGTTTGATAGGACATGTCGCATCCACCGACCAGATTATATTTTATCTAATGTTTGGGATGGATTATGTACACACCAGTTGAGTAGGTTTTTTCAGAGTAGATCATCAGTTGGTCGGAAAAATAGACGGAGATAGGAGGTGAAACCGAGTAGGTAGTCATACATTTAGTAAACATAGGGAGAACATGGTAAGTACATTTTTTTAAATATTGTATATAACATTAAATGTATATGGTTTATTTTATTTTCATATTGGCAATCACAAAACCCAATATTACAGAGTAAAATGTTTATAGTTGGATGTACGGTGATCTAGAAACGTGAGAGATAATAGGTGCTCGCCAGTGTCAGATTGTTTTCTGTATAACTTCTTTTTGAGTATTAAATTTAACTAAAAATAATATTTTAACTATTTTAATTATAAATTGAAATTGAAGGATCCATATGTGGTTGTGGTGTCTAATACACATGGTGAGAGTAAGACCGATACCGATGGTCACACAAGTGCCCCCTGATTTAATGAGATGTCATGGATGCAGGCAACCTAGTATAAATTTGAGAAAGGCTGAGTTGTTGGTATCAGCTCTAGATTGGATCTTGGAGTTTTCAATGGAACCTATGTGATGTTGGGGTCCAGCTCGAGATGATCTCACGAAGAGCCATCATCATCTCATACAAAGTTTTAGGAGGACTTGCGAGCTCAGAGTGAGCTTATCAGAACTATGTGTAGGGAGTTGGTGGTGATTTGTCAGTGGCAGCAACAACAATTGGAAGAATTCATAGGACAACAGCAACAACAGCAGGATATGATAGATGAGATGCATTAATCGTGGAATCAGTAGTAGTAGGGGAATATTGAGTACATGCGATGTCTAACTCGCAGTTTTGGGATGAGGTTTCATCCACCATCTCCTCCAGCTCCTCCAATCAACCCTCCCCCTCAGTGATGTATTTTTATTTTATAATGAAACATTTGAATGCATTTTTTTGTAATATTATCTATTTAATGTTTTAAATAGTTCTTTTTTATAATGTCTTGAATATGAATGTTTTTATTATTTATTTAATTTTTTATTATATAAATTATTTTATTAATTAATTTATATTTATATTTTTGTGAATACTGTGGATTTTATTATATAACTAATATTAATATTATTATTTCATTAATATTATTAATAATTTTATTATATTATTTAATTACTTTATAATTAATTTTATCTTACAAATATTATTATTATTTCATTGATATTAATTTTAAATTATTGTTATTATTTTTGTTTTATAAATAATTTTATTATATGAATATTAATATTATGATTTCATTTATATTAATATTATATCATTATTAACATTATTTTGTTTTATTTATTTTTTTGAACTGTTTGCGATGGATCGTCACCATTACCTGTCGAAAACACTAATTGCAACGGTCCGTCACAAAAGGGATTTTTTTTAATTTTTCAGAGTATTTGAGATGGTCTCTCACAAATAATAATTGTGATGATCTATTCCAAAAAAATTCTAAAAAATATAAGAGAAATATTTTTGATGGGTGGTCGGCATGTTGCAAATAGTTTAAAAAAAATCATTGAACTCATTTGCGATTGAGTAACTGACCAACACAAATAATAACTTTTCGTGATGTTCCATCGTAAAAGATAATATTTGTGACGCCCTTTTCTACAACAGGTCATTTTTGATGGACCCCCCATCACAAAAGATAATTTGCAACGAGATCCCGTTGCAAATGGCCCATCGCAAAAAGCCCTTTTTCCAGTAGTTTATGAAGAACAAGAGGATGATGAATATTTCTCCATGATAACAACCCTTAATCCACATTAAGACCTTCTTCAGCGTTTGAAACCCCTAATGCGGTTGAATCACCTTTGGACCATTGATCAACACATCGAGAAATAAAACCCTTCATCTTTACTTGATTTGTTAAAAATACTCCTCTTCCATGCTCAAACCTTCATCCAAGGATGAGTCCTCTATTCAGTGTTTGAACATCCCTCGACATCAACTCTAGAGAACTCAGCCTCCCCCTTACACATTGAAATCCTCGATTTTGGTTTCCCCCAAAAATGATATCTCACACTCCCTTGTCCAATTATATTAGTTTTCTTTTATCATTTTTTATATTTTAACTTAAAATAATATTATAAATTAAAATTAAAAAATAACCTCTTTATCATAATTATTATATTAATTTAATATATTAAAATTCTTAATTTATATTTTGTCAAAATTAATATTACACATTTTTATAATTATCCCATTTTTGTATTTTAATATATTCATGAAAAATGTATTATTTTAAAAAAAATAATTAAAATATTTCATTAATTATTTATTTTTGATTTTAAGTTCATTAACATTAAATTTTATTTATTTATCATGTATTTATTTTCATATTTTATATTTTATAATATTTTCATAGTTTAGTATATTATTATACTAATGAGTTTATAAAAAATATCATAATTTAAATATTCATGACCCAAATTTATAACTAATACTAAAAATTTATATTCAATTTATTTTTTGTAATTTCATATTCCAAATAATTATAGTTAGTTGTTATTCCCTATAAAATATAATCCCTTTTAAAAAAAGTTTATTTAATATATTTTATTTCTTTTCAAAAGTAATTTTTATTAAAAATATTTAAATATTTCATGTTATCATTTTTCCCTTTCAAAACAATTTAACATTATATTTTATTATTTCAATATTTTAAATTTGTTTGGGCAAGGTGAGGAGTTAGTATTTAGGGAATATTTTCTCCTGAATCATTAATCAACTAGCTAGTTAGAAAGGAAAATCCATGTCTCGATCCAGTAGGGGTTTCCTTTCCGACTCAGTGATTACTTTTAAATTTGTTTACTTCTTCCCTCTTTATAGGTGGCCAAGAAGCCTTATCAATGAACTACAAGGTTCGATAAAGAATTTCATATGTACCCAATATGTGTATGAAATGAATTTGATAACTATTTCATGAATGTTTTCATCAATACTATTGAAAAGGGAGGACTTGGAATTAATGATTTAAGGATCCTCAATGATTGGATTATTGGGAAGTTTACATAGAATCTCCTGAGGTAAAATTATTGGAATTGTAAATTTCTATTAAGAAGGATCAAAATGAAGTTGATGAATGGATACACTCATCACCTTGATTCATCTGTTTGGAGAACAATTATGAAGTCCTTTAATCACATTATGCAGTATACAATTTGGAAAGTGAGTAAATAGTCTAGTCTAATTATTGGAGTACCTTATGGCTTAGCATCCATATAAATTGCACCGTCACTGTTCCCATATATAGATCTAATATGTCTATTACTGATCTATGGCTGCATGTCAACATTACTGAGTGTATTGTTCCACTTCAAACCAAGATGAAGATAAAAAATTACTCTTTTAAGGATGTGGATACTCTGGTATGGATTCCCAACAGGAATGGTAATTTCAATGTGAATTAATTTTACAAGATGTAGTGTGATGGATCTTCTCCACAACCAACATTGATTTAAAAATTCAAGGTACATTTTATTCAACCCTCAAGATTTCTTCCTCTTTGGAAGATATGGAAGAAAATTATTCCCATGAATTATCAATTAATGAGGGATGCACAATATATTGTCTCAGCAAGTCAATAATTCATGAGGGGTTCATAAAATACACTAAACCTCTTTTTTTAATGTGGATTTACACAGGACCTCTAAAGGTATGTTGGTAGTCTGTTTGGGTAGGAACTGTGCACTAATTGGTCATGGAGACATAAATGTTGTCAATCGACTAATCTAGATAGAGAGACCAGGTCTATAATTTATTTTTGGAAACAACTACATAACTTTTTACTTCTATGTGGTAGGCATAAAATTCTATAGTTTTGAAAAAAATTCCGCCCTCACTATACAATGATACTATTATAATTGAAAGGGACATTTTTGCTACTTTAGATGTCCAAACTAGGGCCAAGAGTAACACTTTTGAAGACCTAAACATTAGGAGAACACTATGTGTTATGGTATGATCCAAACAAGCACTTATTATCAAAAAATTTCATTGGATTCCTCCTCTTAACTTATGTATCAAGATAAATGTTGATAGTGTAGCAGCAGGTATGTTAGGGCCCTTAGGTTGTGGGTGTGTTTTTTTCACCCACTGTGTATTTTTCAAGGGATTCATTTATCATTTTGTGGGAGATGGTTTTTCTTATGAATATTAACTATGGGCTATGATCTATACTATTAAATATGTTTTACAGTATAACTAGAATTATTTATGGATGGATTTTGACTATGAAATTGTAGTGAGGGTGTTAAAGAGAAGAACCATGGATGTTTCTTAGTGGATCTTGCCTCATTCGATTCAGTGCTTAAACTAGGTAAAGCACCTCAAATTGATTGTTCTACATTCCTATAGGGAACCCAATCAGGTGGTGGTCATTTTATTAAAGTGGGTGGTCATGGATATGTTAAGGTTGTAGTCTTTGAGATCCCCAGATTATTAGACACCGTTGATGGAGGTAGAAATGTGGGAGTGATTCATTATCATATCTGCAAAACCACTTATAAATCATGAATTGCCTTTTTTATTTAATAAATTTTTGGACTGGTATTTTCCGGATCCCAGATCTTCTTGGTAAAATAGGCATTTATTAATAATTTAAAAATATACTTACATATAATTTATGTAATAATATTTTTCTTGAAAAGTATTAATATATTACAAAATTCAATATTATTTTAAATATTTCTTATTATTTTAAGAAAGATATATTTTTTCAAAGAGAATCATGTTTCTTGAAAAATAAATTGATATTTTATAATATAAATCAAGCCTTATTTTAATAACACATAATATTTTATTTTATAAAAAACCATTCATAGTTAGTTTTAAATTAAAATCAAACTATTAAATAAATACTTATTAATATAAAATTACTATTGGTATTTCTTGGGATTTGAAAAGGTCTAAGCTAAAACGTCCAAAACCACAGTAATAGAAAGTCTGAGTAGAAACCACCTAAACTACAATGATAAATGGTATGAGATAAAATACCCTAAACTACTATGATAAAAGGTATGTTCTAAAAGACCCTAAACTACAATAATAGAAAGTCCAAGATAAAAGAAAAAAACTAAGAAACATCAATGATTTAATATGTATGAATGGAAAATAATGTATTTCCCACAATATGGGCTTGGAAAAAATTAATATATGATCACCAATCCTATTGGCATCAAAAAAAGATTGATAACTCCCAGTCTAGGACATATATTCTACCTAAATTATCCTTTTATGAATCAGGTAGTCTCATGATAGTTGGAACAAAAAATATCAATAATTAATCTCAAAAGGGTGGGTATTCATGAGTATTTCTCAAGATGAATATATTAGAAGTTCATCATTCAAATACAGGAATTCAGGTTTACTTGATATTATATAAAGGATTGGTATTTTTTCCAATTCATATAACATTGGGCCTAGAGAGTGTCATTCGTATTATGAAGGAAATAAAAATGGACAACAACATAGAGGTTTAGAAAAACCATTCAATGATACCATGTGATAGGAGGAATCTCTACATTTCAGAGTCTCTCCAAGATTACCATCTAAAAAAGAATGTACATCAACGATTGAACTACAGTAAGATTCAATTGGCTGATATGACCAAGTTTTCAAGAGTCTGGAAAGAAGTTTCAATTTAATTCTAAAGTTACACTCACACTACCTCTTCTACTTCTGCCCATGGATAGAGAGTCTTGACTAAAGTAGTAATATTGTAAACTCTTTTTTGAGAGGTTTCCAATGAGGATGATGATAATGTGAGGTTAGACATCAGGAGAGCTATGATTTTCTCATATCTCCATGGTCCAAGCATCTATATTGTCTGGAATATTAGATATAAACTAAATACTCTACACCACTAACTATATGGCCTCCTTTATCTATTTGGTAAGGGGAGGATCGTCCTTAAGACCCCACAATACCCACTCATTGGTGTCCACATATTGTCGAGTCAGGATAATTTGTATCATAATTTTCTACATTGGTTGAATATCGCAGCCATCCTCCCCTCAAGTCATTAAATAGATGATGAAGGAATTCCCCTTGGTCATGTAATGTTTCCAAAGGAGTCTTAATAATCAAGGTGTGAATATACTACTAGATCATCTTGTTATGTGTCTAAGCTTCTATGAATGATGGGTTGGACATTCCAAAATGAGGAACAATCAGTTGATTTGTAATGGAAATAGGATAGGAGGTTACACATATCCTCCCCTCAATAAAATAATCACACATTGCTTGTACCAGAGGTCTTATTTCCTCAAAAAATTACATCCCACTATCAGGGTATTCATTGCAGGTACTAGGATGCTTCCTTGAAGTATCTCCCAAGTCTTGGATTATCTCCATCATCTCCATAGACAAAGGGGATGGAAATGAAAATGGTCATTAAATATGGTGGACCAGTCAGATTACCACACCACTTAGGTAGACCACTACAAAAGCCTGAGAATAATCCTGAGTAAGAAAGGTCAGATCCTCAACATAATGAAGCAAGATCTCAGTATTAGTATATTTTTTGGCCAACATAATCCAAAACTATCAGATGATCTTGGGGATTCTCTCTCTTGGCACACCAGCTGAAGGAATTGGGAGAACCTTTGGGTGAAACTAAACTAACATAGAAAACTGATAAGGGGTCTATAGATCACCGATGATTAGGTCATCCATCCTAACTGTAAGAACCCCATACAAAAGGGAGATATTGTATAATCTTTCATCGATAGAGCTATCCCCATTAATAAAAATTGGTCTGATCATTTTAGGATATGTTGTCAAATCAGAGCTATAGTATCGACTCAAATTATCAGTAACATCGTTATAGCCTAGTGATATCGGCTCAAACCTAGATATGTTCAGAAACTTGGGATGAGATAAGGCACTAGGGATCCTAGTGGCATTATAATATTCAAAGCAATGTAATTTTTCCCCTATATGGAAAAATAAAAACTAGAAAGGACCAATGATCTTATAGGGGATGTTGGCTCACTGAATGTGGTCTATAGTGTTAGTAAAGGAATGAAAGGGTTGAAACCACTAGATTAAGATTGAATCCCTCTACAAGATGTGATATCATCACCAACATATTGACACAAATTCTTGAACATTCATCCTTGCTGGGAAAAGACACACATTCAGGAACATGGCCATGAAACCAGTCAGCCTACGTATTGGAGAGATCTATGGCTTCACTCGATGCCCCCATGAACTATGATCCCCAACATTCAAAATGGACCAAATCAAATCGATACAATCATGAACATTTTGGGAATAGATTTTATGGGGGTGTGTAGTAGTTAGCCTATCTCAACTGTGACTGATGATAATATTGATCCAATCTTTGAAAGAGATGAGAGAACACATAGTTATCTTCTTTTACAACTTTTTCATCATAACAATGATCATATTCCTTGTGAATACTAAAATATGTAAAGTATTTCCCCATACATCTTCACTAGGAAGGAACTCATCATACTTCTCTCTTAGAGGGTGTATCCAACTTAGTTGGTAGATATCCCATAGGCTGACTCCCACCTCACCATGAGTAAAATGGAATGAGTTGGTGCTAGGACACCAATGGATGACCAATTACCTTCAACAACTAGAATGGTCATAAATGATAAATTGAGAAATATATACTACATAAAAAATGTGGAAAACATATAACTGGTCATAAAACTCTAAACATATTTTCCTAAACCAGAATAACCACACCCATTCATCAGAAAACTTACCACCAGGATGGAGATCCCTTTTCAAGCTACATCTGCCACCTGAGTTGTTCATATAAGAGATGAATATAATTGAATTTCTCTAAGTTATATGTTTATAAGTGAAATCATAGCCTTCTAGACCCAAGTGAGTGTTTTCCAACATATAAGACAACCCTTGGGATTGATCTGTGACCTTAGGCCATCCTTTGAAATGTTCATCCAAATACAATCATGTGAAGTTTCACAACTAGAAAGATGGATGATTGATGTCCAAATGATAAATGAAAACTTCTTCTAGGTATTCAACCTATATAGAAGAAGCTGGTGTGATAACGGGTAATTTTGGAGTTCAAATAGAAGAATCCATTTCAGAACCATGTTATCAGAATTCAAGCAGTATTGGGGGTTAGCATTATAGTTTTTGGAAATCATATCCCTTTGATTAGACATAGCATAGGAACTATTATGAGTGATGGAATCCATACAAAGAAAATAAGTGGAATATGTCATATTGAAAAAAAATCTTTTCAATGGAATAGAATAAACTAGTAGCATCATGTGCATTACATGAATCAACAAAGGTATTCAGGGATCAAAAAAATGAATTGATAATCACCTGAGTCGTGAAGATCTAATGGATTGCATAAACCCGAAAGGCACTGCATAACCACATGAACCATTGCGAGAATCATGATCATGTGATACAAACATGGCCATTCAAGCCAAATTATGATAAAACGATCACAATATCAATACAATAGATCCAAATAAATCCCTAATACGTTCATGCATCCCCATATGAAAAGTTCAAATAATTACTGAATATAAGTTTATGTTAGATTCGAATGGATGCCTGGGAAAAGGAAGTATTGAAAATTATTTCTCAAGAATACATATCACAAATAGATATTTCAATCATTTCTTGTGAGAAGGTCTTCCAACAAGGTCATGTGATAGAAGCAGGACTCAAGAGCTCTGGAGAGTTGATCAGACGGTGATTTAACCCCTCTCTACTCCCCTACTTATAGAGAATTTTTTAGGATACCAAACATTTTTGGGAAGATCGAGAAATACCCAAGACACAGATTGGTGGTAACACAAAAGACTCCAGAGGGAATTTACTTCTCTTTGAACCGATCCCTTTTCCTCATAGACATCACTCCTAAGGGGGGAATTTGTTGACTCCCACCAAATGGGCATAAAACAATTCATGAAGGAAGAAATACGTGAATATGGGAATTATTTTCCCCACAAAAAAGTAAGAAGAAGGTGGACAAGATCATGTAAATCATGTGTACCTCTAGGTGATATGTGATCGCATGACATGACGATGGTCATGCAGATGGTCAGACGTTGTACATTGAATACAGAAAACCCAATGAGGTCCCCTTGAAAAAGCCTTCATGTTCTTAAAAAGTCATACTAGACACTCATTGATCATGTAGAGGTAGAAAAATAAGATCCCCTAGGTCATGTGACTTGTTAAACTACATATTCCTAACAAACCATCTAAAAATACTTGGAAAATAAGAGGAAAATATCCAAAATTTGTAAGCCACTTATGGACGTAGATTTCATATGATGCATCACTGATAGGTAGATTTATTTTCTTTGACAACACTCATTCAACTCATGAGATCCCCAAACTTTATAAAATAAAAAATACATAAAAAGGGGAAATATGGGAGCCTCTTATGGTCATAAAACTCAAGATACATGCCCAAGATGGTTTTAAATCATCAAAAACTCCCTGAGATTTGTCCCCATCACCGCAAAAAAGCATGTTGGTGTGTTTTGATCATCAAGAAAAGGTCCTTGGAAATGACCAGGAGACCTTACACTCCCCCTTTTTCTTTTTCATACAAGAAAAAGGGTTTTTTCCATTAAGTGGTCAAGTATCTCCACATGACCTTTTATTGAACATGCGATAAATCATATATGGGGAGATTTATTTTCTTTGACAATAACAAATAAACCTTGAAAAACCCAAAAATTGATTATAAAATAATCATGGAATTGAAATGGAAAATGTGGGATCCTCATGACATCATAATAATCATGTGAGGAACCAAGAATCATGTCACAATACCCCATGAAAAGACAAATGGACCTCACGAAATCCCTTCGGCACGCTGACATTATCTTGTGAAAGAACCACTAAAAAGTCATCTTTGTCTCATGAAAGGTCCTAAACAAGTAATCTCATATCCTGTGAAATCCTTTTAGAAGGAATCCTGTTTTTAAGAATTCCCTTGGTGATGTTAGCCATACAATATGGAAGACCCTCGGCATGTTCGCATGATTCATAAATACCCCATTAATTTAAAATAATCCAATAACGGAGACAATGATGATATGGTCTCACAGTCAATCAAATCATGTGACCCCCCAGAATAGACTAGAAAAAGACCTCATGAGATCTCATCAAGGCCCTCCATTGACTTCTTTATGGATTTTTTCAATACATTCCATGAAAATTATTCCGGTAAATCTCTCAACCCAAATAAAACAAAAATACGTTTTCTTGGAACCTCGCACTAACACGTCCAAGAATCATAGTAGATTTATCGGAGTAGATTATCTCATGAATAAGAATGATTTCCAATAGGTAAGATCTTGTGAACAACCAAAGAGATAATGATGCATGCATATTCACTTTGTGTGATCACTCATAGATCATTAAAAGGGATTTTGGAAGGTTAGATGAAGAATATACCACATATATGCTAGATTTCACGAGTCATTAAACAAGCTAACACTAAAAAAATATAATTAATTTGTAATAAAATTCCAGAAAAAAGACTAAATATATGGGAAATATTTGTTAAGAACGTACACACCAATATTCATACACTTCTCATAAACCACCTAGTTCACACAAAAATACCAAGACATGTCATCCAGATCTCATGACACACCTTTGGTATATTATTTAGATCATATGAAGTCCTATAGACATTTCAGAGAAAGTCACATAGAACCCCCTCTGGGTATGCCTCCCATGTCAGGAAAAACCCTTTTCACTCTCCATCCAGACCATGTTATTTCCCTCATACATGTATTTTGAATCATATGGAGAAATAAGTATATATTAGTTGAGTCTCAAGATAGAATCAGGACATGTAAACTTTTTCCCATGATGTCCTCCAAGTACAACAACCCAATCTCAAGATGTCATCTGGACATGTCATCTAGCTTTTGTGGTGCCCTACTAACATGCCATCCTAGATCATGCATCACCCTCCAATTATGTATCATTGACTATCATGATGCCCTACAAGTGTGTCATCCATATTCCATGATGACACCAAGGAAATTAATCCAAATCATGTGAATCCTTTTAGTAATGTCAATTGAGATGATGAGATGGATTCCAGGGTCAACTGAATAGGTATCAAATTTTCCTCCAGAAAATTCAGCCTTGATCATGTTACAAACTTTAGACATGATATCCAGGTTATGAAACATCGCTTTTAAAAGTCAACTGGATCATGTGATTTTATTTAGACATGTTACACATACATCCTCTAACATGTGAAGCAGGTTATCAAGGCGTGTTGAGTATAAAATCAACACATGTAAAAAAAGAATTATTACAGGTCAATCAGACACTTCAAGACATGAACAGATTATACAACCTATATCAAGGGAAATGTCAATGTGTAAGCCCTAACCAAATGAACTATGATAACATTGATTCCTTCCTTGACCAGGATACAAAGGATGCCCCTCTGAGGCCCAATCTCTGTATTAACCTACAAAAGGATTTCCTAGTACATAATTCCATCAGCAATAAGAAACGAGACTAATCATTTTCCTTCCTTTGTTTCTCAAACTGAGCATATATCATGTGAGATTATGTAGTTGTAATGATCATATCATTCACATTATAAGCCTCTAAAAAGAAAAGGGAAACCCCAGCGTGTAAGACCTGATCAAAAACATAATATGATATGTCTTGTATATAAGGGAAACATAAATGTGTAAGCCTCATCATTGAACTATGAGTACTATAATTTCTTCAACAACCAAGATACATATGAGACATCTCTATGAACCGAGTTCAAATGGGTATCAACTTCGGTGTAAGTCTTTCCATGTCTCTAACATTTCAACAATCATGACAAAATCTATACCACATGCTAATCATTATTTATCATTTTACAGCAGACTAAAACACCAATTAGACTATTATAACTCTAATTCCTGTTATAACTAGGATACATATGATGTATTTATAAAGCCCAAGCACCATATTAAATATCCCATGTGTTTTCCCAACTCATAAGTCCCACATATATATGTAGTGATATTGATTACCTTTAATCCTTTGTTTCTCACATCGAGCATGGATGACGTGGGACTAGGGAGTTGAAATGGGCATATAATTTGCATCGTGAATCTATACGAGCTTGGGAAACCTCAGTCTATGATCCCCAATAAGTTTCATGATATTATTACCTTCAAATAAGGGAATCTTCATTAGGGTCAGTCCCAAGGGTGTGAGAAAACTATGATAACTTTGATTCCTATCATAACCGAGATACGTAGGATGTATCCTCAATACTAAGGAATATATATTTGGTTCCTAAGAACCCACACATATGTCTTTTTTGCATGATGTTAAAATTTATGGGCTTTAAAAAAACATGTGAGCCTTGATTCCTATAATAAATAGGATAGATATGACACCTCGTAATGTCTCAATACCCTCTCCAAAATATTAACCTCCTCCCTGTATATAAGTAAACCTTTATGTGCTTAGTTAATTGACATTAACATATATGCAACTACCCATTACTAGGAAATGGATGATGAACCTTCTATATATACATTTTTATTCACTAATGAGATTCCATTCTATTTCATATAAAGGGGTTTCACCTATAATAATTTTGTTATAGAAATTGGTCCCATATCTATATTAGGAAGAGATTCTTGGACATATCTTTAAACTATAAGAGAGTCCCAACGTAAGGGATAAATCCCCCCCCAAAGGGTGTGACAAGCACATCCTCCCATCCTCTTGACCAATGTGAGTTCCTTAGTTTCATTGGTTCTGAAACCCCAACTAAACATATTCCTTTGGAAAGTAGTTTTGTAAACATTTATGGATCTGGAAACCCTTGGGAGTTTCCATTACGAATGAAAATAATGATCTAACATCAATAATTGTGCAATAAATCAATTCCCCCATAATCAACTATTATGAAAAATTGAATTCACCCCATTCGTTGCCCATTTCCATCAAAACAGACTCAATGTTCATTTTTAAATTAACACTTCATAATTAAATTATTTTATTATATTTTTAATAATATAATAATTTATTTCTTATATTGGTGTTCTGTTTTCACCGATATGGGGTTTTCTTTCAGAAATAACATGAATTGAGCTAAAGTAAAAAAGACAAAGGATCTTTATTGTTTCAGAATGTATGTAATAATGTTTACCTACTCATGTAATTGAATAAAGAAATTTCTAATATGTTTATAATATTGTATTTGTGATTTAAATTTTATTTCATTTAAATCATGTATTGGTACTTTATTTTGATTCTTTATAATATTGTTTCTCATGTTTTAGTGTGTTGATACAGCACACTACACTGGTTCTATAGTGTTCTCTAACATCACACTCCCGTATAGACCTTTATCATTGCTACAAAATACATTGATAAACTAGTCCTATATCAGTGATAAATAAAAGAGATGATAAATAGGGTCCTTTATTAGTGATTTTTAGCACTGATAAAGGACCCCTTTATCAGCACTTTCCTACCACTAATAAAATACTAGGGATTTTAATCATGCTCTGGTAGTCATCGCTTATCAAGCACCGATAATGACTATTTTCCCTATTATTAGCCAATTTTTAGTAGTACATCCAACATTAAATTCTATTGAGAAAGGTCTTATCATTCCTTTGAGTGTTTGGATAGACTTTTCAGATTCTCCCTCAAAATGGGGTTGATAGGCCATATTGAAATTCAATTTAGTCCATAGAGCATGTTGAATACTTTGAAAGAATTTTTAAGTGAACCATTGATCACAATTGAAAATTATTGAAAGATATACCCCATGACACCTCACCATTTCCTTTACATACATATTAGCAAGTAGATCAAGAGAGAAATCTACATGGACAGTGATGAAGTGGGTATTTTTGGAAATTTATTCTACCATGACCTCTATTTCATATCTTCCTTTAGATATATTTGGGAGACAATTGATAAAGTCTATGATTATGTTCTCCCATTTCTATATGGGGATTGTAAATGGTTATATTATCCATTTAGATTTTTTCTCAACTTTAACTGGCTGAAATACCAAGAACATTGATGGATACTCATAAATTTACCTATTTATGTTGTCCCACCAAAAGTTTTCTCAAATATCACTGTACATCTTGGTGATCCTAGGATGGATGGAAAAAGAAAAGATATATTTGTTATCCAATAGATATTTTGTTATTTTAGGCGATGAAGGCACACAAATTATAGTTCCAAACGGAAATAAACTTCTTTCATTGATGTGTAATTCATGAAGCTTCACTTCCTTTATTTCATTCACCTTATTTTGAAAATCCATATCATCCATTTTTATCTCTTTTATCTTATCATTCATAGATTATTGGGAAATAAACTTGGAATGATAGGATGTATATCCTACCATTATGTCTTCCAAATACATCCTTTTCATATCTAAGAAGATAGAGTCTTTCATAGTCAACATCATGGATAAATTAGCATGTTTTTTTGTTAAGAGAATTATCCACCATAGTCTCCATTATAGGATGGTAGTTAATAAAAAAATTGAAATACTCAATTATCTCCATCCAATTTTTTTGACACGTGTTCAGATCCTTCTATGAGAATATGCACTTCAACCATTTATGGTATGTATATATATCACATTTTTTACAAAAAATGAAGTGTCACTATATCTTCAGGTAAATGATTACTACAACTATCTCCAAGTCATGAGTAGGAAAATTCTTCTTATGGGACAATAAATACTGTGCTATATAAGAAATCCATTTTCCATTTTTCATGAGTTCACATCCAAGTAATTTTAATAATGGAAAACTATAAATGGAAAATACTTCCCTATTAGAGGGTAAAGGTAACATAGGTGAACTAACCAACCTTTCAGTTAATAGAAACTTTCTCTACACTATTTTGTCTATATAAACATAAAATCCCTTTCAAGTTAACTAGTTTAGTGGATTATAAATTCATGAAAATTTTTCCACAAACCTTCAATATTATATTGCTAGATGAAGGAAACTATGGATATAAATTATAGTAGTAGGATGTATAATCTCCTAAGTGTCCTTTTTCTTCCATGGATCTACTGATATTTCTTCAATGGTCATAATTTTCCCTAAGAATGCACCTTTTTGTAACTATAATTCACATTTTCTAATTTTAACAAATAACTTATTCTTCTTTAGAGTTTGTAATATAATCCTTAGATGATCCTCATATTCCTCATGAAAATTTGAATGTATCAAAATATCATCAATAGTGGATACCATGTACATATCAAGTTATTCCTTAAATTATCTATTCATAAAATCCATAAATTTGGATAGAGAATTAGTTAATAAAAATGGTATAAAAACAAACACATAATTCCCATATCATATTTAGAAGTTAGTGTTTTGGATTTGTTTTATTTGACCTTAAATGATGATTCCCAGATCAAAGATAAATCGAAGAAAATAATTGAGCTCCATTTTTCTAGACAAACAAATCACCAATCCTTAGAAAAGGGTATTGATTATTCACTACGATCTCATTAAGTTCTCTATAGTCAATTCATAACCGCATTGATCCATACTTATTCTTTAAAAAGAGAAGTTGGACTACCCAAGGATACACTCTTGGTCAAACAAAACCCATTCCCAAATGATCTTAAAGATTCCTATGTAATTCCTCTGACTCCACACATTCCATTATATATAGGGTCTTCGATATTCAGTTGGATATATGTATGTGTTCAATTAATAACTTGACTTCTCTTTCAAGGGGGTCCAAGTAAATCTTCAGGAAATAAATAAATGTATCCATAAATGATGGTAATATCTTTTGTCTCTATGATTTCTTTTTTCACTCCCTATTCTCTAATCATCTCAATAAAGAAGTCTATAGGTGGTTCTTCTAAAAACTTATTAGGCAATGATATATCTCCTTTGAAAATATCTCCATGTTTTCCATTCAATAACACAAAAATTTTATTTCTTCTTTATTTTATATTATAATTAATCATTAAGAGCCATTACATCCCTAGTATAGTGTATAATTCCACCATGGGAATAGAAAATATATTTGAGACAAGATTATACTAACCAAAGATGATACTAGTGTTTATAAACATCTTTTATGCCCAGATAATCTCTCCAAGAGTCTTAATTGATAACTATAATTCTAGTAGTTTTGAGTTTGATTCTATATTCTTTGTACACTTTTATTAAATTAAGTAATTCATAGAACAATATTTAATTGAAGTACTTTATATATTTGGGATCACAATGAGTATACTTTACACCACATCGATATGTGACTCAACATTACCTACGATGATTGAAAAACCACAACCTTTCTCTCTTCACCTCTGTTGATGTTGATGGTGTTTTCCATCCATTATCATATAATTTGGATATTGAATTTAAAATTTACCAATATATCCACCCTTGAAGCATTTAACTTTACGTTGTAATTTCACAACATTCCCCCTTTCATTTTCATTGATATGTTGAGTCTTTAGCTCTCTATGAAAATTATGAGTTGTATGGCCATCACATCCACACATATAACACTTTACACTCTTAATAAATCTATTCCTTTAATATTTCATCCAACATTTGTAACACATAGAAAAATGAACTTTCTTCCCTTCTCTTCTATGATAAAAATCCCACCCCAAGCTTCCCTCCATTTATATCTTCTTTTAATTAAGACTATATGACCAATGTGTTTCTCTAAAATCCATTTCTACCATCATATCACCCCATGAAACCTCCTCATAAATTTCATTATCTCAATTCTCTAGGTTCCTCTGAAGATGATGTCTCATTCAACCGAAGAACCTATCGACCTTACCCATAGAATCCATAACAAAGATAGTGGTGTAGTGAGAAGGTCGTGTAAAGTTAATTTCATATATTCTCATCGATTCACTTTCCATCTACTTTAGATCCAATAATTCCTTCCCCATTTTTGTTCTTATTTAATAAAAAAATATTTATTGTAAAATGTTATCTTAAATTCTTCCTAATCCATAGAATCAATCTCTCCTCTTGGCTTTGTGTTGTCAATTAGTGTCCACCACTGATCAACTTGTACTTCTAAGAGGTATATAGTTAAGGTGAATTCCTCTAGCTCTAAATAATGGAGTACATGAAAATATTTTCTATAGAGGAAATAAATTTTTTATAAAATAAGGGATTTGTAGATCCACTAATGGAAAGTGTTCATTGATGCATGAAGGACACAACTAAAGGTGGTTCCCTTCAAGGTTAATATGGCTGCTCAACATGTATCAAGTTATTATTCATAACCCATGATATTTGATTCATCATATTCATGATGTTTTCCATTATATATTTCATCACATTAGAAATGTCTTCAATGCATCATCTATTTCACTCATCATTTAAGTGTTTCCTCCAATTTCCTAAAATCTTATAAAATAATAAAACCATAGTGAGAAATGAGTTACATTTCGAAATATTTCAATTCAAAAGGAATTTTGTGCCCAATAATAACATGTTTAAATAAATTATTCTTTAATATCATATAATAAAAATTACATTTTCAATGTATCCTTCATAATGGTTTATAAAAAACATGTGATTAACTAAATATATCCCCCCGGAAGGTCAAACTAAGTGTATAACAAGGACTATTTTCATACAATAGGTGAGGATCAAGTACATCTTAATGCACCCTTTTCATGGTTATTACACCAAGTTACCTTTATGCTAGTTCGACATCCACTTGTACTATCTTGACATGTATTTCATATCTCAGAAACCACTCACTTAATACTACACCAAAATTCTAGGTTAATTTATATAATTTGACTTATATCTAGGGTTCATATTAGTATTTTTTAATCAAAATTTCAACAAATAACTAAAACTACATTTGATACCTATTATAGAATCTATCCTTTTTTATACTTATAACATTTATTACATAGTAAAATATTTAAAAAAAAGTTATTTTAATAGTTAATTTATTAGAAATTGGGAATATAATATGTAAAAAGAAATATAGACATTATTATAATCAACTTGAAGGGATTTGTAATAGGTTTATCTTATGTTACTTTTATTTCAGTTCATATCCTTGGGGAATACATCAAAATAAATGGTTGAGCATAAATCCTAGTAAGGGAATAAAAAAAGGTGATATCTCATATGTTACCATGATGCATATTAATAGGAAATTATCTTAACAACATGAAGCATATTATAAAATAAGAATCATTAATCATAACATGGAAATGTGGATAAATCATAAAAATGACACATTCATAAGAATACGACCATGGTTTATCACCAAGGTATAGTAAATCATGATACCAAGGTAATCCACTAAGGTATTACAAAAAATTTCATATAAAGAGAATAATTATTTACCCAATTTATCAGAGTTAAAACTGGGTGCACCCTTCATATGTCATAATTCATGTGATCCAAATTGATCAAAATAAATCATTTCATCAATAAATCAAAGATAATAAATAACTAGTTTCATATAAAAACATTGAGTACATAAGTGATTACAGACTTGAGCATTAAATCATTTTAAACCCATGTAAAGGGAGAGTGGTTTCAAACATGTAAATACCCAAATAAATAAATTACAATTACATAAAAGCTAATCCACGTGGATAAAGAAATTTTTTTGGTAATAATAATATTTTTTTCATGGGATAGAGAGAAATTCAAGAAATGAATTCGACATCATGATGGTATAAATTCAGATTAAGTAAATATAATAATGGGAGGGGATGGAAGTATCTCATTGATGAAAAACTATTTAGAAATTAATTGGATAATGAAATAGCATTTGAAAATATTTCATCCCAACATTTAGAAATCATTCAATAAAAGAGGTTCATGAACAAAAGAGTAGAAGTGGAGAATTCCCTAACCTTGAAGTGTTGCTACCTAAAACTTGAGGATTAGACCTTGATAACATAAGGACACCATAGGGGGAATATTTAAAGGTAAAATGACTATAACATCATAGATTATTGATTTTTAGTGGATAGGAATGGGAATAGGTGGGTATTTATAGAAAAATGGAGGGGAATTATTTATTAATTATTTATTGGGATATGTATAATAAATTAATCAAGAAAAAAAAACCATACCATTGTTTCTCCCATGTTTTATACCAAATAAAAGTGGAATTAGTTATTCTGAATGGATAATAATTGAAATAATTAAAATAATAACCTTGGTGATGTGGAAGAAAGTCATGTGTTATAAATAATTGATTTCAAACCATTAAAATAAAATACAGGTTTGGGAGGAATCATTAAGGGATTATAAAATTAATAAAACAAACTAAAAAAATCATTTTATAAAGGGTAAATATATATTTATCTGTGGATACCTATTATTTATTATATTACATCACTTTTGTTTCATTATTATGTCATAATACACATCATATATTTATAGAATATTTATTTTTGACACAAAAAATTTGGTTGTCTCTGAAAATTTTGAAAAACATCATTGTGGGATAATTTTGATTTTTTATTTAAAAAGTAATATTTATCTTATCCATAAAATTCTGTATGTATGATAATTTATAATTATAAATTAAAAGTTAACATTTATTTAAAATTACTTGTTTTTTGACGATAATGATTTTCTGACCCTTAGCTAAATTAATTTTGACTTTGTAAAATTATAAAATCATATATATTTAATAAATGTTATTAAAATGTAATTTTAAATTAAAATATAATTTTTTTCAAAAAATTATTTATTTCATTCAAAATATTTTCTAAATTTAAACTATATATTTTACAAGAATAAAATTTATGTTTCATTCTATTAGAGTCTAATTTTTAAAAAACATATTATTTAATCATCATAAAAGTAATTATAAAGTGGATTAATACAATCATTAAAATAAAAAATAAAAAATCACACTATTAGGGTCTAGTTACATAGGCATTTATTAAACTAAGAAATTCTCAAAGGGTGAGGTGTTCTATTGTGAGATTTTCTTTGGGTGGTACACCATCCATGGTTTGGACTGGGATCTCAATGAGCTTGTGCTTGTCTAGTTAATGGATTTTCTTAGGCTTTAGTTTTTGGATATTTCCTTGGGTTTAGTCAATGGAAAATATTAGTGATGTTATCTCCCTCATAATCTCTAGTAAATGGGATTCAATGTGTACGATCCAACTGGTTGGGGACATCACTCCTTTCGTCTATATAAATTGGATTTATCATAACTCTTAATATATACTAATCAGATAATCACTTTATAATGACTATATTATCAATGGTTATGATGTTTAATAGACTTTTAAATTAAAAAATATATAACTTATAAGATCCAAAACAACCAAATTAGCATATGTGATTTATATAACTACATTACATGATAAGGAATTTATTCATTCCAAAACGAGTTTCATTTAAAAATTCCAAGTCATTATAGAGTGGGATAAATAAAGAATATCTATTCCCATTAGTGATGTATGACATTTTCTATAAGGGAATGAATCTGTTCAAACTATATATGGGTGTATATCAGCACTCCAAATATTTTTTTACACAGAACATCCATAGGTTGTAGAAGCCCATATTTGGGTCCTCGAGGCTTTAATTCATTATTTGAATGGTAAACACATATATTCAAGATTATTAATTGATATTTTGAACCCATATATTATTGAGAGTGATGAAGGGGAAGATATTGGTAGTTCCTCATAGGAAACCAATGAGGTAGATTCCCCCATTTCCCATGAACTTGACAATGTGATTTATTTCTCACGATTGGGGTCTCATAAACACCCTTCTCTATGTGGAACTATGGATCTATGTATACTGAGAAAGTATGTGACATGAAATGATCATGTACTTCTAGTGAGGAAGGCCTCCTAGAAGTTTTCTATCCCTATCATGGTTGGGTATCTATAGGCATTAAAATAACGGGGTACTGGTGAATGAATGTATCTATTGAGGAAATTTGGGGAGTACATTATGTAGAAGATATTTATTTCACTAGATTCAATATTATAATTACACTTAATCATATATCCATTAAATAACAACATGAGAAAATTAATTCAATTATCCATTTCAGTAGATTCAATATTATCATTACACTTAGAGGAAATTGATTTTGATAAAGAGGTAGATATAGTTCTTATCCCAATTATCCATTTCATTGTTATTTTATTCCTTAGTCCTATTTGGGGTTCTTAGGGGAGTTCAAAGGTGAAAAATCATCCATTACTTCCCTACAATAAATTTTACAAGGAAATTTCATTAGGATGAATGCTCCTATTGATGAATGGGTTATGGAAGAAGGCCCTCCAAGAACAGTTGAGCACATGGAGGTACTAATTGTTGATCCCATGAGTGTATGTACATGTCACCCACATCAACTATTCTTCCTATAATATTATCCTCATAAGAATTTATGAGGCATATATAGAATGAGAATATAGAAATATACATTCATTTATAATTGGAAGTTTGGTATCACACTTCCTTATGTAGTTTTCAAACATTATGGTTCATTATGTTGATGAAATAACCTTCATATAGCTCAGTGAACGTTTTATAAGTCAATGAGTACCAAAAATCCAATAGATTATAGATCCTTCCTCTTTAGAGATGAATGTGGTAATAGGAATTTTCCTAGGGAGGTCTGGGCTAAATGAAGATTCAAGGCCAACTGGTGATATTAGTAAAATTATGGGTTCTGGGGTATTAACTTATAAGGATTATAAGGACTCTACACCACCAAAGATAGTTTTTTATGTTAGAATAATTGTGTTAAACCACTATATTTATCCATAAGGGTGAAACTGTGGTGGAATCAATGACATGAGCCAATGACTAATATGGTATTATTATTATTCTTATAGGCTTGATGTCCATAAGTGACCTCCTAGAGGTTACCAACCAAGTCTAATATGAGATAGTAGATTAAAACATATTTTCAAAATGTGTGTAATATATGAACCCATATCTTCATTTCATTTATTTTTTCCTTTTTAGGTGCTTTTGGGAAAAAATAAGAGTTTTTGGAAATTTCCTATGTACACACCGTTTGATTTATGAGTACACACTGTGTACTCGGTTACCATGGGTAGTCGTGTGCTAGGTGTGTAGCGGCCTTACACACGGCCGTGTGGGGTGACTTGAAGGTCGTCTAAAACGGAGTACAAAAAGGAAAGTACATGTCGTGTACTTATAAAGTACATGTTTTGTATTTTTTTCTATTCATTAAACGCACTGGGGTCGTGTAACACCCCATGATTTTATAGTACGTTATTTCTTCAATGTAATTCAATTACATGAACTACAGGAAACATTGAGTTCTAGCGCACCGTGACTTTCCAAACAAGCCGTTCAAAAGCAGTTATGAATAGTATTAACTGAATTTTAAACTTTATATAATTCTTATAAATTTATAATCCATATTATGAGTTTCTTAGACATTATGTAAGAACAAATGCATTTTTTCAGATAAAAGTAGTATTTTCCAAAAAATGAAAATTTACCGCCTTTTAATGGAGAAGCCTTTTAAAATCCAATATTTGAAACTTTTATATATTCAATTAGACAAAATAAACTTATTCTTTATAATTGGGACATAATAATTATTTCAATAAAGGTTTGGTGTTTTTCTGATAACTTTCATATTTGGGTGAACAGAGAAAAATATTATATTTTAATTGAAAAAAAACTTTTTAAATCAAAACAATTTATATTGTTAAATTATAAATTTTAATTGTTTAGAAGTATAAATAGATTATATTTTCACAATTTAATCCAATGATGGTCATAGTAAGTAATCTCACTTTGAAATTTGACATAAACAAGTGTCAAACTTCTAGTAGTTATTATTTCTTAAAAATATGCCTTTTGGTTTTGACATCAGGAATTAATTTTAAATTAATAAATGAAACATATATGTATTGAATTTGGTAAAATATACTTCATTCTTAAATTAGAAATATCAAAATTATATTATGGTATTTTTTTTGTATTTTTCTAAAAACTTTTAATTTTTGATGAATAGTGAAAAACACTGAGTTACAGTTCAAAACTGAATTTTTATTTAAGTAATTATTTAGTTTATTTCAATTTATTTTACATAAAAATAGATACATAATACCTATATAAGTTCAATTTAATTCATTGGAGTCAGTTTATAATAATTTTAGATATATAAAAATTTTATTAAACTTTTCACCGTCTTTTACCCACCTCCTAAAAGAATTTTCAAATTCACATAAAACTTGATTTTACCACTTTTGTGACTAGAATTTCGTAAATCCAAGACACACGGTTAATATCAAGGAGTAAAATGTGGTTCAATAAGATTAAAACAATTTTTGGTGAATAGTAAATTATTTACTTTTATTTACCACGGTAAAAAGTAAATAGGGTAATTAAGGGTAAAAATGATATTATTATTACCTAAAACATGTACTAAATATATTGGCTAAGTATAATTCGACCAAAAATTACCTTTCGAATAAAATATAAACCTCTTTGGCCCACGTGGATTAGATTAGGACATTTATTATTATTTAATTCAATGAAGACTTAAAAGATTTAAAATCAAAGTTTAATAACAAAAACATTTTTAATATAGGGTTACATATAAGATAAATTCGATTATAAATATTAATTAGAAATATAAAACGTTTTTCTATATAATGGTATTTTATTTATAATTTTTAGATACTATATAATTTAATTTATTTATGACACAATGATGATGCAGTAATTACATTATTAGGGAAATATTAAAATAATTGATATTATAAATACCCAGATAAATATAATTTGATACTTTTAATGAATTCAAGGAATTTAATTGGTTAATATGACATGTTAGGATTTTCTAAATGAATTTGTTTCTAATTAATAAAGTTATTAAGACTTTAACAAAAATCAATTATTAAATAGTGTCAAAATTGACATAAATGAGTTGTTAAAACAAATATTATATTATTAATTGATATAATAATCCTAAAAATATAAGGTTCGGTCAAAGGACTTATATGATGATAGATATGTATTTAATGAACCACTTTGGGTTCTCTTAGATGTTTATAGTATGTTTATTTACCATATAATATAAAAATACAAAGAGACAAGGTAAATGTCAATCTATTTAACTAAGAGTTAAATCTAAAAGATAAGGGTAAAATAGTGACCCAAAATTGTCTAAAACTTATTGGTTGAGTTGTTATCGACCTATCCCCACCTCATACTTTGAATAATACACTTTGTTGCCATTATAAATAGAATATGATTTTATTATAAAATAATACTTTAAGTTTTTCCTAAAGATCCCCTCCTCCCCCTTATAAAAGGACACAAATTCTAACCAATTCCTCACACCTCTCAAGCCTTTTGTCTCACCCAATCTTGACCCAATTAATCTCCCTACATCCCTATCCTCCTCCTAGAAGCCTTAACTTATCCAGAAGGCACATCAAGAGTTTTTTTTGGTTCAAACCCAAGGGAGTTACCCAAATTAAAGGTAACGATTTCTCTTAGCTTCTTTTCTTTTATTTTACTTCTTAAACCCCTATAATTTTCTTATTATTTTCTTTTGTAACAACACCATTATAATAAATATACTAGTATTTTTTTATGAGAAGTCTTTGAACTACACTTACACACACCTCCATCTAATGGGTGAAGAACATAATGTTTCTGTGGATAGCAACCAAACGCCTCACGAAACAATGATTGTTCAATTATCTCCAACCACCTCTCATGGTGGCCATTAAAATAGAACTATAATTAAATATGATATTAATGATATTTATTTTATATATAATATTATGTAATTCCATTTTATAGCATACCATTATTCATTTCATGTAGTATATATATATAAGATAATTTCATTTGAGGAAGTGCGGACTACCGCCCCCTCAAATTGATATGACTCGTTCATACCATAAATGGAAGGTATAAAAGATGGTGTTAATGAACATAAGTAAAATATAAAAGATATTATATTATACTGGAAAAATAATATAACTATGTATCATTTAGTTTTGATTCCTTTTAAAATGAAAATGAAATGGAAGTAGCATTCGTGCGTACGTACAGACTACCGTCTCCACGAACGCGATGAGATTCATTCCCCTTCGTATCCATTCAAGAATAATTTAATTTGATGATTAAAAATAATGTTTAATGACTTGATATCATTATGTATATGAATAAGATACATCTTAAGGATAACAAACACAACTTATGTAACAAAACATATAAAAGAAAACGAGTAAGTTAACAACCGAAACGATGATAATACTAAGATATTATTAAAAATGCAATGTTAAAAGATCATATATGATATCATATTAATGTATATGATTCTTTTATAATTTAATGACAATGATTTAACTATTATAAAGGAGGTTAACCTACCCTCGACCAAGGAAAAGTACAAGGTAAGTGGTTTTCATCTCACTTTTTATTCCGGTGAGATTCGTTCCATATTGCCACTATTACCTTTTGTGTGGTGTATGTACTGCCCATAATAGTATTCTTTGTGTAATAAAATTTAATTTATGTGTATATACATATTCATTGTATGATATCTCTTTCATGGGGTGTATGTTTCGTAAGATATCAAATTGGTAAGGGTTTATTTCTTAATTTCTTTATTATCCGAGGTTGTTTATACGTAATTATCTACTGGGACCTCTTTATCATCCACATCCATTTTTCTTAAAAATGTATTTAAAAACATTCATAATATTTTACAGAATATGGGTTAATGTCATTTATACCCTTGTTTGACTTTTTATAAGAAGTATATAAAGGAATCTTTACGTCATTTTCCAAACAAGGACCTTTTTAACCTTTTCGACAAATTATGGTAAGAATGTCTTTTTTTAACTTATACGGTGAGTGCGGCTATTTTCCACCACTGTAAAATCTTTAAAGCTTCTCTTACAAGCTTATAAGAATATTTTAAAATTAAATGTTTTAATTTATAATTATATGACTTTTAAATGATTTCAAAAAAAGAGATATTTCTCTCAAATAGTTTTGATTTCATCTATGTCAACATCCTTTGATGGATTTTAAGCTTATTTGAAGTTTATTTATTATGATACAAAACTTTCATATTGTATTGAAGGTTTTGTGTTATGTTTGAATTTGGATGTGTTATTTTTATACCATTCATGGTTTATATAGAAAGTATTTACATTTCGTATGGTATTTTTAATACGAATGTTTATGTTTTGTTGAAACCTGTTCATATGAGAAATGCATTAGACTTAGTAAGTGACATGTGGAGCCCGCTATAGCTCCTTGATACATCGGTAGGTCTCATTAGACAAACTAGTGTCTTGGCATGAGGCCTTTATAAAATCTTATTTGTAGTCTTGGCACGAGTCCTTGGCTACGTGGTTATGATAGTCTGGCATTATGTGTTCCATCATTATGAAAGTTGTTATTGATATTGCATGTGATTATTAGACTAGTAGAATATCCTTGTGAATAATTAAATGGCATTATTTCATTTTATTTTTTCCATATTATTCTGAAGATCAAGTTTAATAGTCTTTTTTTAGTTATACATTTCCTTAAATATTTATGTTTATCTATGAATGTTTCCGCTATATTGTTATCCTTATTGAGTATCTAAGATCACCCCTTTCTATGTTTTATTTTTCCGAAGATGTGAAGAAATATTTTATGACTAACTTGCAGGGATAGTCTGAAGGGGATATGAGTGTGGACTATGGAGACTATGTTAATGTAGTTTTTCACTTTATGATGTAATTTAACATTTATGAATGTATCTAGTGTTTCCAAGGCTACTAAACTAATCAGTCTTTCAAGACATGATATTTTGTGATCATGCCAATGATACGTAATAATGAACCTACTCTCGGTAATTGGGGTCGGGGTGTTTCCGTTGGTATCAGAGAAATATTAGTAAAATCCTTGGAAGATAGATTTAGATAAACACTAATTAGAGCACATATTTCTAAGATAGACTTTGAGGATTGGTATAGAATAATTTCCTTGAATTTTTGTATTGTATAGATTTTGTGAGTTTTCCGAGCTATAAATCCATGTCTGGATACGAGAAGGTAGAGGCGTCTCTAGCACCGATGTACCTAAGAATAAAACGTGAAAACACTGATTTGAGCTAGACTCGAACGACAACTGGTGTACGACAACGGGCCTTGCTGCACTCTTGGTTACGACACTCCTGGGGGATATGCTTAGGATAATTCTCATTTTATTTACAAATCATTATTAAGGGTTTATGAGTATATAATTCTTCAATTAAAACATCCTTATGATTATGGATTATATCCATAAACCATTTAATTTACGTTAGGTATTTTACATGTTGGGAATTATTCATTGCAATTCATAAAGTGACATAGTTTATGCTATTGTATAGAAATGGCACCCAGTAAAAGGAATGTGAACTCCATCAATACGTGTGATCCCAAGAGTAAGAAGGATAATATATTTCAGAGTATTAAGACAACATTTAGAAGGGATATAGTCTCCCATGTATTCTCAACATATGAAGAAATAGTATCATGTGTTAATAATATAAGTGAATAATTATCTGAGTCCTATGGCTTTGAGGGGAAGCAATAGAAGAAAAGGATGGAAGAGAGAAAGATGGATAAATGGAAGAGGTAAAAGAAGAATTTTCCCATATGTGAAAAATGTGGGAAGAAACACCCTGGAACTTGCCTAAAGGGAATGGGAGTTTGTTATAAGTGTGGAGAAAAAGGACACCAAGTACATGACTACAAGGGTAAGAAAAAGGTTTCAAATAAACAATTCTTCTTCTGCAAGGAGTTGGGACACTATGCAAACTGATTTACAAATCATCAGAGTATTCCCCAAATGATTCTATTGGAAAATAATCAAGTTATGATACTACCACAGATGAGTAAGAATGATTAGAGTTCTTATGTTGTTATTAAAGAATTTTGTCATTTGAGTGTTGTATCAACAATGTACTAGTTATAATAATTACGGAGTATATAAGGATTGTACTGGAGTACTATTTCATTAAGGACTTGAGATTGTGTGGAACCCAAAAAAGTGACTCAGTAGCAGGTTAAATTTTTGGAAAATATATGGTTGAGAGAAAGATAAACCATAACATGGTTCTGATTCTGAGGTAGTGATTTTGAAAAAATATATGATTAATTTGGATAAATTATATTGGATATTATTGGATACCTTGAAACTAATTAACGATTTGTATATTACATCATTGTTGGAGTTTACAACATTTTTGGATAGAAGGAGTATATCCAGTATTCTATAAGGAATAAGGGATAATGAATGTAATCAATAAGGTTTTATAGTAATTCAGGAGGTTGTAGTGTTTTAAAATAATACATGATGAAGGTGTTCACATGTTATTACGCGGAAAAAAGGATCTTCATTGTGTTTACCTTCCTTATAAATTTTGGACTGTGAGTTTGGACAAGAGTATTTTGGATAATTCTAGTTTGAGATTATTTTTGGATTGCCATAAAAGGACAACCCGGAGGTCGGGCGGCAACCCGTCGCATCTGGCATGGCCGCAAGACTTGAACCCGCAACTGAAGGGAAATAAGGGTGTATCACCTACCACTGGTCCACGTGATGTCCTAGATTGAATAATGTAGTCTTTTTAAATGAATTCTGGTAGATGAATTGTAAATTCAATTTTTTTGAACCCTATAAGAAAAAGTTAAATAGAATATTATTTTTATGTTCTATTATCTTTTAGAGTGAAAGATGAGTTTTGTGGTAGAAATTAGTTAATGGATGGGACTCTACTTGTCAAGTATATATTTTTATTCTTCTCTTATTCTCTGAAGAAATTAATTCTTATACTTTAGTGAAGTGATCTTAAAACAAAAAATTTGTTATCCTAATACCATATGTTTTTTTGAACCGATGGTATTTTAAATCATTATAGATTGACGAATTTAAGTCCCTCAATTTTACACTTGTTTGTGATTGATGACCTCAATCTCTACCTATAAATATTTACATTTTTTCTCCAATTATATGTATTTAATTACCACCAATGTTTTCCTAATCGAGATCATAATTTCGTGGTGACCCTTTCATTTCCCTTTTCCTCTTATTAAGACTAAATTTTCGTAACCTATTTTCCGATGTGGGTTTTCGCAAAGGAATTTTCTATTTTCATCCTTTTATTTCCAAAAAATAATTTGAAATTGCAAGGATGCAATTTATTGAAGTAGGGAAGAATGTAACACCCCATGATTTCATAGTACGTTATTTCTTCAAAGTAATTCAATAACTTGCACTACACGCAACACCGAGTTCTAGCGCACCATGACTTACCCAACAAGCCGTTCAAAAGCGGTTATGAATAGTATTAACAGAATTTTGAACTTTAAATAATCCTTATAATTTTAGAATCCATATTATGAGTTTCTTAGACATAATTTAAGAACAAATAAAGTTTTTAGATAAAATAAGTAGTTTTCAAAAAATGCAATTTTACCGCCTTTTAATGGTGAATCCTTTTTAAATCCTATATTTGAAACTTTTATATATTAAATTTGAAAAAAATAAACTATTTATTTAGAATCGGGACATAAGAATTATTTTCAATAACGTTTTGGTGTTTTTCTGATAACTTTCATATTTTGGTGAATAGTGAAAAATACTATATTTTAACTGAAAACAACTTTTTAAATCAAAATAATTTCAATTGTTAAATTATAAATTTTAATGGTTTGGAAGGGTAAATAGATTATATTTTTACCATTTAATCAGATGATGGTCATTTTAATGAATCTCACTATGAAATTGGACATAAACAAGTGTCAAACTTCTGGTAGTTATTATTTCTTAAAAATACACCTTTTGTTTTTGACAGAAGGAATTAATTTTAAAGTAATAAATGAAACTTCAATGTTTTGAATTTGTTAAAATAGACTTCATTATTTAATTCATAATATCAAAATTAGATTAGGGTAAATTTTTGGTATTTTTCTGAAAACATTAAATTTTTGATGAATAGTGAAAAACACTGAGTTATAGTTTAAAACTGAATTTTTATTTAAATAATTATTTATTTTATTTCAATTTATTTTATGTCAAAATAGATACGTAATAACTATATAAGTTCAATGTTATTCATTGGAGTCAGTTTATAATAATTTTAGATATATAAAAATTTTATTGAACTTTTCACCGTCTTTTACCCACCTCCAAGGAGAATTTAAAATTCACATAAAACATAATTTTACCGCTTCTGTGAGTGGAATTTTGAAACTCCACGAGACACAGTTAATATCAATAAGTAAAATGTGGTTCAATAAGATAAAAATATTTTTTGTTGAATAGTAACTTCTTTACTTTTATTTACCACGGTAAAAATTAAATAGGACAATTAAGGGTAAAAATGATATTATTATTACCCTAAAGCATGTCCTAATTCTATTTCCTAAGTATAATTCGACTAGAAAAACCTTAGAAAGAAAATTTGAACCTTTTTGGTCCACTTGGATTAGATTAGGAAATTTATTATTATTTAATTCAAAGAAGTGTTAATAGAGTAAAATTAATGTTTAATAACTAAAACATTTTTAATATAGGGTTATATATTAGATAAATTAGATTATAAACCTTCCCTAGAAATATAAAACTATTTCCTACATAATGGTATTTTATTTATAATTTTTAGACATTAAATAATTTATTTTATTTATGACACAATGATGATGGAGTAATTAACTTATTAGTGAAATATTAAAATAATTGATATTATAAATACCCAAATAAATATAATTTGATCCTTTTAATGAATTACACAAATTTTATTGACTAATATATCAAGTTAGTATTGATTAAATTAATTTGTTTTGAATTAATAAATTTATTAAGACTTTAAAAAAAATCAATTATTAAATAGTGTCAAAATTGACATAAAGGAGTTTTTAAAACAAATATTATATTACTAATTGATATAATATTCCTAAAAATATAAGGTTCAGCCAATGGACTTATATGATGATAGGTATATCATTAATGAATCACTTGTGTTTCTCTTGGTAGTTTATAGTATGTTTATTAACCATATAATATAAAAATACAAATAGACAAGGTAAATGTCAATCAATTTAACTAAGTGTTAAATCTAAAAGTTAAGGGTAAAATAGGGACCCAAACTTGTCGAAAACATATTGGTTGAGTTTTTATCGACCTATCCCCACCTTATAGTTTTAATAATCCACTTTGGAGCCATTAGAAACCGAATATGATTTTATTATAAAATAATACTTTATGTTTTTTCCAAAGAGCCCCTCCTCCCCCTTATAAAAGGACAACAAATCTAACCAATTCCTCACACCTCTCAAGCATTTTGGCTCATCCAACCTATGCCCAATTAAGCTCTCTACATCCCTCTCCACCTACTAGAAGCCTTAACTTAGGCATAAGGCACTTCTAGATTTCTTTTTGGTTCAAACCAAAGGGAGTTACCCAAATTAAATGTAACAATTTCTCTTAGCTTCTTTTCTTTTATTTTACTTCTCCAACCCCTAAATTATTCTTATTATTTTCTTTTGTAACAACACCAGTATAATCAATATACTAGTATTTTTTTATGAGAATTATTTCAACTACACTTACACACACCTTCATCTAATGGGTGAAGAACATAATGTTTCTGTGGATGGAAACCAAACGCCTCACGAAACGATGATTGTTCAATTATATCCTACAACGTGTCATGCTGGCCATTATGATGGAACTATAATTAAATATGATATTAATGATATTTATTTTATATACAATCTTCTGTAATTCCATTTTATAGCATACCGTTATTCGTTTCATGTTGTATATATATATGATAATTTCATTTTAGGAAGTGCAGACTACCACCCCTCAAAGTGATATGACTCGTTCATACCATACATGGAACATATAAAGGATGGTGTTAATGAACTTAAGTAACATATATAAAATATTATATTATTCTGGAATAATAATATACCTATTTATCCTTTGGGTTTTACTCCTTTTAAAATTAAAAATAAATGGAAGTAGCGTTCGTGTGTACGTACGGACTACCGTCTCCACGAACACGATGAGATTCATTCCCCATAGTATCCATTCAAGACTAATTTCATTTGATGATTAAAAATAATTTTAAAGGACTAGATATCATTTTGAATATGAATAAGATACAACCTATGGATAACAAAGATTAATTATGTAACAAAACATATAAAAGAAAATGAGTAAGTTAACACCCGAAATGACAATAATACTAAGATATTATTAACAAAAAATTGTCAGACAATCACATATGTTATCATATTAATGTATTTTATTCTTTTATAATTTAATAAAAATGATTTAAATATTATATAGGAGGTTAACATACCCTCTATGAAAGAAAAGTACAAGGTAAAAGGTTTTCATCTCCCTCCTTATTCCCGTGAGATTCGTGTCATATTGCCACTATTACCTTTTGTATGGTGTATGTACTGCCCATAATTTTATTATTTGTGTAATACAATTTAATTTATGTGTATTTACATATTCATTGTATGATATCTCTTTCATGGGGTGTATGTTTCATAAGTTACCAAATTGGTAAGGGTTTATTTCACAATCTCTTCATTATCCGAGGTTGTTTATTCGTAATTATCTACTGGGACCTATTTATCATCCACATCCATGTTTCATTAAATTGTATTTCAAAAAATTCTTACTTTTTTACAGAATATGGGTTAAAGTCAGTTATACCCTTTTTGGACTTTTTATAAGAATTTTATAAAGGAATCTTTACGTAATTTTCCAAACAAGGACCTTTTTAAACTTTTCAACAAATTAAGGTAAGAATGTCTTTTTTTAAACTTATACGGAGGGTGCGGCTATTTTACACCATTGTAAAATATTAGAAGCTTCCCTTGAAAGGTTATATGAATATTTTCAAAGTAAATGTTTTATTTTATAATTATGTGACTTTTAAATGATTTCAAAAAAAGAGATATTTCTCTCAAATGGTTTTGATTTCATCTATGTCAACATAATTTGATGGATTTTAATATTATTTGAAGTTGATTTATTATGATACAAAAACTTCCATATTTTATTGAAGGTTTTTTGATATGTTTGACTGTGGATGTGTTATTTTTATACCATTCATGGTTTATGGAGAAGGTATTTACATTTTGTATGCTAGTTTTAATTCGAATGTTTATGTTATGTTTAAACCTTTTCATATGAGGAATGAATTGGACTTAGTAAGTGATAGGTGGAGCCCTCTATAGGTCCTTGATGAATCGGTAGGTCTCATGAGACAAACTAGTGTCTTGGCACGAGGCCTTGACAAAATCTTATTTGTAGTCTTAGCATGAGGCCTTGGCTATGTGGTTATGATAGTATGTCATTATGTGTTCCATCATTATGAAAGTGGTTATTGATATTGCATTTTATTATTCGACTAGTAGAATATCCATGTGAATAATTAAATATAATTATTTCATTTTATTTTTTCCATATTATGCTGATGTTCAAGTTTAAAAGGCTTTTGTTTTAATTATGAATTGCCTTAAATGGTTATGTTTATCTATGAATGTTTCCTCTATATTATTATCCTTACTGAGCATCTCAGCTCACCCCTTTCTATGTTTTATTTTTCCTAGGATGTGAAGAAATATTTTATGACTGACCTGCATGGATAGTCTAAAGGGGATATGAGTGTGGACTATGGAGAATATGTTATTGTAGTTTTTCACTTTATGATGTAATGTAAAATTTATGATTGTATCTAGTGTTTACAAGGCTACTAAACTAATCGGTTATTCGAGAATTGATCTTTTTTTATCATGCCAATGATACGTAATAATGCACCGAGTCTCGGTAACTGTTGTCGGGGCGTTACTGTTTGCGTTTGACGGACAAAACGTTCTTCTTCTAGGTCTTGTTTGTATGAGATAACTCATACAACCACGATCTTCCACACATCCCTCAAGACTCTATCTATTATTCGATTCGACCACCATATACTGAGTTGGGATCACCTATGTAAGCTCTTCCTTCTGCTTGAGCATCATTTCCGGATTCCTCTTCTTTTCTATGTTATCCTCAGTTGAACGTTTTCGGTGTTGTTGTAGATCTACGGTGTTCTTGGGTGAATCAAGGATTGAGGTTCACTTGTATTGATCTACCAACACCGAGGTAGGTGGCTTGGGCCTTTTAATAAAAATTCTTTGAGTTATATGTGCGAAAAATCACCCAATACCCATGAATGAGGTATTGTGTGTTTACCATTTTAGCCTTATTTTTTCCTGTTATGCTTGTATGCTTGAGTAGACATAAACTGAATTTGAATAGGGTTAACTTGATATGCTTTGGAGGTGTTTCTCATGCATGTTTTGGTTGTGACTGTTTGGTGCTGTTTATCCTGTTAGGTTGTCTTGTTGTTTTTCCATGCCTAGAATTATAGGATAGAGTGATTGTTTTTTCTGAGATGCTGATATGTTGTAGACTATTAGACAATTAGTTCTTAAGGTTTACTTTGTCCTCTACATTTTTTGATACTTGATTGACATACATAGGGCCTTGAGAACCTGGTGTAGTATACCATATGGAGAATGGACGTAAGGGCTTCTCTAGAGTGTCTTTAATTTTTATCACGATGTGAGACCACAAGGGGAATTGATGTTGAGTTCTTCCTCAAAGCGTTTATAGTTCCTCGACGCAGGCCACAGGGGGAATGAGACTATGAGTGCTTCACTATAGAACCTTTAGTACTGATACAAGACTATAGGGGGAATTGAAAGTGAGTGCTTCCTCAGAGAGCCTATCTTTTTAGGTGAACTAGAGGGGTGAGACTATGTGTGCTTACCAAAGGGTTTCTTGTACTGGTTGGTTGAAAAAGAGTGGTTAGGTTGTGAGTACTACCCAGAGGGTTACCTTTTGTGTTTAGTAGTTTACTTTTGTTGCTAGGTAGGACCAGAGGGGATAGGCTATGTGTACTTCCCTGAGGGTTACCTGTTTTTATTTACATGTTTGATTAGCTGCTTACTTGGTTGTGAATTGAATGCTTGAACTGTGGTATTTTTTACATCTGAGTAATTCCTTGTTTACTACATTCCTTTTTCTTATTGCCTAGAATTTACTCACTGACAGTTAGGCACAGATATTTTGGTGGTTTCCAATTGGGATTTATTCTCACACCCTATTTGGTTCATGCTTTTGGGCCAAAAAAATTATATTTCTGTAGGTATAGATAAGGGCAAGTGCCCTTCTACTACAGGTACTTGATTGTACTAGAGCTGGAAAGCATGGGACCAAGATGAGGCTTGCGATGTTGAGGAGTTTTTTTATGTTTTCCTTTTGTACTCGGTTTAGTTGTATTCAGAATTGTGACTTGTTTGGATGCTTTCTTAGATATATATGTATCATGCATCATTTATATCAGTGCTCTAGTCATTTCTTATCAGTCTTCCACTATTTACTATTGTTTGGTATTATTACTACTTCAGCTATTACTATATGTTTATTTCATTTGTGTTACTTTTCCAATGAGGTCATAGTTTCCCCAATATCACACCCAAAGCCCTCACTGCAAGTCAGCAGCCTCTGGTGTTTGGGGAAATGCGCTTGAGGCCATGTGACCAGCCAGGTATGGGGTGCCTCTAGGTGGCTTCCAGAACTAGGACGTTACAAAGTGGTATAAGAGGAATTATTTTCTTCTTAACTTACTATTTGGAGCCAATAGTCAGGGATAAGACAAAATATTTACTTGGTAATAACTTTTACCCGGGAGTATCTAACCGGTGTACATGGGAAATCCAATCTACCTAGTTTATTGCAATTTTTTTTTGTTTTTCAATTTTACAGTTGATTTTATTTTCACCCTTGGGTGACTCACATGTATTGTTCTATTATCATTGATATTATTGAGGTTATATTTTTCTTTCAACCCAATGAGATGAGGGTATTCCATCTCTTGCATCATATAGTCACTTTCTCGAAATCACATGTCATGCATTCCTTCCATGCCATTTAGGGTACATTAGCAATTGCATGTTTTTGTGATAGCTATTATGCTAGATATGCTTGCTATTGTGATCAATGAATTTATAGAATAACTACTGTTTGATAAGTTATTGTTTGTGTAAGTTTTTTTTATGAATGACAAACCTTGATTTTTGAGGTGTTATGGGCCCTCATGAACCGGAATTTGGTGGATCATTGTACTGTTACTCTTTATTATAACATGTATAAGATGCCAAAATTTGATTTGTGGGGAGTATGGGCCCTCATGGATTGGAATTTGGCACTGAAATGTTCGTTTATGTGTTTTTTGGGCTTTTGGAATAGTTTTTGAGGCTTACTATCTGAAAAAACCCAGAATACACAGCGTGTAGTGAAGAACACACACATTGTTCCCTTCTGTTTGGGAAGGAACAATTTTTCTTAAGTATATGCCATGTACTATAGGTACACGCCGTGTAGTCTCTAACCGTGTCACAGGCCATGTGGAATGAAACATGGGGCTAGGAAATCTTGGTTGGACACGTTGTGTACCTGATTTTCACGCCTTGTGTAGAGACCTTGTGTTCGCCCGTGTGACTAAAAAAAAGGTTGGATAAAAAACTTAAGTTATTCACATCTTGTCACTCTTAAACACGCTATGTAGTATAAACTGTGCAGCCAGCCATGTAGCTAACAACACGAGTCAGTGGAGTCTCTTCTTATACACATCATGTCCATATGGAACACACCGTGTAGTGTGAGCCATGTATCCAGCCGTGTCACTAACAACATGGGTTGCGGAAGCTCGTCATGTACACATTGTGTTTAGTACGAACACGCCGTGTAGTCTTGAATTAGGAGAACCATGTGAGTTTTCCGTGTAAGGGGACTTTGGTAGGGGAAAATTATTCAAGTGCATGCTGTGTGTTGGGAAAACACGCTGTGTGTTTGGGGTGTTACATGACTAGTTGTGGTAGCAGTACACACCAATGTGAATGGATTAAGGGAACACACCATGTAGGGGACATACACACCGTGTAGTCATGTTTTAGAAAACATGATGGTTTTCTCTCTCCTGTTCCCTTCTTTCACTACTAGTTTTCAATACTTGGTAATCTTGATCTGAGGTGTGCACTTGAACTTGAAGAGTCATGCCACCGAGATGTCCTCCAGTTGTATGCCAGATTCAGGGCGGTGATCAGACACCAGACATGACTGATCATGGACTTCAAGAAGATCCTCCAATAGTGCTGGTCTTGGTACCATCACTTATTCCTGACATAGGTGATGATGCACTGTTTTGGGAAGTCTTCATGAGGATGATGCAGACCTTCTAGGGAGCACTACCTCCTGCCTCGTCTGTGGTAGGTTTGACGTGGGTTTTCCAGCAGCAGCTGGATCCCATCGTCTTAGGGGAAGGAGGACCTCGGGCTATAGAGTCATGGATGGAAGCCATACTGATGATCGTTGAGCATCTGGAGACACCTCTTGAAATGGGGGTCAAGCTTGATACTTATAAACTATGGGATTTCACCAAGATATTGTGGGATGTGATCTCATAGGCGGGACATTTGCATGTTATGGATTAGGAGGAGTGCTAGCGTATCTTCTATGACTACTTCTAACCAGAGTCCTTGAGGGATGATTGAGCTTAGGAGTTCATGAGTCTGGAGTAGGGTACTCTTTATGTTATGGAGTATTTATCTTATTTAACTGAGCTTCAGGGATTCACACACTTCCTAGGAGGATATGGGTTGTTCCGAGTAAGGTAGTTTGAGGATAGTCTCAGAAAAGACATCCGTTCACAAGTGAATATCTTTAGGTTGATTTCCATCACTTCCATCATTAACCAGGAACTGATCACGGAGCATAATATGAGGGATTATAGAGTTGTGAGCCAGGGTGGTTCCAGATCCAGAGTTAGTGCTTCTCCAGCTGACAGGAGGAAGCACCGCTGGGAGACTACTCGAGGATATCTGATTAGGCGGGATGCATCTTCTAGTTTCTAGGTGGTGTGCTACTAGTGCGGGAAGATCGGCCATACAAGGCCGCAGTTCTAGAGAGTCCTAGTGGAGTGATGATCATGCGACAAGATGGGACACCTTCAGTGTTTCTGTCAGGTCTTCTCACCAGCAGATGGCGATAAGGGTTCTTCTATGACTCCTTGTACAAGAGTAGCTCCACCAGTTTCTCACCAGTCTGGTAACATGAGTTCTTCTGGTCGTTCAGGCCAAGGTGGAGGTCATGGCCATGGTGGTCAGTCTCCAGGATATTAGCGATAGTACGGTGGATCATTTCAGAGTGGTCAAAAAGGGCCACAGGACCACAGTAAAGGCTAGTCCTTTGAAGTGAATCGGACCCAGCAGGAGCAAGATCCCGGTACCACTACATTTTGAGGTATGATCTTAGTTGCCTCAGTTTTATATTCTACTCTTTTCGACACAAGGGCATCCCATATCTTTATATCTGTTGTTTTTGTGGATATTCTTGGGCTCTGTATCCTTTCTTTATCTGATATCTTAACACTAGACACTCTGTTGAGGACAAGAACATCTAGTGTACGTCAATATAAGGGGTTCCCTCTTGAGATTGGTGGGTATCACTTCATTTGGGATCTCTATGTCCTAGAGATCACAGGCTATTATATCATTCTTGGAATGGACTGGTTAGTTCCATTCTAGTCTTTTGTTGACTTATATCACTGTAGGGTGAGTTTTACATCACCATAGGGTGGATCATTTATTCATAAGGGTGAATGGGATGTCTAGGAGAGTAGAGCGGGACCAGAGAATCATGGGTTAGGGGGAGTTACAAACCATATTTCTAGTCTATATCTAGATGGCCAGGGGACTTCACAGATAAAATTTCCTCCATTGGTGGATCGTTTCAGGGATATTTTTCCAGAATAATTTTTAGGTTTTACTCTGGAGAGAGAGGTGTACTTTTCCATTGGTCTCGTTCCAGGAGCGACACCAGTGTCCATTCCTCCTTACATGATAGATACCCCAGAGTTACAGTAGCTCAAGAAGAAGTTGGAGGAGTTTTAGGAAAAGGGTTTCATTTGACCCAGTACTTCTCCTTGGGGTTCACCTATTCCGTTTACAAAGAAGGAAGACGGTACCCTCAGAATTTGTGTGGATTATCGGAAGTTGAACCAGTTGAAGGTCAAGAACCGATATCTGTTACCGAGGATTGATGATCTCTTTGATCATCTTTGAGGAGCCTGGGTATTCTCCTAGATTCAATTGAGGTCTTGTTACCATAAGTTTCTCGTTAGACCATGTGATATACCTCTTATAGCATTCTGAAGCTGTTATGGTGTATACGAGTATGTGGTTTTGCTGTTCGATCTCATGAACACACCCACTATATTTACAACACTGATGAACTGAGTGTTCATCCATACCTGAATTCTTTTCTGGTAGTCTTTGTGGGCGATATCTTGGTGTACTCTCGCACTCGACACGACTATGCCCCACATCTTGAGATCGTTCTGAGTACACTGAGAGAGCATCATCTATATGATAAGCTCTCAAAATGACACTTTTGGACGGACCAGATTCACTTCTTGGGTCATGTTATCTCAGAGATAGGTGTATTAATAGACCTAGAGAAAGTGAGAGAAGTACTTTCCTAGGTTCAATAGAAGAAATTCTTTGAAGTACGATGTTTTCTAGGGCAAGATGGATACTACAAACATTTCATATAAGACTTTTCACACTTAACAACGCCACTGAACAGCCTGACTAAGATGGGTGAAAATTACATGTGTTCAGATTCTTGTAAGTTAGCCTTTAAGGAGTTGAAGGGGAGGTTTAATTCATCAATGATAATAGTATTTATAGATCCAGGTAAGAGCTATATTGTTTACTGTGATTATTAAAGTATCGGGATTGGAACTGTACTTATGCAAGGGGAAGGAGTCATTGCATATGGGTCATGGAAATTGAGGGCACATGAGAGAAATTACCCAACGAACGATATCGAGTTGGCTACAACTGTTCATGATTTACACTGTTGGAGACATTACCTGTTGGGAAATAATTTTTTGGTTTTCACCAACCACAAAAGTCTCAAGTACATCTTTACTTAGCGTGACTTGAATTTGAGACAATGAAGGTGGGTTGAGTATCTTTATTCCTTTGACATTGAGCATGCCTATACGTTGGGGAAAGGCAACGTGGTGGTTGATGCAATAAGTAGGAGGACTCAGATACATGAAGTTGAGGAGTCCAACAGCGAGTAGCTGATTATGGCTCTGTTCTCTAAGATGCATTTTGAGGAGCATGACAAATAGGGGTAGATGTTTTTTTTTTCTGTAGCTGTTACCTCCACTCTTCTTGATCGAGTTAGAATGACGCATCTATCTAATTCTGAAGGCATAGTCCTATGGGAAAGTGTGTCAGGAGAAGACCCTATTCCTGGACGGACCATAGGCGAGGATGAGATCTTGCGTTTTCAGGGCTGTGTATGGGTGCCAACAGACATATGTGAGGAGTTGATATGGGAATTTAATTCCTCTATTTGGGAAGTTCATCCTGGCATCACCAAGATGTATCATGATCTACACAGTCAGTATTGGTGGCCATTTATAATGAGATATGTTGTTGGTTTTTTCATGAGGTGTTCCACCTATCAGAAGGTTAAAGAAAAGCATCAGCGACCAGCAGGGCTTTTGCAGCAGTTACCCATTCTCGAGTGGAAGTGGAATGATGTCGCGATGGATTTTGTGACAAGTTTACCAAGATATTCTCAAGGTAATGATGCAGTTTGGGTTATAATTAACAGAATCATGAATGTTACTCACTTCTTGATGATCAAGGAGACCTTCAGTGTCGATGGGATGGGAAGGTTGTACATTTGGGAGATTGTACATCTACATGGAGTTCCCAACTCCATTGATTAAGATAGGGATGTATGTTTTACTTCTCGGGTTGGTAGGGGCTTTAGAAGGCTTTGGGTAAATAGGTGCTTTGGAGTACAACTTACCTCCCCCAGACAGATGGTCAGTCTGAGTGTACGATTCAGGTGCTTGAGGACATGCAATGAGCATTCCTTCTAGATTTTGGAGGTTCTTGGAGAAGCATATACCACTAATAGAGTTTTCCTACAAGAATAGTTTTCAAGTAACTATTCATATGGAACCTTATGAGGCTTTGTACGATAGGCCATGCTGATCACCCTTATGTTGGCTGGAGGTAAGAGAGGCAGCAGTGTTGGGACATCGTCTTGCCTAGGAGACCACCGAGAAGATTGAGTTGATTCGGTAGAGGATGGCTACTACACAGTCTCGATAGAAGTCTTATGTGGATCGACAGAGATGACCTCTGGAGTTCAAGTTCGAGGATCAGGTTTTACTACGTGTCACACCGAGGTTGGGGCATAGAAGGATTAAGAGATAGGATAAGCTTTCGTTGAGGTAGGTCGGGCCGTTTGAGGTGTTGGAGAGAATTGGGCCGGTTGCCTATCAGTTGTAGTTACCTCAGAGGTACTGGGCCATTCATGAAATTTTCCTTGTTTCTTAGCTTCGATGTTACTTCTTAGACCTATCTCATGCTTTACAACCCGAGGAAGTAGAGTTGGTAGTGGATGCATCATTCGAGGAGCATCCTATCCGGATTGTTGACTGGAGTACAAAGGTTCTCTATGGTCATTCTGTTCCTCTGGTATGAGTGTTATGGAAGCATGCGAGATTATAGGATGAGACTTGGGAGAGCGAGGCCGATGTATGATCACAGTGGCCAGAGCTGTTCTAAGTTTCTTCTTATACTGCTTGCAAGGAAAATTCGGGGACAAATTTTTTAAGGAATGACGTTTGTTAGAACCCAGATCTTTATTTATGGTATGTTTCCCTTTTTCTGGTGATTTTGGGGAAGAAGAGGAATTTCTGGAAATTTACTAAGTACATGCTGTGTACTTTATAAGTACATGTCGTGTACCTGGTTACCGCGGGTAGCCGTCTGTTGGACGGGTAGTGGCCATACACACGGCCATGTGGGATGACTTGGAGGCCGCCAAAAACAGAGTATAGAAAAGGCAAGTACATGCCATGTACTTATAAAGTGCACACCGTGTATTTTTTTTCATTAAATGCACTAGGGTCACGTCTGATGGACAAAACGTCCTTCTTATAGGTCTCGTTCATCTGAGAGAACCCATACAGTCACAATCTTTTTCTGAGCCCCTGAGTCACCATCTAATCTCCGATTCAACCGCCATCGATTTCATTCGGATCGCCTTGGTAAGCTCTTCCTTCTGCTTAATCATCGTTTCTTGATTCCTCTTCTTTTCTAGGTTATCCTTGGTGAAAATTTTTAGGTGTTTTTGAATATCTACGGTGTCCTTGGGAGATTTAATGGTTGAGGATCACTTATATAGACCTCCCAACACTGAGGTAGGTGGTTTGTGCCTTTCTGTATAAATTCATTGAGTTATATTTTCAAAAATTTCCCAATACCCAAGAACGGGGTATTGTGTTTTTACCATTTTAGCCCTATTGTATTACTACAATTCTTGTATGCTTGAGTAGAGGTAAATTGAATGTGAATACGGTAAATCTTCTATTATTTGGACATGTTTCCCATGCATGTTTTGGTTGTGACTGTTTGGTGCTTCTTATCCTGTTAGGCTTCCTTGTTGTTTTACATGCCTAGTATTATAGGATGGATTGAATGTCTTTTCTGAGATGCTGATATGCTATAGACCGTTATCCAAGTAGTTCTTATGGTTTACTTTGACCTATACTTTTCTCAATACTTGATTGACTTACATGGGTCTGTGAGAACATGATGTAGTAGACCATAGGCTGCATGGACGTAAGGGATTCACCCGAGCGTCTATAAGTTTTATCACGATGTGATACCACAGGGGGAATTGACATTTAGTGCTTTCTCAGATTGTCTGTAGTTCCTCGACATGGCTCATAGGGGGAATGTTGAAGTTACCACCTTTTATTATCCTCCTACTTGGTTGTGAATTTAATTCTCGAACTGTGGAATTGTTTACTGTCAAGTGCTTCCTTGTTTACAACATTCCTTTTTCTAATTGCCTGCTATATACTCACAGACTGTTAGGCAAAGTTCTTTTGGTAGTTTCCTACTAGGATTTATTCTCAAACCCTATTTGGGTCATGATTTTGGGCCCAAACAGATTATATTATTGCAGGTATAGATAAGGGAAAGTTCCCTTCTACTATAGGTAATTTATTGCACTGGAGATGGAGAGAATGAGACCAAGCTGAGGATTGTGATGCTGAAGGGTTGCTTATCTGTTTTCCTTTTGTACTTAGTTTAGTTGTATTCATCATTGTGACTTTTTTGGCTTATTTCTTAGACATATATGTATCATACATCATTTATATTTGTTTTCTAGTCGTTTCTTATCAGTCTTCCACTGTTTACTGTTGTTTGGTATTATTACTACTTCCGCTATTGCTATATGTTTATTTCCGCTATTTTACTCTGCCAATGAGGGCATAGTTTCTCCACTATCACACACAAGGCCCTCACTTCTAGTTAGAAGCCTCTGGAATTTGGAGAAATGTACTTGAGGCCATGTGACCCAACGGTTACGGGGTGCCTCTGGGTGGCTTCGGAAACCAGGACGTTACATGTAAGATGGTTAGTTACTCTGATGTTTTTTAGTTGAGGCTTTTTTAATATTTTCAATTCTATTGGGAATATTTTGATAGAAAAAAAATTTGGTATACTCAAATATGGGACAACTTATAGAGTTATTTCCCTAGTGGTATATTCATCATCCATTGTGTCTATAGATGACACAATGAAAATCATAAAAGATAAAACATCTGTGGGTGAAAGAATTCTTTCAACTCTTTGGATATCCATTTCTCTTTCTTCACATGGTTCGAAATATTTTAAACACATATTTTTGGAATATCTGTAAAAACATAATATGCTAAAGATATGTCTCAAAAAACTCATCCTATTGTGGATTCAAGGGTATCGATGAAAATCAAACAAACAAACTTTGGAGGATTTAAGACTAAATATTATCTAGATGGGCTTGTACCTTAATATGATCACCCTTCTATTAGAATTCTAAAGATGATCATGAAACCCACAACAATTTGTGTGTTTTGTATAAAAATAAATGGAGAGATATCTAGAAACAAATCCATTAGACCCCTTCCAAATATGTCAGAAAGTATTCTAATATTACACCGCATGTTTTATCTACTAGGGTATGAAGAGTTTTATTACCCTGAGATAAATTACAAGGTGAAAGATGTCGTTGTCACTCAATAGAGGGACATGTAAATCCAGTCCCAATCTGTAACTATATAGTCGATGGACCATTTTTTTAGGGCTAGAAATATCCTAATTAATGAATCTTATGAGCAAGTTGGAGTGTCCATGAGATGAAATAATTATGTTTCCGAATAGAGAGAATTAGAAACTAGATCTATCAAGAGTCATATGTAGTTTACCAAGAGTTGGATTAGATTGATCGAGAAGTAGCGAGTGTTTAAGCGGTAATTGATGTGGAACAATGGCTAGTACAGGAGGCAAAGAATGTGGGGCTGGATACCACTAATAGGGGATATGAATTGAAAATTGATGCATGTATAGAAATTGTGAAATTGTTTAAGCTGTGTCATTCCATAGAATATTCTGATCTGGAAATTGTTCATGTCCATGAATCTATCAAGAATGCATAGTAACAAAATTGTTTATTTATACAGGGAGAATCTAGGTAATGGATATTCACATCAATCATATTTCATTGAATGAATGAGATCCGATTTTCCTTTAATTTGTTTCATATTTCTATTGATATCTCATAATAACTTCTGATTCATTGGAAGTCAACCTAAATATATCCATGATCATCCAACCACCAAAAAATAATATTAGTTATAATTATGAATACTTAAGATTAAATTAAAAACTAAATTCATTAAGCATGGCTCAGGGATGGGTATATTTATAACTACCATCACTATAACACTAATGATAGACTATTTGGATGAATTATCTTATCTCATTATATTTGAGGTATTATTCTTATAGTATTTGAAGTGAAATATAATGAATAGATAGATGTAGTGATTTATATTTTTATCAAGGAAATGGTTTCAAGAGGTAATAACAATAATATTGTTGGGACATAGGGTATACCCCAAAGAAATTGCACCATTTTCTTTTATTTCCCCCATTTTCCCTAGTGTCCTATAGATAAATCCAAGTAAAGAAGGGATTGACTTTTTTAAGAGGCACCCTTTGTGTTTTTCATCATAAGGATATCTTTATACCTTCATCTGGGATGTTTAAGGTCATATTGGTTAGACCATAGAGTCTGATGTTTATGTCCAGATAGCTCTGACCATAATGTGAGGTAGTCTGCATAGTGAAATGGAAAGAACAATTTGAGCATGAATAGGGTGAAAGAATCTGAATTAAAGCAGAAAAACATTGTAATCCCTGATCTTTGGTCACTTAGAACTGGGATTGTGACACAAGACATGTACATGAGGAATAACACATACCATGTTAGAAATTTTATTTCTATTAAGTTGTTTTCAGGGAGAATGATGATAAATGGACTTTATTCTAAGAAATAAGATGCCTCTGGTCAAAAGGCCACATTGGGGGAACATATTATAAAGATCCATATTGGGAGTAGTATACATATCCAAAATAGAGGTGTGCTTCATAGTTGAATTATTTTTTCACTAATATCCAAGGATGGTTTGTGAGGAATCAAATTTTCTCCAAATAGTGAAATTTGGTTTATAAAAATAAGATGTTCCAAAAGTATGATATAAGCATTTAGAATTCATTATTCCATGACTCGGTGTTTAAAATTCCATTTGGACGTTGTGAATGATTTTTTCATGAATCTCATAAGGATTTAATTTTATATAAATAATGTAAAAAAGTTAATTTAATTGCATCATAGATGGTCTAGGATATGGGTTCCAGGTGTTGTTACATATTTCTTCAGGGTGAGAATAAATCTTCAGGAATTTAAAAAAATTATTATATAGATCTTTATCAAATATAAGGAAGAACACATCATATGAGGGAGGCAACTCTAAGTAGTTTAAGGTCATGCAAGATGGAATGAATGTTATATGACCCTGTCCATGGAACAATCTAATTATATATATTAGAATAATAATCCAAAATATATAAGCTCAAATGAGTCATGCCCGATGTGTGAAACAATTAAAATTTTTGGGTTTTCCAAATTTTACTAAAATCAAAATCATGGGTTATGTCTAGTGCATGCCAAATTATTTATTATATCTTGGGAGAATGTTTCCCTACTATGAATTATCCAATATATTATGTACATGAGGGAAATATTTTTAATACATGACCTTATGGATATCATATTTAAGAGAATGACATGGGATAGGTACGTGGGGAATAGCTACAAACAATTTTCGAAAGGTGAATTTTGTTGTATTATTGTAAGGGTGTATAGAGATAACATGAATTTCTCTTAATGATGAATAAATCTCTAATTGAAAGACTATTTTAGGTGTAGATATTGTACAGATCCATATTGGGCATAATATGCATAGTCAAACAGAGGATTCCATCAAAGTTTCCGGCTTTTGTCATTAATAGAAAAGGAACGTTTTCAAGGGTTATATTTTCTTGAGACATTGAGTGTGATTTGTGAAAGGAAGTTTTCCATATAATATGAAGGATATATTTTTTACAAGAATTATCCATCACTTAGTGAATCACTCACCACATAGATCTAGCTCAGATGAATTGATAAGATGTATTGGTGTTTTGTTCATGGTTGGTCCCAAGATAGGGAATACGAGTGTCACTATTTTTCCTATTTAAATAGGAATAAATCCACACAAATTTCATCAAAATAAATTCGGTGGTGTGGTAGGAGATCAAAATGAAGAGTAGAGATCCACTCAAATAAGGTCCATAAAATCACACAGTTTTATATTTTGTAATAGGGATAAAAACTATGATGTTTAATGTTTTACAAAGAGGATATTGGAAATGAAGTTTCAAATCATAAAATATACAATATATGTCATATATTTTAACATATTATGAAATGAAATTTCCTTATATTTTAATTCTCTATGACTAGGATATGTGGTGACTACAATTTAAGGATATATATCTTTGTACAATGGTGTGACTTTTAGGGTCTTGAATCTCAGACTTGATGTGACTTTTATGGCCATATGACAAGGATAATGTTTTGATCACATGAGATATATATTGAAAACCCATGAATTGGTAAGGTCATGATACAATCACCATTTATGGTATTTGTTGAATACACAGTATTAGAGTAAGCCTTGTGGATGTCAAATGGTTTCCCCAATTTTGGTTCCAATTTTCATTTTTTCTTACAAAGTATCACCAAGGACTTTAGATCCAAAAAAAATTCCCATTAGAGGAATGAATAGTGGAAAAAATCTTGTCAAAATCTATAGGTACTCTATTTTGGTGAAATTTTAAATGATTCAAGGTACATTGTCTTTTCTCATCAAGTTTTCTAAATCCTCTAATCACTTTTGAGATTTCTTATTTCTGGATAGTTGATTGAAAATGGAAATGAAGAGAAAGGGAAATATGAAGTCAATGGGAAGAACTAATTTTTTCCTGTATATAAGTGAATATGGGGTTGCATGTGTGGCAATATGAGTTTTAGTATGATGATACCACAAGGAAATTAAAAGTTTTTCAGACCAAGATTTATTCTTTTTTTCTACAATTTTATGATGTATGTTTGATATGGTTTTTTTGAAATCCTATATCTCTATGTTTATTCTTCATAATATAATGTTGAATGGTTGGACTCAATGTCATGATAATGATAAAACCTTTTCGATTTACAAATATTGTAAATTGGTGTAGTTTTTCATTAATACCTTGTAGGGGACACCAAATCAGGTGATTATATTAGAATTCATGAAATTGTTGACGTTTATTTCCCTGACATTCTCGAGGGGTATTTCCTCACACCATTAGGATAAGAATTTTTTATTGGTGAGGATATACTTAAACTGATTAGTTATAGCTGGTGGATATGGACCCATGATATCTTTTCCCCATATTGAAAATGGATAAGAGTATTTGAGAGTGTGAATAATGTATATGGGTTTATGGATAATTTGGGATGTATTTGATAGGAATGACAACTTTTAGTGAATATTGTGAAATCCTACATTATTGAAGGCCATAAATACCCTATACTTCATATATGATGAAACAATTTGATCCCTGACTAATGGGTTCTATAAGAGCTAATTGGGACATCATGAAAAAAGGACATCATCTGCTTTACATCAATGCATCTTAGAATGACTCCTTTGAAGCCTCATTTTATAAAGTACATTTTTATGATTTTAGTTATTATAAAGAGTAAATTTGACCTCCCTTTGTAATATTTTCTCTTTTATAGATTTGTTTTATAGAAAAATCTATATTTGAAGGTAGTCTACTATAGGTATCATCCAAAATTTTAAGGAATTATCTAGTTTTGGGATCACTACTAGAAATTTAGGCTATAGTCATAGTTCCAAACCATGGATATAGAGTGCTAAACTGTGGGTCATATTAGCAAGGAAATAGGGTAAAAACTATATCCATGGTTGTAACCCTGGAAATATGCATATAAACATGGTTTGAAACTGTGGGAATAAACCTATAACCATAGTTATTAACTGTGGCTATAGATATTATCACACCAGATTATAGCTATGGTTTTGAACTGTGGCTACAACCTACTAAAAATAAAAAAAATATATTTTTCCACAAACACAACACTCCACCTATCCTTACATCTGCACTAATAGGATGATCAATTGTGATATCAAAACATTATAATGATTTGAAAAAAATTACAATGATTTGAAAATCAAAATCAATTCATGATTTCATTCGATTAGGAAGTGTTCTTCAATGTAAAATTGTACATGATTAAAATGAGTAAACAATGGATATTTAATTTCCATTAAAATAAGCATATGTCTCAAAAATCATTTTTGATTCATCACCATTCAAATTACCTGGTTTGGAAACACAAATACCTCACACACACAAAAGAGACCAATAAAACCATGTAGGCTTTTCAAACAAAAGACAGTCAAGCAGGAAATTTCACCAAGGAATGTTCCCCATCTAGAAACTCAAATTGATATTAAAAACATGTTGTTACAAGTAGGAAAAAAAATCACTAAAATTTAACAAAAACTAGTATTCACCCCCATGCATTTGCACAGTACATACTAGACAATAATGTTTCATAAGAATTATTTGAGAGAGATGGATTCATAACACATCTATTATTTAATGTAAATTTTATTAGATTTATTTGGATAAATAAGTGAGGAATAAGGTGAAAATATAGTATGTGTTGATAATTATTAAAGGTATAAAATATATGAAGACTAAGAGAATGCCTTGTGGGTTTTTATCAGAATACTATATAATAGGAATTGAACACTATGTGGACTAATTCCATCGGTATTTATTAAATGTTCCTCATCATTGACTTGGATTAAAGAAAATCCAATAGTAAGACCAATATAATTATCCATAATGGTTATAGATAATGTTACTTCTAATTCCAATATGGATATTTTCCTATAAGAAAGCATAATTTGAAACTAATGTACATTATAGTAGAACCTAAAATAATAATATACAGCAAGAATTGTTTTCTAAATCAATAGAATATTGAGTTTCTTTAAAATGTAATATAATTTATTATATAAATTGTACATATTATTACAATTCAAACATGTTGTTTAAATTGCATATGATGTAAGGATAGAAAAAAATCAAAATTAGGAATTAATTACAAGGTTTATAAAACTATTAAATATATTTTTAGATGTATAATGAAAGAAACTTAGAGAAATTACATTTTATGTCATCCCCAAATAGCCCTCCATTTTCAAGTCTTCATGAAATTGTATAGCGGCGAAGCTGTTTGGCCATTCATGTCGGCCTAAATCATCTCAGAACATTTTCTCTCATAAACAACAATACAAAAATAAGATAACTCTAAAATAAGTAAAATCAGAACTAGTATCTTGAAGTTTAATATGATTAATACCTTGTCAAATATGGGAACCACAACCTTATAGAAAATAACAGAAAATTACACAATATATTAACTGTTTTTGTGACCCTTTTCTCCTAATTGACCGGAAGAGAATGCCAAAATTTCCAACCCTGAATACCAAGATAAATAAACTAATCCCCATTTTCTATCTGCATCCAAAAATAAAATGTGATCAAAGAAGTATGGTATTTTTACTTCTAATATAAGTTACTTATGTTATTATTGTTTTGATTCTGTCAATCCAATGCATAGGTAAAAGCAAAGAAATAGATTATGATACAATTCACAAACAACTAAAACCACAATACTAGGGTTGAAGAGCATGAAATGATTATGTATTGTTTGTTAGGGAATATGAAATACTATCAAAGTAATTTAAAATAATTAGAAACCCATGATTGTTGTTATAATTTGGTTAAATAGATTAGTACATCTACAATGGTACAATATATCTTTTTTTCTATCTCTATGCTTACAGTTTTCTTAAATAATATATAGATTATGAATTTTTTAATTATTGATATTATTAACAATAAAGTGAAGAAGTAAAAGGCTACATTATTAGAGTTTTGCAAAACTAAACACTTAACAAGGTAACCTAAAAAATAATACAACATTAAATTATTACATTGATTAGGGATTTAAGAAAATATTAATTCTAAGATCATAAGAGTGATTGTAGACATTATAGGATGATAATAATTTTAATACTATACAATATCAGAACACCCTTTTAAATTTGAATATAGAAACATTATAATAATTATAGATGTACTAAACTATGGAATTTTTTAAATATGTACAGGATTTGATGAATTGTACAAATCTATATGTAAGAAATGATTAAAAAAACTAAGTTAGATGTATGGATCTATATATTTTAACCTCTATAATGAAAAACTATATTAATTTGTATATCAAATAAATTCAAATTATAAGATCATAAAATCATTTTCAAACTAAATGATGAAACATTCAACATTATTGAAGTTATAATTATAAATGAAATGTTTTAAATGTTTTCAATATTTTATGAACTGGAGTAATCTATATGTAAAAAATGGTTTACAAAAATCTATGTAAATTATATGAATATGTACAATTAAATCTATACGATCAAAAATTGTATAAATATGTACATAAAATATATTCACAATGTAATAATTAGTATAAAATCCCTAAAGATATAGTAAACTATGAAAATTGTATAATTGTTTATATCAAATCCTTAAAAATGTACAAATCAAAGAAATTCATTAAAAATGAGGAGTTGTCAAAAAAATGTATAAACCTATCAAATGAATGAACAAAAAAATTAATTAAGAAATACCAAATGTATAATTGAGAAACTAAAGCACCAATGACTATAGGACAATTACCATGATATGGAGAAAACTTTGGTAAAAATAGAATATCAGTCTGGTTTGTCGATTAATTTCAAAAGCCACTGAAGTAAAAAAACTGCAACTATCGAACATGTAATATATTAAAAATTGAGAATAATATAAACAAAAAATATAGTTGAATTTCATGTTAAATTGTAAAATCAAATAAAAAGTCACATCTAAAAATGAACATGTATGTACTATTGAGAATATTTAAAAGAATGTTCAAACATAGAATAAATTCATAGACCTAAAAATCAATAGAAAGTCAATATGTATTTTATGTATTATTTTTAGGATAATTTTTTAGGGGAAAGATTTTAAAAATCCTGATAAATTAATACTGAAGAAAATAAATTCATAAAAAATTGTAAGGAAGTCATTGATCAATAATAAAATTATCTACTTAAAAGTTTATGGTCACCTCTCGGCTATAGTTTTTTTAATACTAGAGCGAAGTGCAGTTTTCTACTTCTATATCAATGTATATATAGTCTACAATATACACATCAAAAATAATATTTACATGAAAAAAACAAAAATAAAACCACTAAAACATAAATGAAAAAAATGAATGGAAACACTATGATCTATATATATACATATAAATAATATTATTACTTCATTTTATTCAGAAAATGAAGCAGCTTGAAAGATACAGTAACACAATTGGTTGTGAATAGTTATAATTTTTACCTCATAATGTGGCCATTTAGAGGGCTCAAATCCAGAGAACAAATCATAAAATAGATGAATACCATTTTAAATTATCTAAATCTCCAACCTACTGGCTCAAATGATAGTAGTAATGTTTAATGTAGAAGTATAATGAGGTGGGTAAAACATTTAACAATTACTAATATATATAACACAAATAATATGATTTATTACCGGCCCCACTGACTACCGATCTTCCTACCTCTCCTGTTACCCCACTGCCTGCCCAGTTTACTGCCCCACCCCCTTCCCCAGCTGTTACCTACCCCACCGACGGCCCCGCAGCCTGCCCCTATAGCTTCCCAGTCACCTACCCCACACACTGCCCAATTTCATGTCCTATACATTACCATGCTTCCTGCCCCACTCCCTGCCCCACTCCCTACCCCTTCTCCTGCCCCACCTGCTACCCCGCTGCCTGCCCCACCCGCTTCCCTGTGGCCTGCCCCGCTCGCTGCATGCCCCCTCCCCTACACACCCCCTTCACACTCCCACCACTACTCCCTATACTCCCCCTTCCCCTTTCATAACCCTTAAACCCCATACACCCATACCCCATGCACACCCCATGCACCCTCCTTTTCCCCTTGCACCTGTACCCCATCCCCCTCCCCATGCTCCCCCATTCCCCTTGCAGACCCCTTTCACCCCTCCCCCCTGCACACCCCATGTACCCCATGCACCCTCCCCCTTACCCTATGCACCCCCTTCCCCTACACACCCCCTTCCCCTACACACCTCAATATACACCCCTTGTACCCCAACCCATGAATGTTTCTGGGAATAGAAAATCATGATTCAAACACTGGAGATACTTAAATCAAAAAACACCAACTAAAATTATATAATGAAAAGAAAACAATATGAAATGAATGGTCTTAAATTGAGTTGTGGTTTTGGATCAGTGAAATGATGTTCAAGTCCTCTTTCATCCACTAGAATGGTTTTTTATAGAGAAAAAATTAAGAATATGGAAAAATGAGGGGTGAAACTATATGTGGAAAGAGAAAAGAATCCGTATAAAATGGAAAATTGGACTACATACCGTTGGAGTTGCACCAGAGGTGGTAGGGGGCCGCCTAAGAGTAGTGTGTGTGAGGAGGTATAGTGGTTGTGTCGATAGTGGGTAAAATTCAATATAATAATAATAATTATTATCTAATAAAGAAACAAACATACATAATAATACAGTAATTGAATATATATAGAAACAAACATAAATATTTCAATATAATTCAATATTACAATAATCAAACTTAACTACAAAATAAAATTCCACATATTAACAACCCAAAAATATAATTTACATCAATAGTGAGTCTCAATATCAGTATCATCAGAACCATGAAAACCCTCATCCATGCCTTCTAGAGAAACACCATCACCTTCTCTCACACCACCAGCATCGTCATCGGCATCGACATCGATACGAGCACCAGCACTGACACCAACACCGTCACCGACTCCAGCTCTAATAGAGAAACCTGCATAAATATATGACATCAAAATCAAATAGGCATAAAATGTAATAGATGCTTCTAGTAGACGTGTAGAAGAAAAGGACGACATAACATTCATCATATTTTCAATTATCATATTCTCTAATTTTAGAGATGCTTGTTGGATTGAGGCATTCATTTATTCCATTATGACCAAACCAGAATTAGTAATCGGAGAAATATTGATGAAAGATCAATATCGACATGGTACAATCTTCGTCCCAAGTCAAAAATGCACTTTTCATTGATTCTCATCTTCTAATACGAGATGTAGATGATCATTCAGGCCCAAATTGTCAGGTTAATTTTCTACCAATGCCTCCAAAGCATTCTATTGATTGATATATAACATAAATTATAATGATAAAATAATACAAGGAATTAAATTTAGTCAAAATAATTGAAATTGAAATTTACTTACAATTTTCTTCTCAGTGTCTTGTCCCAATACCATCCACTTTTTTCCTCTTGTACAAAATAAAGTAGATCTACGAACATGACCCTCGATATTCAATGCCTTTTTCTATAAGAAGCAAAGAAATTAATCAATATTAGAAGCCAAAAAAATTACACTAAACCAAAATAAATATTTTAAATGTTAAATTACCTGTTCTTGCTCATGATCTGGGAGTAAAGTGTGTCCAAGAGTATAAACATGTTTCATTCCAATCTTATTTATTTTATTTCTATCATATTTATCCTATATGCAAATAATTATATAATTTCATTTAAATAAATAAAACATGTAATTTATAATTTAGAAATTGTTTTCAAATAAATAAATGAATGTATATATATATATATTTAACAAATACTTTAAACCCTGGACTCTTCCTATAGCCGATCATCTCATTTTATTACGATATTGGGAAATCACGAATCATTGAAATTTATCCAATCTCTATACCAACTATCTTTTTACAACCAACATATAAGTCATCATTGTATGCTTACCACATATCACCTAATTCAATTAACCATGCAGCCATGGAATTTTTTCCATCAGGAAAATAATATCGGAGCTCCAATGGAAAAAATACATATTAAGAAAATATTATAAATTAATATATATAAAAGGTGATTATTATTACTTAACCAAATCGCTACTCAGGCATTGTACTTTATTTTTTATCCAACATCCCTCCAACTTATTAGTTGAATCAGAATGATATTTTTATGTTTAGAAAGTATTCCCAAAAATATTTTACATTCCTTACCATTTTTTTTCAATTATAACACTATCTTCATTATATTGAACCATGATTTTAATTTGTTGATTCCATACCTCTCTCATTTTCCTACAGCCTCTTAATTTGGTAGAGGATGGATCTAACCATGAAAAAAATAATAAATAAAATTAATATATATGAATTTATCATTAATAACTAATAGTAATGTTTACATACATACCAGTAGATGAGGGGTCTTCTAACCCATGAAGTGTTACATTTAGAGGAGGGGTAGTAGCCTCTATGGAAGGTGGTATATCTATAGTAGGAGTACTATATATAGTATACTATGATATGTGTATTGAGGGAGGGAGAAAACTGGATGGATAACCCAGTAAAGATGTGGGTGGATATGGATATGGATATGGCAGTGAGATATATAGTGGCGCAGTTCCCTATAAGTTGATGGTGGGAATGGAATGTAAGAAGGGATGAGACTTTGAGAAGTACTACCCAATGTGGGTGTGGGTGAAAAGGGATATATAAAAGGTGGGTATGGATAATATGGAGGTTTCATAATGGGAGGATGACCAACTTGTGATTCAAGCGGCATATTAGTATGTTGAACTGTAGAATCGGTCATTCGAGTACCCCTACATAATATCAGCCTTAAGGGTATAATCCAACCATCTCCTCGACAATGTAGCCTAAAATAACATAGATGATAAAATAAAAATATTTACAACATGATAAATAATAATAAATACCATAATATTAAAATGTAAATTTTACTTACAGTGGTCCATAGAGAAGAGATACATTGTTCATTTCTCTATATTCTTCTACTTCTTTAAGTAACATCATAATAAAAAATTTTGACATAGAAATTTAAAATAAACTTCTCAAATAAATAAAAATAATGTAAAATGTTAAATAATAAAATTTTATCAAAAATAAACGAGATACATTTTCTTGAGTGATATTTATATTAAGAAAATATTGCAACTTTTCTATGTTCAATTATTACAAGAGTTGTACTTAAAAATAAATTGGTCAGGATATTAATAGTTTTATATTAAAAAATGGTATAAAATATAATATTTAATTTAATAATATGTATGAAAGATAAAAAACACATACAATATTGTGATAATAGTAGGTAAATACTTAAAAATGTGTCAATTATATGTGTTTTATGTGACAATTTATGTTTTATAATATGATTTAACAATTGAATAATCTATTTCATCAAATGAAACACTCAAACAAATAAAAACATGTTCATCTACAACATCACTTCCATTCATGTCTTTATAAAAAATATGTCTAGGAATAACATCAACAACAATGCAAAATTTTTGTTATAACATGTAAGCTACATAAAACAATTGTCTATCTTGTGATGCATGAATATAAGGTTCATCTATATGAAGTTGACAGCTCATATCAATCACTCTAAAGTTAGAGTTATCAATATTCTTTCTTTGTCCTGTCATTAAAACAAACCACTTTCATTTCATCATTACAACACGACCATGTGCTTAGTAATCTAATAAAATGATTCTTTCAACAACATAATAATATGATATATTGTTTGATCATGGTTGTCTATCTGATGAATTCACATAATAATTCTTATGGAATTTATAATGACACTATCAAGAAATGTTTCCATATTTTTACACAACTATTTATAATGAATTTAAATCCATTGAAAACCATTGCCATATAATCACGTACCACATCATTTATACCGATCACATCATTTATACCGAATGAAAAATCTATTATTTCATCCAATAATTCATTCATTTGTAGAGTTAAAACTTAAAAGACACCAACATCAAATATTATACAGAGACATGTGATTATGTTATGAGAAGAAAAAAAATCTATTACCATTGAATTTAACATAGAATCAAATTATTTGTTGTGAAAAAATTCCTTCCTCTTAATAGATAAAGAGCAACATCTCTTTTTTATAATTTCTAAATGTTCACTACATATATGAAAGCATTAAAATTTTAGATTACATGAAGAAATAACACAATGAAAAAAATGAATATTTATTATTTTACTTACTCAAAAAATCATCAAGAACACCCAAATTGAATAATACTACATGATGAACCATTTCCCACACTTCCCTATATAAATCACACAACAAGTATGATCTAAATATCCCCTTTGTTTGGGGTAGTGAAGGAAATGCGGGCTCAATGGGTTCATATTTCTTATCTTCAATTCTCATTAGTCGATTATACCTCGTAGTTATGTTAGACAAGTATGATAAGAAGAAATTCATGCATTATTGTGCTGAATATACTTTCACAATAGATCCTTCAGGATGACATTTATTTATTATGTAATATTTATAAGTAAACATAATTAATTTTGTAGGATACATAAATAGACTCAAAACATGACCTCCAAAAATAAATATTGTGGGAAGATGCACAGTCAGATGTAACATATATGTGAAAAATAATGGTGGAAAATTTTCTTCAAGTCACAAAGAATTTTAGGTTCATATATCAGTAATTTATAAATAGCACTTTTTCTCAGTATTTTGAAATAAAGGTCTCAATAAAAAAGATAGAACTTAATCATAACAACTCTAACATTATGTGAAAGTAAATGTATAATGGACTTGGGAATCAACTCATGTAAAACAGACATGGTAGTCATGGGTTTTAAGAGATTTTACTTTCAAATCATATGTATTAACCCTTTTAAAAATATTTCCTGAATAACAATCTAGAACCTTCAAACTTTTAAAATAGTAACGAGTATCATCTGACAATTTTTTTCTCGATATTCATTACATCTAGACAATAACACAATAAATTCGATGATCAATACTACAAATCAAAAATATTTTTTTCTTTATCCAATTACTATTGGAATTAGAATTAATATTATTTATCTTTGTAGTATTTCATTGACGTTTTCCAAGAACATAATTCAAATCAACAAGTTCTTTAGCAATTTCATTCCATGACATTTTTTGAGGTGTCTCATCTATCTCGATGACATTATCAAACTATCACCAATTTTTCCGGTATGGATGATCCATCGGTAGAAATCTTCATTACCCTATGAAGTTCAATGTTAATCAAAACATTAATTTTAGGGAACATGTATTCTTCATACAAATAGGGATGGATAATTTCCCTTTAGTACTCCAACCATACATCATTCCATAAGAAGTAAAATCATTTATCATTCTTAATAAAGCTAAATGAAACACAAAGTACTCCTTCTCGAATGCATCGTATGCTTGTTCACTAACAATCCAAAGAACCTTTTACTCATTTATTAATTGATGAAGGTATATATAAATATCATTTCTTGGATCACTAGTTCCAGATATCAATATACTCATGATAGTAAATGTCTTATTTATAAACATCCATGAATGAAAGTTACAAATGTCAATTAAAATAGGCCAAGTATTGTTTCCAGTATGCATTTAGCGAAATGGGTTGAAACCATCATAGGATAACCCCAATCTACCATTTTTGTGGGTCAGCTGAAAAATCAGGATGTAACACATCAAATTTCTTCCAAGAAAACCCATCAGTAGGATTCATTTTTTCATAATTATTTTTATTTATTTCATCTTTATGCTATATCATATTCCATGATATTTATTCTAACATAAATTTTTTTGATGCCATGAAATTAAAGGGGAGTGAAAAATCACATTCTATTTATTTCAGGATTGAGTTCCATCATTATTATTATTCTACCTTGATGTTCCACACTGTTTTTAATGACTCATCTCTTCATTTTCCTTCCAGAATAGACAAAAATATTTTGTGTCAATAATGAATCTTAATAGATGAAAACCAAATTTTTAAACCAAGTTTGATTCCATGCAATCATTTTCTGGAATAAATTCATCCTAATGTAGTAAATCCTTAATAAATGTAAGGAGATAGTTGACCAAAATATTACTAAATCCATACATTATTTTCCCATGATATAATCATATTAAAAACTTATGTTCTCTCATTTTTCCACATACCTAATATACTTGGGTATTCATATCTTCCATCATCTTTATAACACTCTCAACATCATCTTCCTGATTAATAGATGAAAACCATGTTCCAGTATTTATTTCCTCTTTCACTAGTCAATATTAGTATACGGATTCAGAAACAAAAGGAAACTGACCAGAAATCAAATTTTTCATAATAATACTTTTCACTGAATCAATGTCATTCTCCACTTGATATTTTTCCTTATTGTGATACTACACGTGATTATTTTTTTGGAAACCAGATTTAGTGATATGGTAACTCACTTCCTCTCGAGTTAACCATGGTCTTCCAAAAAAATCAATACATGGGAATCAGATCAATATTCTATCTGAATCAATATTGAATTTAAAGTGAAAAAAATAATGTCACTCCTTCTAAAAATAATTAGTGATCCGATGAACAATTTACATCAAATAGTTGTCCATTATGAGGCATATAAACATACATTAAAGAAATAATATAGAAAATTAATTCACTTGTTATGTATTGTTTTGTAAGATAATTAGTAATCATCTATAACATGTTCAAAAAAATCATGACAAATATCTTAAAATTATGGATTAGGGAATTGATAATTGTTTGAAATTATAAAAAATAATGAATAGTCATGCATAAGTTCCAAGCATGAGGATTTATTATAGTAAAAAGAGTTTATATGAAATCTATGAGATGATGATAATCAATTACCAAAAGTGATCGGGTGGATTTAAAATGAATTTTGATGATTTGTATTATTTCAACAAAGATTTATAGAAATTTAGAGACTTTTTTAAATATAAACCATATCGTATAACATAGTGTGTTTAAGGACACCATTACATTGTTGATTTTTAATCATTGATTATAAGACCACATCATGATGAAAATGGGAATGATTTTAGATACCATTTGATCAATTTTTCTAATCTAATTATCTAGTGTTTTTCAATTTTCAACACATGAATTGGTAATGTGTTAAATAAAATCAAGATCTAAAAAAGATTTTGTATATTGTTTTATTCAATGAATTCTTATATAATGTGTTTTGTTATTATGTAACATTTTAATCATTATGAATTCTAATAGGCATTTGAATTTTATATATGTGTTCTATATAAAGGATATAATCCTTTCATAGTTTAGATACCAGAATCTATTTAAAGAAAGTGAAATTCCTCTAAAATTTTCAATTATTTATTATCTTGTGTTGATGATCTATAATACCATTTATATAAAATATGTTCTACAAATTAATTAAGGGATTTAAGTGTCCGGTGGATATCATTAATGGAAATAACACATTAACTGATTAAATTCTCCAAGTGTCAATGTAATTCAAGTTTTAAGATTGATCTCATAGCATAAAATAAATGATTAAATGATTAAAGTGGCCAAAGCATTCCACAAATTCAAAAATAAACACTCACAAGAAACGAAAATGAAAATTAAATCTTGAAAAATAAAATCAATTTTAAACATTTTAAAGATATTTTATATATTTTCTCAATAAAAGTACAATTTATCACAAAATAATACTAATCCCCTACTCATAAAACTCAAAATTGTTCCTAAGGATGAACCTTAAAGAGGAAAACACATTTTAATATTTAGTTTAACACTATTTTTCAATTCAACAATTATGAAATCTTGAAAAATGATAACAATTAAGAAATAAAAAACACTATTACATCAAGATTGTAGATAGATTCAGAAAATTCAGTGATTACATGGATAATTTAGTAGTGACTAAAATTGATTTCTAGTTAAAACACAAAGAACAACATGTGTGTTTGTCCTTTTTTAGTATGTAATATAACATAATAAATATGCATAAATTAGAAAAAAATAATATATAGAACAACACTTTTTTGAATTCAAGGAGACACAAAAACAGAAGAAATCACATTATTCAATATCCAACAGGCCAAGAATATATAAATAATTTTACTGAAAAGACAAATTCAAAACATAAAGAAAAGTATAATAGAAACTCACCTGAATTTGAAGCTTTGGCCTATGAATTTCTAGCCTGAAATCCACAGACCTCTAACCCATATTTAATTGTTTTGGTAGTAACCATTTGATTTCCTATAACACACAATAAATGAAACATTAATTTCCGTAGTTAACTCGTATGAAAAATGCAACCAGAATAAGAAAAATCAAATAAAGAGGTAAATACCAAGGTGAAAGGTTGTATCAGTAACTCATGTTAAAATATTAGTAAGTCTTCCACAAAATACATGAATTTAAAAAACACATAGCTAATAAGTAGTTTTAGAAATCATTCAAAAAATATTTATCAGTGTACAATTATTTTTTTCATTGAAATTACACATGAATTTTCAAGAAGGTGCAAAATTGATCATCTAAAATAGTTTCAGAAATCACATATTGTATATTTTTTCGTGTACATACATATTTATAATGTATGTTCTTAAAGATTTACAAAGTTGAACATATGAAATCAGTGTGTAGAAAATTTAAAATAACCAGGAAGCAATCGCAAGAATGAGGGATATAATGAAACACAAATAGCAGTATGAACACAAGAAACAAAAATTCATGAAACTGACCATGATATGGTAAAACAAAATTAAGAAAACATTCATTAAATAAAATTAAAATTATATAAATTTGTTTGTTGAATGCTTGCATAAATTTTAAAATAAATCAGAAACTAGAAAATTATACTCTTAATTCAGAACACAGTTTAGTTAAAACTAGTAATCAAAAACATGTTTTAATAGAAACAAAAATACACAGATAAAATATTGAGAAAACAAGTTTTCAATTATTTCACAAATGGTATTCAATTAAGAAAAAATTTGGTTATAAAATAACATTTTAGTTAAAACCCTAAATAGCTTTGGTGGATAATCAGGAGGTGAGACCAGCTAAGGTGGTTGCATCAGAGGCACACTGGAGGAGGAGGTGGGGAGGTTGTCTCAGAGAAGTGTCAGTGGGGTGGATTTATTAGGTGAAAGAATCAGGGGATGATGGTCACAGAAAAAAGACCTCACACGAGTAATGGATACTCGCGTTAGATGCATTCCTGAGGAGGAGGTGGGGAGGCCACTGGGAAACAACATTGGCTGGGAAGTGGATCAACGACATTGATTGGAAGCATTGGGGATGAGGGAACAGAGATAGAGGTGGAGGATTCAGAGGAGGGTCTTGGATCAGGGGAGGAGGAGGAGCACGATGCCTTATAAAGAAACACATTGCCATGGTATTTTTAAAATGTGGATATAAATCATGATATCGCCGCGGTTTAAATGGAATCGTCGATTGAAATTAGGCTATAGACATGGACCTATAAAACTGTGGCTATAGTTCCATAGATATAAATTAATTTTTTTTTATAGTTGATAGAATTTGTCTCATTAATCTATTATATGTGTTTACTAAAAAACATACACACTATCTTATAATGCACAATTTCTATTTCCATTTGTCTTAGTCTGGTTCTGCCAAGGCTATAGACGCATTTAAAAATTCATCTATCTAGGAATTATGGGAGAATGGGACCTGGGATAATGTCAAAACTGAGGGGAATTTCATCATTAAACCTTTGCACATAGCTAGGTAAGGGGGTAATCTCTTCCTTTATGATTACATAATCACCATTGATATTCCTGATTACTAATTCGGAATAATCATTTAACATTAGGTGTGACACTAATATTTATAATGATATTAATAAGACCACAATCTGGCCTTGTTATTCCTCTTCATTGTTTTTTTATTCTTCTGATAAAAAGAAAGAATATAGTAGGACTTATTTTTATTAAGAGATATGAATAACTCCAAAACTAACACTATTGAGTTTAAGGACTTCCATTATTTTCCATGTTGGACTTCTTAAAGTTCCAATGAAGTACATATCCCATTTATGGATTCATTCTTAGATGGATATGACCTATTCATCAGATATATCAATATTCATTGGAATTAATTCTATAAAGTGATTCTTTATAAGGAGACAAATCAACTCATTCCATTTTATACTCTTTTTTGATATATAATGAATGTTTAATTAATAAAAACTAATTGACTAATGTGCTGAGAATCTTTTTAATATGGTATGGTTGGGGATATTATTAAATGGTCCATTATGAGTGGGTAAGTGGACCTCATGGTACTATAGTTGGTTTATTAGTTTCCGAACTACAAATATTACTTCAAGGAAATTTTTCTCAATATTTTATTTCAATTCTCATCATTGATCATGGTCTTACTGTGGTAACAAAGTCTACGTTCATTACCCATGTCATTCTTATATGTAATAGAAATGTTGAGTGATCACTCTAAGGATATAATATATAGGATAAGTTGATTTCCTATGATGGTGTTTATTAACAACAGTGGGATCAAAAGAAATATATTAATGTTGTCAAAGGATTCTTGTAAATAATTTATCCATTGCTGGGTGACCCACATTTTAATTATCCTGGTGAAAGGTAGAAATTTTCCTATATGGTTTTCTATGAAGTGTTGGATGTAGTAAAGATGTCACTAAAGAACCCAATTTTTATTAGATTTTGAGGGGTGACATGTCAAGGAAATCCTTAGTATTCTCAGGGTCAAATTTAATTCCACAGCGGCATACATTAAAGTGAATAAATATTCTTGTGGTAACTGTGAAAGCAAATTTCAAGGTAGTCATTTTTAAGATATGATGTTAGAAAATGTTTAAAATGGTATCAATATTTAAAATATGATCAAAACAGTAAAGGTATTTCACTAAAAAATCATTGACATATCATTTTATATATTTTCCCATGAATGGTTTGAAAATGTGATGCATAACATGTGAGTACATGATACTAGAAATATTTAAACTAAACCGAATCACCCAAAAGAAATATAATCCTTGTGGTTATCTAATATCAATATAATATACATATTCATCAGAAATTTGAATTTTTTATAGACAAAATAATTTTCCATGAAGGAGATACCATGATATCCCATATTCTCATCAATTATAATCTCTATAATCAGAATAAGGAAATTATCCTTTGGAAAATGCTGGTTCCGAATACTGAAATCAATGCATCACATTATTTTCCCTTTATTCTTATTATCTAAGACAATATTAGTATGATATTTTGGATACTATAATTCCTATATAATTTTTTTGATGATGTTTTCATCCTCAATTTAGACCACGTAAGTGTGAGTTGGATTCACTCTTCTGGACACCAAAATGTAACTGCGATGATATTCTAGAAAAACCATATGGTGGGTGGCTACATCAAGGTCAAGGAATTGAATTTTAGTGTAATTATAAGTTATAACATCTTTTTATTTCTTTGTAAATGAGGTATACACCTGTTTTTATTCATAATTCATGGATACAATGATCAACCAACATTGTAGAACCTTCTACGTACCCATATTTATCCATTGGAGCTCATCAATGGTTGTAGAGACACCTTCCTTGAATACAGAACTGGAACCTTTAAGGTTATATTATTTTTATTCTGATACACTAACATCGGGATAAATGATTGATGAAGGCAAGTCATTTAATTTATAAAGAAAGTCAATATTTCAACATCTAAAAGATGACATATGGTTATTCCCAATCTCCATCAATGATATAATAGTTCCAATTGATTCAGCTGATGGTCTAAGAGTCTACTGAAAACCTAATAATGGGTAGATAGAATTTTTAACTGAATTTTCACAACTATTTTGAGAATAAAAAAACCATACAAAACTTCTATTTATATTGTTTTTAACTATTATCATGAGGCTCGATGAGTACATACTCAAATCTAAATTTTTTTTCTCAATCTGGTTGAAGTGTAATACATATTCAACATTAATCTTTTTAAATGGGAAAGTTGGGGTAATTTTCAGGTTTTTTAGGTAGTAACCCAGAGAAACCATCACTCATGGGTTGTTTTTATTACCTATAGTAGGAACCAACATTGATATATTTGGATTCACAAAATTCTTTTAAAGGTTCGTCACCATGAAATGTACTTATTTTCTTACTATCACAATACTTGAGACATTAGTGGTATGATTAAGGGACTATCATATGTTGATGTAACCAAGTCCATTCTAATATTAAGTTAAAAGGAATATCTCTTCAAAAAACTAGGAATTTATATTGGGATACAAGGTACCTAAATTGAGTCTTCAGGATGATTCATATGGGGGGATTTTGGTTGTCTCTTTTCGTAACCCTAAATTTTTAAAGGATAAGGGGATAAGTTCGACTCAATGTGACCTAATCGACGAAGTGTTGATACTAGAATGATGTTTAACCCTAATACATTATCCATGAAATATTATTTGATGTCAATGTAATATATCCTTCCAGATATATAAAAGGTTATGATATGTACCTGTATAAAAATATACTTATCATGTTATAAGAAATATATAATTATGTGAAACTATATGAGAGTGATATCTATATGATACAATTATTCAGTGGTTATCTCAGACTCAAACTATATAGGGCTCAAAAATTCTTCTATGAGTGTTTCTTAGGTGTCTTTTGTTAAATTAGAGTATCTCGAGTTGGGAGCTTATCTAGTACCAAGGATACTTTTTTTAATATGTCTAATTTTTGAGTCAAAGGTTTTCACTTACCAGCATGAAACTACTCCTTAATAATACTTTAGGTTCTAAAGTATTTTAGGGTTGTAGGTAATACGATCTAAATACGAGTTGAGGGAACTCCTATTACCAGTAGATCAGGACATCATGGAATGCTTACTCATTTGGATTGATTGGATAGTTACACACTCTGTCATTCAATATTCAAAAACTTTTTGGTTTGGACGACTCTTAGAAAATGTGGGTGAATTTTCATGGTTAATTTTTTGTTTTTTTATCAATTTTACCAAGAGTTTTGGAATCATTAATAGGAGTTATGTGGATGTGGCAATAATATTGAGTTTGGGAACGATTAAATATTACCTTACTCCCTCATCACCTATGACTATTTCATCTGGTTCCCAAATGATGGTAGGTGAACATAGATTAATAAACATACTAATAATTAGTTAAGGGTTCCGTTATATTAATGAGATTAATAGAATCAATGATTAATTCTTCATCTAATGAGGACTCTATTTGGTGGGCTGGTACCCATGATTCCATTAGATAGGGTGATTTTTGTGATCTTGGGGTTGGAGATAGGATGTATGAGAGGTTCAAGAAAAACTTTTTCCTCGATGTAGGTTCATCTTCCAGTTCTTCACTTTTGTCTCCCGGGTTATGATATTGCTTCGAATATTAGTTTTTTGAGGACTGTGATTCCAATAAGGTTGGTCACATCATGGCCACAGAGATTGGGGAAACATTTCAGGGTCTAACTATGCCTTGAGGTTAAAATGAGTTCGATTGATCTCATTTCTATTCATCCAATAACTTAACATATATTATCCCTTTCTTAACACTTATTGTTATTCACATTCTTCCTCAATAATTGTAGTAGAAACGCATGCCACTTTTTCCTTTGTATTTCCAATTTTACAATGCCTAGAATCAACCAACCTCTGAAGAATTTATTTTTAAAAAATAAATCCCTGATTTTGTGACCAAAGAATTATTGAAAGGGGAAAAGATTTTGGTGTTCATTGAGACCTATATGATTAGGTTTTCTAGGATTTAGAAACTTTAATATATTTTCTTCCATAGCTTCTGTAAATTAACCATGTAATTTTTCATTCATGGAAGGAATAATCATTATTCTATAGGTCCTCAAATTGATGATTTATTTTCTATACTCTCCTATCTTTGTAGGGATATTATTTTTATTTTTTACCATTAAAAATGGGGTTCCACATGATAAGGAATAGTCCTTATATTTGGAGTTGGAATATGATATGGATTTTGTGTGATTTTCGTACTTTCCACTTTACATATTCTCTTCACTTAAGTTGTTGGTGCCAATTAAGAACTAAATTTGGTTATATAATGGAATATGACATTGTATTTTGATTGTGTCATGTTCATGGAACTCACCTAGATAATTTACTGGGATGAGTGGTGTTTGTATCTTGTCACACATGTTCTTTATACAGAGGCCCAAAAAATATTCGCGAGGAAACTACAATTTTAGAGATTAGGTTAACCCCATCCACCTAACAATGAAATATTATATTTTCTAATTCTACCACTATTTTCAATTTTAGGGTTCATGTATTTTTTTATTTTGCATCATTGAGATGAATTGATAAAGAAACTACTCATGGAGATTTCCCATATTTTGATAGATGTGACAAGTAAACTGGAATACCAAACAATGGTTGGTATTCCCATTTTCTTTATGAAAAATTTGAGTTTATCATATTTATACTTTTAAAGGCTCCCCATCATAGGTATTAACTGAGATATCAAATGGGACAGGTTTTATTATTGATCCCCCAAGCAATTGAATGTATGAAATATAAGATTACCAATGCTTGGTAGGGGAAGAGTTGAATCTACCCCTTTAGGGTAAGGATTTTTCTCTTGATGAAATAACACCCGAATTTTTTATATAGCTTCCAAAATAGTTTTCAATGTATCAAAAGATGACTCAATATTGGTAATGATGTCTAATGGGATGGCCAGGTGAGTAGGATCTTGAATTGGGGATGCGACAGGTTGGGCTAGATGGAGTGTCTGTACCTGTACTTGCATTTGATAACTTGAATGATATTACATATGATAATTCATATAAAATATTTTTTTATCATTTACCTAATAGTGGTAACTCATGTTATCACATTTTTATTAGATCTAAATAAATTGTTTTTCTATGTCCCAGGTTGAACAGATATTATTTATTTATTCTCATTAGAATGATGATCTATTCTTATTGGTGGATATTAGCAGTACGAGTAATATGAGGTTCCTATTGAAGAACAAACCCTTTCAGGCACCCCCAAAATTTAATTGATCATTCAATTTATATTATTCACACCATCATTAGTCATTTATATGTAGAATATATATAAAATAAATGTATCCTTCTAATATTCTCATGCATTGGTGTCATATTCTCTTGCATCTGTAGGGCCTGTAATGATGATGTATATCGATTCATAATGCACTGATTGAATCACATCACTATTGGGAGTATCAGAAGTTCAATTTCATATGAGATAATAATAGAAAAGGTCACAGTATTCAAAAGTTGTTATATAGTGACCCACGCCTTTTACACGTAATATTACAAGATTTTAACCATAATTATACAACAGAGTAAATGCCAAGGATCGTGATGCCTAGTGTATTTAAAGACTAGGTACATAAAACTAAAAACATGGGACTAAAAAAACACTAGTTTATTTAATATTAAAAAGGATACCCTAACTTCAATTTTGCTCATACTTCTTCATAGGATAACCTGGGGATAACATGAACAATAGGATGAGCTAAATATCCCATCAAGTGAATAAACATAAGAATAATGAATTCTCACATGGGTTAGAAGGCATAACATGATGATATAAAAAGGCATGTAACATATTAAATAAGAAAATATAAACAGGGAATAATATGAGCATGGAGTCATAGTAATGTTACAACAACAGAAAACATGACTTAATCACGATTCAAGGTAAAACGCCAAGATCGTTTCACATGGTAGCATAAGAAAAGGATAACCACCAAGACCATCCCACATAGTAGAACAAGCCAAGGCTAACTTCCAAGACCGTCGTACATAACGTCTCATGAGACTCAACTTTACTCCATGCATTAAAGCTCCATCTGGGTGCACCCATATTAACTTTTCATGAATATGTTTGCCAATTATGACCATAATAATCAATCATACATAAACATAAGGGTACCCATGGAAACAAACGGGTATCATAATCATTTAATAATACTTAATGAATGGGTGTATCATAAAAGTGTCCATAAATGGAAATTAATAATGTAATATAATCAAATATCATTTTAAGTGGTTTCAAATAGAATTGAAAACATGAAAGAAGAATATTTAAGAAATTTTATAATCAAAACATTTTTGTGCAGTTTTAAGGAAAATACTATAGAGACAATAGAATAGAAAAGGGAACAATATTTTATATAAAAATAGAAGTTAAGCAAGAAGGTTTTAGTAATAAAAGACTTATTTTTTATAAACAATGGTGTCTTAAAAAATAAGATAGAGTGAACATGAAATTGGGTAAGAATTCTGAAAGTTTCCTTATAACAATTTTGCTTATCGGAAATTATTGAGGAGAGGATCACTTAAAAAATGTATATCCCTGAAAAATAATGATGAAGGGTTGTGATTAATGAATTTGGTACATTTAAACATAATTTTTAATACATAAATGAAAAGATAAGATAAATTCATTTTGGTAATAAAAAATATGAAGAAACCCGAAGGAATAAAGGGCGTTCGGGTAGAATCCCTTATGGATTATCGGCATGGTATGATGTGTACTTAAAAGAGATTAATGATAGAAAAACGGGTTTATCATTACCTATACATCATTAGGGATGTATGGAGGAGATGTGAAATAATACCCCATAATTAGTTATTGTAAATAAAAGGAAATAACATAGAGGACATTTTTGAATATGTGTGAAATAGAGAGTATCCCTTACCTTAAGTCTGTTGGTGTTCTCCACTTGATATTAATGACCTAAATAATCAAATTAAGATCATTAATTAATAATTAAATTACCTAAAATAAATTATATTTATTTATTATAACCTTATTATGTGCATCCATGTCCATTTTCATGAGTTAAGAGGTTCAATTTCATTATTTGGGAGTGTTTTCTTCCTTGGTTTTAACGACTGATACACTTATATTCATGTTTGAATAAACATTTATGATGACGGCGGTTGAACAAAATTGATTTTATATGACATTATTTAACCTCCAAAAGGTTACATGGTTGTAAATTTAATTTTGTTACTTGTAGTGAAGTTGAATCATTATATAAAACTTTAGTCAAAACCTTATGGGTTAATTGGAAATTTTCTACCACAATGAACACGTTTTGTTTTATTAATCCAAACCATTTGTAAAAAGAATTACATAACCATATATTATATACAAAACATATTTTATGGTCTAGTTCAACCATGAAAATGGTTTCATGACCATCATTGAATATGGTAATGGAAAATGAAAATGCGTCATCCTTGAAAGTGGTAAATTAACACATCCTGAACTAGGAGGGGGTGATGGGCTCCTAGGTGTTCTAGGGTTTTGGGAATGGCCGATCCATTGACTCCTCCCCTCTAGTAGGGAGAGGGGGGTGATATACTTATATCTTCTTCTCACACTCCCCCTTCCCTTCATTTTTCTCCCTTCACTATCTTGGGTTTACTCCCTATTTTCCATGGTATCGAGCTATCCCCAAAAGTCCCCGACTTCTCCTTTCAAGCCCCTTCTCTCCCAATTTCTCTCGCGGAGTTTTCAAAGGCTTCTTCCCTTCAAAAACTTACTTTGGTTGCTTGATTTTGTGGTCGGAGGCCTTCGGTGGATTTAATCGACAGATTCGTCAACACCCAGTGGGGTCTTCGTCATCGTGCGGTCGTCGGTCTTCTCAATTCTCAGAAAATGATGGTTTGATTTTCCTCTGAGGAAGATCTTTCTCTTTCATGGTCCGGTGGTGTGCATTCTATCAACAACCATCAGTTCTTCCTACTTTTTTGGTCTTTCGATTTTCAGTTGAATTGTGACCTGGAGACAACGGTGATTTGGGTTCGTCATGCAGGTTTGCCACTATCCTTACAAAACCCTTCCATATTGTGGATGATTGCTAATCTTCTAGGTCGCTTCTTTGTCGTGGACTCTAGGATCCAATCAGCTTACAATCCCATTAAACCTAGAATATGCGTAGAGGTCAATATCTCTAAAACCCTACTGGATTTTGTCTGGATTGAGATTGAAGGTGAATACAGGGTTAAGCAGAAGGTTGTTTACAAGTCATGGACTCATTACTGTGCCTCCTATTTCCTCCAAGGAAACTCATCCCAATGATTTCTTAGAAGTAATATCCCTATTGATTTGAGTTCGGTTAATGTGGCTAATCTGATCCATAAGGAGCCCGCAAATGAGAAGTTTTAAAAGTCTCGGGAGATTCCTTCCTTTTTGGAAGCTGCTATGCCCATTGATACAGGGTGTAAAGTAGTTGTGGTGGATCCCCTGGGTTCTAAGGTGAGTGGGCACCCTCCTTACTAGAAATAGGTGAGACTGATCACCAGAGATGCTGCATTACCTCCAGCAAAATCGGAAAGATATGTATTTTAGGACCACAGAACCCAAGGTTTCATAGGTTTTTGAAAGATTAAAAAATGATTTGGGCATCAAGACCAAGGTTCATGGAGATGGGAAGGGGGCTGGCCCGAGTTCCTGGGCCCCCTCTTCCTTTTCAAAGATGGTGAAATCAGGCAGTAGAGGTTCCCAAGTGCAAGGTGCTGAGATTTTTAGAGAGGCTAGAAAGGATGATCTATCTCTTTCTGTTGACAAAGAGCTTCTTCTAGGTAGAAAAAATAGGTTTGCAGTGCAGGGAGAAGATGAGTTTTAGGCTCTTGGGGAAGTGGATGATGTGGTTTCCCCTGAACAGAACCCCTACTACTGGGAGGATTCTCAAGAAGAGGACTCTGCTTTGGATCCCATTGTCGAGACCAAGGAAACATGAATTGTGATGGAATATATTAGATCCTCTTCAATAAAATGGAAGAACACTATTATAGATTCTAATGGTTTCATTACACACTCACAGAGGCCATGAAGAAGAAAAGATTATTCAAATCTACCTAGTCCCCCCGTTAAAAGATCATCAAGTAAAGGCAGGCCACCTCCAAAGGTTCCCAAAATCATGGACGACAACACATTATACAAGCGTAAAGACTTCACCAATCATATAGAGGTTGAGACCTATAAGGAGCATGAATAAAAATAAAGTGAATCTCTTGTCATGGATCTGTTGAATGAGGAAACTGCTATTTTAGAATCTGTTATCCCCCCAAGTGGTATGAAAATGAAGGAGTGTGATGTCTGGGATTCTATCATCAACAGAATGGAATAATTCCTAGAGAAGGAACTTGTGGTCGATGATACTCAAGACGAGTTTGACAGATTGGTTCAGAGTGTCATCCAGTCAAATCTGAACGAGAAGTAGGGTAGTTGGGTTTGAAAACAACTCATCATATTGGCACGCGGTTTGAACAGAAAGAAGATTACTGTGTAAGAACTCATCCAAACATGGGACAAGTTTTCAAATATCATTGAAGACCTCCTCAAAAACTATCTGGATGGAATGTCCAACACTCTTCAATGGATTCTCTATATAGGTAAGTTTTCTAAAAGGCTTAAACTGAAATCCAAAGATAGGATTATTACCTATGGTGTTGATTAATTATCTGGTTGTGTCTGGACCAGTTTCTCACTTTTTCCTTAAAAGTGTTTTCTTAATAAAATAGAAATAAGTTGTTAAATTAACACATCTCAGATGGTGTCTTTACTACTTGTATGAAAAAGATTAAAGGATATATGATAATAAATTATTCCATTATCATAACCACATTCTATTATGTTTAAATTACTTGAGTTTTCATAACATGTGGATGGGGAGAGTTAAGGATATAAAAGAAAACAAATGAACTTTAAAAGAAAGTAGAAGATTTGACAAGAGGAATTTACCTCTTGAATCAATCATCCTTGAGAGCCTCTTAAGGGGAGAGTATTTGGTATTTTGAAGATAAAAAGGGATTTTGGACATGGGGAGGATCTTGGGGAGATATTTTTCTATAATATAGGGAAGGAACAAGGCATGAGAGGAGTGAAGAGAATAGGGGAGTGTGGGTGGTTTTTATAGTGGAGGGGAGGAGGGTTTTTGTAATATTTAATTCCTCAATTAAATAATTTCCCTCAAGACCATAAATAGTGATGATTCCATGATAAGAAATAGTAATAAGTTCATGTGAAATCAAACTAAGGTTTCTTACATCATCGATGATTCATGGAATCTTCCATTTAACTAATAATGTATATATATGGTAAATTATCGTATTTCACTATTCATAAAAATTAAAGTATTTTATAAAAATACAAAAAAATACCCTAACCATTTTTTAATATGTATAATCAAAAAAAAGAACACAATTTTTTCAAAAATAATTTTCTGAATATGATTTATTAATTTTTTAATTAAAATCATAATTTACTTGAAAAATACAAATTTTTAAAATATAACTGCTTTTATAATGCTTTCAAAAATTACATAAGGTCTTATTATATTAAAACTATAAGAGATAAAATTGTTGATTTATGAACACCTTTTAGAAAATTACATTTTCTTTTCAATTAGTTAATTAATTATAACTAATTATTTATGAATTACAAAAATACCCATACTTTTTATGTGGTCATTTTATCACTTAAAAATGCCTACATTTTATTTATACATTCATGGGTGAGGTTACTATTATTTTCGGTAATTTATTATTCATAAGGATCATATTACTATTCATAAGTGTTGGTTACTATTCATAAGGTTAGATTACAATACGCCAAAAATTATGTTTGTTCTATTGGACTCCAAATGTCTAACTGATCACAACAGTGTATGTCAGATTTTCAAAATTCAAATCATAGAAGTGACAATATTTTGTGTAAAGGTCACATAGTACTTAGTAGTTCATTATGTCATGATTTAATGTGATTATATGACATAATTATAAGAATAAAATATCCATCAATAAAACATTGGGTTGTTACATATTATGCCATTCGTGGTTGCTTCGACATACAACCTCTATGGGGGCCTCATAGTTTCCCCTGAGGATTTTCCTGAGGATTTATTGAAAAGAATGACCTGAAGAGAATCTCTAGAGAACGTAGTTAGATACATACATATATTGTAATCAGGAGCTCTAGATAAGTCACACTATGAGGACTAATTTTGTGAATTTCCTCATAGTTAGGAAAAGACTGGCCTTCATAGAGGAGGGGATTGAGATAGTAGTCCCCATTATACCCTGTAGACTGGGGATGCTTCTATATTGATATTTATATAGATATCACATCTTCTCCCTTGATCTTGTGGATATTTATTCGAGTATAATTTTATTAAAATATATACTCTATCTATAATCCATTCTCTTCTGAAGTATTTTTTATTATTAAATTACTAGAATATATTAAGAAATAACTTTCTCAATCTATTCATATTATTGATGTATGTGTATAGTAATGGCTCACTCTCATCAATCCTGATGCTTCTGAGGGATATTATTGGTCTATTTATTTTGAACATGCCATATTTTGTAGGAAGAGCCTTTTTTTATGGAGCCTGATCAAGGATATAACAATTCATGATTTCACATCTAGTGAGATTATTTAACCAGGGAGTAGGGTGAAATATAGTACACCATATTCTCTTTATTCTAAGACATGGATTTCAAATAGAGCATCAATGATAAAATAACACAGGTTTCACAATGTTTTAAGGCATACATGATAATTAGTTTCATTCTTCTCTCCCAATTTTGGGTTTCGTATGGCTAATAGAGCATCTAAATCAATTTCAGAGAACAAAACCTCTATTTATAGTATTTAGCCTTCATGTCCATTATAGGTATATAATTTTCATTATAAAAAATCATGATTCATCCATAGATTCAAATGAATTTCATCTATTTATTCTTCTAAAAAAGTCTCAAGGATATCATATTGAGGAGTGGAAAAGTACCAAAACATTGATGGCATGTTATATTTACCCAATTTTTTCATTATCAAGAGTACATTCTCATTGAATTAAATGAGATATTACTCAATTCGATATGAACAAAGTGGTTGTTTCCTATATTTATTATTATGAGCTGCAGTATTGGTGGGAATAACCACTTCTTGATTGGTATTTAGGTGATGAAAGGGTGTCATGAATAATGATTATTGACTTGGGTTATATTATGGTTGAGAAACATTATCACTTTTCAATGAAAATGTATCAAACATAGATGTAATTTTCCTCACATGATCATCATTATATTAGGTATTTCTCACAATTCATTTTACATCAGGAGGAACTTCTTGTCTAAATAAAACTTCTTTGCGAGGAGGAACTTCACAGAGGACACCATCATGGGGTGGACTATCATTATGGTTTAATTTTCATCCATTGGTAGGGTATATACAGTGTATACCATGGGGAGTGTAGTGATCCAAAGTTCTAAAACTAAAATACTACATCTTAATATATAAATATTCACTACATAAAATAAAAATCCACACCAGAATTATTTTGTTCTAGTTCATTTGGAAAATTTGAAACATAGAAAATCACTTCATTATAGTTCTACATAATATCACACATAGTAATTCATAACTATCACCCTTATTAGACATATCATACATAATATATTTCTTTATGACCTATGGTAAGTAAACACAAGAATGTGTGATCTTAGATTCTCAGTAAGGTAAAACAAGGTTGATATCAACATAATATAAGCCTAAGGTTATGATAACTAGAGAATACAATTTGAAAACCAGGATTTGCATACCATAGATCATAAAATGAGTCATGGAATGAATGTTTGATTTTTATATGACATAAAAAACAATGGAATCATAGAACATGATCCACAATAGTATAACATTGTCATAAGGGACAAATTTATGGCATAAAAATAAATATAGAAAATAATTTACTTAGTAGTAAAGACTCATTTATAAGAATATCATAGTGGATTATTTTCTCTCCCAAAACCATTTTAGTATTCAAGGTTCACACCCAATACTATGATAGTGTATTGGGTTCACCGCTAAATAATATTAATATCCAAGGTTCACTCCCCATAATATCACAGTGAATGGGGTTCACTCTCCCACCATCATAGTAGTCATAGAACACTCTCATGATTATCTCAGTGGATTGAGTTTAGACACAAAACCATCAGAGTGCTCAAGGTTCACTCCCAAGACTATCATAGTGTATTTTTTTCACTCCCCAAACCATTTTATTAGGAAAAGTTCACTCCCAAGACTATCATAGTGGATAAAGTCCCAATTGATCTAGGTTCACTCCCTATACTAGAACTGTTTATATCATGAGATATCGATATTTATCCAATTAACTGCAGGGAGATATTTGACCAACAAATAACATAATTAAAATAATATATATTTATTCTATATTATCATAAAACATTTATAATATCATAAAACATAAAAATAAATGGGTTTCATAAACATTAATTCATGTAATAACCTATGGAAAAGGAACATATTTTCTAAACATTTCATTATTCAATCATAACATAACCCATGGGAAAAGGAACGTGTTTTAAAAAATATATTTATATTTAACATAAAAAATTCATATAAATAATATTAATTATATCCATCTTTCATACCCCCATAAATTCATGAGTAACATCAAAGGATTTAATCTTTTATGGAAAATTATTTTCAAAAATCACTTGGAAATGTTTTGTAAAAAATATCCCTTCCACCTTGAAATTAATTCTTCAGAATCAACATATTTACCAAATATTTAATTAGAAACTCATTAAAAATAACATTTAAAACATGTAATGTAATATATAAATAATATAGTGTTCATGATGACATCATTGTTTTTTCAAGTTATACATTTTAAAAATGATTCATTTCACATTTTTGGTAAAAAGTCAAAAGATCTTTGTTTAGAAAATGAAAAGAATATACCATTTAAACTAATATTTTAGAAAATAAAACATGGGTATAAGTTTCATTAATAATTACTTATAAATATATAAAAATGTTTGAAATATTTTAAGAAAGCATGGACACTGAAGAAAAATATTTTGGACTGAAGAGGGAATCAAAGTCGTTTTTCCTTGAAAAAATTCAATTGGAATATTGAGTACATAAATAGAAGAAAATGAATGGAATTTTTTTTGTTGAAATTAACTTATGATAATAATATTAATGTGTTTATCAATATGTGGATAATAATATGTCATCATTAGAAACATAATCATAAATAATCTATACGAACATTGAGATTATTACAATTTTTTTACCACTTCAGTGACTTCTTAATCATAAGCCCCATCAAAGAAATAACTTTATATAGATATTTATATTCAGTAATTTCATGATAATAATCATAAAATACATTCAAGGGAAGTATATACTCCACAAACAATAAAAAAGTTGTGTATAAGGCACCTGTCTTATGGAAATAAAATTGAGATGAAAATCTCATACCTTAATTATAAACTTCATTCAAACATATTAGAACTTCATGTATAATAAGAATAGGATTATTATAAATCTATTATATAACCATAATAATATTTATCATACATTATATTATTTACCTATAACCATTTGTTAACCATTTATTAAAAATTACACGTTATTATCATGTTTGGGGTAGTAACTGATTTTTTATATATGTTTTTTTCAGATCATTTATATTGATAATAGTTACATAATATATATATTTTTCTCCATGATATAATTATCATATATATTAAATATATATATTTTTTATATTTATCAATAAAATTTAGAAATAAAAAATGAATTACATCATTCATAGAGATGGTAGGTCGTACGTACACATGAGTGTTCTTTACATTTGCTTAATGATAGAATGTAAGGAAGGGAAAAAATATATTACCTTTTTAGAGTTTTTATGATATCATATATTTCAGATATATTCATTATATTTACCCTTCTTATCATCTATTTAAATCTTAAGTGAAAAAAATCGCAACGCTTTGTGAGGTGATATTCTAATATATACACAAGGGATATTATCATATTTCCACGGATTGAAAAGATAGAAGGTATATATAATATTATAATTTAAAAAGTATAATTATGTTATTAATATCATATATATAATTTAAATCCATCATTATATCATTTTGTGAGAGGTGGTGATGGAACATGAATTACATTAGATCGTGAGGTGGTAGTCAGCCGTGTACACGATCGATGGTTTTATTTCCCATTTGATGGAAGAGGAGATAAGTGTAGGTAATTACATTACAATAACAAAATATTAATATATATTTTATATTGGTGTAATTATAATGAAATTATTAGGAAATGAATTGAGTTGGTAAGAGATGAAGTGAGAAGAAAGATCTTAGTGAAGAAAATTACCTTCACTTAGAACAATCTCATTCGGTTCTCTTATTAAGGACCCTATGTTTTGTATTTTGGGAATAAAGGTATCTGTAGAAAATATATGAGGATGTTGGTGATTTATTTTCATATTTTTTGGTTGATAAAAATGGATTAATATGTGTGAATAGGTGAGGGGAGTAAGTCCACTTTTATAATTGAGGAGGAGTGGCATTTTTGTACACACCAAAAACAATTCAACAATGGGATGTAAATATCATTAAATGGGTGAACAAAATTGATATATAAAGGATTTAATTTAATATATGGTCTATCCAAATCTCCAAAACAAAAAAACCTCTTTTGAAAACATTTTGTTCTTTAATATTTAAGTTTAATATATTTTACCATTTTATTTTTTCACAATAGTTACTAGTCTCTTTTTATTTACATAGATAATTTATTCTTTAAGAATAAAATTTAATTAAATAATTTGGATCCTTTAATTTTAAATATTAAATCAAATTTATTCAATAAAGATCATATGTGTGTTTAAAATTCATTTTAACACATACGTATGTAATGCACAAAACCCAATTTTAACCTTCACCACAATAATTAATTTTTATTATTTTGAATAATAATTATTCAAAAGATATTATATTTAACTTAATATATAGTATAAATTATTCTAATCCAAAATATTGAATCTATTTTATCAAATTAAATTAATATAAGTGGAAGAATATAAATTTAAATAAAACCTACAGACGTGATGAAAAAACGATTTTCTACAGAGAAAAATTTTGTAACTATATGAAATTTTAATATCAAAATTCAATATGAAATTGATTAAAATTAACTAAATTGAATTAATAAATATAAATTTTAAATAAATTTACTTTTAAATCCATTTAAAAAAATATATTTTAAATTCTTTAAACAAAAATATAGTTTAGAACAAAAATCATTATTTTTTTTAATATTCATAAAAAATCAATCTTTATTGAAAATTATTAAAAATTAACACAAAGATATTTTTGAAATATGGATTTAATGAATTATGTTTATTTGTTCAAAATAAATTTTATATAATTGGAAGAAGTTAATTTTATTATTTTTCACAAAAATCAATAGAAACATTTTTTGAAGAAATATTATTTTTAAAACATATAGAGACTTTACTAAAAATAAGTTCTGTTTATAAATATTAATTATTTATATATAAACATTAGAATTAATTTTAAAAAAATATATATATTCATATTCATGATTCCCATTATAATTTCTAGATTATAATAGTCATGTTTAAATAAAAAAATTAATAGTATATAGTGGTTCATTAAAACATAGTGTTGTTTGTAAAATGAGCTAATGATGAAATTAAATTTATTCAAATAATTAAATTCATAAAATATCTGGATGTTACATTCCACCTTCCATAAAATAAATTTTTCCCTCAAAATCTATCACCACCATATAAAAAATGAGGATACTTTTGCCTCATCATATCATCATGTTCGCATATAGCTTCTTCACATTGTTGGTTTCACAAAAAAATGTGAATAGGTGAGTGGTATTTCTTTGTAGTAATTTATATCTATAATACATATTCTACACTGTTAGTTCCTCATAAAAAATACCATTATTTAGTGTTATGACATCTGAGTTCCATACATGTGTAGGGTCAGGTATGTACTTCCTCAAAAGAGACACATGGAACACGTCATAGGCTTGATAGATGCTTAGTAAAAGTGAAAAGTGGTAAGAAACTATCCATACTAATTTTAGAATCTCAAAGGGGACAATATTATAAGGGCTCATCTTTCCATTCTTCCCAATTCTCATGACCTTATTCATTCTAGAAATTCATTGAAAATCTATCCCACCAACTTCAAACTCCAGATCACACAGATGATTATAGACATAACTATTATTTCAAATCTAAGATTCCTTGATGTGCGGTTTAATGGATATAATATTATATGTCATTTAATTATCTAGATCTGGTCTAAATAGATTTCATTATTCTACTTCATCCCTACAATTTTGATTTCTTCACATATTTTCAAAGTGGCCTTCATAAGGAGTCATCTGAATGTTTGGGTGAAATTTTGTTATATGAAATATTGAATAGAGGAAGGTGTTGATCACAAAATACTTGTGAAATCCATTGAACTAGATCTCATCATATACTATTGGGTTTGACTTTTTATCTTAAACATACTATCTATCATAATATTATACATAGTTCTTAAACTAAATTATGTATCGAGGGTTTTGTAATGAATTCATCAGAACATTGAGGTAAACATAATATCCTAATCAGATACAATTGAATGTCTTTATCTATAAAACCTTAACACATATTTATTATATATCCTAAAAATCTATTCCAGATGAAAATATTCAAAAATAGTGATGAATTGTGATTAATTTTTAGGGATATTTACTATAACCCATATAATATTGTGTTATTTAGACATTTTGGGAAGCCTGACATCAAAATACGTTGTTATGTTTTATCATATTAATTCTCATATGGGTAATAGTTAAAACATCCCAAAGAATTGTTTCTCTCAGCCTTAAATTTTTGACATATCAATTACCATGATGAAAACTCTACAATATATCTCTCCAAGAAATCCCACCAAAAATATTCTTTCAAATATATATACATCTTTGTACTTCTTGGATGAATAGATAAAGAAAAACTACGAGCTTCCTCTAACAACCCCTTCTTCAAATATGGTAAAGAGGGAACACATACAAAGTTCCTAAAACATATCATTCCATCACAATCATGGTTGAACTATGTAATATTTATTACCTTATTTTTAATCTACACATCATCCTTCTGTGTATATTTTATCCTTATATAGATAAACCTTTTAACAATTATTTGAGAAATATTAGATTTTCCCCCTTCCCTCATGATTTCTAAATACATCTTTGGAAAACCCATGAATATTTAATCATTTATGATCCTAATAATAGATAATATAACTTGACCAGTTCAACTCAAATAATTGGATACCTTTTAATATTTACCAAATTGGTAATATATTTGACAAATAATAATATTTAATTAACTCAAACCTCTGTATCTGTCACATGTCTGTCCCCTTCTATGTGAATATATAATTTAAAATTTGGTGATCAATATATATATCACACATTTATATATAAATATAATTCCTCCACATATTTAATGAAAAAAATTAAAATAGATGACACCAAATCATGAGTTGGGTAATTTTTCTCATGAACCTTCACTAGTCATGATGAATATGATTTGACCATGTCAATCTTCATGAAAATTCATTCTAATATTTTTCTTAGATGCATCACTAGGGATTACAACCCCTTCTATTGTTTAGGGTTTTGTAGGAATAGGTGTGTTGACTAATATTATCTTTATTTCCATGATTCCTCACATTCATTTATATATAGGGACTTATATCTATTTAGAGTTATCTTAGTGAGTTGATTATATAGTCAGATTAATTTTTCTCAAACCATTGATAATATAAAACCAAACTAAGAAAAATTCATATCTTAGTTAGAGTGGTTGGTATGGGGAAATGCTAAATAGCCTCCATATTTGATGGATATTCAGATATACCATTTCTTTAGATTATATGGACAAAAAAGGAATCCTTGTGTGGCCAAAATTCACACCTGGTAAATTTTTCATACAATATCTCCTTAGTCTGGGTCTTTAGAACAATTATCAAATAATGTTCATTATATTTATTATTATTTTAATATATTATAATATCATCTATAAATAATACCACAAAATAATCAAGTTAATCTCTAAATTCTCTATTCATTAAATCCATTAATATTGTGGGGGGGTTTGTAATTATAAATTTAATCACTATACACTTATATTTTCTATAACTTGTATAGAATTTTGTGTTGGGTCCATCCTCTTTCTTGAAACATAATCGATGATATTCAAAATGAAGGTCAATGTTGGAAAAGTAATTATATTCACAAAATATATAAAATAAGAAATTAATAAAGGGTATAGGATTCTTGTTATTTATTGTGATCTTAGTCAACTCCCAATAATCGATGAAATGTCGCATCGATCCACCATTATTTTTTTAAAGAATTGGTTCATCCTAAGGTAACACACCTAGTAAAATGAATCAAATTTCATGATTCTTTGGTAGTTTCACCTTTAATTATTGCAACTAAATCAGGGACACTCTATAGGTATTCTTAGAAATATGTGTAATGTCAGGTATGAGTTATATTATGAACTAAACATCAATTTTTTGTGGATTACTAGGAAATACTTCTATAAAGACATCAACAGACTCTGATACAGTAGGAATATCATTAATGTTTAGTTTATCCCAAAACCAAGGATAAAAATCTCCTTTTAATAGTAATTAAGACCCATAAAATGGATGTGATTTAGTTAGGATGTTCACATTTATCATTACACTGATATACCCTCATTTTTTAGTTTAAATTTTCAAACAAAATTTACATTCCTCATTAATTGATGTGGTATTTACATAGAGAAATAAAATCCATGACTAATATAACATAATATATAACTATATGGATAATAATGATGTGTGTAGGAAAAACATTCCTATAAAATTAATTCAGATAAGAATTGTAACACCCTGAGATTTTGTGAATTATTTTTCTCAAATTAATTTAATCTTTTTGATATTATCACTTTAAGAAAAACAGAATATAGATTTTTGTTGTTATATAAGTACACTATGTTTGAATTATTTTATACATAAAACCAAGGGAATCTTGCACTACATGCAACAACGAATTGGTTTGCATTACATGCAACACTGAGTTTCTAAAAAACAACTCTTTACTATTATAATTCTTTAAATGAGATAGTTATAACCTAGCCGTTAAACATGTAATATGAATAGTAATGAGTTTTTTTAAATATTAGTTATAATTTTTTTATAATGAAAAATATATTTTTTGGTAATGTCTTTATAAGTTTAAAACTTTTATTTTCTTAAATGAACTATTTTTCATTTCCTTTTATAAAAAGAAATAAAATTTATTTTAAAAAAAATTGTTAATGTAATTTGATAAAATACAAACCACTTTGAATTTTTAATGTCCAAATAAACTTATGGTGATTTTTTAGTGTTTTTCTGATAAGTTTCATTTTTTATGGATAGTGAAAAATTTTGCACTGTGGGTAAAAAATGGATTTTTGGTTTTAATATTTATTATAATTTAAACTTATTTTTAAAGTCACAATAGATCAGTAATAAATATATTAATATAATTTAGTTCATTGTAACCATTTTTATAATGAAATTAGATATAAAAACCTATTGACCTTTTGAAGGTTTATTTTATGCACCTTCTTGCCACGTCTGGGGGAATAGAATTAAACTTAATTTAGCCACCTCTCGGAATTTAATTTGGATAAATGGACATACATGGTTGTAATTAGTATGATGTTTTTTGTCTAATAGTATCAAATTAATGTTTTATGAATAATAACTTTAGTATTTTTATTTACCATGGTTAACAATAGATCAGGTATTTAAAGATAAAATTATTATTATAATATTATACAATTACACTAACACTTGTCCTAATATCCTTGGATGGGTTATTTTTTACTAAAATAAACCATATATTGAAATTATAACATTTTTATTCCACTTGGATAATAATATTATATTTATTATATTTTATTTAAAGATAAGTTAAAATTTTCATACTCAAAATTTTAATAAGTAAATAATTTTTAATATAGTGTTATACATAAGATAAATTGGACTATAAATTGTAATTTTAAATATAATAAACTAATATTTATCATCATATTTTATTTTTAATTTTTAGATAATAAATAATTTAATTAAAGTCATGTATAATAATGATACATAATCGTTTAATTAATTGAAATATTAGATAAATGATATTAAAAATATTAAAATAAATATAATTTGAAATAATAAATTGTAACCAATACTTTTATAGATAAATTAGATATTTTATAGATATAATAGATTTGTTATTTCAAAGTTATCATGTTTTTTATATATTTTATTAAGACAAATTATAAATATTATCAAAATTAACATGAATGATACGTTAAAATAAATAATATTTTATTAAATGATATAATATTCATAAAAAATATAAAATTAATCTAAATTACTATAATATGGTTAAATGTTATATAAATTATCCTGTTTGGGTTCGTTTGTCATTTTATAGTAATTATATTAACCATAAAGCGTAAAAATATAAATTGTCCTCTTAAACTTTATAGGTTTTAACTAACAGTTAATGCAAAAAGATAAGGTTAATATTTTGGCCTATACATTTATAAAAAATAATATATTGATAGTATCTCAACCCATACGCATCATGTTCTTTTAAAAATACCACCCCTAGTGTCCCTAAGAGGAGAACCAAAGCAAGTCCACCGAAGACGTGATAATTATTTTACAAATCCAAATCAATTTATTTTCTTCTTTCACTTTCAATTATTATGTTTTTTCTATAATAAATTAATCAATACTATTTAATATATATAATTATATGTTATTATTATTATGCTACAACCATTACCTATATTTTATCTATTATAAAAAAAGCAATATCACTATGTGTGCGTACGTATGAGTTACCATCTCGATGATGTGGTGTAATATGTTTTTCAACTTCATATTTTAGGAATGAGACTTATGATGAGTTTAATGATTATATATGTTATTTATAATATAATTATACCTATTAAATATTAATAATATGTGTACCTTTCTATGATCAAATATTTTGGGAAAATGATAACGCCACTCGTGCGTCTGTATGGCTTACCATCTCCACGATGCGATGTGACTCGTCATTCACCAATATTTCACATGAATGGTAATATGAATTAATTTTAGGAATATATGTGTTATAAATGAAATTAAAATTATTTTTGAATAAAAATACATCATGTTCATTATTTTCTTTTAACCCTGAATGAAAATGAAAAACGCGTTCATTCATATGTACGACCTACCATCTCCATGAATGGTGTATTTCGTTTATCATTAAAGAATCTATTAGATAGATATATACTGAATATATAAGATATTAATATCATGATTAATTTTTATAAACAATTAAATCATGATCTAAATATTAGAATCAATAATACCAAGTCAAATAACATATGATTAACAATGAGGTTATCACCTGAACCATAACATTAACAGAAAGTTGTTAATAAATAGGAAATTTAAAGCCCCAAATTAATTATATATTACATCATAAATATTATTATGATTCTGTAATAAGTAATTAATATTTTTAATACCTGTATACATGAGTTTCAGACACGTATGAAGGGAATCATACCAAATGTTAGGCAATTTCATCTAAATTTTTATTTCTGTAAGATACATTCTTTATTCACCACTCATTTATATTATCTAGAGTACATAATATCCATGAATGTATTATATAAATTTTATAAATTAATTTATGTGTATTTTAATATCCATTTTATGATCACTATTTTATAGGGTTTTATGGTTCAAAAGTTTCCAAATGAGTAAGGTAGTTTTGTCTCTATTTTCCTTCCTTGAGACACAAGTTTTGTTATAAAGCAATGTTATTTTACAAGGTGTAATACTACCATTTGAAATTTTATATAATCAATATCATTCTTTTAATTATATTTTACATTTATTTTAATGTGATTATTTTATGTTAATTATGATTTAAATGTTTCAAAGTGGTATGCGACACCTTGAAATGTTTGAAGATTATTCTCCTAAAAAATGTATCCAAAATATCACTTAAGCTTATTTTAAAGGAAATAAATTATAAATTAATGTTTTATGTTTTAGAGTGTTTATTTTTCAAATCATCCAAATTTACTTTTTTTTATTTTCCAACACTTTTAAAGGGAATGTGAGAATCTTCATTATTATTTAAATCATCGTTTACAATTTTTCAAATTTATTTTCAAATAAAAAGGGTTAATTTTGAAATATCATTACATTCAAAGATTGTTTATATGTAAGTATTTACAAGGTTATATTTATCATCCATGTTTCTTAAAATTGTTTTTGAGAATATTATTATTATTACTATACAATTGTTTAATGAAAATTTTACCAATTTATGAGTTTTATTAATTTTTTTGAAAGGAATATTTATTCATTTTCCCTATCAAGTACTTTTTTATTTTTCTGAAAAATTATAAGATGATTTTAACTTATACATAATGAACATATTTTTATGCTTACATGATACCTTATTACCATGATGATTCCCTTGAATGAATATAAGGATATTTTCAAAATATTTTCTTTTAAAATTTCAGGGAATTTTAATGAAAGAAAACAATTTCAATGAAGAAAGGATGTTTTCCTCAAGAACTATTTTAAATGATACTTTTGTGATATGTTTTTAAAGTGGTTTCAAAGAAAATCGTTTTGAAAATGTTTTATGTTTTAAAAAATAATTGTTAAGGAAAATTCATGTTCCATGTAATCTTATAAAATACTTCCCCGCCTATGATGAAATACTTTGTTATAATTGTAGAATATCATTCATATTCTTTCTCTGAATGGTTTATGTTTTGATGACATGATGTTTAAGAAACATGCTTCTTTTTAAGGTTTATGATTTTGATGAAATGAATATGAAACCTATATCATTTCCACTCATTATTATATGATTACATGTTTATGATACCAATTTCATTTCATGGTTTATATTATGATTATTTATATTCTTGTGGCACATGTACGTATGATTTCATTATGAGATTGGTGGGACCAATATGTCCCTCCAATGCATTGAGTAAAAATTTCTATCTCATGTGATAGACATGAAGGATGGTGTATACTAAGACAGTCTTGGGAGTGAACCTTGACTACTAATGATGGTTATTGGAGTGAACCATGACTACTATTATGGTATGGGAAGTGAACCATACTACCATGATGGCCTTGGAAACGATGCCCTGACTACTGTGAAAATCATTATATGATTATGTGTCTGCCATAATTCAATGATTTATTACTATGCTATTATTTCATGGATAATTTTATTTATTTCCTTTTTATTAATTTATTATAAAAATTCAATTTTTATTTCATGATTCAAATTTTTGATCTTCGATATGTAGCATGTGATCTTCTATTTTTACAATCTTGTTCTTATACCCTTATGATCATGATTATGTTTACATGTATCCATTTTTTACAGATAAAACACTATTTTTTAATATTATATTATAAATATTGATATAATTTCCTCACATTTTGTGAAATATAATTATTTGTAAAATATTTTGGATTAGATCATTCATTTGAAAAATTGATGAAAATTCATGTTTTACATATTAAAATACACTATAGAATTTAGGACATAAGTATTTTAATATGTATTATTTGAACATAATATATTTTTCATATGTTCATGAATTAATGTGATACGACTTTCATTTAGGAAAATAGAGCAACATCATTAATTTGATTGGATTTAAAGAGTCGTGAAGTCAAAGGTGGGATAGACTCAGTAGACTGAACATCAGTTCTATATTTGGGCATTATATTCTTAATACAAACTTTTATTTGGACCAAATTTTGAGAGGCAATATAGAACCCAATTAAAAAAATTAATAATAATGGAAGGATAGATTCATAAAACTTTTTTGAGGTCAAATCAGTTGTGAAAATTGGATTAAAATATTTTGGAAAATTTCCCCATTCACATTTGAAACCACTTGTAACCGAGCCTCCCCTCCACTTAATAAATAGGTATTTTTATCATTTAGTGGGTTTAGGACGTGAATTAGGATATTATAGGCATATTATAATTAGTTTCACTAAAATTATACACAAATTTTAAGAGGGGTAGATCTTGATGCAAGGATCCCCTCATCGAATCCTTCTTCTTCATCATGTTGTAATGTTTGCATTTACGTAATAAACTAATTCTTTCCGATTCTATTTATTATGTGTTATTATGTGTTATTATATTTTTATTATTTTTTATATACCTATTTGGGATGGATCTCAAGTTTATAAGATTTATTGAGATATACCCATTCTAAATCATTGCAAATACAATTCCCTTCTACGATGAGTACACCACCCATGAAAGAGAAGTTTTCTTACTAATTGATCTACCTATTATTATCTTCATCCATTTATTTTGAATTAGTGAGATAAAATAATTCAATTAATATAATACATGAATTTAGTTTTTAAATGAGAATAAAATAAATAATCAATTGGACAATTAACACAAAAACACACATGGTTGAGAATTTGTGTAAATTGTGAGACCAAAATATTAATCGGTAAAACAAGAAAACCCGAGATAAATTTACAGAGTTCAAATACAATCCCTAATATCAATTCTTCTTCATTTATAGAGTTGGTATGTGACCTAATTCACCACTGAACATAATCTATCCTTAGAATGATAATCAAAGCATGGTGTTGCGATTGCATATTTCAAAGCTAGCCTAGGGTTTAGCTCTTTTCATCATTGTCATTAAGTTAACTCTTGTACGGTTAAAGGATTAGAAAAATAAGAGAATATAATTAATTTGATATTAATTCAAGTGATAACTATTGATAAGTATGTGAATATGTAGAGTTATATATATTACTCCTTTTAAAATATATTCTAAAAAACATCTTGTTGTATCTTTTTAATTGAACATCATTTAAGAAATAAAAACAAAAATGAAATCTTCTCCTAGAAAACTTCTTCGACTTTATAAATAATAATCAAAACCTGCATCCTTTAAATTAGTATGTTTATGTTTTTTTATTTTATTTTCAAAAGACCTTTGATATGTTGTCTTAAATTACTTCCTCCCTTGAGAGATGACTTTGGTCAGCCACTCTACCATACCTAATAACAAGAAACTAAACATCATTTCAAAGTACCCATAGAAGAGCCTTTAAAATTGGTTCCATTTCTGGGGATTCAAGTAATTTATTCAACGAATTATAGGTATATATATATTTTTATTATTTTCTTCTCCTCATTATTTCGCCTTTCTCCTTTATCATGTTTTCAATTTTTTCTCTTATTTTTTATTTATCTGACCATCAAATCAAACTTCATATCATTTTATTATGGTCAACTCTTCTTCATTTGTTTTTTTATCATTCATTTATTTATGTCAAAAACTAATCCCGAGGATCTCTTAGATCTTGACCCTAACATTGAACGTAACCTTAGGGCTCGAATGAGACATTCTCTGTGTACGAGAACTTTTAACATTCAAATAGTTAGATAATTCCTCCATTATAGTAACATTGATATTGGAAGTAATTCAAATTCAAACATAAAATAAGAAGAAATGTCTTAAAACAATAATAATTAACTTAATAGATCCATTTGAGAGTTGGCTGCACCAGATGTTATCTATCAACCAAATTATACAGCATTCCCAAATCATGAATCAGACTTTGAACTGAAATATGGATTAATTCACCTTCTTCCAAAATTTCATGGATTATCTGGTGAGGATTTGAAAAAAACATTTAAAAGTATTTAATGTGGTTTTCAAGACTCTTAAACCCATAAATGTATATGAAGATCCTATAAAACTAAGATCACTTCCAATTCCACTTAATGGAGCTATAAAGGATTGGACGTATTATTTAAAACCTGAAGATGTAACATGTTGGAACAATTTTAAATGCGTATTCATGCATATAATTTTCCAATATAAAGGACCACTTCCATTCGAAATGTGATCTCTGGGATCAAGAAAGCACAAAGGGAGTCAATGTATGAGTACTGGGAGCGATTCAAGAAGTTGTGTGCAAGCTACCCCCATCACTAAATCAGTGAGAAACTACTTATCTAATACTTCTATGAAGGAATCATACCTATGGAGAGGAGCATGGTGGATGCTACAATTGGATGGGAACTGGTTTACAAAACACTTGTGGTCGCACGTGTTTTAATTGAAAAGATGACACAAAACTCCCAAGAATTTGGCGATTGCGGTACACCACAAGTCAGGGGAGTACATAAGGTAAGTCCTTAATCTCATGAGAGTCATTAAATTGATAACAAATAGAATAATTGACCACTATTTTGAGGAAAATATCTTTGGCTCAAAAGAAATCCCAACCCACTCCCATCATACCTTATGGGATTTTCATTGAAACAGACCACCTTAATGATTGTTTCCCTCAACTACAAGAGACATATGATTGTTCCATAGTATTCCCTAAGACCCCATATCAATAGAAACAACAACAAAATCAAAATAATAAGAATGATTCATTTTCTCTAACATACAACCAAGGGTCAAAGGATCAATCAGACATGAGTTATGGCTCTGGATAACAATAAAGGCACCATTTTTAACAAAACATCCACCAACCTCCGCCTTACCAGTAAGGTTTCCAACAACCCTAAAGGATATTTGAAGCCCAATAATCAAAAATACATTAAATAAAGGAATCTACAACCCAAGTTAGATTCTAAAACTGATGACCTTTGGAAATAAAATTTTCTTAATCAATAGAATGAGAAAAAGAGTGAAGGTTTGGAGTTAAGAGAGTTAAATACTCAAATGAGTGAGATTTCTACTGCCCTCCTAGAACTAGAAAGTAAGAATTGTAGAAATATATATTCTAAACCTACTCCAAATCCCAATGAGAGTTTCAGTTCCCTCACGTTGAGAAGTGGAAAGAAAACAACTGATACATCTGCACTTTTTGTTCCACCGAAATTCACCTCAACATCAGAGAATCCCCATTCTATACCAACTGAAGAGAAACCAAAGATGAATAAAAAAGAAAGAAAAAGATTGATGTTTTTCCTCATAAACCCCTTACCTTTGCAAATAGAGTTGTTCAAACAAAAAATATATATGAAGAGGTGATTCAAAAATATTTTTTAGATACACTCAAGCCTATGGAGATCAGCATCCCTTTACTTAAAGCCATCAGGAAAATCCCAAGGTATGGGGAATTTTTAAAAGAAATTTATACCAATCGAAGAAGGATAAAGGGAAATGAGGAGATCAATATTGGAATGAATGTGGCAGCACTCATTACACCAACTCTAGAAATGACAAAAAAGTGTAAGGATCTAGGTACATTCACCATCCTATCCACCATAGGGGAGTTGCAGTTTTTTATACTCTTTGTGATTTGGGAGTTTCCATAAATGTGATGGCTCACACTATATCCTCTTCTTTATAGGTTGGTGAGTTGATTCCGAAGAGAATAGTGGTGTTGTTGGTGAATTAACTTATAGCATATCCAACAAGATTCCCTGAGGATGTACTTTTTCAGGTAAGAGAAATGATCTTTCTAATAGATTTGAAATTCTTAACCTAGAGGATGATCAGGTAATTTCTCAAGATCCTATTATCTTTTGTAGGCCCTTCCTCAAAACATAAAAAAATATCATAAATGTTAATGAGGGTACAATTTCCATGGAATTTGGAGATGATGTAGTGATATTTAATGTTATGGACTCCATGAAGTACCCCTCATAGGACTATTCTGCTTTTGTTATCTCTCATTTTTAACCACCAAATTAAAACCCCATGGATTTTTATTTTCATATTCATAGGGAGATTATGAGTATTTGTTCTAGTTTGGTCTCTAAGATCACTTAACCACCGGTTTCTAATGAAAAAAATTTCTTAGATTTGATTTTGAAATGGATTCATATTCTGATTTTGATCATGTTAACTCTGAATGTGACATGGATGTTTAGTGTGCGGATGGATTTGATGCTTTATTCTCCAATTTTGATGATTTATATTCTGATGTTGATGTTCATTATTCACATATTTTTGTTCCTCCAGTTCCTTTATCCATACATCACCCCTACACTAAAACTAAACCCATTTCCACCTAATCCCAAATACTTTTACTTGTCAAGTGGTGATAAATTAACTGTTATAATTCTTAATAATATCCCTTTTGAACAAGAAGAAAAACTTTTGAATCTTTTGAGGGAGAACATTAGGTAAATTGGGTAGACCTTGGTGGAATATCATGTTTTAGACCCTTTATTTTCATGTATAAAAATATTTTGGAGGATGGGGATAAAATGGTTGTGCAACCACAAAAAACAGTCAATCCAACCCTTCTAGAAGTTGTTAAAAAAGTGGTTGAAAAATTGTTCAAGGAAGGTATAATTTATCCTTTTTTTAATTTCTCAATGGGTGATTCCTATTTATGTTGTGCCTAAGAAAAGTGGGGTTACTATTTTTAAAAATGATAAAGAGGATCTAGTTCCAATGGAGGTAAAAAATAGTTTGTCTATGTATATTTGTTATAGGAAACTAAATCAGTCCACTCACAAGGACCATTTCCCCCTCCCATTTATTGATCAGATTCTCGAGAGACTAGATGGGAAAACACACTATTGTTTTTTGGATGGATTTTCTAGATATTTTTAGGTTCCTATTTTTCTCTGAAGGATCATGAGAAGATAAAATTAATTATTCCATTTTGTAGTTTTTTTCTATCGAAATATGCCATTTGGACTTTGCAATGCCCCGAGTAACTTCACGAGATGCATGGTGAGTATTTTTTATTAATTTATTGAGAGCATCATGAATGTATTTATGGATGAGTTTACAGTATATGGGTCTTCATTTGATGATTTTACCTCTAGTCTGGGAATGGTTTTGAATCGTTATATTGAGATGAATATGGTCTTAAACACTAAAAACTGTCATTTATGGTAGAGGATGAGATTTTATTAGGGAATGTAGTGTCAAAACATGGGATAGAGGTTGATAGATCTAAGATAGATATTATTTCATCCCTACCATATCCTTTATGTGTGTGTGTTGTTAGATCTTTACTAGGTAATTCTGGATTTTATCTATGCTTCGTAAAATATTTTAGTAAGATTGCTCTTCCTTTGTCAGAGTTACATAAAAAGGATTATGATTTTGTGTTTGGTGACTCTTGTAGTAATTCCATTTATGGCATAAAATAGCCTCTGACCACTCCACCCATCATACATCCTCCATGGTGGGAGCTTCCTTTTGAGATTATGTGTAATGATTCTAACTTCACTGTTGGAGCTATCATATCAAAGAGGGTGGAGGGACATTCAAATGTGATTTTCTATGCATTTAGAACATTGGATTCAACCCAATAAAACTACACTACCATGTAAAAATAGTTTCTTGCCATAATATTTTCTATAGATAATTTCCATTCATATTTATTGGGCTATAAAGTAGTTGTTTTTTCTGACCATGCATCTTTGAGTTACCTCTTGAAGAATCCAGACGCAAATCCAAGACTTATCTGATGGATTCTCCTCATTCAAGAATTTGATAATGAAATAAAGGACAAGAAAGGGTTAGAAAACCTAGTGGCGGACCACCTGAGTACGGTTAATCACACACTAGAGGCCAACACCTTGGACCAGGTACCCCTTTAGGACATTTTCCCTGATGAGCATCTATCTTCCATCTCAGGTACACATCCTTGGTATGCTGATTTAGAGAACTACCTTTTTTCATTTGAATCCCTGCAAATTTAAACAAACACCTAGTCCAAAAATTAAAAAGTGAGTCTCAATATTATGTATTGGATGATCCTTACCTTTGGTGCATGTGTAGTGATCAAGCCATTAAGAGGTGTGTTCCTCATCATGAGTTTGAGTATGTTCTACATTTTTTCCATACATTTTCATGTGGAAGATACTTTGGACCCCAATGGATAACTAGGAATCTTTATACTCTGGATTATATTACCCTTTCTTATTCCATGATGCTCATATATTTTTTAAGTCAGGCACACATTTCCAACACATAGTAAACAATTCTAGGTGACATGAGATGCCTCAATAGCTCATATTATTCTATGAGTTTTTGATGTGTGGGGAATTTATTTTATGTGTTCTTTTCAAAGTTATTTTGGTTTCTTATAAAGTTTTGTCAGTAATTATTATGTGAGAAATGGGTGGAGGATAAGGTCACTAAGACTGATGATTCTCATGTTGTAGTGGACTTTGTCAAATCACATATATTTTGTAGGTTCAGAGTGCTGAAGGCCATCATCAGTGACCAAGGGACACAATTTTACAATTAGAATTTGGCTTCCCCCCTTTTGAAGTATGGGGTGAGACACAAAATATCAACACCATTCCATCCCCAAAAAAATGGCCAGGCTATGGTTTCAAATCATGAGTTGAAACAAATTTTGGAGAATACTTTGTAGCCAAATATGAAGGATTGGAGGAAGCTCTTAGATGATGAAATTTGGGCTCATATGATAGTATAAAAATCTCCCATCAGTATGTCCCCATTTTAGATTGTTTTTGGGAAAGCCTATCATCTCCCCATGGAAGTTGAGCATCAGGCTTATTGGGATATAAATAAGTGAAATATAGATTTAGCCCATGATTTAATTCAAAGGAAGATGAAAATTCAAGAGCTTTAGGAGATTCGATTATCCTCATATAAGAACTCAAGGGTCTACAAAGAAAGATCAAATGTGGATCATGAAAAAATGATCCAATAATGAGAGTTTCATATTGGAGAGAATGTTCTAGTCTACAGTTCAAGACTAAAGATGATACCCGATAAGTTTCATTACAGATTTATAGGTACTTACATTGTATCTAATGTTTTTCCTTATGGCATAGTAGATATCACACATGAGTACACAAGAAGGATCATTAAAAACATTGAGAAAAATTTGAAGAAACACATTGAGAGGATTTCTACTGATGTAGTGGATTTAATCACATTGCATAAACCCAACATCACCTTATAATATCAGGCTATTCCTAACCCTTTCACTTTTATATTCTTTTCCATTTTCAAAATTTAGTATTTGATGTACACATATCATTTTATAAGTTCGCATTAAAGACAATGCAATATTTTATACGTGGGGGAGGGGAAAAAATTTTGGGGTGGATATTTAGGATTTTCATTTGTGTGTTTTTGGGTATTTTATATTAATTGTTTTGTTAAAATTTTCAAGAAAACAAACATATCATGTAACATTATCATGTGGAACATATAAAAAATGTATGTTTTCAAAATTCATTGGAATAATTATAATAATGAGTAAGATTTCATCATCAAGGGTTGTTTTTAAAAAAATTTATATCATTGATGATATGATTGGTTCTATTATTATAAATCATTTTAGATTTTGACATAATTATTTGTGATATTTGTTCATGTTAAATTGTGTCATTATTTTCTCCAAAAAAAATTCAATCAATCATGAATTGTGAAATATTTCCTACTCAATTGAAGGTATAATCAAGTTTGGTAAAAAAATTCATTGGTTGATACATACATTCATTTCTCTTCGGATCGGTTTCATTACTGTACTGAATTTATCTATACATGTGTACCTGTTATCTAACTGTTGTATGCCCGAAAAAACAAAAAAAAACAAAAAACAAAATATGGGGTGTGTCTTGGGCAAGTCAAAACCCATTCATCCCGACCTTTAATCTTGTTATAATAATTGAAATTAGTTTTTTGAGGAGATCAAACATGGGATCATAGATTTTTGTGACATTTTTTCAAATTTAAACTTAAAAAGAAAAAAATAGGGGCGTGATGAAATGTACAACATATGGGGATATCTAGGATGGGTGATTATGGTTTGAATTTTGGGAATGCTTAAGTGAGCGTGTCTTGAAATTTGATTGCAAAGGAATGTAGAACAGGTTCGGTGAATTAAACCAGGTAGCAAGAATTATTTTACTTGACCTGAATATACTTAATAAAGTGTGGATTTGTGTGCTTGGAATGGTTGGCACAGACACATGTGGAGAATTAGTGGCATGATATACCCATAACTTGTTTTTCTATGATTAGTGTTTTGAATCTCACTAGATTTTGTTTTGAAACAATTTATGAGATAATTAATTTAAAATTTATTGATATTGAACCTTTATGTTATTCTTAATTTTTCCAATATTTCCACTTTGGATTGAGAAATATGAACATGCATATTTTGTCACAGTTTTTTTTCTAATTAATGATATGATGTTTTTCCCAGAATTCGAAAAGGTTAGTGTGGGGGAGTTAATAATTTTTTTTGAATAATTAATTATTAAAAAATGACATAATTTCCTCACATTGTGTTAATTATGTTTATTTATAAAATATTTGGTATTAGATAATTCATTTTAAATATTGATGAAAATTCTAGTTTTACCCCTTAAGATCCATTGTAGAATTTCAGACATGAAATTTTTAATAAATATTATTTGAACTTAAGATTTTTTATAATATGTTACTGAGTTAATGGGATACAACATTCATTCTGGACATTGGAGTAAATCAAGCATTTTATTGGGTTAAAAGGGCCATGAAGTCAAAGGTGAGTTGGACTCTCCAGATTGGACACCCATTCTGTATTTGGGCCATATAGTCTTCATAAAATCTTCAATTTGGCCAACATTTTGGGAGGAGAAAAAAGATCCTAATTCCACACATTTAATCCTTCTAGAATGATAGCTTAATCACGAATGTTGTAGGTCAAAAAGGTGGTGTAAATTAGATTAAAATATTTAGAAGAATTTCCCTATTCACACTTGAAACCACTTATAACCTAGCCTCCCTTCCACTCTATAAATATGTATATTTCTCATTTGTTGGGGTTGGGAAATGAATTAGGGATTGGAGGGATAATATAATTTGTTTCACTACAATTATCTAAACATTCTATGAGTATTGTCACTTGAATCAAGGATCCCTCATCGAAGCCTTCTTCTTCTTCTTCTTCTTCATGTTGTAAGGATTGCATTTTCATAATAAAATTCTTAGTTACCCTTCAATTTTTTCTATTTTCTTTTATTCTCTTATTTTTATTATTATTTTATCTTCCTCCATGGGATGGAACACAAGATTAGATGTGTTATTGGTCTATACCCATTCTATACTGTTGCAAATGAAATTCGCTTCAACGATGACTACACCGCCCATGGAAGTGTAGTTTTCATAGTAATCGACTTACCTTTTAACATCATCATTAATTTATTTTGAATAAATGAGAAACAATAATTAAATTAATATAATCCAGGAATTTAGTTTTTAAATTTGAGGAAACTAATTAATAAATATAAAAATTAACACATAAATACGTGAGGTTGAGAATTTGTGTATATTGTGAGAGCGCAAACATAATCGGTAAAACAAGACTGCATGAGATAAATTTGTAGAGTTCAAATAAAATACCTAATCTCAATTGATCATCATTTAAAAAGTGGGTATGTTACCTAATTACCCACAAACCATAAGCTATTATTATAATGCCAATCAATGCAGGGTGCTGCGATTACATGTTCCAAAGTTATCCTAGGGTTTAACTTTTTTCATCATTGTGGTTAAGATAGCTCCCATAAGGTTAGAGGGTTATAAAATTAGGGGATTATAATTAATTGGATATAAATTTAAATTATAATTTTTTATAAGTATGTTGAGAGATAGAGTTAGATCGATTACACCATTTAAAATATTTTCTAAAAAAACATCTTCTTATTGTGTCTTTTTAATTGAATTTCATTCCAAAAATAAAAAAATGAAATATTCTTCTAGAAAACATCTTATAGTTTTATAAACTCCCAAACCATTTTTTCAAGTAGTAAGTTTAAGTTATTTAATCTTATTTATAAAATAAATTTAATATGTTGTCTTAAATTACTTCCCCCTTTGAGATACGACTTTAGTCAACCACTCTACTACACCTAATAACCTGAAACCAAACATCATTTGAAAGTGACCATGACAACACCTTTCATTTACCCTTATAGAGATTATAATCTCACCCTTTATATTATGATTTAATTTTCAATAGTAATAAAGAATGGTTTTTGTTAGGGGTACTAAAGTGGAAGATCTTTATGGGATATGTTGAAGATCATTCACTTAATTAGAATATTTTGTTCCAAGATTCCAAAGGAACTAAACTAATATGGTCTTTGGGTGTGTTTTATTGTAATGTATTATGTATTTCAAAAAAGTTATGTAATTTTTATATATGAAATCCAAGGGTCTATATAGTTAGTACTAGAGTCAATCCCAAGTCAACCATTGGAAACTAGGATGAGAAAACATAGTGAGATTGCTGATGATATTTATAAGGTTGTTTATAGGGATTTATTCATAGATAAATATAATGTTTCATTGATCTAAAAGTAGTTTTCAAGATTTAGGTATCCTATAAGTAATTTTTCATGATTATATGTTTTTATTCTATTATAATTATATCTCAAAATATTCTATCTAATCTTATTCAATAGTGGGGACTATAAGGAACAAGGTTAACATTAAATGTTTCAAATGTAGAAGGAATGTGCATTAAGAAAATAAATTTCCAAAATAGAAACCTCATGAAGAGAATTATGAAGGTGGTATAAGTTTTGGTTACAATACCAAGGATAAAGATACCACAAATGAAATGTGAAAGGTGTCAGATGTCAATAGTAAAAAAATGGTTCTTAACATCATCAACTTATAGTCAATTTCTTATAAATAGATGTAAAAAATGTTTGCAGAGACTTTTTGGAGTTGGTTGTTTTGAAAACTGATGCAAAAAAAAAATTGGTTTGGGCGTCAGTTTTATTACAAATCGACGCTAAAATTAAAAAAAACATATTTTTTGTGTCGGTTTTAATAAAAACAGACAATAAAAGGTATATTTTTTTACTATATTTTAGATTATGTCTTATCCTTTGATTTTACTATTCGTGGAGAAACAATGGAGTTACTAATTAAAATTTGTGGATGTTAGAAGATTATCTTCCCTAAGAGAAGTTGTAAAGAAGTCATACTTTCAAAGGCCATAACTTTTAATCTGTAACTCTATTTCCACTCCACGTATAGTCAAATCAATGATTAAGAAAATATCTAAAACATTTTAAATTTTTCTTTTCATTTTTTTGGCATTAGTTCTCTTAATAACCAACACAAAAATATTTTTTTTTATTTTTCACGTTGGTTTTTTTAAAAACTGACCCCAAAACATTTTATTAGTTTTTAGCATCAGTTTTTATAAAAACCGAAGTGAAAAGTTTTTTTTTAATTTTAGCATCGTTTTCTTTAAAAAAACATGCCAATTTTTTTAATTTTTGCGATGTATTACTAAAAAACCAACGTGAGAAATAAATTTATTTTTAATTTTTGGTATCGCTTTTTTAAAAAACCAACAGGAAAAATAATTTTTTTTAACTTATTATCATCGGTTTATTTACAAAACGATGAAAAAAATACCATCAGCTTCAAAAAAAATTGGCGCTAAAGATTATTATCTAATACACGTGATTTGAATTTCATTTTTTTCACAACACACATTTAGCTTTTCAAAATCCTGCCTAAATTTTAATACAAAGCTATCAAAAATATTTTTTATTGCTATAGATAAATAAATTTTCTCCTTTGTTCAAAATTTTCAACCACTTTTATTAAATTAAGTTTTCAATGGGGATTCAATTGTTAATTTGAAAATTTTACCAATTTTAATCATTCATTTTATTTATTATTGTCTACCTTCTTTTTGAAAAAACTCGATGAACTTTCATATAAATATGATTTATTTTTATTATCGAGTTACAAATATAGAACATTTTGATGAGATTTACCAACTGTGTTGTAAATTTAATTTTCAAACCCCATTTTCATTGTCACACAAGTTCTACCATAAATATAAGAGATACGATGATAAGCAATGTGTCATTTTGATGGAATCTCCTATAACCATTGAAATATGTTTGAAATATTATGTTTATTTTATTTAATTTTGTGTATGTGATTTTAATTCATGTTTATCATATTTTATTTGAAACTAGTTGTATCAATTGAATCATTGACAAGTTCAACTTCTGACGACCATGACTTTTGATCCGTAACTCTATTTTTTCTCCACAACTAGTAAAATCAAAGCTTTTGAAATTCTCTAAAACATAGATAAAAAAGTTACTTTTGGGCATCGTTTTTTTATAAAACCAAATGAAAAAAATATTTTTTTCATATATGACATCGGTTTTTTTAAAAGACCGATGCCTAAGAAATTTTTTTTACTTTTTGAGGTTGGCTTTTAAGGTAATCGATGCCAAAAATGATACAGATTTTTTTTAGCATCAGGTTTTTATAAAACTGATGACAAAAAAAAATTTAATTTATTTTTGGATTCGGTTTATAAAAACTGACGAAAAGTCATATTTTTTTTCCTCAGTGGCTTCAACATCAGTTACAAACCGACGTCAAAATTTTAAAAAAATGACAAAAAGTCCATTTTTCTACTAGTGTGTTATTTTTGTATTATTTATATTAAACATATCAATCAAAATAAGATTGAGGTTGAGGATCCTTGAGACATGATTCATATTTCATATTTGAGGAATGATTAAGATGATGAAGCCAAAGTAATCAATGAAGAATAAAGTAGGATGATTGATGAGTTTATGTAATAATATTCAAGAATAATGTTGTAGAATTTATCTTATGTTTTTATGGAATAAGGGAACATCTAATGATTTGTCCACATTATTTTTTTATGGTTTAAATAGTATATGATGAAAGGTAATGGTAACCATGAATGGTGATTGAAGTAATAAGGTAATATTTTTTGTAAAAAACATGATTATGGGAAGGATAACCCTAAATATTGACATGATGGCGAGATAATGATATTTTGATAAATATATGTTGGATATGAATAAGAAAATTGGACAGAAATGATTTCCTTGAAATTGATTACATATTTTTTGAAATTTGGTTTATGATATCATGGATGAAGTTTACAACTTTTTGGAAATAAGGAATATGTCAAATAAAATTGGTAATAAGGAAACATGCATGTTTTAAACAAGTATGTACGGTAATTCAGGTTATTACCATGATTCAAGAGGATACATGATGATGGTATTCACATGTTTTGAATGTGACAACCAAGAGATACCCTATGATATATGGGGGGGGGGAATGAAAAAATGATTTAGCAAACGTCTTTCTAATGTTTTGAATTTTTAGCTTTTGAAAATATTCTCGACATATCCATTGATGTAATGTTCATTTTAATCATCAAATTAGTTTGTGAGATTAAATTATTATCTCATCATCGATGAATTTATACTTATTTTATAACTTTTTTTAACCTCTTTTTGTTTAATATAAATTGTATAAGATATTATTCTTCTCATGATCATTTAACGCTTCAGGAATGAAAAATTCAGCTTCATTTCATATAATATGATATGAATTTAAAATTGATTTAAGAAGATACGTTTAAGTAATTCTAAAAGCAAGTATGTATATCTTCTCTTGAAAATTTTCTAACATTAAGTAAAGAATTGCGATGTAAAAGGTTCTCATATTATCATAATTATTGATGATATCAATGAAAACATTAAAATTTATTTTGTTTATGGTTTTTGATTGTTAGATTTTTATAGATCACCAACTGTATTATGATTATTTATATTTATCAGTATCTATGATTTTTTACACTTTTCCTTCATGCTCAAATCTTCACCTATGTTCTCTTACGTTGAAATGTAGTTATGAGTTACTATGGGTAACTATTATGTTTCTAAATTTCCTGATTTAAAATTCTGTTTTTGTATATGTTTTTCTGTTGTGATATTCTATGAAATGAACATTCAAGTATTAATCCTTTGATAACTGATAAAAATTTTGAGGGCAAAATTCATTTGGTGGGTGGAAGTATGTAACGCCCTAAGAATTTGTGAATTATTGTTTTCAAATTAATTTAATATTTTTGATATTTTCACTTCATGGAACACTGAATATAGATTTTGTTTATTATATATAATAATTATGTTTGGATTATGTTACAAACACAGAGAGGGAAGATTCCACTACACGCAACACCGACTTGTCTTGTGTTATAGGCAATATTGAGAATATGTGAAACAAAAAATTACTATTATAATTATTTAAATGTGATAGTTATAACCACTACATTAAACATGTAATATGAATACTAATAAATTATTTTGAAATAATAATTTTAATGGGTTTGTTATTGAAAAATATAATTTTTGGTAAAGTTGTTATATGTTTAAAACTACTATATTCTAAAATGAACTGCTTTTCATGTATTTATATGAAAAATAATAAAATTAATTTTAGAAACTATTATAAATTTAATTTAATAAAATAAAATTCACCTTTTAATTTTTAATGTCAAAATTTACTTAGGGTGATGTTTTAGTATTTTTTTGAGAAGTTTCATTTTTCGATGAATAGTGAAAAATACTCCATTGTAAATAAGAACTACCTTTTGGTTTAAATAAATTTTATACATAAAATTGATTTTTAAAGTCACAATAGATCAGTAATAAATATATTAATCTAATTTAGGTCATTAGAATCATTTTTATTATAAAATTAGATAGAAAAATGTATTGAACTTCTGAACGATCATTTTACATCCCTTCTTTCCATGTATGCGAGATTATCATTAAACATAATTTTTCCACTTATGTAAATTTAATTTGGGAAGATGGAAATACATGGATGTAATAAGTATGATTTTTTTTCTAATATGATAAAATTTATATTTTCTGAATTGTAATTTTAGTATTTGTTTACCATGGGTAAGGGTAAATCAGGTAAATAATGGTAGAAATAATATTATAAAATTATAAAATTTCACTAACACTTGTCCTAGTTTTGTTGGATGGGTGAGTTTAAACAAGAGTCAACCTCAGTACTAAATTATAATCTTTTTATGCCACTTGGATATGAATATAAAATTTATTATATTTTATTTAAAGATATGTTAAAAATGGCATACTCATAATTTTAGTAAGTAAATAGTTTTTAATATAGGGTTATACATAAGATAACTTTTACCATAAATATTCATTTATAATATAATAAATTTATCTTCATCATGATTTTTGTTTTAATTTTTATAGAATAGATAATTTAATTAAAGGCTTTTATAATAATGATGCAATAATAGTTTAATTAATAGAAATATCTGGTAAATGATTTTAAAAAAATTAAAATAAATATAACATGACATAATTAATGAAAAAAAAATAATTTTACAGATAAATAATACATATTATAGATATATTTTATTTTTTATTTCTAATCTATCATGTTGTTAAGATATTTTTTTGAATGATAAATTATAAGTAATATCATAATTGAGATAAATGATACTTCGAAATAAATGATATTTTATTAAATGATATAAAATTCATAAAAAATCTATAATTTGGAAAAAAACTATTATAAGGATAAATATGTCCTTAATTATCCATTTGTGATTTATTTTTCATTTTATAGTAATTATATTAACCCTAAAGAGTAAAAGGATAAATTGTCATGGTAAAAGTTTAAGGGTTTAATAGGGTTAAAGAAAAAATATAAGGTTAATATTAGGAAAAAAATGTCTAAAAGTAATGAGTTCAGAGTATTTAGACAAATAATAACTTTATATTATAAAAAAATAACTTTTCAGCTATTTGGAATAAAAAAATAATATAAATTAATTTAATATTTTAAGAGTTTCCTAGAGTGCCCCTCTTCTCTTTATAAAAGGGCACCACCCCCCACACGGCCTTACACCACCTAAATCATTCTATCTCGACCAAAATCTATCCAAATCTCCTCTAAAAATTATTATTTATGTTATAGAGGTATTGTTATTCCAAAAATACCATCCCCAGTGTCCCTTAGAGGATATCCAAAGCAATTCCCCTGAAGAAGTAGTAATTTTTTTTACCAATCCAATTCGCTTTCATTTCTTCTTTTACTTTCTCTTATTATGTTTTTTCCATAATAAAGTAATAAATATAGTATCATATATATAATGATATGTTATTATGATTATGGGACAACCATATCCCCTTATTTATCCATCCTACGAAAAAAAATATCACGATGCATCCATACGTACAACTTATTGTCTCTGCTTCATGGTGTAGTATGTTTTTCATCACAATATTTTATGACTGATAATTGTGGTTAGTTTAATGATTATATATTATATTTTTAATATCATTTTACCTATGTAATAAAAATTACATGTCTACCTTTTTACCCTCTAATATTTTTGGATAATGATAACTCCGCTCGTGCATATGTATGGCTTCCCATCTTCATGATGTGATGTGACTCATTAGTCACCTATATTTCACATGGATGGTAATAAGTATTAATTTTATAAATATATATTTTATATATGAAACAAAAATTATTCTGTAATAATAATAAATAATAAACTTTCTTTTCGTTTAACCACACAATAAAATGAAAACAGTGTTCATGTGTATGTATGACCTACCGTCTCCATTAATGGTGTGGTTCATTTAATATTAAATATTATTATAAATACTTATATACTGAATATATAAGATATTTATATAATTTTTTTGTATTATTTTAATTATTAAATCATTATCTATATATGATAATCAATTATACCATCTCAAATCAAGTACGACTAACAAGGCGGTTATCACCCCAAATGAAACTTTTACAAGAAGTTGTTAATAAACAGGGAATTTAAAGTCATAAACGAATCATATATGATGTAATATATATTATTATGATTATGTTATAAGTTAATAATATGTTTAAAACCTCTATACTGTAGTTTTAAACACATATAGGTGGAATCAAAACAAAGCTAAGGGAATGTCATCTCACATTTTATTTCTATGAGATACATTCCTTATTCACCTCTCATTTCTATTTTTGTGGTGTAAATACTTCCCATGAATGTATTATATTAATTTTATATGTTAACTAATATGTATTTTATTATCTATTTTATGATCTCTATTTCATGGAATTTAATGGCTCAAAAGTTACAAAATGAGTAAGGTAGTTTGGTCTCAATTTTCCTTCCTTATGACATGTGTTTTCTTTTGCATCTGTGTTCTTTTAAGAGGTGTATATACTACAATTTTAAAATTTAAATCAATAATATTCATCTTGTAATGATATTTTATTTTTATAATAATGTAATTATTTATTGGATATTATGATTTAAATGTTTCAAAGTGGTATGGGACACCTTGAAATGTTTAAAGATTATTCTCATCGATTTTTTTCTTCAAAAGATCTATTAATTTAATTTTCAAATAAAAACATTCTAAAGAGATGTTTTGTGTTTTAAAGTGATTTTTTATTTCTTCCATTTTAATTTTTCAAATATATTTTGAATTAAAATGCATTAATTTTACAATCTTATTACTTTCTGATAGTTTTTTATACCTGATTATTTACTGGGTTATATTTATTAACCAAGTTTTTTTAAAAATCAGGAATATTTTTATTATTATTCTACAACTTCTTATTGTCATTTTTACCAATGTCTGGGTATTTATTAAATGTTTTTAAGGAATATTCTATCTTTTTCCATATGAGGTACTTTTTTTTCTTTTCCAACAAAATTATGAGAATTTTTTTTAACTTATACGCCATGAACTAATTTTTACGCTTTTATAACGACTTATTACCCTGAATATTTTGTTGAAAGCTTACAAGGTTACATTCAACATGATTTATTTTAAAATTGAATAGAATATTGAGAAAAGAAAACGATTTCAATGAAGAGAGGATATTTTTCTCAAGAACAATTTTAAATGATTTATCATGAAATTTTTTTGTAGTGGTTTCAATGAAACAGGTTTTGAAATTTTTTTATGTTTTAAAAAGTGATTTTCAAGGAAAACTCATGTTACAAGCACTCCTCCATAATCCTTCCCCACCTAAGATAAAATACTCTGTTATATTTTAAGAATAAAATTATTATTCTTTCTACAAATTCTTTATGTTTTGATGACAAGGTTTTTAAAAAACCCACTTCTTTTCATGGGTTATGATTTTGATGAAATGAATATGAAACCTGTATCTTTTTCACAGGTTATGATATGATTACTTGTTTATGATACCCATTTAATATAATGGTTTATGATATGGTTATTTATGATATTTTCAGAATTCTATGTATGATTTAATTATGATATGGGGGGACATATATCTCCTTCTGATGAATTGGGTAAAGATTTATATCTCATGAGATTAACATGAAGGACCTTGTCCACTAAGATAGTCTTGGGAGTGAACCTTAACTAAAAAATATGGTTATGGGAGGGAACTATGACTACCAGGACGGTTATGGAAGTGAACCATGACTACCAATATAGTATAGGAAGTGAACACATACCACTAATATGGCCTTGGAAATGATGAATTTACTACTATAGAAATCATTATTATATTCTCATGTATCTGCCACAATTCCATGTTTTATTCATATGTTACGCTTTCATAGATTAGGTTCTTTATTTATTTATGACTCATGCCTTATAAACTAAATCTTTTATTCTATGATTCAATTTTATGATCTTTTATATGAAAGGTATGATCCTCTCTTTTCATGATTGTGTTTTCATACCCTTATGCTCATGATTATATTTATATGTCTCCCTTATATAACCTTACTAAGCATCTGAGCTCACCCTTTTTATTTTGATTTATTTTCCCAATGTTATAAAGAAAGGTTTTTGTAATGGGTACTGAAGAGGATGACATTTATGGGTGATGATGAATATCTTTCACAAAATCAGAAGAATGTATTCCAATTTTACAAAGTCACTAAACTAATATGGTCTTTGGGAGTGTTTTTGTTTAATATATTTAGTATTACACAAAAGTGATGTAGTGTATGTTTTTGAAAAGTGAGGGTTTATATAAAAATCATAGACTCTATATGTGATTATCATGACATTTGGGGGGTTTCACAGGTAATTAATCATCAATTCATTGGGTATAGTAATTAACATTCCTAGATACTTTTCATGATATAAAGGAATTTAAATAACGAATTATCTAATAAAATAATTCAATATTTGATCATTCTTTTCACCACCCCAACATCATTTTTATATCCTCAATCCCTTTATAAAATCAATATAGTTAGAAAAACCATTAAGTATCTTTAATCATAGTTATTAATCATGAAATATAGTATTTAAGATGTCTAAAAATTTGAAATTCTATTAAATCTATAGAATATTAGGATTTACCTAGTTCATTCTAGATAATTATTAAAATATGTTTTGATGGTTCATAAAGAGTTTGTAAATTTCCAAAGAATATCCCATGGGAATGTCAAACAAAGTGTTCATCAATGCCCATTATCAGAAACCAGGTGAAGATTGATTCTATATTAATGTTCCCATTTCATATTTATAAACCATCAGTAAAACTATTCTAAATCCATATCCAATTTTAATATCCAGAAAGTGATTTAATGTATTATAAACCTCTAACTCTATCCATCATAAAAATTTCTATATATTTTCCTATACTTTGTATTATCCTTATAATTATCCTTAAAGATATCTGTAGGGATCTCACTAAAGGTTTCTCATCCTAGTTTCTAAAGGTTAACTAAATCTTTCTTGGATACAAAATATAGTTAACCAAACTTTTCATATATAAATATTATATCTTTATATATAAATATTCATTAAATTAAAAAAATCAACCACACTAAAATCGTTTAGTTCTAGTGCATTTGGAATATTTGAAACATATAAAACTGGTTATAAGAGTTATAAATCATCTATTAATTAGTTATTTATAACAATCAAACTTCTTAGACATGTCATACATAATAAATTTCTTCACATCATGGGGAAAAGAAACATAAGAAATGGTGAGATCAGATGGTCAATAACGGTAAATAAGGGAGATATCACCATAAAGCGGGAATAATGGTATAATAATATGCATATAATTTTTAAAACCATACCTTTCATAACATAGATCATAGAATGATTCCAGGAATAAATGTTGGTAGTTGATAATACATGAATAATTATGGAATCCAAGAAAACTATATATTAGAATATAACATTGACATAAGACATCGATTTTTTGAATACACAGATGCATAGAAACTCATATGCTTATTAGTCAATACTCATTACGAAGACTATCATTATGCATTGGGTTCAAACACTTATCCATCATAGTATTAATAGTTCACTATGAATACTATCATAGTGTATTGGGTTCACTACTCAAATGATCATTTTATTCAAGGCCCCATACCAAGACAATCACAGAGTATTCGGTTCACTACCCAATTATCATAGTAGTCAAGGTTCAATATCATGACTATTTGAGTTGATTATATTTACCTACCAAAACATAAGAGTAGTCAAGGTTAATTCCCAATACTATTATCATGTATTTTGTTTACTCCCCAAACCATATTAGTATCCATGGTTCACTCACAAGACTATCCTAGTGGAGAAAGTCCCTTACTAAATTGGGTTAACTCCCCATTCAAAACATGTTTATATCATGAGATATCGATCCTTACCCAATGAATTATAGGGAGATATAGGTCCCACCTAACACATTTTGATAATAATACATATGCATGCCACAAAATTATAAAACATTCACCATATAAAAATAATTAAAATAAATGGGTTTCATAAATTATTATCCTAGAATAAACTCTGTAAACGAAATGGGTATCATAAACATTTCATTATTTCACCAAAACATAACCCATGAAAAAATGAATGGGTTTAAAATTTTTTTTGTCATCATAAACATAAACCATTCATAGAATTTTTAAAAATTATATATTTGGTTAATATCCCCAGAAAATCATGAGTAACATCAGAGGAAGTAATCTTCCACGGAAAAATATTTTGAAACATTACGTGGAACATTTCTAGAGGAAAATTTACTTTCCACTTTGATATCACTTATTAAAAATATAAAAAGTTACTAAATAATAAAGATAAAATTTTATTTGAGAAAACCTTTAAAATCTATAAATTAAGATTCAAATAAATTAGTGTTCATTATGGTGGAAATTATTTTCATGTCATACATATTAAAATATAGAATATTTTCACTTTTTTGTCAAAAAGTAAAAAAGGGCCATATAAGGAAAATGATAATAAAATTCATTTCAATTTTTTTTAAAAAAGTTTCAAATTTCATTAAACAATAATTGAATCTAAAAAAACATTCATTAAAATAATTTTTTAAAACAATTACATGGAAGAAAAAATAATATGCACTGAAGAGAGAAACACTGTCTGTTTTTCATTAAAACAATTATTCAAGACTACTTATTACATAAATAGAATAAATATAAAGGAAAATTTTATTTTAATGAAATAACCATATTATAAGAAAATTCATGTTTTTATTGATAGGTTAATCATAAAATTTCCATCATTAGAAAATTAATCATAAACAATCCTGATAAACAATGGGATTGTAACGTAAAACCTTTTCCACTTTGGTAACTTTTGAATCAAAAGTCCCCTAAAATAAATAAACTTATATGGATATAAATATATATATATATATCCCATTATTTCATTATAATAATCATAAAATACATTCATGTGTGGTATATACATCAAATAAAAGAAACAAGTGGAGTATAAGGCATATGTCCCACATAAATAAAAGTGAGTTGAAAATATCACACCTTAAGTTCCATCTTACTTCATACACATTTGAGCCTCATATATTATAAATATATGTTTATTATAAATATATTAAATAATAATACTCGTATTTATCATACGATAAATTTTTTACATATAAACGTTTCTTACCCATTTGTTAACAATTCCATGTTAAAATTGTGTTTCAGGTAGTAACTGATATGTTTTTCAAGTATGTTTTGATTTGGTGTTTTCAATAAATTTACTTGAATAAAGGATCCATAATCTATATAATTATTAAAATGATATAAATATCATATTTATTAATTATAAATGTATTATTTTAATCCATAAAAGTAATATTTATAAAATTTATTACAAAATTCTTGGAGACAGTAGGTCATGTGTAAGCATGATTGTTGTTTCCATTATCTCAGTGGAGGAAAAAAAGGAAGGTAAATTATATGTAACATTCATAGTGTTATTATTATTTTTTATATACCATATATTTTAATCATACTTATCGTTTTTAACATCCTTGTAAATCCTAAGTGAAAATCGAATCACATTGCTTTGTGTGGTGGTAGTCTACCGTACGCACGAGCAACGTTATCGTATTCCCAAAGAATAAAAAGTAAGAAGGTATATATGATATTTTCATAATAAGAACAATATTACGTTATTAATATAATATATATAATTTAAATCAATAATTTTATCCAGTAATGATTGGTGGTGGTGGAAAAAAAATTACATCAGTTCGCAAGATGGTGGTTCATCGTAATCACGGTTGATAATTTTGTTTCCCATTTTATGAAATATGAGATAAATTTAGTACATTCCATTAAAATAATAAAAAATGAGTATTATTCGTAAAAATTTTACATTATATTGTAATTATTAGAATATTAATTTAGGTTTTAATAGATTATTGAAAATAAAGACCTTAGAGAATAGAAGTACCTTCACCTAGAATATCATCCTTCAGATATCCTATTAATGAACATAAGATTGGTATTTTAGGATTAATTGCAACTCTATAACATGGATAAATATTTTTGGAGGGATTTTTGAGTGTTTTTTCAAGAACATGGGGTTGAGAGGTGTGAATAAGTGATCGGAAGAAGTCCTGATTAATAATTTAGGAGTCACATTTTTTAAATACCCATATATTTCCAATAATGGGAAGGCACTCTAATGTCGTGTGCCTCTAAATTTAATAAATAAATTATCAGATATAAGTTATTCTCAATATATATATCCAATAACAAAAAATACATATTTTTTAATCATATTATTCCTTAAACTCTATGTTTACACACTTTTACATTTTTTGTTTTCTCTATAGTAACTTGTATCATTTTATTTACCTATGTAAGTTATACTTTTAGTATAAAATTAAAATTTTACTTATAATATAACATGGACCCACTAATTATAAATATGATATCCACATTATTAAATATATAATCTTTAAGTGTTAAAAATAATGTTAACACATGCGAATGTAACGTGAAAAAACCCATTTAAACCTTAAGAACCCTAATTATTTTTTACTATTTTTTATAAAATTAATTAAAATAATGTTACTATATAAATTATTCTAATTAAAAATATGGAATTAATTTAATCAAATTCAATTTAAAAATTTCACAACATTTATTTTAGAATAAAACCCATTGATGCAATGGAAAAGTTGGTTTCAAATTGAAAATTTTCATAAATAGCACAATATTTAATGTAAAAGCTCAATAAGAAATTAAATACAATGACCTATAGTGGATTAATAAATTAATATTTTTAAAAACAATTAATTTTAAAATAATATTAAAATAAAATATATCATATAATTGTTTTAAAAAAAATTGTTTTTTATAAAAATCAGAATTTTTTATTATTCATCAAAAAAATTAATCTTTGGGAAAATTATCCAAATTCACTCATATATAATTATGAAATGTGGATTTCAAAAATTATGGTTATTTTTTCAAATAAATTTTCTAAAATTGTAAATAACTACATTTAATACTTGTTCAAAAAAAACAAGTAAACACATCTTTAACGAAAATGATAATTTCAAAATATATCAGGTCTTTTCAAAAAATTAAATACATTTTATCAATATGATTTATTTATGTAAATCCATCATAATTAGTTTTTAAAATATGGCTATTACTCTTAATTTCACCAAGTTTAACAACTAGGCTATAATGGTAAGGATTAAGTAATTAAATTAATTGAATGATGTGGTTTGTTAAAACTCAGTGTTGCATTTTACATAAGATAATAAAGAAATTAAATTTATTTGAAATAAATATTTCATAAAACCTCAAGATGAAAATAATATGAATTTCAATGGGTAAATTAGAAAGTGGAATAAATTCTTCCCCTTTGATCTTCTAACCATGAAGAGAGTTTATGTGTCACTCTCCAATAGATATGTTCTCATGATTGATCATAGTATAGACATGAAAGAGTTATTAATGGTGAATATTCTATGGAATACCTTTAGAGTTTCATGTATAAAATATGTGAGGATAAAATTTGTAATTGAAACTACTGCATTCCAAATTTGGTAAGGGGTTAGTAGTATCTCAAGCTGCCATTTATATGTGTTTTAGGGTCTCAATAACACCATCATTGAGTAGAGTAGGGTAATTGTACTACTTTTGGATTTTTTATCACCTTTGGTGAGATTTATTTTTAGGGTTTCTCCATCAGGTTGTTAAAGTCACATGTTGTGGAAAATGACTTTAATATATGAAATCGTTCTTTATTGACTCATATTTTGTTCCACGAATATGATGATAGGGTAATATCATTTTGGTAGTGATACATTTTTCCCTGGTGTGGATGTTGAGGTGTGAAAATAATCTCCACTGGGAATGGTTATGTATGTGAAATCCTATTATCTATTTATCAAGAGAACGTGACGATTACCCATAGGTATAGGAGAGAAAATATGTGTCTACACCTATATAGACATCAAGTTTTTATGATGATATACTATAATTATAGGGGCATGATTGTGGGCCCAACCCCTAACTACTACTGTTGTAAACAATATAACTTGATAGATGTGTAGGATGTGGGTAATGATATATGTATACACATTCATTACCTCCATATTGTGATTGATAACTTCTACCACATAAACATGAATATAATACCTTTCCATTATTGGAGTATAGATATATTCCTACACCTATCCCCTAATTATAGACAGAATATACTGAATGGCTTCACATGCGGGGGAAGAGATGTGGGTGTGGCTCCAATTTTTCACTGGGGTGTGTCGGTGAACTTATCTAAGTGCTACCAAATGGCATTGGATGGTTTGATTAGTGCAGGTGGGAATATCTATCACCTCTAAAATTTATACCATAGTATTTTTTAGGCTTCCTAGGAGAGAACAAGGATATATGCTTGTTCATATTTGACTATATTCCTCCCTTGGTGGGTTGTCTGATGTGTCCAGAATTGGGTGACCTAATCTAAGACCCATGGGGTGGGGTCATTAGAAGACTGAGAACTTCAAGTTTCACATTTTTGGAAATGGTGACTGTTAGAATAATACCTATAGTGTGACTCCATTGTTACTTAGAGGAGGCAGTTATGGAACTCTTGATCTTACTCCACCAATTTAGGTAGGAATGTTTTTATTTTATTTTGAGAATATAAACCCAAAATTTTTTGAAATGGAGATGTGAAACATTTGTTTCTGTATCACCAATTATTATAGGGAGGATGGTTGGCGGGGATTCATCTCCTATAATGATTAATGTAAAATGTAAAACATCAGGATAATAGTATTCTTATGGTATTCACAGATTAGTGTGCTCGCCATATATCACTAAAGGTGTTGAGTGGGTGATAACATTCTATTCTTTGATGAGGTCCCTATTAATGTGACTACATATGAATAAGTATCTTTTGATTGGTAGAAAATCATTTTCGGTCAAAGAGAGTTCTTGTGAATGATCTTACACAAAGTAAATAATCCAAAAAAATAATGTAGCACCACATATATGATAACACATATTGATTTACTTCTTTAAAGGATCCAAGTTGAACCTACTTTCATTTTATATGAATATGTAACATGAAATGGATGGAAATGCAGGTGAACTAATTCAAATATTCACATTAGATTCATCATTTTGGTTTTTCACCCATTTAGAGAGGTATATAATTGGGATTATTCATGGAACTAGACGAACCCTATAGTCTTGCATCTTTGATGTAGAAATTTTTCCAAAGGTAGAAATTCACTAGAATCTTTTCCAATGACTCTTAGGGACTCACATTGGTTTAGAATATGGGAGGTCTGTCTCATGACACTCTTTTAGTGGAAATTGTTTCCTACTTTGAGACTCTATTATATATTTGTGTCATGTTCATGAATATTTTATTAATCCTAATCTATAGTTTTCCACCATTTACATCAGCAACCATTCATTTATACAAGAGGGTATAACCATCTATATATAAATGAGGTTCTCTATTGATAGATCCTTTTTTATATGTTGAATGTTTCCCTATACTTTTTCTTTTTTTCATTAATGCCTGATTTTTAAGAATTATGATTTAACGCCTCATAATTGGGATCTCTATGATTTATTATCTTCCAGGGCGGTGGTGTGTTTTGATTTTTGGATGGGGCCAATGAGTGGGAATTTATATGTATTCTTGTGAAATCAATTAAAACTGATGTAGTTTAGTTCCACTTAATGGAAAAAAATTCTACCAGTTAAGTTCATTTAATAAGGACCAGACCATACATTTTAATGTCACATAGTAAGGACTTCTAGGAGAAATGTTCCTAGAATTGTTTGGTGTGGGGGGATTATGAATGAGCAGATGTTTATAGTTGATCCCATAGAAAATATGAATAAATGGGAATATATTAATATTATAAGGGATATAGACCTTTATAGATAGATCTGATCAGAAATTTGGGCCATTGAGGATGAGCTAAAAATAACATGGAAGGTATATGGACTCCTTGGTGGGGGATCATCATACTATGAATATTGACCAATAATGGTGGTGGAGGATTTTATATATTTGGTTTCAACCTTGGGAAGGCTTCCTATATTTCCCATAGACATGGGAATAAAATTATGTATAGTTCATATGCTTCTATGGATTACACCTGAATTGGAAGCCTACTATTGCTTCATTGGGAATATAGCCCTCTAAATGATTATCTCATATGTAATATGGAAATTTGGGATGATGGTATGATAGATGGGTCTTAAACCTAGTAGGAAGAATGATTGATATTTTTTTATCTTACTAGTGTCAAGATGACCACTAACCTTTTAGCCTATTTGAGTGTTGCACAGTGTGAGAAATAAGAGACATTAAAATATTTCCAAATCACAAAATCATGTCGGGGAGTGGCTTAGGCCTGAATTGGAATCCCATTTAAAACTATATTACACATCCACTAGTGGATTAGGGTGATTATATGTATGGTGGGATGAGTGTGATATCCTATAAGGAAGTATTGAGGATTACTATAATATGGATTCCCATTGGAGACACTTTCTCTTTTTCCACTAGTGGATGTGGGTGAGGCTACGATGGGGGAATTAGGAAGAAATATAGTTCTCATCAATTACCATATTACTAACTATTTTAATCCCTAATTTGGGTCTTATGTTTCTTTTTATTGAAATTACATATAGATATAGACCAACCCACTTCATCTTTTAGGAATCATGCAAGAGATAAGTATTTCTACCTAAACTGAGATGTCTCCCACCAACACCTACAGGGTTATACTCACCTTACCAAGGGTATCCATGAATGATTATATCCCTAGGGCCATACCTATTTGTGAGTTTAAGTGGTGGATATATTTTACCAAGGGAATGTATCATTGAAAGGGAGGCATGTCGTGTTCTTGATACCTAGATCATTAATGTTTAGAAGCTTTAGAGGAGGACTTACTTTTGAATTCCTCAAGTTTTGATGTTACTCAGAGGGAACCATTTTGATAGGTCATGGAGGGGATAAGAAAAATTTATCTAGTATGTGAATGGTGGGTAGTGGTAGTGAAGAGTAGAATACACTATGGATACCCCATTCTGTATAATGTTCTTTTTTTGTGGAATGAGATGTTAAAAAAGGGTTATTCCAAAAATGAGGTTTCTTCAGTAGATTTTTCATTCATGAATGGTTTTTTCCATTTTTATATGAATAGTGATGTCTCCAATATGGGAAAAGTTTTCCATTTGAAGAAAAATCCTATTAGTTTAGGAATCCCTTACAGGGGGTCCTTTTCCTTTGTAGTTTGTTGTAAATGGATACCAACTAAACTGGATGTTTATTTATTAGTTTTATCCTATCTTCCAATGGTTTTTCTCTATATATTCCCTTATTCAACTAATAATTTTTATTTTTAATTGTTGAAAAAATCATGTAATTATATGATTTTCATGGATAAATGATCTCCCAAATAACAGACCTAATGTTATGAGGTGCGTGACAATCAATGCCATGCACAAAAATGATTTTATTTTATAGAGGTTATAAAGAGACCACCTAACTCATGAAATGATTTTTTTTGTTGGGGAATGTGAATATGTCATTTCTACATAAATTAGATCATTTTCCATGGTCAGTCAGGTCACTACCTCATGCTGCAAATGAAAATCATATCTAAGGGTGCAATGTAGGGAGTGGATTTTTTATAGCATATGTATTATACAGAAAATGATAAGTGTTCTATAGATTTAAATACTTTTCTTCATTTTAATTCGTCCATTACCCTATTCCTTGTTTGTTTGATAACATCTAAATTATTTCTATAGTTATCTTAGTTTATTTATTTATCTTTTTAGGCATAATAATGTGTTATCTATTACATTGATCATATCCTCAAATTTAGATAAGGATTTATTTAATTTTGGATATTTTAACTCATTTATATCTGTTATTTTCTAAGGATCATTAAATATGTCCCTATCACATTAATATAAGAGTTTTAAATCAAGATTTATAGTGAAAATATTATTACAATAAGGATATATCAGACAGTCCCCATTATGATGCATATATATAATATATTTAGAAACATAGTTATTATACCTTTGGTTGATTTTGATATAACCCTTCGAATATATTCAGTTTCAATGTATATTAAAAAATTATTTTTAAGGGAATGAGACTCTAATTCCTAATGGAGGTGTGGAATCCATTTTTTCATATGGGAGAAAAACAATATGAATCAAATCTAGATCCACCTCAAGTATCCATTCTTAATAAAATTCTTGGAGAAGAATATTTAATTCAACCTATGAATAGGAAAGGTATCTTTATAATAGATGATGTACCATTTGTGTAGGAATAAATTGATTTGCTTCTTGAAAAACTTCCTAGAAATCCACCTGATCATGGATTTGAAATTTTCATTGATATCATCCTAGATGCCATACCTAAATTTAATGTTCCCTATAGGATGGAAACAATAGAATTAGTATAAGTGAAGGAAAAACTACAAGATTTTTGTGGTATAGGATTTATAAACCCTAGTATTTCACTATAGGTAGCTCCTATTATTTTTGTTTAGAAGAATTATGGGCCTAAAAGGGCATTATTTGATTACAGGGTAGCCAATTCTATTACTATAGAGACCAAGTATCATTTTCCATGAATTTATGAAATATTTGATCAACAACAAGGATCATACTATTTCTCAAATATTTTAATTCAATATATGTATCATCAACCATGAGTAGAGAAGGAATATATTCCAAAGATTACATTTCATACGAGGTAAGGTCATCATGAATTTACTATAATGCCCATTGTATTGAATAATATTACATCTGTTTTTATAAATCTTATGAATATAGTATTAAATGATTATATTTATATCTTCATCAATGTATTTAATAAGAACATATTTTTATACTCTAAAATATATGATGATTATGATATTCATTTGTGAATCATTATTGAAACTCTTAAAGAAAATGAGTTATATAAAAACATTAACAAAAGTAAATTCTAAATTTAATAAGTTTATTTTCATGTCCATACCATATCTAAGGATAGGATATTAATTTATCTACAAAATATAGAGGCAGTTATGGAATGGATATTTCGAATGAATATAACTAAGGTATGCAGTTTCCTTGGAATAGTAAGTTTTTATCAAATATTTGATCAAAGAATTTCTCGATTAACTTTTTTTTTGAAAAGATATTTCAAAATTAGCTAACTTGTTAACCACTTTGACACATAACGGGGTTAAGATCATATGATCAAAATAATTTAAATAATGTTTTAAATAATTATAGTGAATAGTATACAATCCATTTATATTTACTTTACCATCGATAAGGGATGAATTTGTGATATTTAGTGATGAAAAAAATAGGGGACTTGGATGTGTTATTTTTCAGAATGATAGAGTTGATTCCTATCTATAAAGGCTGTCAAAGATTTATGAATAAATTTATCCAACAAAAGATAATGAGTTTTCATTAGTAATTATTACATTAAATATATGTAGGAATTACCTATATGGTGAAATATGTGAAATATATTTGAATCATAAAATTTTTAAATACATATTCTTATAAAAGGAACCTAGCATCAGGGAATGACGATCAATAAGAATACTCAAGGATTATGATTTCTCAATACACTACCACCATGGGAAGGAAATTTAGGTGGGTAATTCCCTGATAATGAAATATAATAGTGTTTTGACTAAAATGAAGATTAATAAGATCCTATATTTATAAATTTATTAATTTTGATATAGGAATTATTAATGAAGTGGAAACCTCACATATATTACAAATGATTTCAAATTTATCTTTATTGAATAAAATTAGATGTTCCCAGGATTATGATAAGGATAATGAAATGAAAATTAATGTCATGATTGATGGGATGTTAGTATAATTAATTCATGAAGATGGTATATTTAAATTTTTAAATTTTTAATATGTTTCATCAATCCCTAATCTAAAAATTGAATTATTAGATTAGTCGCATAACTCAAATTTTTCTAAGCACACTTGTAGCACCAAAATGTTTTAGGATGTGAAGGAAATTTTTTTGTTGCATAATATGAAATAAGAAATTGAAAAAATTGTATCATGATGCTTATTTTTTCAAAAGGTAATGTATAAGAGACAACATCCTAAAGGATTCATGAAACCACTACCTATTCCTATGAGCAAATTGGATGATTTTACTCTAGATTCTGTTCCCGGGATTTTGAAAAACTCTTAGAAAGAATTATGTCAGATGGTTTATTGTTGATAATCATACCAATATTGCACATCTCCTAGACATAAGGGATGATATAACTATCAAGGGAAGATATATATCTTTAGGTCCTCATTTTAATCTGTATTAATGAAGTTTTGAGACTTCATTATATACCTATTTTGATAGTATCTGATCTTTAAACACTGGTTACATATAAATTTTGGAAAATTATTTTGAACCTTCTAGATATAAAACTACATTTTAACACTACATATCATCCTCACATATATTTATGGTTTGAAAGGACTATTTAAACATTATAATAGAAGTTGTGGTCATTATCACATCACTTTCATGGTATGTATGATTGGTATTTAACTTTTTTGGAATTTACATATAATAATAATTTACACTCAAGCATTAAAATGGAATAATATGAACCATTGTATGGGAAATGATGTCATACACCAACTTGTTAGGACGAAGTTGGTGGAAGGAATATTTTAGGAACAAAACATTTTGTGGAGACAATGAAAAAATTTAGAACTATTCATAGTCAATTTGAGGAAGATTAAAGAATGAAAAGGATTTAGTTTTATAACTAAAAGAAGGTTTTATTAGGTAAAGTGGGAGATATTGTTTTTAAATAGGTATATTTGTGGAAATGGGTTATAATGTTTAGTAAGAAAGTGAAACTAAGTCCTATGTACATCAGGCCTTTTGAAATACATAAAAGAATTGGAGTTATGGATCACCATTTTTCAATGACACCTAGACTCTATGAAGTTCACGTGTTACAAATATCTTTATTGGATAGGTACATCCCATACCCATTGCGTGTTCTTACCTATGATGAAATATAATCAGAACCCAATTTATCTTAATATGAAGGGAATTTTCAAATTCTTGACAGTAGAGAGAAATGTTTTCCGATCAGACAACCTGGTTAGTGAAGGAGCTTTGGAGAAATCATAATATAGAATATGTAACATGGGAACTTGGGGAAGTAATAAGGAAAAACTACCCAAGTTTTTTTAAATTGATATCCATGAAAATATTTAGGATTAATATCTTCAAGGAGGCAAGAATGTAATACCTGAGATTCAATTATAATAAGTAAGCCCTTATTTATAATGAAATAATAGCATATTTCACAAATATTTATTCAATAATTTACTTAAAAAAATAAAAAAATTATAAAATTAATTCAATTAAATAAATTTTATTTCTTAATTAATAATGATAGAATTAACTTAGGGTGAATGTTGGAGAATTTAAATAAATAATTTATTTTTTGGTGAATGGGGAAGAATGTCTATTTTACAAAAAAATTCAATTTTATTAAATTTTAATAATATAAGAGTAACTTAATAGTTTATGAATTTTTTATAGTGATATATAAATTTTTTATTTTTATTATAATGTTTAAAAAATATAATTTATAATATAGAAATATCTTCTTAACAATTTATAAATCCAAGTAATGTTTTTATTTAAATAATAACTTTTTTTATTTCTTCTCTCTTAATAAATTACTTACATGGTTAATTTTAGTTATATTTGGTTTTATAGAATAATAATAGTAATTTTTAATGGAATCTAATTAATTCTATTGGATGTAACATTATACTTGATTTTGATGTAAAATCATATTTATTCTTAAATTAAACATTTTTCTAAAAAAGGTTTTCTTGGTTTTTTATGAACATATATTAAAATAAATTTATATCACTTAAGGAAAATGAATATTGTAAAATGGAATCAATATTTTGACTAATAAAAATTAATTACTCAATCTTAAATTTCTCCTCATAATAAATAGTGATAATGGTAAATATTTATCACTCGGGTTAAGGGTAAAATGTCTTAAAGCGGTTAAAATAAAGGGATGAGGATTCAAGATAACAAAAAACACATGATTAAACCTAATTTATTGGTTTTATTTAATAATTAACTTTATAATATTTAAATATATGAAAATTATGTTCCATTTACTTGAGTAATACATATATTATATAATAATGTATCAATTATTTAAAAGTTTTCCACCCACCTTACTTATATTAGAAAACATGATATCCTTCATTATCCACAATAATTATGCCATTTAGATCAAATAATACATAACAAAATACTTTTAGAATGTTTCTACCCATATCCTAGAGTTATTTTTCTCACTAAAATGACACTTCAAAAAGGCATAATGTGTAATCTAGTAGAGGTTAGCTAAAGTAGAGGTACACGCACTTACTGAGATTTTTATGTTCCTTTCTTCTAAAACATCATAATAATATTAAATAACTATATGAACATAATAAAATTAGTATATTAACTTTATTTATATGTATTTCCTATCATTTTATATCCATTTTTTTATATTCTACACATCCTAAGGAATAAATAAAGCATTGTTCATGTACACGTACGACCTACCACCTCAACATAGTAGTGTAATTTATTTTTCATCACCACTTTACTTGTATTGTTAAAAACATGTAATTAATAAATATATATTATATTTATTACATGATTATAATTGTGTAAATGTAATATATCATCTAAATTTTACCCTTTAATTAGTTGGGAGATGATAATGTCACTCATGCGTATGTGTGGACTAGCACCTCCATGAAGCGATGCGATCCATCTTTCAATTACAACCATTCATAGATGATTATTAAATTGTATATAATGATCAAAAAATTTAAAAATAAACTTTTAAGATTATTTAAATAATGGGAAAATTTCAAAACACCTTTAATAATGGTCAATATACAAAATAAATTTGTATCAATTCATCGAACAACCATTATTAGTTGTGTAAAGAAACAACAATTCAATTAATGGATTTAAAATAATTATAAAATGACATAAAAATGTAATAAATCAAAAAAAGGTTCTTATGAATGTTGTAATAAATTTAAATTCATTATACATGTGGATAAAACACATAAGGCTATGTTGAGGCCCAAGGTAAGAGATTTATGTTACAATCTCATTTTTAACCGGGATTGTTTATGCTTGAATCTAAATTAGGGGAATTATATTATCTATATCTCATAAAACCCAAATATTTTATTATCTATATATTATTCCTAGTGTTTTCATGTAATAGTATCATTTTCTTCTTATTTGTTACTAATTGTTTTGAAGAATGTTTTTTTATGAAATATTGGCATTATTTCCTCCTCGGTAGATGAATATTTTCTTCCTTGTACGTGCCCCGAAATTTGTTTTATGTTTGTTTTTATATATACTCAAAATTTCTTATGAACTTTATTTTCCATTCCTTTGAAATTATTTATAATGTTTTATATGGAATGTCTTTAAGAAAATTCTAATAACCAATTTTTCACTATTTACAAAAGTGTTAAAAGAATCACTAGTAGAAAATAGGCTATAGACACGGTCCAAAACTATCCCTATAGGGGTCAAAACCATAGTTATTGGCTATATACACAGTTTTAGATATTTGTATAACTCATTGGAATGGATATAGAAAGAAACTATAACCACATTTTTCAGAGGCTATTGCCACGGCTACAACCATAATAATATGTCTTATAGCCATAGTTTTGGAAATCCTGTCTATAGCTCACACAATTTCCCACTATGGATATAGGGTACTACCATGGTAGAAACCATGGATATATCCCTTGTAAACCATGGCTATAGATTAAAAAAATAGCTCCCAACCTTATTTAAACTCTTTACCTATGCTACCACGGACTAGACATCTTACCACTAGATTGAGGATAACTTTTGGTATATATACACATATATTGTTATATAAATATTGTTATGAACCATGGAAATAAAAGAAAAAACTATGATTGTAGCTCTTCCCTTCTTTTCACAACAAAATTGTTTTTTCCCATGCTAAGGCTAGAAACCTATACCCATGGTTCCATGAAACGGTGGCTATTAGTGGAGGCTATAGCCACAGTTTCATAGAACCTTGGCTATAGAATTTTATTAAATAACCTATAACCACAGTTTAAGAAAACCATGCCTATATGTGTAATATATATCCTTGAGTTAAACAAACCATGTCTATAGACTTCAAATAAATACCAATAGCTATGGTTTTGGCAAACCATGGCTATAGGTCTGTGGCTATTTCTTAATTTTCCAATGGTGACTATTTTCATTTAAATAATATTATATGAACAGATTTTCCTATCATCATGATCATTATTTTTTTTGAAGATTTGTTTATAAGTTTCCATATTTATCATCAAACAAAATAATTTTATCTTTATTTTGGAAATTTTTTGTTTTTAAAATATCTAAAGAAAATGTTATTATTTTAATAAAGGAATGAAAATAATTTTGGAAGTGGTGTATAATAACACTCTTATACAAAGTTTCATGTATTTTATTTTTAATGTTTTTATTCTATTTTCATTTCTATTTCTAAAAAGTTTGATTTTACTATAAAATCATTATTTTTGATGAATTGATGTTCTTATATGATCATTTACTTATTTATAGATTAGACCTTTTTTATCATTCAAGTTATTTAGGTCATGTTATCAATCACTCTCCATTATTCATTAGATCTTATTTTTATCATTCATGTGAATATTGTATACATCATTGATGATTTCAGTATCATTTATTCTATTTTGATATTGTCTTATACATATACCATTTCAATAAATTGTTTTAGTTGATTTAAGAATATAAAGAAATTTATTTCATTTACCATGGAAATATTAATGTTTTAAATTATCAATTTAATAAAAATAAGTGATGATCTATATAGAATTTTGAGAATTAATTATATTGATCATTCTAAATTTAAGGGTTTCATATGATGATAATGTGATGGGTAGGGTTAATTTATAGATAACCCCTTGATTCATCAATATGTCTCATGAGACAAAATAACTGATATGATGTATTAATTGAGTATCTGTTATTAAACCTACACATTTATTAATAATTTCATGAATGTTGCATTTATGATAATATTCATGATATCTTTTATGATGTCTTGATGGTAAGATCCAGAATTTATAGATTTATGATTTTTTTATTAATAATTCAATTTATAATATCCATGTTATTATTATTTTGATATTATATTTGGATACACATTATCCTAATGTTTTTTTAAATGAAATGTGTTTTGATTATATACTCTATTGTATTGATTATTTATTATTTACTCATGGTAGATTCTATTGTATGTAACCCTTACTGAGTGTCTGGTCTCACACTTTATTTATTTTTCTTTCCCAAGGATATGAAGAGATATTATTTTAATGATTTCAATGATGAAATAATTTTTCTTGTGATGTGTTTCTATATTTCAAATGTAATATGGTAGCATGGTTCGTATCTACATTTCCAATACTACTAAACTGATTGTTTCTTCATGGAGTGATCCATTTTACCTTGTAATAATATAATAATGTAAACACAAATTCTAGGTTACTAGAGCTGGTGTCATTACAATAATGTTTTTACAATGGAAAACACTATTTATTAAATCAAAACCTCTTGTTTTATACACTAAGTATGGCCCATATAGACTTAGAGTTGAATAGTTTATTAAAAATTTCTTTGTATGAAATGATACTGTCATTTCTCTAGTAACTTTTTATTTCCTATCAATTTTTTTGGATGGAAATGAAAAATTATAGGTTGATGAGGAAAGGGTAGAGATGTGAATGGTGTAGATAAATGAAGATGAATTAAAATAGAGCACATATTGGTGAATCATTTTATGTGGGTAATGAAAATAAGTACAAAGGGAGTAATTTTTTATACCAATTTTTGTGGATTGTATTAATGTTTAATGAGGTTGATGTTTCTTGTCATAATTATTATGAAAAGGGAATGATTTTTCATGCCTTTTGTATTTTAAAAAGTCATTATTATTTAACGTAAAAGTTTTCTTGAATATTTGAGTCCCATGAATAATTTAAAAGGAAAAAATATATCACTCTTTGATGATGGGGGTGAGGAAGTATTGATTAAAAGAAAACAATATTAAGAGTTTAAAGGTGTGAGGGGAGGTTCTTCAGCTGTCATGTTTAAATTGAAATTATAATCTATTAAGAGAAAAAAAATGTGATCCCTAGGCCATGAAAGACCTAGGTATACATGTTATCTCAAAGAAAATGTTAGCAAGGTTTAATGTCTAGCTACCCATGAGCAGTGTACAAGGGGATAAAAATCCATTGTCGGTCAACACATGTTCTTGTGAGTGTGGATTGGTACTTATCCTACACTGTGATGGATGGAACAACGTACCCTTAGAGAGATCAGGATCTAACTTCATTTCATTGATCCACCATTTAGGTGCTTTAATTATTAAAGAAGTGGAAAACTATATGAATCTTTGATGTGGGAATGTGGAAGAGTGACACTAATCATCATTAAAACCATACGCGCTATCAGGATCAAAACATTATCTTGTATTATTGTAGTCTCCCTTAATAAATAAAAAAACAACAATAAAATATTATCATTTCATGTTCCACCATTGAAACATGAACTATGATCTAAAAAACATCTACAAGAGTGATCAAAGAGAATATATAATGACCCATATTTGAATACAATTTATATCATGATTTATTACATAAATGTACACATAAAAAATACCAAATTATCATAAAGCCTAGTGTATTTTTGAAATTAGGTATATAACAGATCAACTTGATACATGGATACAAAAACATTATTGAAAACATCCATTAAGATTCTTCTAAAAACTCATTTTTCATCTAAAACATCACATGATAAACTGAGGACATACATATGATAGGGGTGGGATATAAATCCCAGTAAAGGAATACACAATGAATAAAATGATTAAATTATTACATGTTATTCAATAGGAATTTCAATGTGATATAAAATGTCTTGTAATCATAAAAATGAACATCAAATCATGATATATGATGATAACATAAAGGCAACATGGGAATGTGGAAACGACATAAACAATGGAATCATAAACATAAGTTGTGGCTTAACACCAAGAAAACATAACATATTGTGCTTAGGATGACTCAATATGAATCATAGATATAATTTCATGAGATTAAAACATTACCCAACAACTTTAAGGGATGTATAATTCCAATCCCACCCATCACTTTCATATCATGTACATGCATAATTACAAAACATAGATCAATCAACAAAGGATCATATTTCTTCACATTTAATCCCACAGTTAAGGAGAGTGATGTACATAAATGGAAGTCCAAAATTAGTGACTTATATGTTAATTTGGGTGAATAAACATGAGTGTAAAGGAGGATGAGTACTCAAAAAATAAAAAATAAAATGAAAAATAAATGGAGATTTTCAATACTATAATGAGCGTAATCAAAGATTCGTGGGATGGATTAGTGATAGTGAAAGGGGTATCTTGTGAAATGGAAATAATATGTTAAGTAAGGGGGGCATTTAAAAACATTTTCCATCATGATCAATTGAGAATTTAATGTCAAAAATCAAAGAAGTCACTTGAAAAAATAAGAGAAGGACATGATCCCTTATCTTAAGAGGGTGTTTGAAAAATTTTAGGAAGGGATTTATGAGATATTAGAGGTACCTTGAGATGGTGAGAGGTAATGGTAGAGTAAATTAATTCTTCAAGGGTTTTGAGTTAATAGGCATGGGAAATTGGGTCGGTTTATATAAGAAAAGATAGGTTAGTAGTTCATTATTTTCTAAATTTAGGTTTTGGACGTTGTAAGAAAAAGTATTCAAAACCAAAAACCTTCCCATGTTTTTTCCCATGATTTCTGAAAACGTGATGTGGTTCTCATTATTTTACAAGTTTAAGAACCCATATCATTAAAATATTACCCTTGGTGATGTGGAAGCTAATCATCTTCATAAATAATTTATTTTAGATGCTTAATATATAATATAGATTTTATAGAATCATAAAGGGTTTATAAAATAAATAAAATATCCTAAAACACATTATATTGAAGGATAATATATATATTTGTTAATGGATACCCTTTATGGAATATATTACATCACTTTTTGGACATTATAATGTTATAATAAACACCATATATTTATCCTGTATACAATTTTGACCAAAAAATTCAACTACCTCTGAAGATTATAAAAAATAACCACTGTTTATTTTTTACCTGATTATTTCAAAAATAATATTAATTTTATAGAAAATTATATATGTATCAGAATTTACACTTTTAAATAAAAATATTCATATTTATTTAAAATTACTGTTTTTTTGACAATAATTATTGTGTGACCCTTATAAAGATTAATTTTGACTTTATATTATTATATTATCATTTATATTTAATAACAATTATTTAATAAAAATATTCTAGTAAAAAATAATTTATTTCAAAAAATTATTGAATTCATTAAAATATAGTATCTTGATTGAAACTATATATTTCCCAAAAATACAATTTCTTCCTCATAATATCAATATCAATATTTTATCAAACTCATTATATATTCATTAAAAAAGTAATAATATTAATAAATAAATTTAATCAGTTTTTTATAATATATATATATATTCTTTTCATCAGGGTCTTGATACATAGCCCTTCATTACATCATCAAATACCCTAAGTGTAAGGTGCATGATTTTGATATTTCTATTTGGTGGTTCAGTGAACATGGTTTGGGTCTTGAACTCAATGAGATTGTTCATCTCCCATAAATAGATTACTTCATTATTTTGTTGTTTAAACCTAACTTGGGATTGATTATGGGAAAATCAAAGTGATCTTATCCCCCTCAGAATCTCTGACAATTGAGCCTCATAGTTTATGATCTTAGTAGTCAGGAACATTACTTCTTTCATCTATTTCAATTAGAATTTATCAAAACATTCTATATGTATATTAATCATATGATAATTTTTCAATGTCTATATTATTATTGATTAGTATTTTTATCTATATGTTAAATCTATTAGGACATAACTTATAATGGTGAAAAAAAATCAAATAATTGAATGTTTTTTCTCGAACCACGTTACATAAATAGTCATTTATTCATTAACAAATAGAATTTCATTTATAATAATTAATGTAATTAAATTATTCCCCCTTTATAAATTTCAGCCTCAAAATTTGCATTTCAAACAATCTAATAGATTAGTGTAATCCTGTTTCATCACCTCTTTGAGTACTCATATTGGTACATCAATCTCACGGCTTCGCTGCTTCATTTTTACCATGTGAATTATATTGTTTCATATAAAATTTTATATTCATTCTAATATCTTCACCTGCTAGACCTTTTATGAAACATCTTTCTCCAATGGTTCAATAATTAGATTCATTACATGTGAGGGGTTTGATATGTACCTACTAATGCGTGATATATCGAACACATCATGTTCTTGAGATGGGTTTGGTGGGAGTGATAGTTGATAGGCCACCTCTCTATTATGATAAAGGATACCAAAGGGACCGATGTATCTAGGAAAAATATTTCCCTTCTTCCCAAACCTCATTAATTACTTCCATGGTGATATATAAATAAACACTTTATCAATGAACTCAAAATCTAGGTTCCATCAATTATTTTCTACACAACTTTTGTATTGACTTGATACAGATTTCAAATGATGTTGAATATTTTTAACATTATTTTTTATCTCTTGGATAAGATCATGTCCCATCATCTTGTTCTAACCAAATTCATCCAGGAATGTTGGATTCAGCCACCTATTCCCATATAGAGCCTCATAAGGTTCTATTTAAATGATAAATTGAAAAATATTATTATATGATAACTCCACTATGGGATGGAGATTATACTAGAATACTTGTAAATCCACTTAAAAAAGATCTTAGTATATCCTCTAGATATTGAATGATCCTTTTAGACTGACTATCCATCTGAGGGTGATAATCAGAGTGTATTTTTAGTTTTGTAATCAATGGTTTTTGAATGCTTCTCAAAAACCTTGATGTAAACATTGGATCTCAATAAGATATAATGGAGAGTGTAACACCTTGTAGTCTTACCACATCCCTTATTTATATCTTACTAATTTGGTTAAGAGAGAAATAGTACTTGACAAAGATGAAAAAAACATACTTTGTAAGGAAACTAACTACCAACCATATGGCATTATTTCCTCTAGATGTCTTAGGGAGTCCTTTGATAAAATCCATTTTTTCCTATATCTATAATGGTATAGTAAATGGATTCATTTTACCCTTAAACGTTTTATGTTCAGCTTTTACTTGATTGTATACCAAACCCCAAGATACAAAATCTATAATCCCCCTCTTCTTGTTATCCACAACAAGTTTTTCATTATATATCTTTACATATTAATGCTTCCTGGAGGAATAGAGAAGTCTGAGCTATGCGCATCATCCAGAAGTTACCACTTAATTTTTGGTTTTTATTGAAATATATCCAGGTTCCACACTAGATAAATCTATATTCTTCAATGTTGAACTCTAAAATATTAACTAGCTTCTTTTATAGAACCCAATTATCATTCTTAGCCTCCTTTATCCTCTCAACAATGGATTGTTGAGTAGTTATTGAAGATAGGTATGATTAAGATCCATTTATTATTCCCATATTAATCCTTTTCCTCTTAAATAATATTTGATACATTGAAATCCTCATCATTGATATAGTTTTCTGGTCATTTAATATAAGAGAATCTACTGCTTGTTTTCTTTCCAAGGATATTGTTGGATTGAATATTCGTAATTCTTTATCATATCCAAGCACCTCTTTTGGGGGATATTCCAAAACATTTGTGGGAATATATACATGAGGATTTTATGATACATATATATGTCACACACCTCAATATAGAGATAATTCTTTCAAATATTTAATGTGATGATAATTAAATCCTATTCTATATCATGAGTAAGGATGTTATGCTCATGGATATTTAGTTGATGAGAGGTATAGGCTATCACATATTCATGTTTCAACAACCCAAGACTTTTTTATACTAATCACTACAGATCACAAATCCATCACCACTTGTGGGTAATATGAGTATAGGTTCACTAATTATCAATTTTTCAACACCTTAAACCATTCCTCACATTCATTAATATAGAAAAACTTTACTCCTTTTCATGTTATCTTGGTTAGGTTTCTTGAAAATCATGATATTTGTCTCACAAATAGATGATAGTTCCCACCTAATCTAAGGAAACTATGTATTTTCATCATAAAGGTTGGTATTATCCATCCTTAAATTTAATCAAATTTTGATGTCTCAAAATATATCTTTTTTTTTGTGATAACATGCCCCAAGAATGTTAATTTGTCTTAGTATATGTTGTATTTAGATCATAACCACTATTCTAGGAGGAAGTCGAGACAATTCCTCTAGAAACACATCACTGAATTATTTTAGAGTGGGAATACCAATATGGATAGTCTTTTATTTAGTCTCAATCATTCTATATAGAGAAACTTGATCAAAATGAAATCATATCCATGTATGAGATGCTAAAACCAAAGGAAAATTTTCATCCTCCTTTCAGTAGTATATAATCAAAGGGTGATTCTTGATTTATAATATGAATTCCTTGTATATCCTTTTTATATTGTCTTTATAAAAGAAAAACTATTCCATAACTATGATAACAAAAAATTCCACCGATAATCGATTTATAATATTTTCATAAAGAACATTTCCACAAAATTAAACTTTTGATATAATAATCATTAATGTTTTTCTCAATGATATCAAATCATACTAGTTGGAGACTCGATATTCTTAGAAAACATACAAGATATTCTAAAGCGGCATGAATTAAAATACAATAATACATACACAAGTCTAGAGTAGAGGTATTTTGTACTTTAGTCATCATGGTCCATCTCTGTATAATAATTTTTTTATTACCTTAATCATGGTGATTTATGACTCCCATCATGTCTGTTATCCATTAGAATAGACCATTGACTTATATAATTACCAACTTCTCCACATTTATGACATAGAACTATTAATTCTATCTTATATTGAAGTTTATTTCCCTCTATAAAATTATTTATTTTTCTAGGGAAATTGGATACTTTATGCCCCATCTTTCAAAACATAAAAAATAATCTGGTTCTTTTATGACATTTACCATGGTGCCACATTCCTCATTTTCTTCACAAAAGAAATTGGTTCTTCATTCCATTATCACCTTTATAAGATGATCTTCCTTGAGATGCCATGCTCCACTTATTTGATGTGTTTGGACATTCAACTATTTTACACTTGTTAAACATGATTTTTATAGCTGGTTTGTCATAATCAAAATATATCTTATTTGATCAACCATCATTCTAGGCATCTCATTTGATAATTTATCACATTTCCCATCAAATTGGTTTCTAACTTGATTTCTCTTATTTCTATCCATTGACTAGAATAATAGAAAAAATAGGGATTATAATTTTTTAAAAATTAAACTCATAAATGTGAATCCATGAAAATTAAAGCCATTCCACATATATTTATTAATTTGTGATGTTTTAGGCTTCAATCTATGTATTCCATGATCCATTTTCCTATATATAATCCTTCGTAAAATTTTCCCCTAAATAACAGTTCATAATGGTCATGTGAATTTAATAAATCATATCCCATTAGAGTTCTAAAGAAGGTGTGAAACAAGTCTCATTGTCATGAAATAGTTTAGGATTCAGTTTAACTCAATATACTATTTTAATGGTTATTACCCTGATGAAAATATACTCTAAAGTAACATCAACTTGTATTATCTTTAAATGGATGTATTTTCTTAGAAATAACTTAATATATACTTTACCAAAATTTAGGGATGTTATCCATTGTTTAGTTTTATCCCTAAGGATTTCTCATGTGTTTCTAATCCTGAGGACAAATATAACTAGAATTTTCTCTGATAACAACTATGACAACCCATATTTTAAAACACATTATTTCATGATTTTTTAAAAAAAGGTACATGTAACACCCGAATGTTTTTATGAAATATTTTCTTTTAATAATTTTAATACTTCAAAAGATTTCATTGAACATAATCCTGATTTTAAATGAATTATGAGATGCCCTCAGTATAAAATTACCATTTTAACCTAGCTTTTAGGTTAGCAGGAATAAATATAACTAACTTATGAAAATGTATGGTGAAGTCATTCACTACCAATTATTTATGTAAAATATAAATCAATTATATATTTGTATTTTTGTATTAATAAAGTGAGTTAATTAATATTATTAAACGATATTAATGAAATATATATGTTATATAATTAATAAAATACATTTGATATCCATGAAATAGCTTTTTTTTTCATATGGTATGAATAAACCCTCTTTGATATATAATAACCTATATTTTTTTCGAAAGGGTAATTTACACCTTTTAATGGAGAACTGCTATTAATTTAATATTTAGTCTTAATAATTATTTTTATACGACAAAAATAACATGTTCTCTAGAATTGGTATATAAAAATTTACTTCAAATGAAATTTTAATATTTTTCTGATAACATTCAAATTTAGATGAATAGTAAAAATACACTATATTTTTGTTGAAAAACTTTTTACAAAAAAAAATAATTTATATGGAAGAATTATAATATTTAATGGATTTGAAGTATTAATGGAATATATTTTTATCATTAAATAAAATTTATGTCTTTAGAATTGATTTAAAATTTAATTCATATGTAAAAACATTGCAATCTTTTGAAATGTTTTAACTTTTAAATCCCATTCTCTCATTCTGAAAACGATATTAATATTAAATTAATTACTAAAACATTTTTGTTTTGAATATTGAAAAAGTGAATAAATATTATTAATCAGTAGATCTAATTATTGTAAATAGGTTTATTTTATTTTTGGAAATTATGAGTAGTAATTTTAGTAATTTTTACTAATATGGTAAAAGTGTAAATCAGGTAATTAAGGGTAATAATGCTATTATGAAATTACCTTAACACCTATCCTAATATAATTGGATGATTTTTTATCAACCAAAACTATCCTTGTGTCAAAATAGTTTCCAATGGATTCCACTTGGATGAGACAAGGACATTGAATTTATGTTTATTTAATGAAAAGTTAAATATGTCTCACTCAAATTTTAATAAATAAGTAGTTTTTTATATAGAGTTATACAAAATAAAAATTATATTATAAAAACTCATTTGAAATCTAATTTTTTTTCATTATCATGGTAATTTATTTGTCATTTTTATTAAATAAATGACTACCTTAAATACTTATACTTTGATGATGTAAAAATTAATTAATTTATGAGAAATGAATATTTTTTTAATTAAAATGATAATAACCATCGAAAGAGCCAAAAAATTGAAAAACTATTATTGTTTAAGTAGATATCTACCACAAACATCCAATTGTCAAGTTACAAACCATTTGGAGCCTTATATAATAGATTTTGACACTTATATTATTTTATTTAAAGTGATGTTAAAGTTGTCACATTCATTATTTAATAAATATAAAATTTATATATTTGATTTAGAGAAGATAAATTTGACTAAAGATATTCATATAAAATATAGTATATTTATATTCATCATAGTATTTTATTTTTAATTTTTATTTAACAAATAATTATATTAAATAGTTATAAAAAATTTATGTAGTAATTATTTTATTAATAGAGATATCAAATAAATGTTATTAAAACTATTAAAATAAATATAAATTTGGATAATTAACATGTATAATGAATTTTATAGAATAAATTTACCTATTAGGAATATATTAAAATAGTTTTTTTTCTGTTAAATTGTTATTTTAATATTTCTAAAAATCAATTAATTGAATAGTGTCTAAATTGGAATTATTGATTTTTTATCAAAATAATATTTTATTAAATTATTTAAAAATCATAAAATATTTTTTAAAAAATATAGAATAATTATTATTTGTCGTATAATATTCTAAGTAATTTATTTATTTTCTAATTAACATAAAATATGTAAATATTTCACCCTTTTAATATTGAAATATTTGTTACCCTAGTTAAAAATTATATAAAATAACTATGTGTTAATTTATTTGATAATGTTTAAATTGATAGAAAAACTATTCTAAAATATACTGGTTAAAGATATTACAACCCCATATCCTCTCATATTTTAAATTGGGGCATTTTGGATGGTTTATGCGATATTATTTTATTATAAAATAATATTTTTGGAGATCCCAAAATGCCCCTCACCTCAATTATAAAAGGGAACCTCATACCACACCTCTTCACTTAACTTTTAGTTTTCAAGATCATCTATAATCTACCCTTTTCCATTATCAACTACCCTATTTACATTATATAGGTTCTTGTCTTCTTCAAAAACCCACTCTAGTGCTCTAAGAAGAGATTTAGAGGAAGCATGTCGAAGAAGAAGTAATCTCCTCTACCGATTATTTCAAACTTATTTTTTATTATAATTAATATTCATGAATTATTTAATTATAAAGTAATAAATCCAATATCACTTATATAATGAGATTCTATTATTATTATGGAACAAAAATATCCATCTTTCTATCAATCTTATGAAAAAAAATTCACCATGTGTGCGTACTTACGACATACTATCTCTATGCTATAATGTAATCTGTTTTCCACCACCACCATACAAAGATGGGTATAATGAAGGAAATAATAAATATATATGATTTTTATAACATTATATTTTTTCTTAAATATTATACACCATTCACTTCAATACCATTCAACAATTATGAGAATGATATCGTTGCACGTGCGTACGTACGAGCTACCATCACCACGATACAATGCAATTAATTCAATATGATCTTCATTAAATTGTGAATATATAAATTTTTACAATGGATAAATATGATATATATATATAATGTTACTATCATTGTTTTGTGATATATCTATAACCTATGAATGAGAACTAGAACTTATTCGACAAAACATGCATAAGCAAATGAATCAGTTAATAACTGAATAACATGTAATAATGAAATGTTATTAAAAAAGGGATGATAATATGATCATATATGATATCATAAAAATGAATATAATTATAAAATAATTAAATGAAATTATTCGAATCATTATAAAAGAGGTTCAAATACATACAAATGAAATTGGACCTAATATAAGCGATAATTTATGAATCTCATTATTATAAGAGATTCTTTATACTTAAATATTTAATAGGGTATATTTATCATCCATGTTCATGATTCGTAAATATTTAATAGTATTTATATTCATATATAATTTTTTAAATTCAGTTTTACCCATTTGTTAATTTTTATTAAACGTTATGAAATGAATATTTTGTTGTTATTCGATATGTTGTACTTTTTGACTTTTCCAGAAAACGTATGTGGGGAATGTTTTTTAACTTATATGGAATGAATAGATTTTTATGTTTCCATAACACCTTATTTCCATGAATCTTCCTCAACGTGATTTCATGTTTATTTTCAAATAAATTATCTTATTTTAAAATTGTGTGTCATTTTGAGAAAAGTAAACATTTGTGAAGAACAAAGGATATTTTCCTCATTAATTAATTTCAAGTGTTATATCAAAATTATTTTCCATATAAGATGGAATTTTTTAATAGGGTTATGTTTCAAGTATACTATCCTCATTTTCCCTATTATTTGATAGTGTTTATGATTTAATTCTATTTATAAAGTTTATTTTTTGTAAATGGGTTATGATAAGGTGGAATGATGTTTATAGAAACCCATTTTATTCCTCAGGATGTGATGAATGATTTTTCTTATTGTGGCACACGTACTAATTATTTCATTATGAGTTGGGTGGGAGCTATATATATCCCTCTAATGCATTGGGTAAAGATTTATATCTCATGAGATATACATTGATGGAATGAGAAATGATCTCGGTTCAGTAATATAGGGTTGGAACAAGGAGTGAAATCGGTTTAGTAATGGACTATGTCCACTATATATGGTCTTGGAAATGAGCCCTGAAAAATATGAAAATATTTTCTATGCTTCTTTGTATGGAACAAAACTTCATGTATTATGTTATGACTTTTGGGATTACGTTCGTTAATTCTTGTGAACTTTTACGATTTATCTCATGTAATGATATCACGATATTTCATATAGAGGATAAGATTATTCAATGTTATGTTCTTATGTATTATGATTATGATATGATTTGTTCTCCCTTATTTAATCTTACAGAGAAAATGAGCTCACCCTTTCATATGTTTCTTCTACCTAGGTCATGTATAAGGGTATTGAGTAAGATATGTAAAAAGGGATCTTTTTATGATGAAATAAATGGAAGACAATGAAGATGACTTATGAACCAGTTGTTTTTGTTTCCCAATTTCTAAAGACACTATACCTATACAGTCCTGTCTTATATTTTTTTATATTTTTTAATGAATTTTCTTCAACTTCGATGTAACATGAATATATGAAACTTATGGGACATTATAGTTCGTATAAGAGGAATGGTATAGTTAGCCTTTGGAAACTAGGAATAGAAAACCTTAGTAAGAACCCAAATGATATATTGATTTATAAGATACAATCCTAGTGTTTTAGAAATGATCATGAATAACAAAGGATAAAACCTAAATTTTCCTAAATTGAAATTTTAATCTTGATAATGTGGTTTTATCAATATGATTATTTTTTCTCACACTATGCTTCTTGGTTTTAGTCAATGGATGGAATCCTAAGGAACTACTTTATTGCTGAATATGAAAGGAAATGCAATGATTTTCCTCTTGAGTAACCATATGTTATGGGATATTGAACGTAAAATTTTGTAGCTATGCTCACAGAACATTCTTAAGATTTAAATCATTTAGTTGTTACACATACGAAAAGTAGGTAACAATATTCTATTAAGAACTTCACGAGGTAGCATCCACCTTCTTTAAATGGGTCTTCTAATCCATTAGTTTCTTAACAGTGGATCAATACCACTAAAAATATATTTCCAGTTCTCTAATTTTTATAACATGATAAATTCACCTTAGAAATCTATAATTTGGAAGGTGAAGCTGATTAGTGGTGGAACCTTTTCAAGAATACGAGCCAAAGGAATTAAATTGAATCCATGGAATGGGACAATTTCAATAACTTATTTTTCAATAAGTATATTCCTCATATTCATCAAAAAAAATATGGAGAAGGAGTTCCTTGATCTTATGAAAAAGGATGATGAGTCCGTTGATACCTATGAAGAAAATTTTACAAGACATTAAATGTATACTTTTTGAGTTATTATCTAACCTGATATTAAAATTGACCGATTGTTAAGTGGATTAAAACCAAATATATGAATGTTTCTAGACATAAGTGAATTCAATAGCTATTAATAAATCATTTGATATGCTCTAAAGGTTCATATGGATATTGGAGTAACCCATCAGTCCTATGGGTTTGATAAGAACAAAAAATGGAATTCAAGGGAAAACCTAAAGACCATATTGAAAAATAGTTTAGTTTTTCCTTGTTATCAATGTGTGGAAATAAATATGGAGGAAATTGTCTTAAAGGGACTGGTCAATGTTTTATGTGTGGAAAAGAAGGTCATCGAGCAGTTGAATTCTGAAGTGATGGGAAAAATATTTCTAATGATGTTAATAGAGAAAACGATACACAGAATGCACCTCCTAAACATCAATGTTTCAAGTGTACGGTAATGGGAAAATATGCCAATAAATTCCCTAGTATAAGGGTTATTGATAATGATCGACGTCAGCAAAACCTTAATGACAAAGACAGTTGAAATTCATAGGCGACCACTATCAGTGATATGGAGAGTAATAGTGAATTGGGGAAAGATACACTTACCATCCACTCTAAAGTATAAAATGTTTTATTTGATTATGTATCCACCCACTCTTTTATTTATGAATAATTTTATAAGGGTATCATCATATTACCTCAATAATTAGATGTTGAGTTATTTGTGACAACTCCTAATGGGACAATGGTCACATCAAAAGCTTATAATTCTTCTCCAGTTAAAGTTTGTGAGAAACTGCTTCAGGAAAATCTTGAGATCCTTCCTATAGTGGAATTTGATGTGATTTCGAGAATAGAATGACTCTCTTTATATGGAGATGATATCAATTTCCAAGCAATGAAAGTCACATTTCATATTCTAGATCAATCTCTGACCATCTATCGATGCAAGGATGAATATAACATTCCATTAGAAAATTCTTCCATCTTATTTGTTTTGATCCCTATAAATGAAGTTCATATATCTAAAATGGTTAGGGAGATACTCACAATTATGAATACACCCATTAAATGGGCGTTTGATGATGTATTTCTGGACGAATTACCAGGTCTTCCACCAAATCATGAAGTTGAGTTTTTAGTAGAAATTATATTGGGTGTTATTCCTATTTCAAAGACACCTTATAGAATGGACCCAATTTAGTTGCAGGAATTGAAGAAGAAAATCCCTGAAAATCATGAGAATGGATTCATACGCCCTATTGTGTCACCGCAGAGAGTACATGTTCTATTTTTTAAGAAGAATGGTGGATCAATGAGACTCTGCTTTGATTGAAGAGAACATAACAAGATCTCTATAAATAATCATCTTCTCTTCATTGATGACTTATTCAACCAACTATGTGGATCTCTATACATTTCCAAGATTGATATTTGTTTATAATATAATAAATTAAGGGTAAAGAAAGAGGATATAGCAAATATGGCATTTCATACAAGGTATGAAAACTGTGAGTTTATATTCATGCCTTTTGGTCTTACAAATTTCCTGGTTATCTTTATAGATCTAATTATTAGAGCCTTTAGAGACTATCTTAATCAGATTTTGGTATTCTTTATAGATGATATTCTTATCTATTAGAAAAGTAAGGAAGAGTAAGAAGATCACTTAATAATTGTACTGAAGACCCAGAGAGAGGCAAAGAATTATGAAAAATTTACCAAGTGTGAATTTTGTCTTCTAAATGTTTTATTTTTGGGTCACATAATCTCAAGAGAAGGGATATATGTGGATCCAGCAAAAAAAGAAGTTATTGAATGTTAGTTGAGATCAACAAAAATAAATGAGATCTGATGTTTTCTTGGTTTGGATGGATATTATCAAAGCATTATGAATGTTTCTTCATGATCATCTAACAAAATCACCACGTTTACTTAAGAAGGATTTAAATTCATTTGGACGAAAGAATACAAAGATAATTTCAGATATCTAATAAATGGTTTGCTAGTACAACTATGCTCACAATTCCTTGTAGTGGAGAAAATTTTGTGATCTATAGTGATGCATCCAAAAAGGGGTTGGGATGTGTTCTCCTGAAAAATGATATGGTGATAGATTATGACTTATAAAAATTGAAAATCCATGATAAAAATTACCGAACTCATGATTTGGAGTTATCTATGGTAATATTTGCACTAAAGATATTGAGGCATTACCTTTATGGTGAAAGGTGTTATACTTTTACTGATCATAAAAGTTCAAAGTATATTTTCACACAAAATGAGCTTAATATACGTCAAAGAAGTTGGTTGGAGATGATTAAATATTATGACTACTGAATTCATTTCCACCCTGGGAAAGCGAACAAGGTGGAAAATGCATTTAGTCGAATGGACCATGGTAGCCTATCCATGATGAGGATCATCAAAGAGTCATTATTTATGGATTTAAAAAAGATATATATTTAAATTTTAATAGATCGGGGGAAATATTATCTTTCTGAATTGAATTTTAAACAATCTATACAAGTAAAGATTAAGTAGGTGCAGAAGGAATATGTATAGAGACAAAAGAAGGTAAAAAATGTTCCTAAATTCAACCTTGATTGTTATGGAATAATAAGGTTAAAGAACCAGTTTTTTATTCTTCACATACCAGAATTAAAGTAGGATCTATTGGATTAGGCTCATTGTTCTTTATCATCTATTCATTCTATAACCATAAATATATACAGGGACCTGAAAGAGTATTTCTTCTGGGAGGACATGAAAAGTGATGTTTTTGAATATGTCTCTAAATTATTGGTTTTTCTGCAAGTTAAGGCTGAGTGATAGAAGTATAACGGGATGTTATAACCATTACCCAAACTAGAATGGAAATGGGAATACATCAATATGCAATTTTTCATCAGACTTCCAAAAAAATATAAAGGCCATAATTTTATATAGGTTATATTTGATCAAATTATGAAGTTCGAAGACTTCATTACTATTAGAGAGGATTTATATCTTGATCATTTTTCCATGATATATGTAAAGGAAGTGGTAAGATTGCTCGGAGTACCCATTTACATTATATATGATCAGGATCTGAGTTTAACCTCAAAGTTCTAGTGATGTATTTAGTCAGACCTGGATACAGATTTAAGTTTCAATGTTTCTTATCATCCTCAGACAGATGGTCAGTCTGAGAGAACAATTCAAGATTTATAAGACATGTTGGGATCTTTATCTTTGAATTAAAAAGGTTTTTGGGATCAACACCTACCTTTGGGGGGGGGGGGTTCTTACAACAATAACTTTCACTCCAGTATTCATATGGCTTCTTATAAATCCCTCTATAGAAATAAGTGTAGAACACCAACTTGATGGGATGAAGTTGGGGAAAGAAAGCTATTAGGACTTGATCTTGTTAATGATATGGTAGAAAAGTTTAGATCTATTCCACAACTGATAAGAAAAGCTCCGAGTTGAAAAACATTATTATGAAAACCTAAGAAATGACCTATAGATTGAAGTGGGTGACAAGGTGTTTCTATGAGTATCTCCCTAGAAGATATTAATGAGATTTGGAAACAAGGCCGAGTTAAGCCCTAGGTATATCAGTCCTTTTGAAATTATGGATCGTGGTAGGAAGGTGGATTACCGATTGGAGCTTCCACCAAATCACTCTCAAGTTCAAGATATGTTACAAGTATCTCTTTTGATAAAGTACACACCTGATCCTGCACATGTACAAAACTCAAAAGTTGTACCAGTGAAGCAAGATATTTCTTATGAAGAACAACCGACATAGATTCTAGATTATAGTGAAAACGTTATGGGAAACAAGTCCACATGCTTGGTTATAGTTTTGTGGTGAACTAAAAAAAATTGATGAAGTTATGTGGGAACTTATGGATATTATTAGGGAGAGATATATTCATTTTTTTGTATCCAAGTAATGAATTTCATTGGCAAAATTCAATTAAATGGGGGTAGAATGTAACACCTAGATGTTTTTATGAAATATTTTCTTTCAATAATTTTAATTCATCAATATATTGCATTTCATAAAATCGTGAGTTCAAATGAATCACGAGACACCCTTATTATAAAATGACCATTTTAAGTTATCTGTTATGTTATAGGGGATAAATGTAACTAACTTATGAAAATGCATGGTGAAGTCATTCGTTAACAATTATTTAATAAAAATTTAAATCAGTTATATATTTGTATTTTTTATTAATAAATTGAGTGAATTACTATTAGTAAATTAATTTAATGAAATATATATGTTAAATAATTAATAAAATATTTTTTAGGTTCATCCAATATATATTTTTACCATAGCATATGAATAACCCCTATTTAATGTATAAAAACCTATATTTTTTTCAATAGGGTAATTTTCCACCTTTTAATGGTGATCCCTTTTTAAATTAAGATTTTGAAACAATAATAATTTTCTCATGAAAACATAAACATTTTATTTGAAAGTGAGATATAAAAATTTACTTGGGATGAAATTTTAATATTTTTCTGATAACTTTCAAATTTTGATGAATAGTAAAAATACACTAAATTTTAATTGAAAAAACTTCTTTCATTGAAATAATTTATGTTGATAAATTATAATATTGAACGGTTTTAAATTATAAATATACTATATTTATATCACTCAACCTAATGCATATCATTATCCTTAATTTTACATTGAATTCAGATGTAAAAACATTTCAATTCGTTGCAACGTTTTATCCTTTAAAAATCTTTCTCTATTTCTGAAAATAGGATTATTTTTAAATTAATCACTAAAAATTATGTGTTTTTAATTTTGGATATGGATTCCATATTTGGAATCAGTAGATCTAAATTATTTAAATAGCTTTATTTTTTTTGGGCATTTTGAGTTGTAACTTCGGTAATTTTTATTAATACAGTAAAAGGGTAAATTAGGTAATTTAGGGTAAGAATACTATTATAAAATTACATTAAAACTTGTATTAATATCATTTCATGAGTTTTTTTAGACATAAATCATCATTGGGTATAAATAGTGTCCATTTGAAGCCACATGGATGATATTAGGCCGTTTAATTTATGTTTTCTAAAAGAAAAGTTAAATATGTGTCACTCAAATTTTAATAACAAAATCATTTTTATATAAGGTTATTGAAAAGATAAATTTTATTATAAATACTAATTTGAAAGATAAAATATTTTTCATTATCATGCTAATTTAATTTTAATTTTATGGAAATACATAATTACCTTAAAGACTTATACTTCGATGATGTAAAAATTAATTAATTGATGAGAAATCAATAATATTTTTTATTAAAATGATAATAACCATCATAAGACCCATAAATTTGAAAAAAAATCTTACCTTTTTAGTATATATAGACCATAAACATCCAAGGGTCATGTTAGTGACCATTGGGAGCCTTATAGAAGACATTTTGACACTTATATTATTTTATTTGAAGTGATGTTAAAGTTGTCACATTCATAATTTAATAAGTATAACATTTTAAGTGTTGGATTTTCCAGAAGATATAGTCAACTACATAAATTATTATGAATTATATTAGATTTATCTTCATAATAATATTTTATTTTTAATATTTATTTACAAATGAGTATATTAAATATTTACACAAAATTGATGTCGTAATAATTTTATTAATAGAGATAACAAATAAATGTAAATAAAAATATAAAAATAAATATATTTTAGTTTAATTATATTACAACACTGCTCTTTGTTACAAAATTAGACATATTTTATAACATAATAATGAAATTAATACAAACTAGAAGATCGAGAGGTATTGTTTATTTGGTAATTAGTAACATTACATGAAAATTTAATACACAAAATACAACATCATTATTGAAACATTATTTTACATGACCACAAAATTCTTTTATACTTATCATTTCATGGGAAAACCTGAGGAAAATACATAAGAAAAGGGTGAGCTATAAATTCCAGTAAGATATTAAACAAGTCAAAAAATGGATAATACCATACATGTTAGGAAATGAGCATATCAATGTAGTATAATAGAAACATGAACATAAAGGCATGATATGTCATGATTATTATAACATGGAAATGTGGCATCAACTTAAAACATTTCATCATAAACATAATGCAATTAGGAAAAGCCCAGTCCTAACATGGTGGAAATATTTCCTAAAAGGAATCATTTAAACCCCTATCCCAACAAGACATATAATGATACTATACATTACCCAATGTATTGGAGTGCTATCAGGGCGTACCCTTCGTATTGATTTCAATCTCAGGTTTAAGTGTGCCACAATGATCATATAACATGGATTCATTCAAGAAAATCATTTTTCCCAAAATCAAAGAATTTTGAATAAATACATGTAAGTACCATTAAATAATTATATGTGAAAAAAGGTGAATACCCCTTATTATAGAAATGGGTACGACATTCACTACATGATGATTTTATCTTGGAAAATCACATTGCAATTTCAGCAGAATAACAACGTTATAAAGAGATTCATAAATTGGGTTGATAAGAGTTAAAGCAGTCACTAATAACTTATACATTAAATATAACTTAAGGGAATCATGTAACATAATATCCCAACACATGGAATGGAATTTAGGTTCATTATATTTTAGAAATGCTTGAATGGAAATAAGAAGAGAGAAATCCCTTACGAAATTTCAGCATGGTAACCAGTGTACACAAATGAGATTAATCAGAGAGAAAGGGTTCCCTCATCATTTAAAGATTTATAGGGTAGTATAGGGGAGGTGCTAAATCATACCCAAACATTTTTAATTTAAAATAAAATGGTATAAGATCATAAAGAAACTTGGACAAAAATGAGAACGGAAGGAATCCCTTACTTGGATGTGTGATCCCAACGACATAGGATAGGGTTTAGAGAGGATTCATAGGAGCTTAGGGGAACCTTTGGAAGACTCTAGAGAGTATTGGGAAGACGTTGTTAGAGCTCCAAATGGTTTTAGTGATGAGGAATGGGATATTGTGTGGGTTTATATAAGAAATGAGAAGGAATTCATTATTATTTAGGTTTTCAGTAGTGTATAATAAAATATTCAAAACCACAAACCATCCCACAGTTTTTTACATAGTTTCTACAAAAGCGGAGTGGAAAAATTATTTTATAAGGCCAATGTCTGAACATATTAAAATATTTGGCTTCCTTATGTTGAGGTGAGTCACACTCTCAAGGAAATCATTTTAAAATGTTAAAATATTTTATAAGTCTGGGAGGGTTCACTAATGAATTATAAAATTAATCAACCAAATATAAAATAGAATTATTTTAAACATAAAACACATATTATCTGAATATACATTTTATAGTATTTTATTAAATCCCTATAGGGTTATTATGATGTCGTAAAAGACATATTTTATTCATATGGTATTTAATTTTGACACGAAAATTTGACTATATAAAAAAAATGAAAAATTCTCCATTGGGTAATTTCAATGTCCCAATTCCAAAAATAATATTAATCTTATCTAAATAATTTTTTAAATATGTGATTTTTTAACTCTTAAAATGGAAACTAATATTTACTGAAAGTTCACGGGTTTTGACCGAAAATAATTTTCAAACCTTAATAAAAATTACATTCAACCTCATCAAAATTATAAACTAATTTATTATTCATAAAATTAATTTGATAATAATATTTTATTAAAATAATTATTATTTCAAAAAATCAAAAATTCATTAAATTAAATTCTTTAAAAATACCCTTTATGTTTTATCGTATAAAAAATATAACTCTTATCAAACTGATTTCCAAATCATTTATAGATAAAGAAATGATATAATAATCATTTATAAGAATTTTTTTAATATTATTAATAAAAAACTTATTTTAATGTATATATTTCTCAAAATTTTCATTTTTACCTGATAACTCAATTTATTAAATTTATCATTATTTTAAAATAAATATTCTAATAAAGGAATTGATGGAATAATACTTTTATTTTTAAAAAGGGATTGCAGAATAAGTAACCAATACCTTGTAACATAACCCCTTATAACATTCGTATAAGACTTAAGGGTATGTTGCATGATGGTGACAGGCTCTTGGGGTGGATCGGATAACATCTCTCGGGTGGTAATATCTATTAACTTTTACTTCTCCCATAGGCAATTCCATTCGATCTTAAAATGTTGAAGCTTAGCTTGGGTTTGGTTAAGAGCGAAGCCCAATGACGCTAAATCCTTCCCATGATTGGACAAATGAGCATCGTATGACCTGATTCTACTAGATGAGTCCATCATCTCCTTTTGCTATGTTGATAGTATTTTTTTTCATAAAACCTTATATTTATATCAGTTTTTTGATCACTAATAAATTTCAATATTATCAACATTAACAATACTTAATGGTAATTTAAACCAAAAAATAAAAATATATAAAGAGTGCATGTGTCTTATATATCTATAGGTCATTATAATAAAGGGAATTTTATTCATAGATGTTTTGGTCGTTACAACATTCCCACCGTTAAGAAATTTCACCCTTGAAATTTGTTTTTTCCCACACTAAAACAGATGATGTTAACTATGCCTCATCATATCCTTTAGTTCCTGTGTTTCTTCTTCAGACTTTTGGTTTATCAACAACACATTGATGAGGGGCATTGTCTTATTTTATATAAATTTTCCCTATGATCTAAGATCTTCAGTGGATTCTCTTCATAGGAAACTTCATTCTCCAACTGTTCCACATCTAGACCGAGTACATGCGATGGGTCAGGTGTGTACTTCTTCAATAGTGATACATCGAATACATCATGTACATTTGATAGTTTTGGTGGGAGTTCTAGTCAATAGGACACTACCCTGATGTGATCAAGTATCTCGAAAGGGCTGATTTACCTTGTACTGAGCTTTATCTTTTTACAAAATCTCATCACTCTCTTCAATGGAGGTATGTGGAGGAAAACCATATCTCCAACATCAAACCCTAGTTCTTGTCGATGGTCGGAAGAATATATCTTTTGTCGATTATAAGCCTCTTTGATATTTTGTTGGATGTTCTTAATCTTCTCCACCATTTCTTTAACAATTTCTGGACCTAAACGTTTCTGCTCCCTACATCATCCCAACACCCCGGTGTTCTGCACCTCTTCCCATAAAAAGATTCATAAAGAGCCATTTGGATGCATGAGTGGAAACTATTTCTGTAAGACAACTCAACCATAGGAAGATATTGATCTCATAATCATTTTAATTACATTGAGCATTCTCTCAACATGTCCTCATGTTTTTTGGATAGTTTTCTCAGATTGGACATCATTTTGAGGATGATAAGCCATACCGAAGTTAATCTTAGTAATCAGAGCATGTTGGAGACTCTTCCAGAACATAGCGGTGAATATTTAATATTGATCATATACAATAGACAGTGGTAAACCATTTAACCTTTCCACTTCTCTGATATATATCCATTCCAGTTGATCCAATAAGAAATCCTCCTGAATTGGAATGAAGTGTGCAGTCTTTGTAATATGATCTAGTACAACCACGATAGAAACATTTCCTTTTTACGTCTTTGGAATTTAGGTGAAAAAGTCCATGGTGATGTTCTCCCATTTTCAAATTCGTATGGGTAATGGTTGCATTTTCCCTAATACATTTTCCTCTCAGCCTTCACTTACTTACATACCAGGACCTTTTATGTATATTTGGCAATCTCCTCCATCGTGTTATCTCACCCATAATGCTCTTGGAGATCCCGATACATATTTTTGTTTCCCAGGTGGATGGATAAATTACAACTATGTGCATCATCCAAAATTTCTTTCTAGAACTCCTAATTTGATGTAATACATAGTCTTTACTCAAATCTCACAATTAATTCTTCATTAACATTGGACTCTGAGGATTTCCATTTTCTAATAGTTTCTACACTCTCCTAAATTCCCACATAGACTTTTGAATCATCCTTTAACTCTTCCAAAGGACTCAATTGAGAAATTATTTGTGAAAGAATTGATGATGTTCCCTTATTTATGATTACCATGTCTATATTCATCAAATATAATAAGATTGGATCATTTTAAATTCTCATCAATGATAAAATTGCGGGGTACTTTCTACTTAGATCATCTAATACCTTATTCGCTTTCCCAGGGTGGTAATGAATTGAGTATTAGTAATCCATGATGAGCTATAACCATCTTCATTGACACATGTTCAGCTCTTTCTATGTGAATATATATTTGAGACCTTTTTATTCGTATATATTTCACACTTTTCCATAAAGAGATATTTCCACCATATTTTCAATGCAGCGATCACATATTCCAACTTCAGATCATGCATGGGATAGTTTATCTCATAAAATTTTAACTACCATTAGGAATAGGTGATGAATTTGTCATTATGAATCAACACATAGCCCAAACCATTCTTTGAAGCATCGATAGAAATTACGAAAACCTCCCCACTTATGGGTAGTGTGAGCACAGGGGAAGTGATAAGACTATTATTCAAATCCATGATGATTTCTTCACATTCATCATTCCATGAAAACTTTACTCCCTTCCGAGTTAGCTTGGTAAGAGGGTTTTATAATCATGATAAATTTCTCACAAATCAGTGATAATATCCAGCTAACCCTAGGAAGATATGGATATCCGCCACAGATGTTGGCCTCGACCATCCGTCGATTTCTTTTTTTAAAGGATCCATAGATATCCCATTTCTGATGATGATATTATCCAATAATAAGACTTAGTTCAACTATAACTCACACTTGTTATACTTTTAATCGAGCTTCTACTTTTTCAAGGTCTCTAGTATATTGCTTTGGTGCTCCTCATGTTCATCCATGGTTTTAGAGTATATTTGAATATCGTCAATAAAGACTACCACAAATTTGTTGAGGTAATATCAAAATACTATATTCATCAAGTCCATGAATATTTCTAGGGAATTAGTGAGTCTTAAAGTAAATACTATGTATTTATAGTTCTCGTACCTTGTAATAAAAGAAATCATTGGGATATCCTTCTTATACACCATTACTTGGTATTATCCCAACAACATATCAAACTTGGAGAAGTTTTTTTCTCCATGTAGCTGATAGAAAAAGTCATCAATTCATGGAAAAGGATACTTTTTATTTATCATGATTTTGTTGATCTCATGATAATAAATCCTTTAGAACATTGAACCATCATTTTTTATGAGAAAGAGGACTAGTGCATCCCATGGTGAAGCACATGGGCGTATAAACCCTTTATCCAGATTCTCATTTAGTTGTTTATTTAGCTCCTCAAGCTCCACAACAACCATTAGATATGGTTTCTTGGATATTGTAAATGTCACAGGTATATGATCAATCAAGAATTCAACATGTCTTCTAGGAGGAAGACAAAAAAAATTCCTTGATAAACACATCATCGAATTTTATTACAATAGGCATGCCTTTAAGGATCATTCCTCCTTAGACTAAATCATCTGAGAAAGATACGAATTCTCATAGGGAAGTAATATCCATGATTGAGATAATGGTTCTAAAGAATATTCCTCCTCCTCCTTTCACTTGTATAGAATCGGGGGTCGATTCACCATATGTAGAGTGATTTACTTCTCAGGGAAATTTATATTGGCTATACATAGGGCAAGCCAATCCATGCCAATAATTGCATCAAGTTAGACCAGAGGAAGTATGGATTGGTTTACCAGGAAGTTCAATCCTCAAATTGTGACAAGGGATGAGTTATATTCATGAGATGAAATAATTTCCCCATTTTACATTCTCACCAAAATCCTTACTTTCATGATTTGTGTTGGTGTTTGGATTTTTCACCTAAGATTTCTGGATAAAAAAGAATGTGTAAAACCATAATAAAAAATTACATTTGCTATTATTTAATGAATAACTAGTGTAGCTATCCCCACTTCATTGTCAATATTCACTTCAGCTGTAGTAATGTAAAAAGCACACCCTTGCTACCTTGAAGTTTATTGGTTGCCTTCAATTTTCCTTGGATGAGAGAACTAGTTTGTAAAGTTCCCTAGTTCCTTATAGTTGTAGAAATTAACAATGCATAGAGGGTTAACCAGAGAATTCCTTTCCTCTTACACACTATAGGTTTTCTCTTGTAAGAAATATTTATCCAAGTGCCCTTCTCTTTTTCACCTAAAGCATCTTCTCATCCCCTTCAGGAAATTTCCATGGTGATTATTCCCACACCTTTTCCAAGTGGGATGCTGGAATTTCGTAGCACCATTGATTTTTTCCATCGAAATACCATAATTGATTTCTAATTTCCAATTATTTCCCCCAAGATACCCCTAAGATTTTTCAATTTCCATATCAACTTTGAGGGAACATCAGACAATCTCCTCATAGCTTTCAAAGTCTGAAATTTACAGGGATTTTCGTAGGCTAGATTTTATCCCACAAAAGAACCGGTCAACCTTGCACTCAGGGGTAAAGACAAAACCATAGGCATATTGTGAAATTATGGAAAAGATTTCCTTGTAATCCCTAACATATTCTTTATCATTTTTCTTCACTATAAGGATATATCTCTCCATCTTAAGATGGAGGGTGTGGGGAAAATATTTATCGAAAAACATATTCTAGAAATCCTTTCATTCAAATGTGTCGATCTCTTCATTAGGATTATTATTTTTGATCAATGTCCACCATTAATCAGCTTCACCCTCCATACTATAAGCATATAGAAAAAACATCTCTTGTTTGTAACATTTTAGGATCGAGAAAATCTTCTCAATGGAGTTGATCCATTATTCAGCGATTGAGTGAGAAAATAATCCAAAGAAAGATTGAAGACCTTGTATCATGATGCTCTCAATTGTGACTTGTTCTATGGGGTGGGTGGAAGTTCCTATTGACCCGTGGTACTATTCAAAACATGAGTTAACTAAGAGAGTGTCATGAAAATGTTTGTGATTCCCGCTCCTATCAGATTGGGAATCCCACTAGAAGAGTCATCACATTGATCTTTGCATCGGTTGTTAGTCCGAGTCCTAATATTACCGACCATTGGATAGAATAAAAGGTAAATTAAAGGTATTTATGTTATATTATTAAACACATAAAGGGGAATCCAATGAAAAAAGGGATAACTTATAAATTAAATTTATCTCCTTAACTTATGAATTTCTAGGATTCAATCTGAGTTATTTGGGATCTATTTCCTAATGTATATTCATATGGGATTTGTTTTCTCTATTAATAATGGTTCATAATAAGATTATGAATTTAAAAAATCATATCCCCTAGGATTGTCAAACCAAGAGTGCAGCATGGCCCATTGTCATGCACTAGTTCTCATTCAAGTCTTGCTCAAAACTGTGTTTTCAGGTTTTACCCCTAGATACATTTGTGCCTGATCCACCTCTACTTGTTTGTATCCAGACATGGATGTATTTTCATGAAAAACCACTTACTCTATACCCACCAAAATTTAGGGATTATTTTATTATACTCAGTCTTATCCATGAGGCTTTCACTAGAGTTTTATAACCCTAATCCCAAAAATAAATAAACATATCATCCGATACGAACTAAAAAACCATTCAATTTATTTCAAAATTAGACATATTTTATTACATAAAATTTCACTTAATACAGACCTGAAGATCAAGGCTTATAGTGACTTTGGGGACTATGAACATTACATGAAAACATTAGACATAAAATACAACATCTTTATTGAAAAATTCTTTTACACGAAAACAAAATTTCATTCTTACTTAGCATTGAATGGGATAACCTGATGACATACATAAGAAAATGGTGAAATATAAAAGAAAATTAATAGAGTAAAAAAGGAATAAAATGAATAATACAATACTATTTATGAAATTTTAATATCAATGCAGCATAATAGAAACATGAATATAAATTCATGATATTACATGATTATCATAACATGGAAATGTGACAACAACTTAAGACACCGCATCATTAACTTAAAGGAATCTGGTAAACCCCTATCTCAACATGGTGGAAAAATTTCCTAAAATGAAATCAGGTAAACCCCTATCCCTACATGATTTATCATGATACTAAACATTATCCAATGCATTAGAGTGCTATCAGGGTACACCCTTCATATTCATTTCAATCTCATGCTTAAGTCATTCACATAGATCATATAACATGTATTCATTCATCATCATAATTTTTTCCACAATCAAAGAATGAGAAATATATACATTTAAGTAACATTAAATAAGTATATTTCCATAAAGGTGAATACCCCTGATTGAGAAATGGTTATGGAATTCACAACACAATGATTTTGTTTTGGAAAATTGCGGTGTAATTTCTACAGCATAACGACCTTATATAGAGATTTACAAATTGGATTAATGTTAGAGAAAGGGGTATATCATCATTTATAAATTAAATAGACAATAATGAAATCATGTAACATAATAACCCATCATATGTAATGTAATTTAGATGCATATTATAGAATAAATTCTTGAATGGAAATAAGAAGAGAGAAATCCCATACAGAATTTCAGCATGGTAATGGGTGAACACAAATAAAATTAATGACAGATAAAGGGGTATATAATTATTAAAAAATAAGGATAGAGGTATGGGGGAGTTTATAAATCCTACCCCAGAATTTTTAATTTAAAATAAAAGTGTTTAACATCATAAAGAAACTTGGAGAAAATTGAGAAGGGAAGGAATCCCTTACTTGGATGTGTGATCACAAAGTCTTGGGAGAGGCTTCAGAGAGGATTTTTTGGGGCATAGGGAACCTTTTGAGGACACTAGAGAGTATGGGGAAGAGGTTGGTCAGGCTCTAAATGGTGTGACTGAATAGAAATGGGATATGGGGTGGGTTTATATAGGAAATGATAGGGAATTCTTTATTATTTTGGTTTTGGGCACTACATATTAAAATATTCAAAACCACAAACCATACCATGGTTTTTGCCCATGGTTTCTCCCAAGTAAGAGTGAAAAATTATTTTATAAGGCTAGTTTCCAAACATATTACAATATTAGGCTTTCTTATGTGGAGGTGAGTCACACTCTCAAGGAAATCATTTTAAAATGTTAATATATTTTATAAGTCTTGGAGGGTCCACTAAGCTATTATAAAAATAATCAAACAAATCTAAAATAACATTATTTTAAATTTAAAACATTTTTTGTCCAAATATCCATTTTTTAGAGTTTTATTACATCACTATTAGGTCATTATAATGTCATAAAATCCATATTTTATTTATATGGTATTTAAGTTTTACCCAAAAAGTTGACTGTCTTAGAAAATTAAGAAAATTTCACCAATGGGTAATTTAGACATCCTGATTCCAAAAATAATATTCATTTTATCTAAATATTTTTCTAAATATGTGAATTTTCACTTTTAAAAAGAAAACCGACATTTATTGAAAATCCATGGGTTTTGACCAAAAAAATTTTCAAACCTTAAGAAAAATTACATTCAACTTCATTAGAATTATGTAATCATTTATTATTTATAAAATTAATTTGACAATAATTTTTTATTTAAAGATTAATTACTTAAAAAATTAATTATTTATAAAAAATAAATTCTTTAAAAATAGACATTTTGTTTTATCGTGTAAAAAATATAACTCTTATCAAACTGAATACCTAATAATTTACATATAAAGAACTGTATAGTCATCATTTATAAGATTTTTTTATAATATTGTTTATAAAAGCCTTAGTTTTAAGAATATATTTAATAAAAATTCCATTTTTACTAGAAGACTCAATTTATCAAATTTATTATTTTATTAAGAAATATCATTCTCATAAAATAATTAATGGAAGAAGACTTTTATTTATAAAAATTTATTACATAATAAGTAACTAATACCTTGTTATATAACCCCTAATAACACCTCCATAATACCTAAGGGTAAGGTGGGTGATTGTGACATACTCTTGGGGAAGCTCGGATAACATCGCCCAGGTGGTAATCTCTATTAACTTGAACTTCACCCACATGTGATTTCATTCAAGAATAACATATTGACTGTTGTCTTGGGCTTGGTCAAGATCAAATCCCAGTGACTCTAAATTTTTCCCAATCAACGAAAAATGAGATTTGAATGGCCTAAGTCAACTGGATGAGGCCATCATCTCCTTTGTATGTGTTGAAAGTAGTTTTTTTAAAACCTATATTAATCACAATTTTTTTTATCACTATTCAATGACTATATTACATATAGTAACGATACGTAAGAGTAATTTAAACCTAAAAAAGAGTGCATGTATTTTTTATATCCATAATACATTAAAATAATTTTATTCATAAATGTTCGGGTTGTTAAAAATTAATATTCCTAATAAATTTTCCAGATTACCCTGAACACTTAAAAGTATAATATAATATTTGGTTCTATGTTAACTTGTTATCTTAATATTTTAAAAAATAAATTAATTGAAAAGTTTCAAAATTTACACTATTGATTATTTATCGAAATAATGTTTTATTAAATTATTTCGAATTCATTAAATATTTTTAAAAAATATTGAATAATTATTTTATTGTCTAAAATGATCTACGGTATTTATTTATGGTCTAATTGACATCAAATAAGTAAATGATTTACCTTTTCATATTGAAATATTTTCACCATAATTAAAAATTAAATAGAATAACTAATTGTTAATTAAAATGACATCATTAAAATTGATATTAAAAACTTGTATAAAATATATTTGTTGATGAGATTACAAAACTATCTTGTATCATATTTGAAATTGGGAAATTTTGGATGTTTCTTGATGGGTTTTTATTTTATTATAAAATAACGATTTTTGATATTCCAAAAAATCCCCTCGTGTCAATTATAAAAGGGATCCTCCTCCCTCGCCTCTTCATTTCCACTTGGGCCGTCAAGATCATCCTTCTCATTCCCTTTTCCATTATAAACGTCCCTAGTCACAATATATAGGTTCTGGTCTTCTTCAAACACCAACTATAGTGCTCTAAGAGGAGATTTAGAGGACACAAGTCGAATAAGAGGTAATATCCTTTACCAATTCTTTCAAAATTATTTTATCTTCAATATCTTCTTTATGATTTTTTAATTATAATGTAATAAATCAAGTATAAAATATATAATGAGATGTTATTAATATTATGGAATAACAATATTTCACTTTCAATCCATCTTATGAAAAAATCACCATGCGTGCGTACATACGACTTACCATCTCCTCGCCGTGGTGTAATATGTTTTTCAATACCACCTAACTTCGATGGGTATAATGAAGGAAATAATAACTGTATATTATTATTATAACTAGATATTGATTTTGAAATTTTATACACCATTAAATTCAATACAATCCAATATTTATTGGAATGATATCGTCGATCGTGTGTACGTATAACCTACCATCTCCACGATGTGATGTGATTTATTCTAGATGATCTTAATTAAACCATGATTATATAAATGTATATAATTAATAAATATAATATATATAATTTTAATATAGTATTTTAATGATATAACTTTGACCTATGAAGAAGAACTAGAACTTATTCGGCAAAACAATCATAACCAAATAAAGCAAGTGATACCTGAATAACAAGTAATATTAAAATGTAATTAACAAAGGGATGATAGTATGATCATATATGATATCATTAAAAATAATATGTTATAAAATATGTCAAATAAAAAAAATTAATCTTTATACATGAGGTTTAGATACATACAAATGAAATTGGACCTAAGGTAAGAGATAACTTCGCAATATCAGTATTATCTGAGATTGTTTATACATAAGTATTTACAGGGGTATATTTATCATCCACGTCCATGTTTCTTAAATATGTAATATTATTTCTATTCTTTTAAAAAAATTAAATTCAGTTTTACCCATGGGTTAATTTTTTTAAACGGAATTAAACAATCTTTTGTCTTTATTCTATATGAGGTACTTTTTTACTTTTCTAGCACAAGTATGAGAAGAATGTTTTCTTAACTTATATGTATTGAATGTATATTTATGTTTTCATAATTCCTTATTTTTATGTATATTACTCTAAAAAATTTCATGTTTATTTTAAAATATATTCTTTCTTTTAAAATTTCATGGCATATTGAGAAAGGAAAATTATTTTGAAGAAGAAATGATATTTTCCTCAAAAATTATTTTCAAGTGTTATATAAAAATAATTTTCCATATAAGATGTAATTGTTTAATAGGGTTATTTTTCTAGTATAATATCCTTAATTTCATATGAATTGATTTTTTATGATGGAATGATATTTATGAAATCCATTTTTTACATGGATTGTGTGATTGATGAATGATGTTTAAAGAAACCCATTTTATTACTTAGGTTATGATGAATGGATTACATTATTGTGGAATATATAAGAATTATTTCTTTATGATATGGGTGGAAATTATATATACCTCTCATTAATTGGGTAATGTTTTATATCTCATGATATTGACATGGATGGAACGAGAAATGATCTTAGTTCAGAAATATGTGGCTGGAATGAGGAGTGAACTTGGTTTAGTAATGGACTTTGTCCACTGTGATGGTCTTGGAAATGAGCCTTGAATAATATGAAATGATACTCTATTCTTATGTGTATGACAGAAAATTTCATGTCATACATTATGACTTTTGGGATCACGTTCATTGATTGTTATAAGTTTTTATGATTGATCCCATGGCATGATATCATGATCTTTCATATGTATGATATGATTTTTGAATGTTACGTTCTTATGTTTAATGGTTATGATATGACTTAAATCTCCCTTTTTAACCATTACTGAGCATCAGATCTCACCCATTCATATGTTTCTTTTCCCTAGGTCATGGATAAGGTTATTAAATAAGATGTGTCAAAAAGGGGTCTATTTACGATGAAATTAGTGGGAGATAATTAAGATGTCTTTTGAATTAAATGTTTATGTTTAACAGTTTCTAAAGACACTAAACCTATACAATATTGGCATAGATTTGATGTATTTTGTATTGAATATTATTCAACTTTGATGTAATATCAAGGCATGAAAAATATGGGTCATTAGAGTACGCATAAAAAATAAAAATATCCTAAATCGTAGTTTCTTTGGGATATTAGTTACATGTCAAATAATCTTGATACACAGATACTACAAAATTATTAAGAACTTCCCTTACATGATTCTAAAAATATTTTATTCTTCTAAAATTGCACCGGTTAACTTGGGTGAATACATTTGAGAGGGGAGATTTATAAATCCTAGTATAGGAATAAAAAAAATCCTAATATGAAGAAATTATTACCTTTTATTCAATAGGCATTTCAATAGGACATAAAATGGGTGTGAATCATATATATGAACATCGTAGCACGATATATGAAGATAATATAAAGGCAACAAGGGACTTTGTAAACAACTTAAAACATGGACTCATAACAAAAGTCAAGTATAAACACAAATAAAACATAATATAGTGTGCTTTGGATAGCCCCCATACACCATACATAGCATATTAGGAGATTAATACCTTACCCAATGCACTGTAGGGATATATAATTCAAGTCCACCCATCACTTTCATATCATATCAATACATAATTGTGGAACCTACATTATTCAACATAGGATCACATTTCATCATATTTAATCCCATGATTAAGGATTATGAGAAAAATACATTGAATTCCCCCATAATTAAGGATATTCACATCTATTTGAATACAAATCAATGGAAATGTGGATGATTTTTCATAAAACATAAGATTTCATGGAAAATCATAGGATAATTTCGAAAGTATAACAAGAGTAATAAAAGATTCATGGGTAATATTAATGAGATTGAATAGGGTATCTCATTAGTTTGAATTCATAAGGTTTGTAATAGGGATATATAAGAACAAAATACAACATTTATAATTCGTACATAAAAAGAAAAAGAATAAATAAGTTTCTTGAATAAAGAGGAGGAGGGAAACCCTTACATTGATATGGTGTTTCTAAAAGAATAGAATAAGCTTATTAATATACTAGGGTGACCTTTGGAGGGATATACAAGGGTAAGTACATAGTTTAGTCCTGATAAAAGATTTTTTAGTGATGATGAGTGGGACATTGGGTGGGTTTAGAAGAGATAAATAGTGGAGTTAATTTATTATTCTCTAAACATAGGTTTTAGAATCTATACAATAAAGTTTATACAGAACCAAAAACCTTCCTTTTTTTCCAATGGTTTATGATAAAATGGTTTTTTTATTAATTTAAAATTTTAAAAAATTATATCATTAAAATATTACCCTTAGTGACATTAAAGTGATTCGTGTACATAAATAATTGATTTTAAAACCTTAATATATGATATAGGTTTTGGATGATTAATAAATGGTTTATTAAACTAATAAAATAACCTAAAAATACATTATTTTAAAGGATAAACACATCTATGGTCGTGAATACCCTTTATGGATCATATTACATCACTTTTGGGTCATCATGATGTCATCATATTCACAGTATATTTACGTCTTATTTAATTTTGACAAAACAATTCAACTGTCCATTTATATTTTGAAATACAGATCATTGCATAGTTTTAATATAATTATTTAATAAATAATATTTATTTTATCCATAAAATATCTTTGTATGAAAATTTATACTCTTAAATCAAAAAATCTATATATTCTGAAAAACACTATTTTTTTGGACAATAACTGTTTTGTGACCAATATGTAAATTATTTTTGATTTCATAAAATTTTATTATAATTCATATTTATTAAAAATTATTTAATATTAATACTTCAATAAAAGATAATTTGTTTCAATAAATTATTTAATTTATGAAAATATATTATCTTGATTAAAACTATATATTTTGCAAAAATACAATTTGTGTTTCATCATATCAAAATATATATTTTTTCAAAATCATTACCTAATCATTAAAAAAGAAATAATAAACATAAAATATAAACTTTACCATTATTTTATAAAAATATATATAAATTCATACTATTTAGGACTTGATACACAAACCTTTTTTACAGTAGAAACTTCTATATGGGAAAGGTGTGTGATTGTGAGATTTCATGGGGTGGTTTGGCAGAAACAATTTGGGATACGATCTTTAACTTCTCCTATAAATGGATTCATTCGTGATTTAGTTGTAAATATCATCTTATGATTGATCAAGGGTAAATCCCATTGATGTTATTTCACATGTAAGATCTAATAAATGGGCTTCATTGGGTATGATCCTACTGGTTGATGCCACAACTTCATTCATATGTATCAATTTCAGTTTATTCTAGCCATGCATATATACTAATAATATAATAACTATTCAATGGATATATTAAAATTTTAATGATTCTTAAGTTTCTTTTAAATATAATGGTTTATAACTTATAACGCACCAAAATAACAAAATAAATTCATGTTTTTTGTATAAAAAAATTATATAAAAAGAAATATATTCATTCACAAAGGGAGTTTTATTATAAATATTTGGGTAATTACATAACAACAACTTCATAAACCTCTACACAAAAAATTAGAGTAAAGAATGAATAATTTAAAATGAAATTTCTCATGTTGTAGATTATCTTGAAGGTGCACTGCAATGTAAGGGTAATTGGAATATTAGTAAGGGTAATTATCAAGTTTAGTGAGACACATAAAGGTATTCCAAGAGATACCTAAAGTTCATTAAAACCTGTTTATATATAATAATTTCATATTCGTAAAGGTGAATCATGATCCATGTGTGGGTAGATTAAAAATCCAATGCGTTTCACAAAGGTAATTATGCATGTGTAAAGGTTATCAAATTTAATAACCTAGTTCATACTGGAAATAAGCATGATCACATATACAAACTAAAGATTAAATTTTGGTGTATGGACTCATGGTTTAACTAGGGAGTACTATTTAGTGGTTTAACATTGATTATTTTTTTGAGATGAAAAAGGATTTCCACAGAGTCTGGGAGTAAATCAGAAAAGTGATGTTTTAGATTACTTTAATGGGACTTTTATAAGACTTTTAATTTTTTATGTATTATTGTAATATTTATAAGATTTTTGAATATTTCTTGTAACTTTATGAAATTTTTGAATGGATTCAAAAGTCATATAAAATTGGTTTGATTTCACCATAGGATAATATTAGTTGATTGATTTTGTAGATGAGTTTTTCAATTCCTGGTGACAAGATGTTAATTTCTTAAATATCACCACACATGTTTTGTGATTATAAATGAATTCAAAAGATAAAAAGGTGATAATATTATATACTTTTTTTCACAAAATAACATGGATTCATGACTAAAAATCGATATCAGACAATAAAATCATGCATACGGGGATATTGTAGTCATTTTCATAGAAGTATTTTGAAAGGGAAATGACCCTTAAGTTTCCAAAATAAATTAATAACTGAAGAAAATCTCATAGAGTCTTCAAGATATATTTTAGAATGTTTTTAGTTACAAAAAAATATTTGTATAGTCAAAATTTTTAATTACCATAGTATGGGGAATTTTTTGGAGGAATAATTCTCAACCCTGTTTCAAATATTCTCTTTTTATATATATTATATGGAATCAAATTTTTTTTGTTGGACATAGGGCCAATTATCAAATTTCCATAGTCTTTGGAAATACTCGAGGTTAAAAGGGGAATATTTCTATAGTAAACAACCACATAATATTTTCTAATGGTTCCTTTGATTCAAGGTTATGGAGTTTACCACTATGCTGAGACATAATTTAATAGAATGTAACATGGATCCTCAAAAATAACATAATGAAAATATTTTATTAATTTTAGTCTATGGGCATGAGTTATTAGATAAATGATTATATATCTTAAATGGTTCCTTTGATGGGAAGCCTAATATTTCAGTTGTGTTTGGAATATGGGAAAACATCTCTCAACAATTCATGTTTCATTTGCATCTGGCCCTACAATAGGATGAAATCTATGGAGGAGTTAGAGGAATATATTAAATAATTATTCAATTCCTTTAATTAAGTATTTGACCTAGAAAATTACACTATTTAAACTTATTTTGATACTTCATCTAGGGTTAGCTACTTCACTAGGAATATGATCATAAAACATAATTGAATTTCATGATTATTGTGATTGAGATAATAGATTTGTTAATAATCATAGGCATTTATCACCAGTGATAAATAAATTTTAAAAGTAATATTTTTATTTTGTTTTATTTTCTTGTTTTTTTGAATCCTATATTCAATATAATAATTGCAAACATATTTCCTCATCAACGAACTAGGAAAAATAATAATTTTTTAAGATTAATTTATAATTAATATTAATGTTATTATTTTTCATTATTCATGGAATCTTATACAATATTCTAAATACCTACACTATTTAAATTATAGGGTAGTCTTATTTTTGATCTTCTATGATCTTATTAAAAGAATGATTTAATAGATACAAGGTATTATCAAATATCTTGAGTGATTTATATTTTTCTATCCATTATATTTTTTTCCATTTTGTTGTTCCTTATTGTGAATGGATGTGAGGGTTAAAAGAAGTAGAGAAATGGGTCTTGGTAAGTTGTATTATTAACAAGGATAATGGAATGAAATGAAATAAAAAGTAAGTTATTAAAAGGGAATAATGAGGCATAGGAGGTGGTAAACACATATAGGGGTGGTTCAAGGTGTGACATAAGGCAACCATTAGCGAGGGATTCTAAGAGGATGATGTTATGACCTTACAACCATAGGGAAGTGCTAGAACATAACCAACATAAACCGTAAAATCTTCAAAGAATAAGATGAAATGAATTAATAAAAATAATAAATAATAAATGTAAAGGTAAGGGTGTATAAGGAAAATTTAAAATATAATAATAACAATCCATAGTGTTTTTAATTCATATGACATAAGAGAATACAATTCACACTCCCAATGAGTCAACCTCGCGATGTGCCTGGGGTGGGTGGCATGAGGCCCCCACCTCTCTCTTGAATAATTATTTACACAGTGATAGTAAAAACTTGATTAATATAATTATAAAAATTATTTATATAGATTCTTGATTCGGTCATATCTTCTACATATGACATCAGATGAACAATTAATTTATGGCATTTGCTTTGATAAAAATAAGATAGATGATTCATGTTCAATATTTGATTCTTAATTTTAATTCATGGCATGATCCTTGATTCTCATTAATTAATAAATATTCAATTTTTTATAATAAAATGCATATTTTTCTGTGCGTGTCTATTTTGAGCAAGTAAATATCCCATCTTGAGTATTTATCTACACATATCACAATGGAACGATTCGATCAATTATCTTAGTTTGTTCATGCTTTAATAGGTATATTTAATTTTAATCTCTACAGGTACATGTTTTGTGTTGGGGCATGAAAAATGGATAATTAAGGGGTTTATTATCTCTTCACCTTTTACTACAAAGAATTGTTTAATTTTTTATCCTTTATAATTCTTTGTTTATTATTGTCCGAGACTCAAAATCAGACATATGAATAGTCCCTATTAACATTTTCTATAGTAGAACATGATAGTGAACTTATTTTTAACATCATAGGTGATAATTGAGATGATATGACTGGTTTATACACTAAGGTTTTTGAGATACTGTGGTAGGTTTTAGTTATGGTGATCAAAGTATTATCAGGGATCCCAACCCATCAAAAAATATGTAGTGCAAGGGTGTGGGTCTCCCACTATGCTAATGTAATCTTGGAAATTTTCCTTAATTGGGTTCTTTCCAATGGGCATTGGATTCTCAGAGTTTGGATCATATAGAATCAGTATTACCCCCATTTACATGGTTTGTGGGATCCTATATTTTCAGTTTCAACATTCCCTAGATTTAAAGAGGTCTAAAAAGTTGTTAGATTCTCCACCAGTAGTTCAAGTAGGGTTGTTATTCCACCTATTCACATGGGGTGTCACATCCTCAATCTATGGAGACAATATTCTACTTTTCTGAAGAGCTCGAATAGGGTATGATATCCTCCAATAAAATTTTCTATGATATTTCATAAGTTACAGGGAGTGGGTTGATTATATGTTTGATTAATGGTATGACATTGATGGAATGAAGGGTTTGAGAATCCCTCATCAGCTAAGTATACTTCAATGAAAAGAAATAACGCTTCTTGGATTCAAGTAAAAAATGGTACTAGGAATGGTTAAATTGTGTGGGATTATTTGATATGTGTGACTTCTCAAGAACACCTAGGTTTCCTTCGAGATATGGATTGTAATTAGGCTATGAAATTTATAAATCATAAATATTTGGTGTTATAAAAGTATATAGTTTCATGTGAATTTTGAAAAATTAGTATTTAATTTGTGGTGATAGATAATTCTTCATATTTATATAACTTCAAGTATTAGAGAACATATGGTTTCTTTCATGTATTTCTAGGTTACTCTCATTTATACATAGATCTTGTGTTCTCTTATTAGGTATTCATTACTTGGTGGTTTTAAGGATTCAAAATAGGTATTTTTATGCTCACCCCTCATTAAGATATTTCTCACACATGCTATGTTACTATAGGTGATTCATAATTTAATGATGGTGTTCATAGACATGTATCCAGTGTGACTTTTTTAGACCTGACACCCGATGATTCTTAGTGGTGCTTGGCGATGCATGATAGATCCTAGTGGTTTTGGATTATGGCCATTCTTTCTACAATTGGAGATTGATCAAAGATTTACTGTAACATAAGAAATACTTCTTATATCTTATGGTTCAAAAGATTAATCAGATGCAATATTTATATTCTTTTATATTATTTAATATTCTTGGACTTTATGTTTCATGAATTTCATTCTTTATTGTTAAACTATTGATATATACTCATACACTATTACCACAGATGACTATGTTAATGAATTAGATATATGTTTATTATATATTTTTATAGGCTAAGTCATCCTATATTGTGAGATTTTTATAAATAGTTATAGTCACCAGCTTCTATCTTATTAGACGAAGTCTTGGGTTGGCACTCTTACCTTACCACTAACCCTATTGGGTCCCTAGTTTGTCAAGTAGTTTCATATATAGTACGTGAAGGTAAAAAAGAAGGTAGATAGATATCAATTATTTTATTAAAAAAACATTTTTTAAGAAACTGTGGTAATATATATTGAAAAATATGTATTTTCCATATGTTGATGAAGAATGAAGAGAGAAGAATCATTGATGCTATTTTTTTGATGGAGAAGAAAAAGGAGGTATAAAGATCCAATATAGTCTAATTGAACTGAAAAAACATCAATCAAGATATAAATAGGGAATAGAACAAAATTTATTGGCACTCTAGTACACACAGGAAGAGAAAAAGGAAGTATTAAGATAAGACTTGTATTTGTAAAAATATAGGAAGATGAAAATTATTTTATGTATTTAGTTTTCACAGATAGAAGAATAAGAAGGATCAAAACTACTTCTATATTCTGTAAAGTGGTTTCTGCCCAATTATGCATATAAAAGAAGAATAAGGTTTAATTTCATACTATTGTGTAAATGGAAAAGAGAAATAATAATAGAAACCAATAATAACTATGAAAAAGTGATGTATCGATTGGTTATAGACACATTTTTTGTTACAAAGAACATAAATAATTTTCAAACTATTAGGATGAAGTGTAAAGATTGAAGGTTAGGTATATAGTATTGAGTCTATCATCAATCCAAGCGATTCACGATTATTTTCCACCCCCTACAGTTGTTTGGGAACCACACTTTAGGTTTCATTTACTCCATGGCCAAACCACTATTATTTGAAATTCAATATAGTGTAAATCATTGTGTTCTATAGTCCCATATAATGAAATGAATATCTAATCTTATTGAGTAGTTAACCATGAAAAAATATCATCTAATATCATTTACTTTAATACACATACTCTCATACAGAATAGGAGAGATAAACAAGAATGAAGGAATCAATATCTTAACTTATCCAAGTGGTAAAGGGATAAAAAAGTTTAAATTTCTCAAAAATACACTAAAAATAATTCACCTATATCCTCTAAATGATTAAAATATCCCAAATTAATCCTATATATTTTTAATTTTATATTAATATTATTATTCTTTTAAATAAAAGGTTTCTTACACCTCATACATGAGACTCATTTTTGTAATGAACCATCCTGAAATTGCATCTGAATCAGAAACTAAATAGATCACCACTAGTTAAAAGGTAACTCTCAAACACCATGGGCTAGAGACAAACTCATGGGAGTCAATAAATATCCTTTGGGATTTATTTCTCTCAACAAAATATTATAAAAATTATTTTTCACTACAGAAACATCATTAGATAAATAAACCAATACAACCACATCAGGTTTCATGGATAAGATACTGTGGAAACTATAAATAGAAAGAATAAAAAAGATAACAATTGAAACCCATCTTTGGGTGGTCCAAAACCACCCTCCATGTCCTGAATCACCTGTCATCATCCAAAAAAACACAAACCATCAATAAAAAGATAAAGAAAACACAAGGGCCTCTTATATGAACATTACCTTTGGAAACACCAAATGGTAAAGGTAGGGTGTGAGATAAAAATTCCAAATAGGATAACATTAAGAAGTGTATGAAATTTATCTACCAAGTAATTCAGATATTCTAGTTTGAAAAAAAAGAATAATAAAATAGGGTTTTCCATTATAAAAAACAATGTAAAACAATCAACATTTTAAATAGTTAAATCAAAATCCACAAAGTTCTAGGGATGAGTGAAATGATACCCAAACCATTAATCTTTACATTTCAAAATACATTTAGGAATCAAAAATAAGAAATATATAAAATTTCATTTTCATAAAATACATCATTTTTTTAAAAAATATAACCCTTTTAAATAAATTTCTTTATTACAATTTCATATTTTATGTTTAAAAAAAGAACCTATAAGCTAAAACCATGTATCATGGAACAAAGAAACAAACCATGAGAAATACGGGGATAAATGGAATACCTTATTAAAATTAGGAAGATATAATAAATGAACTCAAGGTGGCAACTCTGGTTCTATGTAATGATTGAATGATCTGAGCCATATATAATGGGTCAATATCTAGTGTCAAGGTAATATGTCACAATTGAGTCCAAGATATTTCAGTGAGTCCACCAGACAGAAGAAAACAAACTATGAATGACTATACGCACATGTTGAATCCATCACAAACACAAGATTACCAAATCAGTGCATGCCTTTATCCTTGGATCATGTCTCTATCATGAATCTATACTCTCTAGGGAGATTCCAATCACTGTGTGAGTCCATCAAAGAATGGAATAATTATATGGTCTTCTAATCTTACTCCCTGAGTTTCCCATAACTAGTCAAATAGGAGAGTGAGATAAAGATAAACAAGGATAACAATGGATATCCATAATGGAATCAACATTCACCATTAACATTTCATCACTAATAAGATTCACATCTCACCATCACTCTTAAGATCCCTTAAAGAGTACAACACCTATTTCAACATGGGTCATATAGTTCACCAATCACCATTCATCAAGGAAGATTATACTTAAGGAGTTATCAAAGAATTTAAATAAAAAGGGAATTTACTTTATAAAGTTAAAAATGATCTTTTATGTTATAAAAAATTGGTAAACCAAACTATTATCAATTAAAAAACATCACTTTGATCCAAACATTCAAAAGCACCACTCATACTTTCATCCTTTAAAAACTAATTTATGGTTCCAAATGGGCCTTAGATTAAAGGGAATAAAAGTTAATCAATCCCTTTATTTTCTTGAAATGTCATATTAATCATAATTTTAAAAAACCATCATTTTTTCCTTTAAATCGTTCAAAAATAAATTTTCAGTAATATCAAATATTTCAAAATGTGACGACCCAAAGTTTTATCAATGAAAATTTCCTTATTTTAATTATTTCATATGGCATAAAAACATTATATAATACAATAAAATATTTATAAATAATGAATGAATGAAATAATAAGTGTTTCTAGAAGATAAATAAACGATACCAATAAAATAGTAACGTGACCTTTGGAATAATAATTTTACCCTTTTGAATAGTAAACCCGCCAATTGAATATTAACCTCACCAATGAAAGTATAAATAAAATTTATAAATATTAAAAGTGGAAATATGATATAATTATATCATAGTATAATTAAATAAATATTTCATAAATTTTTAGTTAATTGTTCGTATTTTTAAAGGTCATAAATATTTAATTAACTTTGTTGGATAAATTTAATAATTTAAAAGAAAATTTACTTTCATAAAATTTATTCATAAATTAATATTTTTATGCCTTAATATTGTAACATAATTATATGATACCTTAATTAAATTTTCAAAGTGTTAGAAAAGCAGTTTTAATTTAAAAATATTTATTTTCCAAGTAAATGATGATTTTAATTAAAAATTATATTTCTAATATTTATAATTTTTTTTTCATAAAATGGATTTATTTTTTTATTTCAAAAATTAAAAAAATTTCATGTTTAAATTTTGGGATTTCTTTGAAATACTTAAATTTTTGCTGAAAAGTAAAATATGGTAATTTACGGTATATATACATTATAAGTTAAATAAACTACTCATTGAGTGATGACTGATATAAGAAAAATTGTTTCGAAATAACATGTTATAATTACTATATTTAGTCTCATGAATCAACAAAATTTCATTTTTTCAGCGAAATAATAAAATATTGAGTAAAATAATTTGAAAACACCCCTTCCTCCACTATAAATACCAGCCATCACCGCCTATTCTCCTCACACCTATAAAGCCTTGATCCTATTCCAAATTATGACCAAAAACCTTCCCAAACCTATGACCCACTTCCAATAGGTTTTTGTGTTAAAAAAAACCAAAACCAATCCCCTAAGGAGGTTATCATGATGATGGAATCAAGAGGTAAAACCCATCTTCCGTTTTCTTTTAATTTCATTTCAACTTCCATTATTTCCTTATCTTATCCTCACATACCCTTGTCCAAGTGGAATTAAATCTATAATATCCAATATATACTATAATTTTATCATGTTTATGGAATAATTCTTCATCAAATCACATCTCATTTCTTTTATTTTAATTATGAAAACATCGTCCGTGAGGTGCTGATTTACCACATTCATAGACAACATGATTTCACCTTTCAATTCCATCTTCAAGTATGGACATAAAAAAATGTTTATGGTTGAAAAAAATTATAATATATGTATTATATCTTATTTAATGTTTGGGAATCATTTTTTATATAGGATATTAATTTATAAAACAAGATGTGATTGTTGTGATCAAAAAATACTAATTAAATATAAAGGATTATCATTAATGATTTATTCAATAAATCATCCTAAATTCTGAAAAAAATAATATTTTAATATTCTATAATTTAATTAATAACATATAAATTCAGTTCTATATAACAATCCTCAATCTACATGATTTTTCATACATATATGCAAGTAAACCAATCATTAAAAACAAGGAAACTAACACTCCTAAACAATGAAATCGAACCTCTTGACTAACCAAAAAGGCCATAAATGAACATAATAAGGTTATAATAAATAAAAAACATGTATAAATGGTTCTAAAATTATTAATTAATGAATCTAATTTTATTATCTTGAACATTAAGATCAATAGAATAACACCTTCATACTTAAGGTAAGGGATTCTACATGAACCTCCATTATTCTTTCGGGTTACTCTTTCTCAATTTTTACTAAAATGAAATTAACTTTATTTTTTATTTACATACTATAAATACTATGTATATTTTCCAAACTCATGTATCAACATCCATTCATCATTTATTTGGGATAAACATGTTTTTAAAAAGGTTCCTTGCTCAATTGTTCTCGATAAGCAAACCCGATTTAAGGGAAATTCGATAATTCTTAACCATTTTCAAGTTCAATACATAATATGTTTTAATCCCACATTATTTTTATAGAATCAAAAATTTTATTATTAAAATATTCTTGGTTTAATTCTTGTTGTATATAAAATACAATTCCATTTTCTGTTTTAAATTCTCTTTAATATTTTCCACACACTGTACTAAAATATTTTAATTCTAATGTTTATTAAAACCTCTTTTTTACATGTTATTACTTCAGTTTCACATAAGTTATTGTTATCTATGCCAATAACTATTTATAAATATCCATGTATGGTTTATTTATTTTATTTCATGAACATTACTAGGATACTATTATATATTACGCTCTATGACATGATTATGATACCCATTTCATTCCATGGGTAACCCTTCTATTTATGTTTGATTTCCTATGACTGATTATTTATGTTGGAAAAATATTCCTGAATATGTTATTATGGGTGTTACTAGATTTTTATCCAACACAATGGGTAATTTTTATTCTCATGAGACATTATGTGCGACGGTCTTGGTGGTTAGCCATGACTCGTGCTCTATCTGTAACGGTCTGGGTGGTTAGCCTTAACTCATGATCCTCTATATGAAATGAAAAAATATCCATGAATCATGATCTTATATATGCATATATCCTTGAATCATGCTAATTTCATGTTTTATGTTTCTTCTACATTAATATGAATCCATGATTATATGATCCCATTTTAATATTCCTTATGTTTAATAATGTTCCATGCCTTTTTATATCTTTATGTTATGACATCTAACCATTGTGCTAAGATTTATTTTATTATTTATTCCCATATTAGGATTTTTAGCTCATCCCTTTGTTCATGTTATTCCTAGGTTATCATATGAAGATGTAAGGGCTCAAAATAAGTTAAGAGCTCGTGATGGATTTTAAATAAAGAAATGTTTTATTTAGTTCCATGTTTTATGTTTTATTTACCTTTACATCCTAGACACTATAAATTATGAACATTGGATTTAATTTGATGTTTAGTTATGATTAAAATCATGTAATGACGTGTATAAAAGACCAGGGTCTCTATAGATGGTATCATTTGGAAAGTTTAGTTATTTTTTGTTTCCTAGGAATAGAAAACTTTAGTAAGAACCCTAGGGTTAAAACTAATTATGAGAAAACATCCATAAATTTTGGATAGTATATAGTAATTGGTTTATCAGGAAAATACATCCATGTCTGGATACTATAATGGGATGTGGTTCTATCACAGATGTACCTAGGTGTAACATCTGTGACAAGGTGTTTTGGCCCTAACTCAGTGTAACCAGGTACATGTGAACAGTCCTTACTACGTACATGGTTTGACACTCTAGAAGGATATTCTTTGGTAAATTAATATTATAATCACAATCCATTATTAAGGGAACAAAGAGAATTCCAATAAGAATATATGTTATGAAATAGATCATGGAAAACCTAGATTTAATCCTAGGGAATCACAAGTTAGATGATAATATTCCTTTTAGAGTTTATCCTTTTATATTTAAAGTTTCCCTTTTTACGCTTATTAGATTAGTATTCAAGCCCCCTATTTTCATTTTATTTTTCTTAGTTAATGTTTATAAATAGAATAATACATGCCAAAAATCAATGTGATAGGAAATATGATGATTTCTCTAATTATATTCTAAATAGGATAAAAATGGGTGCTCAAAACATCATGATAGTACTTCCTCAATAGGCTAAATTTATGAATAATAACTTGAATCACATGGAAAAACCTACTTCTACATGGAAAGATAATGTTTCCATAAAATCATTCATGTGGAAAATTTATCCCATGTTTATTGGATGTTCATATCTCCTCCATGAAGAACAATGGATTAACTCCATTGAAAAGATATTCTCTATCCTCTAATTCTTAGAAGAGGAGAAAGTTGTGCTGGTGGTCTATCATTTTTATTAAGAAGCTAATCAGTGGTGGAAACTACTCAAAAATTCAAATTCAAATGTGGAAATTGATTCCATGGATTGGGAAGAATTCAAGAAAATGTTTTTCAATAAATATTTTCCTTGAACCCTCCATCTTAAAATGGAAAGAGAGTTCCTTGTATTTTAGTAGAAGGAAGATGAGTCTATCAGGGTGTATGAAGAAAACATTACTAGGCTTGCAAGATACACCTCCAACGTTTTCATGAATACCAAAATTACATTGAATCACTTCTTAAGTATATTAAAATTAATTCAATAAATAAAATTTGTGATTCGAGACTTCGATAGTTAAAAATATATTTTCAATTGTGCCCTCAATGTTGAAATGTGGACCAGAGACTCTCAATGTTCTAGTGGTAACAATAAAAAAAGTGAAAAAATGGAGTCTCGTATGGGTCGATCTGTAAATAAATCACATGATGGAAAGAAGTATGAATATCCCACATGTCAAAATTTAAGAAGAACCATTATAGGAACTTTTTAAAGGGAACCATGAAATGCTTAAAATGTTGAAGAATTTGGAATCTAGTTAAGAAATTCCGAAGGGATATGAAGAATCAAACTAATGTGGAAGAATAATGGTAGTTTAATATACATGATCATCTAGTAGTGACATGTTTTAACTACAAGGAACATGGCCATTTTTCCAATCAATTCCCTAAGATGAGGTTTGTAAGATGTAATCAATAGCAAACTCTAAGGCAACAAGGAATGTTTTTTATTATCACTACTGCTGATGTCGATCTGGAAAATGATTTTGTGATAGTTACATTGGTTATTCATTCAATAATAGTGAATGTACTATTTGATTATGGTTCTACACATTCTTTCATATCGTTCAAGTTTATTATAACTAATTAAACACCACATAAAAATTTGGATGTTGAGTTATCTATGAGAATAGATAATGGGGAAATTATTTCATCAAATGTACATAATTCCTCCCTAGCTTTTGTTTGTGGGCTTAAACTTCATGAAAATCATGTCATACTCCATTTGGAAGAGTTTGATGCTATTTTGGACATGTATTGGCTATATTTATACAAATCCAACATTAAATATTGGGAAAGGGAGATCAATCTTCACATCTCAATGTATCCTCCAATTCATTAGAAGTGTAAGGTGGAAGATGGATCTCCTTCAGAATCATTATCTCAAGTGTTGATATTATTGTCATATTATCAAGAATATCTCGCACAAATGTTTGAGAAAAAATAGATTATCATTCTCAAAGATATGCCCACTGTGAGGGATTACACTGATGTATTCCCTAAATAGATTCCTAATATTCCCCCTGAATGAGAATTTGAGTTCACAAATTAACTTATTCTTGGGTCTATGAATATATAAGAGACACCATTAGAATGGCCACTTTTGTGCTAGAGGAACCAAAGAAGTAGTTACAGGAGAATCTGGACAAGGGTTATATATTCCTGAATACTTCACCATGGGGTGTTCCTATCCTCTTTTTCATGAAGAAGGATGGATCAACGCACCTCTACATCGATTATCATGATCTTAATAAAATTATTATACAAAAAAGTTTCCCTTTCCAGAGTTATATGAATTGTTCAATCAGATATGTGGGGCTAGTTTTTTCTCTAAGGTGGGACTTTGGTCATGTTATAACCAATTAAATGTGAGGAAAGAAAATATTCTCAATACTACCTTTCAAATGAGTTATGGACACTATGAGTTCATAGTGATTCCATTGGGACTCACTAATTCTCCAACCATTTTCATAGGTTTAATTAATAGATTATTTATAAACTACCATCAAAAAAATTATGTAGTTTTTATCGATGATATTATAATATACTATAAGATAAATGAGGAACATTATGAGCATTTCAATACTTAGCTAAAAATATTTTTAAGGGAGAAACTATAAGCAAAGTATAGTAAATGTGACTTCCAGATGGAGGAAGTTTCATTCATGGGGCATGTTATCACTAATAATGGAATATATGTGGACCCCTCTTAGAAAAAGGCAATCGAAGAGTGGCCAATTCCAACATATGTAATAGAGATTCTCCTATTTCTTGGTCTATCTGGGTATTACCAAATATTTTTGAATAACTTATCTCAATTTTCAAACCTAATAACTCACATGACATGGAAGGGAGTGAAGTTTTTCTGGACATAAGAATGTGAGGAATTATTTAAGGAGATCAAAACGAGGATTATCAATGTTATAGTACTAACAGTATTGAAAAGTGGAGAACACTTTATGGTGTACATTTTTTATTCAAAGAAAGGATTTGGTTTTGTAATGATTAAAAAATGATAAATTTATAGCCTACACCTTAAGGCAGTTGAAAATTCATGATAAAAGATATCATACACATGATCTGGATTTGGCAGCTGTGATATTTGCATTGAAAATCTAGTTTATTATCACTATGTGGAGAAGATTGAGATATATACTAATCATAAGAATTTAAAATATATACTCATGTTGAAGGAGATTGATATACTCCTGTTAATATGGTTATAGATCATCAAGGATTACAATGACTAAATCCACTACCATCCTAGTATGGAAAATAAGGTGGTAAATGCTTTGAGTAGAAAGGATCCATACTCATTGTCAATGATGCGAATTGAAAAGGATTTAATATTCTAATATTTTTAAAGGATGAACATGGAAATAGTTAAGTATGTAACATCATCAATACTTTCTCAAGTTATTGTTTAACTGTCATTTGTGGAGAAAATTAAGGATGCTCAAAGAAATGATGTGGAAATTGAGAAAAGGGTACAAGCAATAAGGAATCGAAAATCCTCTGAGTTCAAAATCAGTGAGGATAAAGTCATAAGATTCGGGTCATTACTATGTGTACCATCTAATCATGAGATCAATAAATGGCTTCTAAATGGCACACATAGATTAACCTTGTCTATTCACCAAGTGAGAAAAAATATGTATTTAGATCACAATGAGAACATTTCGGTGGACAATATGAAAAAGGAGATGAGTGAATATACATCAAAGTGGCTAGTATGTCAATAAGTGAAGGATGAAAAGAAAATGTTTAAAGGTATGATGCAACCATTACCCATACCAACATGGAAATGAGAAAATATCACCATGTACTTTTTCATTGGACTTCCAAAGACATCCAGATAAAAAAATGATATATGGGTTATTTTGCATCGTCTTACAAAGACATATCACATTATCTCAATTCAATAGGACATCTCACTAGGTCAACATGAACTTTAGTATGGCCTATCATCCTCAAACTGATGGATAATATGATGATACAATTTAGACACTAGAAGACGTGTTGAGAGCGTATTATATATACTTCAAAGGGGGATGTGACCAACATCTTCCACTGGTCAAATTCTCCTTCGATATTAGTTTCTACTCAAGTATCCAAATAGATCTATATGAATCCCTTTATTAGAAAAGGTGTAGAACATTTGAATGATGATATGTATTTGGTGAAAATGTGATGCTAGGACCTAAAATGGATGAAAAAACGGTGGAGAAGGTGAAAACCATTCCGCAACACATTAAGAAAACCCAATGTAAACAAAATATCTATGTAGACAATAATCGATGGGACATGGAGATTAAGGTTGGAGACATGATATACCTCTAGATATCTCAATGGAAGAGGATCATGATATTCAAGAAGAATGGGAAGCTAATTCCAAGGTACATCAGCCCATTAAAGATCCTTGATCATTTTAGATAAGTGACCTATCGATTAACACTTCCACCAACCCTTTCTCATGTACATGATGTATTCCATTTATCCCTCTTATGGAAGTACATACCAGATCCTTCACATGTACTAACATCAATGGTGGTATAGTTGGATAATTATCTTTCTTAGGAGGAGTGTCCAGTGAAGATCTTGGAATGTAGAGATAATGTTTTACGTAATAAGACTACTCACCTGGTCAAAGTACAGTGGAATAACCATAAGTATGAAGAGGGAACATGTGACTAGATGAGGCGATAAAGGAAATGTACCGACACCTATTTTCACCTTATTTTGTAAAACAATATTTCAATGGTGAAATTTCATTAGGGGTGAAGAATTTAATGATCCAAAGTTTTATCAATGGAAATTAACTTGTTATAATTATTTCATATAGAAAAAAATAAGAAAAAACAATATGAACATTATAAATAATTAATTAATGGAATAATAACTGTTTCCATAAGTAAAATAACCTATACCGATAAAATAGCAACTTGACCTTTAGAATAGTAATTTGACCCTTATAAATAGTAAACTGACCAATTGAATAGTAACCTCACTAATGAATGTATAAATAAACTTTATGCATATTATAAGTGAAAATATGATATAATTATATCATAGTACAAGTAAATAATTATATTAAAATTTATTAGTTAATTATTGGTTTTTTATAGGTTATAAATAATTAGTTACATTTTTTTGATTTATTTATTAATTTAAAACAAACTTTATTTTCAAAAAATGTATTCATAAATAAATTTTTTTATTTCTTAATATTACAAGATAATTTTATGAATCCTTAATTAGTTTTTCAAAGAGTTAGAAATGGATTTTTAATTTTAAAATTTATATTTTCCAAGTTAATGATGATTTTAATTAAAAAATATATTTCTAATATTTAGAAAATTATATTAATAAAATGGATATTGTTTTTTAATTCTACATGTTGAAAGATGGTTATGGTGAATTTTTGGGATTTTTCTGAAATACATGAATTTTTGGTGAATAGTATAATACGATAATTTACGGTATATATACATTTTAAATTAAATACACTATTAATTGAGTCATGAATGATATAAACACAATTGGTTCGAAATAAAATGATCTAATTACTATATTTAGTCTCAATAATCAATATTATTTCTTGTCTTGAGAAAAGTAATAAAATATTTTTTAAAATAATGAAAATACACTTGTCTCCTACACTATAAATACAACCCCTCACCACCTCTTCTCCTCACACTACTCAAGCCTTGATACTCATCCAAATTCTTCTTAATAATCTTACCCCCCCACATCCAATATATTTTGGTATTAAGATGAAGGAATCAATAGGTAAACCCTCTTCTATTTCTTTCAATTTCATTTCAGGTCCCTTTATTTTCTTAACTTCTACTAACATCCCCTTGTCAAATTTGTATGAAAACTACAACATACTATATATAATATAAATTTATCATGTTTATGGAATAATTCATCATCAAATCTAATATCCTTTCTATTTTATTTTTAGAATGAAAACATCATCCGTGAGGTGCTGATTTACCACCTTCATGGATGACATGCTTTCATCATTCAATTACATCTTCAAGGATGGTAATGAAACCTGTTTTATGGTTTAAAAAGATTATAATATATTTATTATATCATATGTAATAATATGGAATAATTTTTTACACCTGATATTAATTTATAAAACAAGATGAGTTCTTTCTGAACAAAAAATGCCCAATTATTCCAAACGATTACCATTAATGATTTATCTAATGAATCATCATAACTTCTGGAAACAAAATTGAATTTTTATCCACCAAGAGATGATTTTGGAAGAGAAATATTTTTCCAAGAGTTCTCCCAAGGTTCATATGGGTTGATTTAATATAGAGGGAGAAGAAAAAATAAATAAAATGGGACTTCCTATGTGCAATTACCATACCACAATGATGCATACCCACATACAAAAAAAACATTGGCTAGTTGGTGGCCATCTCCAGATATGCGATGGTAACATTATAAATTTTTTGACCAATATATGACTAGTGACCCACACCCGCTTGTTGTTTCCCCTCACTGGTGAGTCGGTGGACCACTTAGAACTTAAAAATCTATAGTTCTAGGTCAAATACTTCGTTAAGGATTCAATTCATCCATCAAACTCTCAATCCACTGGAACATGATACAATGGAGTGGTCCAGAAATTAAAGAGATTTCAAGATACAACACATCTTGATATTTATGAATTTAGTCGGTTTTTTATTTGGGTTGTTGTTTATGATGGAAAATATATCAACTAATGGTTGATTGTAGGGGGGTTGAGTTTTTTACAATCATTTAAATTAGGATCATTATTTTTGAATGGTTTTTAACAGGTTTATTCATGGAACTAGAAACCCATTGATTCTACATCCATTAGGGACCTTTTTTCAAAGGGTAGGCACTCATTAAATTGTTTGACCATTTATACTTAATAAGTCACAATGGTTGAGGGGATTGGAGGTTAGGCTCATCACAACCTTTTAAGGGGGATTGTTTCCAACTCCATGAATCTATTATATATTTAAGATATGTTCAATAATCCTTTATTACTTCCCAAGTATTATGTTGTTCACCCTTGAATTAACAATATATTATTAGCTTTTATAGAATTTAGAATCATCTGTATGTATATGAGGTTATTCATAAATGGATATATTTGTATGTATCTAAGGTTCTCCATCAATGGTAACTTCTTATGTGCTGATTAGAGATTATTAGGTTGTTATTATGAAGATCTTGGTTTTCAACCACACAGTAGGGTGATTTGGAGTGTATCATCATCCAGGGAGACAAAAAAATTTGATGTTAGGATCAAACCTTTGACATGGGCTTCTTATGTATCCTTGTGAAAGGAATCAGAACCCTCCTAGTTTAGTTCCACATAATGGGGCACATCATACGTTTTAAGGTCATGTGACTAGGAACGAACTGTGTAGTTTAGTATCATGCGACAATGAATTATAAATGGAAGTTTTCTAGTCAATTTTTGGTATTAGAATTATTCATATGTGGCCTAGGGAACCTGGGAGGGATATAGACACCCAATATGTATAAGAATATTTTGGGAATCTGACCCATAGTGTATTAAGGTTGACTTGGGCTGTTGGGTTCGGACCTTAGGGAGGCATCCTACATATCCCATTTAGATGGGAATAATATCCCACATAGTTCAGCTGTGAGGACTCACAACTATAAAGGGGCTCTAAATTATTGTCTCATAGGGGAGTATGGTCCATTGAAAGGATTAATTTTAGGCTTATTCCTAAGAATGATTCCTTTTGAATGGAAAGGAATTATTCGTAAGGATGATTCCCTATGAACAGGGCCATAAGGGATATCATATAGCATGGTGATTTAGAGGATTGCTTTGGGATTACACCTATGGAGTATTCCCATTGATGAGTATGGTTGGGGAATACTCATGAAGAGGATCCATAAGGTTTGTTTATGACCGAAGATTATACTGAATATAAGGGCCATAAAGGATTGTTTGGAACATACACTAGAAATGATTCCCACAAGGTTTTGGATTATGTAGATGTCATGGACACCATAAAATTCTAATCCCACATGAGTCATGATCAGTAGGAGAAACAAGAGGAAATGGAATATTTAAAAAAACACACAATCCACTTTTCAATGAGGTTGGATTCATGTCCATGAGGACCCACACCTATGGAGGCGCTTCAATAGAAGGTGAGAGGAAGATCCAAAAGAATAATCATTTCTAAAAACATGCATCTGATCATAAAGAAATAATTATCATGACTAACCTCCAAGGCCACATAAGTTATGAAGAGTCATCCGTGGATATGATAACAAGAGGAATTCAAATTTATATCAAACCACATGATACCTATTTTGTTAATGTAAGAGGCTAAGGATACGTGGGAAGTAGAAGGGTCTTGGATTCACACATTCCATCTCCAATTTTGTATCATGTATAGTCACATCCACTACCCATATGGACACAACCCAAGAGCTGAAGGATAGAAAGTGTTTAACCTCCCGTATGAAATCCAAGGGGATTGCACCATGTAGGATTCTCTGAAATTGGTTCCACAATAGAAAAAAGGATCTAATTCCCTCTCTAATGGAAAGGATTGTGAGATCCTCACCCTCCCAACCTAGAAATAGAGGCTCTAGGTCATAGAGACAACTAGATATTGATATGGTCCTAACACTAGTACCCGTGAACAGAACTCCTTGATACCCCCCAGGGTTGGGGACCCCATGACCATGAGAATTTATATCTACATTCACCTAGAGGAACCCAACAATCAAGTAGGAAAAGTGTGTGAAACATCTGATTAAATAAATTCATATCCAAATGAGAGACATGATTATGTCCCTCTTTACATGGTTTTTCAAGTCAATAGTTTTCATTTGTGGTTTCAATTTGGTCCCTTTCAGAAAAGGGATACAAAGAAATAGGGTTACTACAATTGGTGTCTTGGATGTTGGATTAATAATTAGATCATATAGGGTTAGAGGATAGGAATTACAATGGAGTCTCATAGAAGGTAAAGGATAGGTGAGCCTGGGAGTGCTTTTCACATTTAGGCCTTTGTGGGCTGAAGGTACATCTTTGGATAGACCGCCTGGGCAGAAACACTTTGGAGAGGATTTTCTCAAAGCTCCAAGGGTCTCTACGTGTGTTCCCAAAAATTTCACTTGTGAGTCCCTGGTTAAGGATGGGGACCTCATGTTAGTTTTCTTCAACCATGGGGTTAGGGTTCCTTGCATAGGTGTTATGTATTTTAGACCTTGGGAGGACTTGAGTTTCACAAACCTACCTTAATTCCCTATTCATTAGGTTTTGGAGGGTTAATAAGAAAATTTATTACGGATTAGGAGAAGGACTATAGAGATCAGAGCATTGGGAGTTTTTTATGATTTTTCATCTATACAAATTAAGATACCCAAGGTCATATTTATAGGAAAATATAGGACCTTAGGAAATGGTACTAGCATTCAAAAGACTGATGCATAGGGTCTTTATGCAGGTGGATGTGAAGGACCATCACATAGGCTAATGTACATGTACCCTATGCACCGAAACTTCTTAGGGGTGCTTGTGCAGAGGGCCTTTGCCGAAGGAGTATAAATTTTGGCTGTCTTCACTTCTATTATTTTCGGCTCCACAACGTCATTATGTTTTGAAATATTTATTCCATGTGATAAAAAAGAGTGTCATGAAAGCCCTCCATCATGATTGGATCTTATTGAAAGAATAGTGATTGATCTTAATTTAATGTGAGGAAAAAGGTAGATGGATCGTGGAGTTCATTGACAAGTTAGTTTCTGCAAGTCATCTGCTCAGGTCATGTAAGTGTGATGCACACTTGGCCCACACAGAGGGGCTCATGTGTCAATATATAGTTATGCTTCATCAATGGAAAGTACCCACACCACAACATCCCTAGTATCATCATGATACTATTCTTATCAGACCTTTTACTTTAGATTATTTTCTAAAGAACCATTCGTGCATTCAAGGTATGCATCTACTTGTGTGATACGTCTATGTGGGGAGTGACCTGCACATGTCCTCATGGGCGAGTGTACTATGTGAGATCACTTTCATGGGAACCCTGCAAGAGCACATGCATTTTAGAAATTTTTTCATTTCTGTAATGTTCCCAAAAAATACTTGTTTTTAATGAAAATATTGGTGCTTATTTGTAGGTTCAATGGCCATTCAGAAGAATAGTACTTCAGATGGACAATCTATAAATCACATTGAGGATATAGTAAAATTTTAGGGCCTGGTTACTATGATGTATACAATACCACTCTACTAGATCTTGTGGGACTTCAGAATAATTATCATAACGAGTATCCTAATAGTAATTATGAGACACATTATGTCCATGGTCATCTGAAGGAGGTCCTAAAAACATAGTCAAATAATTACAGTACGCTTTCCTAATTTGAAGAATAGAAGAACCTCACTACTTCCAAAATTTTAGGAATGAGTGCATGGATTAATTTTGGGATATCATCCATAGCATGTCTCATGCATCAAAACTTATGTTATCCTGATTTGAAGCCACACATGCTTGAATTAAAATTTCATTGGTACATGTCCATATTCTATGATTCCAAGAAGGACATTTCAAATCGCTTGAAGGTAGACTAAGAACTCCACCTAGAAGGGGGTGTTAGTCTCAAGTTGATGTGGGTGTACTAGGTTCCTCATACAGTTTATGACTTTTCAACTGTGTTGAAAGAAGTTTGTATCTATGAATATGCCTAGGTGTCCTAGACATACACATATAACAACTATGAATTCATTTCTATGATACTGAACCAATGGATCCAGCAAAATAAATATTTACACATGATGCATAGAGAAGTTGGTATTAGCCTATGGAGTGTATAGAAGATCTTTGGGGCTTAGATCCTTGGGGATATGTATGAAAAAGTTCATTCAACCAAGAGTAATGTGGAATAACACTAAAAGGATACAGATCCTAGCACATGAGTTATTGAAGATAACTTAGGATATTAAGAAGGAAGACCCCCGCAAGAGGTGGGATATCCATCCTGTGTGTGGATGATTTATTTTCTTGTGCTGATGGGAAAGGGACCTATTTGAAAATTTCATATTTAGTGTCTGCAGATGGCTAAGTGGAGCACTCTTGATATATTCTTTCCTACTTTGTAAAAGGGGGAGTACAACTAATTGGGGTAAAAACATGTGTCTAATTTACCTACAAAGAAATGTCTAATTGGATTTTTAGCCATGTAGTTATGTTTCTACCTACTAAGTGTCTGTGAGTCCAATATTGGTGTGAGTCCACAAACATCCGTCATTGAGGTGAAGCTTTAAGATAAGAAACAAAAAGGGTTGGTAATCCCTATCCTAGATAAAATTCATCGATGCTTGTTGTACATTCACATAGGGAATGACCCTTTCATAATTTATGGACCATTATAGGTATTATAGGGATGGTTCATAGCCCATTTTAGATCCCACACAATCTTAAGTGGGGTTGAGATTCACAGAGGCTGGTTTTCTCTATTTTTTGGGATGTTTCCAGTATTCAGACCTGAAACCTCAAGCCTAGTGAAACCTTGACAAGGGTGAAATCAATCAAAAAGTTCAATTTCTTCCCATTTGGAGACCTAACTATTGGGAGGTTTATCGATGATGGGATGGTTTACAATAAGCTAAGATCATACATGATTTCTTTTAGGGATGGTGTGTTGTCCACATGAATCGTTGGGAAGGTTATAGGTGAGAATTATTCTCTATATAGGTTTTCACACTAATTTAAGTGTTTGGAATATATAATCATGTCTCTTACAGTATATTCTTGATAAAAAAGGAAACCAAACACAATCTCGACAGCATAAAATTCTTAGGCTAATGATGCTAACAGAAGCGGTGATCAAACAACCTCATGTGGGTGCATCTAATGGATTAAACTCTTGGTATAACGAGGTCTATATTTCATCTTATCCCAATAGAGTATTATAATACTTTTCCCTCATGTAAATTCTATATCTATTATCATCCACATAAAGAGGCATATAAAAATCCTCCCCCACTGGAAGGTGTTTCATCTCCCCCGTAGAGTGCCTCATCTCATTTAGAAGGTTCTGATGATGAGGTCACAAGTTATTCCAAATGATATCATACAAAGTTTAGTACACCAGTTAGAGTCATGAGGGCTATGAATGTTGAGGTATTCTATAGGTTATCAGACCACCATCATTAGGAGGAGAATCGAGATATATTTTCCTGTCTTTTTTATTTAATGGTGAGAGCCAAAAATCCTATGAAATCAAAGATTACCAAATCAGCTTCATGATAGGGTGATATAGTATTTCAATATATGGAACAAAAAGCAATCCAATTTTAACAGTTCATGCCTTCTGATGACGAAATCGTATTATCAATTCTTCATATTGGGATGTGGATTCTAAAAATAAGAGATCCTCTAACCCCACCCAACCATCACTTTGAGGATGATCCAACAAAGATGTGAATTTAAATCTAGGAACTAGAGATGCTCATTTCCACAAATGATGACTAGATCCCTGCTAGTATACTGGTGGAGTAAATTGCAATACAGGGTGCTTCTGAAGGAATTGAACAATTTTCTTCCACGGAATGGATTGACTATGTTGATCCCAAGGATATATGTTCACATTTTATCTCTTATTTTGTTCTTCCTTTATTTTATTTTTAAGAAATTACTAGTTTTTAGAGAATTTCCTCATGATTTAAATTGATCTTGGGGGAATTCAAATGATATTTCATCACTAAAATAAGGACTGAATGGTACCTCACTCAGAATTGATGAATCATCTCCCAAATTGGGAGTTATATCCTCGGGCCAGTAGGTACTGAAGGATGAGATGGTGGGAGAATTTCCATAGCCTCCTATAATAACTATCTTTAAGGAGGTCGACACTATCCTTCCTCCATTGAAAAATAAAGAACATCATATAATAAAATCATTGGATGAGAACCTCATAAGTTATGGTCAATCCCCACATTATCATTAATCTATTCTTTTTCCATAATTTTTTTAGCCTTATATGTGGTTGCAGAATCACCTTCACTCTCCTATCTAAAGAGGCTTGGAACTTATCCTCCAAAAACTGAGGAGGATTCTCTAGACCAAATGTGGGTTACCACTAGAGAGTCATATCCCTTGATAGAAGAATTTTCAACTATTGAGGATACATTATCAACTCCTATCACTACTAATGTCATTGCTCCTATCATTGTAGAGAGGATGTAGAATTATGGTATTTTCAAACACATGTCCTAAGGAATTATATTTTTGAATGATTATTTTTATTCCTTATGATATTTCATCTTTATCTCATGCACTAGAGGACATTGCGATGACTAATGATGAAATTGTGTCTATCATTGGGGAATCTATTCGGGGTCTAAGGTCATCAGAAGAGGGTGGCATACTCGGTCTTGAGAAAAATATTTCTTTGATCCCCATAGGTGAGACTAACATGGGTATTTGGACATTAATACATTCCATGAGAAATCAGGACATTATAGTTGAAAAAATCTTAGAATATGTTGAACTTCGCTACATCTTAGAAGAGTTTTAGGAATTTAGTAAGGAATTTAATGGACGTGAGTGTTTATTTTTTTCAAAAAATTTATTATTCATGATGTTATGATTATGAATTTTTGAATTTCACATCTCCATCTACAGAGAATCTTACAGTGGTGGGAAATGAGAAAGGTGTTTAAGTATATCATTCTCCCAATGTCTAGGGGACCAGATCAGACAGATCTTGAGAGGGGGAGTCTTCATGATCCTCCCTGGGTGTTCTCTAGATAGATCCAAAATAGTTCCACTCATCAATAGGTCCAACCTTGAACTACTAATTTTAGTGATGTTGTAGAGGAATCCACCTAGTCCCCTAACTAGTGACTGGGTGAGAGTCACCAAATACTTTTATAATCCCCTTCCCCTTCTTTTTATTATCCTTTTTGAGGTTTACAATAAGTATTATCTATGTCCAGTTCCATTAACTTCTTCACAATGGACTTATGGAGGAGCCTATGTGCCAATGCAGCTGATACCAAAAGGAAAGGCCACTATTGTCCCAATGGGAGAGGGGAGAGGTTCCTCATTGAGTGATCTAATACTTGAATATATTTATCCCCCTGATTGTGGCTCTATATCAGCTTTATAGATATAGAATTACCTCCAAATCACATGTCATGTCGCTTGGAAGGATACCTATAAAAAATCTCTTGTATGAATTTTGAATACGTTATTTCATGATTTTGTTGACTTTTATTCTTCTTTGGTATGGTAGGATATAGAGTATTTGATTACCTCATAATTATTGCTACCATGAAGGTAATAATTCTCAAATGAGATCAAGAACATGTTCTTAAAAATGACCGGATAGAGGTGAATATGCTTGTCAAAACTGATGAACTTTGATATTAATTATCCATGAAGGTGGCCAACTAGGATAAGAAGATGGAAGAATTTAAACAACGAATCAGTGAGAATACCATTTCAATATCATGCATTAAGAAAGAACTGGATGCTACTTAGGGAAATCTCGTACAACTTCAACATTACCTAAAATGATCACAAACTAAAGGGTCAAATGTTATTATGACTACAACAGAGGAAATTCATCTGGATGAGGAGACTGAAGTTGTTTAGTTGGCTAGGTTTTGATAGGATGATGATTGGTCTTAGGAGGTTGTTGAACAAATTAAGAGTTAGGTTGATGTTATTTCATAAATTTTGATGGATAGAATCCATATTTCGGATGAAAATCTAATTTTTTCCCTCATAAATGAAATGAATTTTGATTATAATCAATTTTTTCTTTATCCCTATTTTCCTACTGTGATCATAACATAACATTGAAACTAATTTTCATAGAAACACATTTTTCATCAGCCAGTCATAACCACATTGATATGGATTTGGAGACACTTTAATTTTTTTCATAATCCAGGAGCCTAAAAAGTGTATTTTGACAACATATATGGTTATATGGATAAAAAACATTGTGTATTTCGTGTCATCAACCTTATTTTTTAAGAAGTAAAATATAGATAATTATTAGGAGAGAATTAAATTTTTATTATGCCTCCAATTGGGTTTTCAGCCTAAAAAGTTTTGTGATTATTTCCTTTCAATTTACAATTTTTTCTTAAACCACATGAAGTGAGGGTCTAGTGAGATCATACTCAACATTTATCTAGATTTCATTTTGAACATTTTCAATCTAGTTAGTATTGCTTCTATTTTTATGGGTAGTTTAAATTCATGCATGTCAACCTAGTTAGATTGGTGTTTTAGTTCAATCAATTTTTACCATGAGTTCTGGGATGATGGTCCAAACAAGTATTGTTGGACAAGAATGTTCTGACAGTCTTCATGTTCTGATGAGGGATTTTGAGCCATGGTTTTTTGGTTCCTGAATCTATAACTTTTAATTCGGGAGTCGAGTATTTCTCTCCTGAGGATGAAGTTACCACTAGTTGAAAAACCTATTCGTGAGTTAATTTATGTAAATCCAACTGGGGAATGTCACTTTATAGTCAAATAGTGGCATCCTTCAACTGAGAGGCCCGTTTTATGCGTGACTTATAAAAATCCAATTGGGGAATGTTACAATATAGTTTGAAAAAAGAGTTCTCAGGAATTCTGACATTCTATTGATAATGACCGAAGGAATTTTATGAAGATTAAGATTTCTCAGGACCACAATGTGTGGGTTTGTCAAGGGAATATGTATAAGAATGAATAGATCATTTGAATTGTAAATTTATCTAAATGAGAAACTACTCCTACATTAATTTCGATTGTGCGAAGGAGGATGCATTAGTTAAATTACTAATATTAGGGGAAAATTCCCTTTATAACAGGGGTTAATTCATCCTATAGTATAATGAAAGGTTTCTAGTACATTGACCATGTAGTTTATTTTATTATGGAAAGGGAATTATTGTATAGTATAAAATCATATTACCAAGACATTATGCTATGTAGGATAATTTCATAAAACAAGGACAGCAGGGGGCTATAATTTAAATCCCTTATCATTGATTGAAAGGATAACGATTCTCCCCTTTCATGGTAATTTGTTGGGGAATACACCATCACATTCAGGTATGAGGAGGGTAATTTTTTAATCTGTACTATGGGTATGTCCAGATCTGAAGAGTGGTGTGGGGAAGAGGGATTGTGAAAATATAGGAGGTCTATCCTTAGGAAAAAGATAACATTGGTTGAGAAATCTGTTTTTTTGGGATAATTTATTTAAATATAATTGGGGAGTGTTACAAAATTTTCAAATAGCAGAATCAATTTTATAAAAGAACCCATTTTTGGGTGACCTTATACACAGCCAACTAGGGAATGTTACAACAAAGTCAATCAAAAGAGTCATTATAAATTCTGATATTCTATTTCTGAAGGCCTATGTATGTTTATGTAAGTAGAAATTTCCTTGGGAACATAGTCTACTTTGGGGATGGATAATACCTTAATATGGGAGAAGCATCTTAAGTAAAAATTATATAAGAATTGGAAGAAAATGTTTCCAATATAGGTATTACCCAATTGCAAGAAATATGATTCATGTAGTTTTAGGTCATATGATTAGGATCATATCTCTATTGAAATGATAGGTGATATGTGACCTATCAGACCAAGATAATCCCAAAATACATAGGACACGAGGGAGGAAATTCTAAACCATGATCTTGGGGATTATCATACAGGGAGAAAGGATATGGGAAACATATTTAAGTGGGTAACCATAAACTGATTCCAATCATAGGTTCCAACATATTATCATCAGAGCTTCTGAATATAAAATAGGTTTGTTCTGAGGGAGAATTTACCGTTGTATAAAAAACTTTTGTGTGGGAAAATATATGAAAATCCAAATGTGTAATGTTACATCATAGTAAAATAGAGGCATCCTATGGCTGAGAATACAATTTTTGGGTGACTTTTTGTATAGACAATTAGGGCGTGTTAGAACATTGTAAAGAAAAGGAATCATATGGTATCATATATTCTATTGATGGAAGATGGATAACTATTATGAATATCAGAGAGTGCCGAAGAGTATATTTATGACACGGGTAAGGGATATCGTTGAGCATAAAGTATGTGTTTGGACCGATATTGGCCACGAATTATAGAATCCTTTTCATAGAAATTACTCATATGTAGATTGGGAAATCTTTATTTCCTCAGTGGACCCCCCAATGAGGGGACACGAATTAATTGCTCTTGCATAGAATTTGTTTTTACATGGGATAGGGGGTACATAATTTTACCCCATGACTGGGACTAGGAAATTAGGCATATATGTCACTACATATCTCACTAGGGTGAGAATAAATCCATATGTAGTTCATGAGAAAATAATGTAATTTATTATCATGAGACATAGAGATATGGTGTTCCTTCTAAGGTATTTCATCCTAGAATGTGATAGCTCCAATGTGAATTCATATCCATTACACATATAGGGAACTGTTTTACCAAAACTCCTAACCCCATGTGAGTTGTGCTCGGTGTGATAAATAAGAAGTGGAAAAGAATTCTTCCACCACATAAATTTAATACAAGGGATGGATAAGGGAATTTATATTTTGTTTTTGATGGAACAAGATGTGAGATCTGAGAATTTCTATGTATCTCATAAAAATTATAATCAATATATATATTGTTTTAAAAAATTTCATAAGGTTTATTTTCATGCAACGAGGAAATTAGACATGTAGTTTAACATCTTTTGGTACAGACACATTTCACCTGAGATGGAAAAGAATTATTGTAGTTTTACCTGGGGATAAGACTAGTGCATCACTATTTATCTTCCTAGAGCATGAATCAAGAAACACATAGTTCTTAATAATAGTTCCCCAAATCAACCAGGATGGAAAGGGGAAAATGGGAATTGATATTTTCGTAAATGATGGAGATGCCCAATACATAGAGTCTAGGAAATACTACATATCTCATTGGAATGATAATTAAGACCTACTTAGTTCTAGAAAGGTTCTTTATAATGGTTTTATTCATACATAGGGAAAACTGGGATTTGTTTAGTTGTGGTCAGACTCAAGATTAGATATCTGATCATCACAACGTATCTCGTTAGAATGAGAATCAAAACACACGTAGTTCATGGAAAGTCCCATGTGTGGATCTCATTTATACAAAGGGAAAATGGAAATTTTTTTAGTGGTGGATGGAATTAGGATTAGAGATCTGATTGTCACAATGTATCTCGTTAGAATGGGAATCAAGCCATACATAGTTCTTGAAATAATCTTTATATAGGTATGAATCATACAAAGGGAGTGGGGTGTCTCAATGACCTCGAATAGGAGTCCTGAGCACCACTAAATATCTTTTAGAAATAAGAATTAATCCACATGTTGTTCTTGAAGGAAGGTGGGTTATGGGTAGCAGAACAAAATATCTTGATCTTCTTGAACATAGAATGAAATGTTGTGAGATTTTACATAATGAAACAAGGATGTGAACCATGTAGTTTAACATCTTATGGTTGGGATGTCATAATGTTTGTGATTATACCTATAAATGGGCCTTGAGTTCCACTTTGGAGTGGCAAAGAAATGAGTGGGGCTTGTGCATGTTATATTTCCATCCTTCCTCATGTCTATCCATGAAGGAATCTCAACCCATTAAGGGGTTAGAGGGATGTAATTGGAAATTAAAAATGTGATGGAGGCCCATATTTAAGCTAACATGAGTATTATCCCATGTCATGGTGCTTTAGGGGTTTCTTGACATCGAAAAAGGGAGAGGTTAACCATGCAGTATAATGTCATGTGGTAAGAAAAAATGGTGTCTTGTAGTTTTTGTTCATACGACTATACAAGTTTTCATGCGGTTTGTCGTCACAAGACAAGAATGATGATTCCACATAGTTATGGTCATTCAACAAAGATCAAATTTACATTCTAACATCTTGCATTTAGGATGAAATTAATGTGATTACACAAAATATTTATTTAGGAATCTTATATTGGTTTGGGTCACAAGGATCTCTCCATCCATTGAGATCAAGAAATAAGATCTGTTAGAGTGTACCTTGTGTATGGAGTATGGTAAATTCCACTTTTGATCAATCCTTAGAGGATTATATTCGAATATCATGGGAGTCCTAAGGATCAATAACAGTTCTACTTGGGAGAATTAATAGAGGATGAACTTTTTGTTAAAGGCCCATGATATCTGATTTTGATAGACTTCCAAGTGATGAAAGGTGTGAAATACTTTATCATCAAGCTGCTCCAATTCATTTAGTTGTTTCTAGGATATCTTATATGTGGACAGATGATCTTAGATGGAGACATGGAATATTGGAAGTTAGATCTTAATGGGAAGGAATACTTCTGTTTTGTATGCGAGTGAGTATGGGGTCACATGTGTGGAAGTATGGGTTGTAGTCTTGTAATACCATAAGGCTTGCACGATATTGTTTAACAAAGGATTTTTCACTGTATATACAATATCTTGTAGGATTTTTGACATGGTCTTGTTTAATACCTCTATCTGTCTATTTTTTTCTATATGGAAGTACGAAGAGTTTTTGGTTTTGATGTTATATTCCTGATACAAATTTTCCACATCACCAGAGAATAAATTTGTTCCTTTATCAATCAGTATTTTTTGTGGGATACTAAATTTGGTAATAATGTTGTCTTTCATGAAACTGAAAATTCTTTTGGACCCAAATTCTTTTATTTGTATTTCCTCGTCCCATTTGGAGAATAAATTAGTAGTAGTTAGTATGTATTTAAACTGCATAGTCATAGTAACAGGGTTTGTCCCCACAACATCCATTACCCAAAATAAAAATGGATAGAAGTATTTGGTTGTGTGTATCAACTCAGGGTGTTGATGGATGTAGTTGGACTACACTTGAAAGGAATGACATATCATGGTGAATTCTATGTAATCATGTGTCATAGTGGGATAGTAGTACACAAGCATTAGGATTTGATGGGAATGATTGATCCCTAACTAATGGGCACTGTAAGATCTGGTGTGTACTTAATTTATGATACCAACAGATTCTTCTCCATTGATACATATGAGAAGAACTCCATTAAAGCCTCGTTTGTAAAGGACTTTCTGGTGATTTGGGCAATTATACAAAGGGGGTGAGTTTCTTGCAAACAGATCTTCTCATTCCCAAGTCTGTCTAATAATTGCATTCCATTTTTGTGGTAGTACATGACTAGATCCATCCACCCAATGGTAGAACCATATGGTCTTGGTAAATAACGTACTTTATTTATCTCTTCCTTTCTAATTTGAATGAAAGTTGAGACCATTTAGTTATGGGAAATTATTATGACTATTTCATCTCAGGTTGGATCTGATGGAGTTGTTGCTATATTTTTCAAGGTTTCTGCCTGGGGTTTTTATGATTGTGGGACGTGATTAAATGTTGGTTCTAAGGGGAACTCCACTATTAACCCTAAAACATATTCAGGAAGGGGAATTATCCCATCTTTTCTAATAGCATAATCCCTATTGATATGTTTGATTACCAAATCTGAATCTTCTTTTACCTCTAAATAGTTCACTAGTATTTAGAGTTCTAGTTCAAGTACTGCAATTATCGATTGACATTCAACCTCATCAATATTTTACCCTTATGATAACTTGATAGAGTAATGAATGACTTTTTTTCTAGAGAGATAAGCATGATTCATATCCCGAATCTATTGAGCTTAGGGTCTTCCAATATACTTCCTATTGGTATCCTTTAAAAACATTAAAAATACATTTCCCATGTTTGGGGTATTCCTAAATGGATAATGACTCCTCATCTGACAACTGAGTACTTAACGATGTTGTTTCTACAAATGGGTGTTTCGTGATAAAATCTTCCAAGGGCTGGACTTTCACAGATTTCAAGGCATGAATTGTATATGAAAATATTTTAGTATAAATGCCTACCTTTCCAGATTTCCTTTAAACATAGGATGGATGAGGATTTATTTGAGTGGGTTACTACGAGATTCCAAATGGACCTTGTGGTGTTGTAGGTAGTGCCTCTATTTTTGAACTATGAATATTATTTATAGGAAACTTTTCATGATATCTGAATAATAATTTTCAGCATTGAGAAAGGTTCAAATGAGATAATAAAGGAATTTTTCATTCCTTACATTATAATTTTATACAAGGAAGGTTCCAAATGATCAATCTTAGGACATCACATATAGAATGGGTGGATTTTCCTCCAAAGGTGTTATTAATACTAGTGCGCTCATGAGGTATTTCTTGAGGTTTTTAAATGTTTCCTAACAATCACTGGTCCATAGATACATGGTCCCATTTTTCATCAATTTAGTGAACGGAAACACTTTCTTAAAATATTATCAATAAAGTTCTTGATGTCATCCAAGTTTCCATGAATTTGTCACACCCCGATATTTTATGAGATATATTCTTTTTAATTTCTTTAATGTCTTTTATTGTACGCTACACCAAGATTAGTTTGTGCTATACGAAACACTGTATTAGCTTACAGTTTACACAGACACTATTATATGCTTGAGTTGCACGCCAGAGCAACCTTCCTCGATAGAGTGTGTCGTACGCAATACTAAGTTTCACTAAATGAGATATTATTATAATATTATAATGAACTAGACGTTATGAATAGTAATACCCACTTTTTGAAATTTTATATATTTTATCTTTCAAAATGGACTTTATTTTTGAATCAGAATATCTAAATTATCCTAGGCTGAATTTTTGGTATTTTTCTGAAAACATTCAATTTTTGATGAATATTGAAAATACTGGGTTACTATTTAAAAACCGACTTTTTATTTAAATAATCATTAATTTTATTTAAATTAATTTTAGGTCAAAATTGGTACATAATACCTATATAATTTCAATGTAATTCATTGGAGTCATTTTATAATAATTTTAGATATATAAAAATTTTATTGAACTTTTCACCGTCTTTTACACACCTCCTAGGAGCATTTGCAATTGTACATAAAACATAATTTTACCACTTCTGTGAGTTGAATTTCGAAAATCTAAGAGACACGGTTAATATCAAGGAGTAAAATGTGGTTTAATAAGATAAAAATAATTTTTAGTGAATGGTAACTTTTTACTTTTATTTACCACGGTTAAAACAAAATAGGGTAATTAAGGGTGCAAATGATATTATTATCACCCTAACACATGTCTTAATTATATTGGATAAGTTTAATTTGACCAAAAATAATATTAGGAATAAAATATGACCCTTTAGGTCCACTTGGATTAGATTAGGACCTATATTATTATTTAATTGAAAGAAGCGTTAAAAGAGTTAAAATCAAATTTTAATAACTAAAACATTTTTAATATATGGTTATAAATAAGATAAATTCGACTATAAATAATAATTAGAAATATGAAAATATTTCCTACATAATGGTATTTTATTTATCATTTTTGGACATAAATAATATAATTTATTTAAGACACAATGATGATGTTGTAATTACCTTATTAATGAAATATTAACATAAATGATGTTATAAATACACAAATAAATGTAATTTGAGACTTTTTATAAATTAAACTAATTATTTAGGTTAATATGACATTTTATTATTGATTCAATTAACTTTGTTCGAACTAATAATGCTGTTATGATTTTCTCAAAAATCTATTACCAAATAGTGTCAAAATTGATATAAAATAGTTTTTAAAATAAATATTATATTATTAATTGTTATTATATTCCTAAATATATAATTATAGGACAAATTACTTATATAAGGTTATATATATTAATAATTAACCACTTTTGGTTCGTTTGTCTTGTTATAGTAAGTTTATTAACCATATAGTGTAAGAAAACAAGAAGACAAGGTAAAAGTTAAATTATTTAACTTAGAGTTAAATCTAAATAATAAGGTTAAAATAGTAATCCAAAATTTTCTAAAACCTATTGGTTGAGAGGATTCATAACCATCCCCATATTATCTTATAAATAAATCAATTTTGAGCTTTATAAACCGAATATGACTTTATTATATAATAATATTTTATGTTTTTTCTAAGGTGCCCCTCTCCTCCCTTATAAAAGGGAACCTCCTCCCTCTTCTCCTTCCACAATTTTGATCTTCCAAGCTCGACCAAACCCTAAATATTTCCCTTATCAGCTTCCCAAGAAACAATATAGAGGTTCTGGTCTCCTCAAAAGAACAACTCTAGTGCCTTAAGAGGAATCATAATGAAGGTGCGTCGAAGAAGATGTAATCTCTTCTACAGATTCTTTCAAGTTTCTTTCATCTTTAACTTCTTCTTATTTAGTTGATTCATTATAAAGTAATAACATAAGTATCAATAATATACTGATATGTTATTATAAATATTAAAGAACCACATTTCATCTTCTATCCATCCTATGGAAAACAAAATCACCGTGCATGCGTACGTACGGAATACCGTCTCCATGCCGTAGTGTAATCTGTTTTTCCACCACCACCTTACTTGGATGGGTATAATAGTGTAAAGAATAACTATATATAGTTATTATAACATCATACTGATTCTGAGATATTATATCATCCACTACAATTCAATTCAATATTTATGGGAACGATATCATCGTTTGTGCGTCCGTACGGATTACCATCTCCACGAGGCGATGAGAGTCATTCTCTATGTTAAACATTCAAGAATGATTATAACATATATATAATGAATAATAATGAAATATATTACATGATAAAGATAGTGTATTTATATATATATATATATATATTACATCTACTTACTTTCATTCAAGTCAACAAGGAAAGGAAAACATCGTTTATGCGTACGTACGACCTACCGTCTCCAGGAATAGTGTATTTCATTTCATATATCTATCTATTATATATATATATACTGAATATATGTGATATATAAATCATGATTTTTATTCTTGAAGTAAGTAAATCATAATATAAGTAATAATAATATCAAGAACAACAAGTCCAAACACGTACGATAAATAAAATGATTTTACCCAAAACGCTGCTTTAACATGGAATTTACAAAAGAACGGGTAATATAAAGTAATAAGTGAACCATATATGATATCATAACAATGAATATGATTCTGTAATAAGTAAATGACATTATTTAAATCATTATACAAGAGTTTCGGATATGCACGAAGAATATCGGACCTATGGTAAGGCATAACTTTTCCAATCTTGTTTTTATCCGTGATTGTTTATTTGTAAGTATTTAATGGGGTTATATTTATCATCCATGTCCCTGTTTTCAAAAAATTTATTCATGTATATTTAAAGTCCTTTTTACCCATTATTGACTTTTCCAACATGTTTTTGTAAGGAATCTTTCTTTTTTTACCATACGAGGTATGTTTTGACTTTCCCGACAAAAGTACGAGAAGAATGTTCTTTAACTTATACGGCATGAACGAATTTTTATGGTTTGATATCGCCTTTTATTCATGAAGATTACTCTATAGGATTTCATTATTATTTTCAATAAAATAATTTTCTTTTAGAATTTCATGGCATTTTGTAAAAGGAAAATTATTTTGAAGAAGAAAGGATATTTTCCTCAAGAATGGAGTTCAAGTGTTTTATCAAAACTATTTTCCATCTAAGATAACATTATTTAGTATGTGTATGTTTCATGTATAATGTCTCTATGATTTACATTATTTCACTTTTCTTATGATGAAATGATATTCATTTGTTTTATATGGATTATGTTATGATGGGATGATGTTCATGAAACCCATTTTTATTCATTGGGATATGATGAATGATTTATGTTTATGTTGTGGCACAAGTAAGAATGATTTCATTATTATATGGGTGGGACCTATATCTCCCTACAATGAAGTGGGTAAAGATTTATATCTCATGAGATAGACATGTCTGGAACAGTAAGTTAATCTTGTTCAATGATACAGGACTAGAATGAGGAGTGAACTCGATTCAGAAAGAGACTTTGTCTACTAAGATGGTCTTGGCAGTAATGCCTTGGCTACTATGGAAATAATATCATGTGCTTAATGGTTTTCCACAATTACAGGTTTTATTCCAATTCTATATTATCACGAATGATGTTCCTTTATGATACATGCCTTACGTACTTTCATGATTTCTGTCTTTGCTCAAGATTTTGATGTTTAGATTTTATGTTCATTTTTTTGCATTCAAATGTTTATGGATTGTGTTATGTTATCTATGTTTACCCTTTCTGAGAATTTGAGATCACCCATTTAATGTTTTCTTTTCCCCAAGATAAAATTAAATTTTTTAGGTAAGAAAACAAAAGGAGAAGATCATTATGGGAGATGTTGAAGATCTTTCACTATGATTAGATGATTGTGTTCCGAGTTTCCAAAGACAATAAACTATTATGATCCTTGAGTGTTGGTTTTTGTTATGTATTAAGTATTCCACAAAATTAATTTAATGTCTATGTATGTAAATATTTGGGTCTCTACAGTTGGTATCAGAGGAAAAGATTAGTTAACCTTTGGAAACTAGGATGCTCAAACTTTAGTGAGATCCCAAGAGATACTTCTAAGGTATGTCTAGGGATGTCCCTAAGGTTAAGTATAAGTATTGGTTATAGTCCTAGAATTACATTAACAATATTTAAATTAAACCTAAGATGTTACATATTGAAGGTACTACCCCTTTATTATGTTGTTTTCCTAGAATGGTTTTTTCCTCTGACACTATTTTTTTTGGGTTTTAGAAAATGGCTGGAAATAGGAAGATTCATGATAATGGAGGATATGATGGGAAATGGAATGATATTATTCATTAAAAACCAAACTAAATTGGATCTGGAAGTCCACATATCATTGTTATACCGAATCAGAAATCTCATAATATTATCATTAATCTCAACTTTGGTATGTTTCCGAACTCAGATAATAAGAGAAAGAAGAAGTTTCATGATGATTATAGAGGAAAGAAATTTCAATTTCCCTCATGTAAATCATGTTGTAAGAGGCATGAGGGAGAATGTTTCAAAGGAACTGGAAGATGCTTTAGGTGTGGAAAAGAAGAACACAAAGCCATTAATTGTAATGGAAAAGGTTTATTTAACATTATGGACAAGGATTATGGTATTTCTAAGACATCAACAACGGTTAAATGTTTTAAATGTGGAATGTACGGGCATTATGCAAACCAATGCTCTAAGGGAAAATTTCATGATGAGAATTAGCATGGTCATATGGGTAGTATTTATGTTGATGATGATGAAGAGACTACAAATGATATATGAGATGAAAGCAATTATGAAGCTTAGTCAATGGTTTAAGAAGGTAGTGTAATGATTGTATGTTCGTCAAGAATAATGTATGGTAGTATGGAATAAAGAAATATCTAAGGATTGTTACACTGTTGTCTTTCCTTGAGTTTTTGAAAGTATATGATGAATGGTACAAGTAACCATGAAAGGTTATTCAAATATTTTTGGAAGGTAGATGATATGTGCATAATGAAAGGATAAGGAGATAATGAGATGTTTGATAGTATTAATGAGCTCATAAAGACAATGTGATATCATGGTTTGAGTATACAGATTTTTGGGATTTTTGTACGTGGAAAGAGTTAACTTTGGACAAAATTCTTGTTTTCACTAAGGTTCAATGGGTATTTATTTTTCAAGAGAATGCATGATTAAGGAATTCAAATGTTTGGAATATGACCATCAAGATATATAAATCTTATGATACACGGGAGATAAATAATTGTGCTCAATGCTTGGTAGATGACCTTTCTAGTAATTGTTTTATTTTTACTATGAGATTGGACAGAAGTATTTTGGATAAACCTAAAAGTTGGAATATATTAAGTTCAACATCAGATATTATTATTTAAGGCTACAACTTTTTGTTATGTTATAATAGTATAGTTTTAAAAAAGGACAACCCATAGGACAGGTGAAAACCCATTGCGTCAGACAAGGATGCGGTAATCGAACCCACAACCAAAGTGCGCAGGCCTTTATCACCTACCACTGGCCTACATGAAGTCCCTGGTTAGTAGAAACAAGTTTTATTTTATTAAGCGGTATGATAGATGAATTATAAGTCCATTTTAGGAACCATATATGATTAATCTCACCATAGATGGACTTATGTATATAAATTTTTCTTACCTTATGTTTGAGACAGATGGAATGACATTTCATTCTATCGCATGATCTACTAACACTTCACCGAAGACAAATTCAACTTCATTTCTTTAAGAGATGACGTGGAAATTGTTCAAGGCACAAACAACAGTAAGATTGTACCAAAATCAGGTAAGTATTTATTTTAATTTAATAATTCATCAAAATATGGGAAATTGTAACACCCCAAGCTTCCACGGTACATTTCCCTATGAATAATTCTATAGCTTGCATTGCACTCGACTTCAAGATTCTAACACACCACAACCAATCAAACTAGCCGTTATGAATAGTAATACCCACTTTTTTGAAATTTTATACATTTTATCGTTCAAAATGCACTTCATTTTTGGATTTGAAATATCGAAATTAGCTTAGAGTTAATTTTTGGTACTTTTCTAATAACATTTATATTTTGATGAATAGTGAAAATTACTAAATTTTAATTAAAAACAACTTTTTAATTGAAATAATTAATAGTGATAAATTATGTATTTTAGTGGTTTTAAAGTATATTTGGAATATATTTTTACCATTTAATACAATTCTTGTCATTGGACGTAATTCCACATTTAAATCAGACATAAACAAGTGTCAATCTTTTGATAGTTATTATTTCTTAAAAACACATTTTTTGTTTTCAAAGCGGGAATTAATTTTAAATTAATTTCTGCCACTTCTGTGTTTTGAATTTTTAAAAAATGGATTCAATATTTGGAATCAAGATGTCCAAATTGTGTAAATAGTTAACTTTTATTTTTAGACATTTTGAATAATTACTTCGGTAAATATTTTATTTATCATGGTTAAAGGGTAAATCCGGTAAATAAGCGTAAAAAAATAATAATAATAAATTACCCTAAAAAGTTTTCTAAACTTATTGGTTGATACATGTCTGACCCTGGGCATATTTGGGTCGATTTTGGCAACCCATGGATCCACTTGTAAGTGATAATGACACTTTATATTAATTAAGTTAAAGTAAATACAAAAATGACATAAGCATATATCTTTTAGGAAAACAATTTTTATATAGGGTTATATATGTTATATTTTCTATTATAAATATTAATTAAAAATATAAAAAGATTTCCTACATAATGGTATTTTATTTTTAATTTTTATACCTATAATAATTAAATTTATTTATGAAACAATAATGATGCAGTATTTTCCTTAATAAAAAAAGAATCTAGTTATTGGTATTATAAAAGTTAAAATAAATATAATTTGAAAGTTTTGGTGACATCCACGAATTTTATTGGATAATATTACATTTTAGGATTGCTTAAATGAATTTTGTTCGAATTAATAAAGTTGTTAAGACTTTTGAAAAAATCAATTATGACTTGTGTCAAAATTGACAGAAATGAGTTTTTAAAACAAGTATTATATTATTAATTGATATTCTATTCCTAAAAATCTATGGTTCGGGGAAAGGACTTATCGTCTCCATGTCGTGGTGTAATTGTTATTCAAAACATTATTATTTGGATGGGTATAATAATGATGTGTAATCCATATAAATAATAAATATAACATGATAATGATTCTGTATATATGATATACCATCCAATTATATATTATTTTAATATCAAAAGAATGATACTGTCGCTCGTGCGTATATACGGATTACCGTCTCCACGAACGCGATGAAATTCATTCCCCATCATATCCATTCAAGACTAAATTTAATTTGATGATTAAAAATAATGATTAGAGATATGATATTATTCTGGATATGAATAATAAACATCCCATCCATAACAAATATGGATCACATAACAAATAATATAAAGGAAAACAAATTTATTAACACCCGAAACGATGATAATACTAAGATATTATTAACTAATCAATGTTAAAAGATCATATATGATATCATATTAATGTATATGATTCTTGTATAATTCAATAAATAAAATTCACCATTATAAAGGAGGTTAACCTACCCTCTACCAAGGAAGAAGTAAAATGTAAGGGGTTTCTTATCTCACTTTTAATTCCGTGAGATTTCCAATGTTCACCACTTATTTATTGCATGTGGTGTCTGTAATGACCATGTTTGTATTCATTGTGTAATATACTTTAATTCATTCATATTTACATCATCATTATATGATCCTTATTTCATGGTAGTATGTTGCGTAAGTTACCAATTCAATAAGGGAATTGGAAATTTCAATTTCTACTCATTCGGCTTTACGGATACTTCATTGATTATTTTACTCCAACATTATGTGTGAGATCACTATTCATTTGATTATGTAATAAATTCCACTCCCCTTTCTGTGGATATACTTTTTATACACATAATCACTCGACTGATGAATTCTCATGTCATCTGTATGAGCTTTATAAGAGTAATTTTTACTCAATCTCGATTTGTTGAGTTGAACATCCAATTCATTGGTGTAGTTTTTACAAGAATATGTGTGAATTTCCTTTGATTTTATTACACTGAATATTCAATCATATTGAGTGTATTTATATTTTTCACACATAATTATGTCATTGGTTTATCCTTAAACTAAGTATACAGCCTTTATGATATATTTCATCTCAATTTACATTCCATTGAGACTCCTTTGTTTTTATACACCAAATCACTTTTATATGTTGTATATAATATACTTTGACATATTATATCATGAATCCCTTTATTCTCATGATATTAAAAAAAATTATTACTTCAATTATTTGTATTCAAGTGTCTGTATTTTGGTTAGGATCTCTAACTAAAATATCATTTTAAAATGTTTTAATGATTTATTATTCTAAATCTTTCTAATTAATGTCCATGTTTTAAAAATGGTTTTTAGGATTTATTTATATGGACATTGAAGTATTCAAATCAAAATACCTTTTAAAAGTTTCAAAGTGGTATGGGAAACTTTGATTCAAAAATCTATTTTTAAATGGCTTCTTGAAAAATAGTGCGACTTTTAAATATTTTCAAGAAAAAGGTGGATATTTCTCTCAAATAGTTTTGATGATTATTTTCTTCTATGTCAGTATCCTTTATTATTATCGATTGAGGATAATATGTTACAATACAATCTTCTTTATTGTACTGAATGAGTTATGTTTGACTGTGGATATGCTATTTTTATACCATTCATGGTTTTTGGATAAAGTATTGACATTTCGTATGCTAGTTTTAATACGAATGAATATGTTATGTTTCAAACTATTCATATGAGGAATGAATTGGACTTAATAAGTGATGGGTGGAGCCTGCTATAGCTCCTCGATACATCGGTAGGTCTCATGAGAGAAACTAGTGTCTTGGAACAAGGCCTTAACAAAATCTTATTTGTAGTCTTGGCACGAGGCCTTGACTATGTGGTTATGATATTCTGGCATTATACATTCCATCATTATGAAAGTGGTTATTGTTATTGCATGTGATTATTCATCTAGTGAAATATCCATGTGAATATGTAAATGGAATTATTTCATTTTTTGACATATTATGCTGAAGTTCAAGTTTAAAAGGCTTTTGTTTTAGTTATACATTGCCTTAAATGTTTATTCTTATTTATGAATGTTTCTGCTATATTTTTACCCTTACTGGGAATTTGAGCTCACCCCTTTCTATGTTTTATTTTTCCCCGGATTTGAAGAAGTTAGTTATGAGTTACTTGCAGGCATAATCAAGGAATCTTGGATGTTTACAATGGAAGAATTTAGTGTCATTATTTTCTTCAAGTTGTAATGTTTACCTTATGAATGTATCTAGTATTTCCAAGGCTACTAAACTGATTGGTCTTTTGGGACATGATTTCATTTTATCATGCCAATGTTATGTAATAATGTACCGACTTTGGGTAACTCGGGTCAGGGAATTACAGAAATGATCTTGAAAAACAAAAGAGTTGTCCCAGTGCCCTCATATCTGATGAATCAGTTGGTACCTTAGATCATCACAAATTTATCGCTTTATGATTGTTGGATTTTTCATAGCCATGTTCTCTACCACTCTTCATCTAAACAAGATGGTTAGATTTCTCTTCCATATCCATATTTTCACTTATGTTGTTCTATGTGGAAACCCAGTACAAAGATACTTTGGGTGACCGTTATGATTCTAACTTTCCTTTTTAAAATGATGTTTTAGTATTCCTTTTTTAGATTTGGGTTTCAATGAAAGAAACTTTCAAGTAGTAAACCATTTATAACCCCAACGAATTTTGAGTGTGAAATTCATTTTAAGGGGGTAGAATGTAACACCCTGAGATTTTATGAGATGTATTCTTTTTAATTTCTTTATTGTCTTCTATTGTACAATACACCAAGATTAGATTGCACTATATGCAACACCATATTATCATACAGTATATGAAAACACTATTCTAGGGTTGTGTTACACGCCAGAGTAACCTTCCTCGATAGCGTGTGTCGTACGCAATACCAAGTTTCACTAAACGAGATATTATTATAAAATTATTAAGAACTAGCCGTTATGAATAGTAATACCCACTTTTTGAAATTTTATATATTTTATCTTTCAAAATAGACTTTATTTTTGAATTTGGAATATCGAAACTAGCCTAGAGTGAATTTTTGGTATTTTTCTTAAAACTTTCAATTTTTGATGAATAGTGAAAACACAGGGTTACTATTTAAAAACCGACTTTTAATTTAAATAATCATTTATTTTATTTATATTTATTTTAGGTCAAAATTGATACATAATACCTATATAAGTTCAATTTAATTCATTGGTGTCATTTTATAACAATTTTAGATATATAAAAATTTTATTGAACTTTTCACCATCTTTTACCCACCTCCTAGGAGCATTTGAAATTGCACATAAAACATAATTTTACCGCTTCTGTGAGTTGAATTTTAAAATTCTAAGAGATATTGTTAATATCAAGGAGTAAAATGTGGATCAATAAGATAAAAATAATTTTTGACAAATAGTATCTTTTTACTTTTATTTACCACGGTTAAAAGTAAATAGGGTAATTAATGGTAAAAATGATATTATTATCACCCTAACACATGTCCTAATTCTATTTGGATAAGTGTAATTCGACCAAAAATATTCTTAGGAATAAAATATGACCCTTTGGGTCCACTTTGATTAGATTAGGACATATATTATTATTTAATTCAAAGAAGAGTTCAAAGAGTTAAAATCAAATTTTAATAACTAAAACCTTTTTAATATAGAATTATACATAAGATAGATTCATATATAAATATTAATTAGAAAGATAAAAATATTTCCTACATAATGGTATTTTATTTAAAATTTTTAGACATTAAATAATTTAATTTATCAATGACACAATGATGATGCAGTAATTACCTTATTTATGAAATATTTACATAATTGATGTTATAAATACACAAATAAATGTAATTTGAGACTTTTTATAAATTAAACTAATTTTTAGGTTAATATTAAATGTTATTATTGATTCAATTAACTATTTTCTAACTATTTATTCTGTTATAATTTTCACAAAAATCAATTACGGAATAGTGTCAAAATTGACATAAAATAGTTTTTAAAACAAATATTATATTATTAATTGTTATTATATTCCTAAAAATCTATGGTTCAGCAAAATGACTTAGATAAGGTTATGTATATTAATAATGAACCACATGGGTTTCGTTTTTCTTGTTATAGTATGTTTATTAACCATATAGTGTAAGAAAACAAGAAGATAGAGTAAAAGTTAAATTATTTAACTTAGAGTTAAATCTAAATGATAAGGTTAAAATAGTAACCAAAACTTGTCTAAAACCTATTTTTTGAGATTATTTAGATCCATACACACATTTTCTTATAAATAAATCAATTTGTAGCTATTATAAACCGAATATGACTTTATTATAACATAATAGTTTATGTTTTTCCTAAGGTGCCCCTCTCCTCCCTTATAAATGGCACTTCCTCCCTCTTATCTTTACACAATTTTGAGCTTTCAATATCAGAAAAAACCTTCCAATTTCCCTTCTAAACTTCCCTATAAACAATATAGAGGTTATTTTCTCCTGAAAATACCATCTCTAGTGCCTTAAGAGGAAGCTTAAAAGAGGTGCGTCGAAGAAGAGGTAATCTCTTCTACTGATTCTTTCAAGTTTCTTTCTTCTTAAACATATTCTTATTTAGTTGTTTCATTAAAAAGTAATAACATCAGTATAAATAATATACTTATATGTTATTATAAATATGAAACAACCCCATTTCACTTTCTATCCATCCTACGGAAAATCTAATCACCGCAGGGGCATACATATAGAATACCGTCTCCACGCTGTAGTGTAATATCTTTTTCCACCACCACCTTATTTGGATGGGTATAATTGTGTAAAGAATAACTATTTATAGTTATTATAACATCATAATTATTATGAGATATTATATCATCCACTATAATTCAATTCAATTATTATGGGAATGATATCATCGCTCGTGTGTGCGTACGGATTACCGTCTCCACAACGCGATGAGATTCATTCTCCATGTTAACCATTCAAGAATGATTATAAAGTATAAATAATAAATAATAATGAAATATATGACATTATAAAGCTACTGGATTTATGTATATATATATATATGACATCTACTTACTTTCATTCAAGTCAACAAGGAAAGGAAAACAACGTTCATGCGTACGTACGACCTACCGTCTCCATTAACAGTGTATTTCATGTCATATATCTATCTATTATATATATATATACTGAATATATATGATATATAAATAATTATTTTCTTTTATAAAGTATTTAAATCATGATATAATTAATAATAATATCAAGAACAATAAGTCTAAACACGTACAATAAATAAAACGGTTTTACCCAAAACGTTGCTTTAACATGGAATTTACAAAATAACGGGTAATATAAATTCATAAGTGAACCATATATGATATCATAACAATGAATATGATTCTGTAATAAGTAAACTACTTTTTTTAAATCATTATACAGGGGGTTTAGATACGTACGAAGCATATCTGACATAAGGTAAGGGATAAATTTTCCAATCTCGTTTTTATCCGTGATTGTTTATTCATAAGTATTTACTAGGGTTATATTTATCATCAATGTACCTATTTTCTAAAAATGGTTTCATGTATATTTAAAGTCCTTTTTACCCATTGTTTAAATTTACTACATGGTATGTAGGTAATCTTTATTTTGTTTACCATATGAGGTACTTTTTTACTTTTCCGAAAAAAGTACGAGAATAATGTTTTTTTAACTTATACAGCATGAATGGATTTTTACGGTTTCATATCTCCTTTTCATCATGAAGCATAATATACATGATTTCATGATTATTTTTAATAAAATACTTTTCTTTTATAATTTCATGGCATTTTTTGAAAAGAAAATGATTTTGATGAAGAAAGGATATTTTCCTCAAGAATGGAGTTCAAGTGTTTTATCAAAACTATTTTCCATATAAGATGACATTATTTTGTATGTTTTGTTTCAAGTATAATGTCTCTATTATTTACATTATTTCAATATACTTATGATGAAATGATATCCATTTGTTTTATATGGATTATGTTACGATGTTATGAAGTTCATGAAACCCATTTTTATTCATTGGGTTATGATGAATGATTTATGTCTATGTTGTGGCACAAGTATGAATGATTTCATTATGAGATGGGTGGAAAATATATCTCCCTCCAATGAATTGGGTAAATATTTTTATCTCATGAGATATACATGGAAGGAATGAAAATTTAATGTGGTTCAATGATACATGACTGGAACGAGGAGTGAACTCGATTCAGAAAGGGACTTTGTCCACTAAGATGGTCATTGCAGCAATGCCTTGGCTACTATGGAAATCATATCATATGCTTAATGGTTTACCACAATTAAATGTTTTATTAAAATTCTATTTTATCACGATTGATGTTCCTTTATGACATATGCCTTACGTACTTCCATGATTTATACCTTTGCTCAAGATTTTGATGTTTATATTTTATGTTCATGTTTTTCCATTCAAATGTTTATGGATTATTTTATGTTCTCTATGTTTACCCTTACTGAGCATTTGAGCTCACCATTTTTATGTTTTATTTTCCCCAGGATAAAAATAAAGGTTTTAGGTATGAAACCAAAAGGGGAATATCTTTATTGGAGATGTTGAAGATCTTTCACCAGGATTAGAAGATTTTATTTCAAGTTTCCAAAGACACTAAATTATTACGATCCTTGAGTGTTGGTTTTTGTTATGTATTAAGTATTCCATAAAAGTAATGTAATGTCTATGTACGTCAAGCTTTGGGGTCTCTATATAATTCCTCTGAAATATATATGGTTTCTATGAGATGACATGATAAGTATATATTTTTTATTTTTAGGATCAACTTTGATGATGACATGGCATATAAATAATCCGAGAAACCTTATCAAGTTTACCTTGAAGGCACATTTTAAAGGATTCATCTTCATGTTATATTGTCTTGGTTTGTTGCATATGATCTCTAGATAAATCGAGTGGTCATAACATTTCAGCGACATAAACACTAGTTATTCAATGTAGCATTCAACAAAATTCCCTAGGAAGGGTTAGAAGATGTGATGCAAGGCACATTAGTATGTTCCATCAACATTATTCAAGACAAAGGTTATTACTCAATAACAAAATAATCTATAGGGGTTCTGAACATGGTGGATCTATCATCATCTAGCACCATCTGAATTTTATTGTACTCTAAATCACTATAAATGAAGGAGAAAGCTTGATAACCAGCTGTTGTATAATCAGGAGTTCTATGATTGGAATCGAGAAGTCATATTTCAGAAAATGTATATGGAAATATCTAAAGTTGATAAAAAATATTATTTTTTTATTCTTCTTATTTACATGAATAGTTTTGGATATCCATTTTAGATATTTTGCCAATCAGGTGAAGTCTTTGTTGATGATTTTTTCCACTTCATCTTCAATTTTTGAGGTGTGAGTTTGGTGTCACTATTATACTACATATTTCAATCCCCGAAGGTCTTACGAAAATCCAAAATTATGTGTGGACACATTGGTATCAATGCATAGAATCTCTACCTAATTTCAGGAAAACACATCCCTATGTTTCTTCAGGAAGTATACACCTCTAATTTCAGGAAAACACATCCCTATGGACATATTCTGGCATTATGCATTCCATCATTATGAAAGTGGTTATTATTAATTCATGTGATTATAAAACTAGTAGAATATCCATGTGAATATGTAAATGGAATTATTTCATTTTTTGACATATTATGCTGATGTTCATGTTTAAAAGGCTTTTGTTTTAGTTATACATTGCCTTAAATGTTTATTCTTATTTATGAATGTTTCTGCTATATTGTTATCCTTACTGGGCATTTGAGCTAATCCCTTTCTATGTTTTATTTTTCCCCAGATGTGAAGAAGTTAGTTATGAGTTACTTGTAGGCATAATCAAGGAAGCTTGGATGTTTCCAATGGTAGAATTTAGTGTCGCTTTTTTCTTCAAGTTGTAATGTTGACCTTATAAATGTATCTAGTATTTCCAAGGCTACTAAACTGACCAGTCTTTTGGGACATGATTTCATTGTATCATTCCAATGTTATGTAATAATGTATCCACTCTGGGTAACTGGGGTCGGGGCATTACAGAAATGATCTTGAAAAACAAAAGAGTTGTCCTAGTGCCCTCATATCTAATGAATCAGATGGTACTTTAGATCATCACAAATTTATCACTTTATGACTGTTTGATTTTTCATAGCCATGTTCTCTACCACTCTTCATCTAAACATGACGGTTATATTTCTCTTCCATATCCAAATTTTCACTTATGTTGTTCTATGTGGAAACCCAGTACAGGGATACTTTGGGTGACCGTTATGATTCTAACTTTCCTTTTTAAAATGATGTTTTAGTATTCCTTTTTACGACGTGGGTTTCTATGAAAGAAACTTTCAAGTAGTAAACCATTTATAACCCCGATGAATTTTGAGTGCGAAATTCATTTTAATGGGGTAGAATGTAACACCCTGAGATTTTATGAGATATATTCCTTTTAATTTCTTTAATGTCTTCTATTGTACGCTACACCAAGATTATCTTGCACTATACGCAACAACATATTTTCATACAGTATACGTAAACACTATTCTAGGCTTGTGTTACACACCAAAGAAACCTTCCTCGATAGCGCGTGTCGTACACAATACCAAGTTTCACTAAACGATATATTATTATAATATTATTATGAACTAGCCGTTATGAATAGTAATACCGACTTTTTTAAATTTTATATATTTTATCTTTCAAAATAGACTTCATTTTTGAATTTGGAATATCCAAATTATCCTAGGGTGAATTTTTGGTATTTTTCTTAAAATAATCAATTTTTGATGAATAGTGAAAACACAGGGTTACTATTTAAAAACCGACTTTTAATTTAAATAATCATTTATTTTATTTATATTTATTTTAGGTCAAAATTGATACATAATACCTATATAAGTTCAATGTAATTCATTGGTGTCATTTTATAATAATTTTAGGTATATAAAAATTTTATTGAACTTTTCACCGTCTTTTACCCACCTCCTAGGAGTATTTGAAATTGCACATCAAACTTAATTTTACCGCTTCTGTGAGTTGAATTTTTAAAATCTGAGAGACATGGTTAATATCAAGGAGTAAAATGTGGATCAATAAGATAAAAATAATTTTTGACAAATAGTAACTTTTTACTTTTATTTACCACATTTAAATGTAAATAGGGTAATTAATGGTAAAAATGATATTATTATCACCCTAACACATGTCCTAATTCTATTGGATAAGTGTAATTCGACCAAAAATAATCTT